>CM046860.1:36896399-37541807 GCA_025617745.1 Heliocidaris erythrogramma
TTTGTGCCTATTTCATAAATGATTGGGCTCAATGGCTTGTCTATAGTGAAGAGGCGGATCCAGGGCCCCCGCCCCTCCCCCCCCCCCCCCCAAAAAAAAAAAAAAAAATCAGCCAAATAACTGACATGCAATCATAGGGGGTATCACAGGTGCCTTTGGGATCGAAAGTTTGAAAGGGGCACATTTGGGGGGTTAGGTACTTGTGATATGCATGTGGAGGCACTGCCCCCCCCACCCCCACCCCCGCCATGCAGTGTATCAAGTAGCCTAGACATGTACCCGTCACCAACCAAACTCAGCTAATATCTCCTGACCTGCTCTGTTTATAGAATGACCTCCCATCGCAGGGTGCTTGGTTACATTTGATTTGCGACATTAATTAAATTTCTGCAAGAACACGGAGCGCGCAAACAAAATCTCCGCGTTTAAAGGCACGGTCTCGTCTGCTGTTTACAACTCAAACTATAAACCAGTGGCATAGCGTATAAGACGAAGCATTGAGGGGGCACTGACATCGGGGTGTGAGGGGGCAATGGTTCTGCAAGATAGATGAAATCCGAATTAAAAGGCCGACGATAAGGGGGAGGATATGGGAGGCATTTTCGGCGCCATTCCATTGTGAACACGATAAGAACTACTTTCGAAAAATAAACTCAAGGGCAATTTCAAAGGCCTATTGTACTGCCCATAGAAATCAGGTTCGGATTATGTAATACACCATTGTAATGTTCGCACATTTCTAAAGGTGATAGACAGGGCTATTGAAGTTGTCTTGAGTTTATTTTTCGAAAGTAGTTTTTATCGTGTTTGTGGAGGACGTTCCCCCTGCCTTCCCTTCGGGCTACGCCAATCGTCGCCCGCTCGAATCTGATAATCAGAACATGTCAATTTAGAAATTTGCATAAGATTTTTAGCGAGTTAGGGTCAATAGTATTTGCTCTTTACTTGTCACACCGTTTAGGTAGTAGGATGTAATTATATGTCCATATCTAACCTAGACGTGTAGAAGTGGCGGATCGAGGGAGCACGGAGGAATAGGGGGTGTACGTGTCCCTTTTAAAACGGGATCTTGCGTACCACACGTACACCTACAAACGTGCCGCCCCTCATAATTGGGCCTTTCAAATATTAGACGCAAAAAGGCATTCTATATTGAGATATCTTACTCTCTTTTTCTTTTGCTGCTTACAGAATGTGTTTTCTATTAATAATTAGCACCCGCAAAAGAAGACAATTTTTTTCTGTCTGTCTGTTGGTTTTTTCCGATTTGATTTGGTTAGTACCCTCATTCCCTTCTTGCAGAATCTTGGATCCGCCCCAGCGTATTGGCTCTGCACATCGTCATTAGATATTAACATATTCCACTATTATTACAAAAAGGTTGGTCTACATAAAACCGTGAATCTTTATCCAGATATTATAAACCGATATCAGTTTAGATGTTAGATTAATGTTTAATGAAATACCTTTCCATTTTGTTTTCATGTTTTCTCTCCAACATTCATCATGTCCATTGTAAACAAAAAGTTTTAACTTAATTTGAATTCCCTTGATGTCAAGCTCGCCTGGTTAATAATATGATCACTAAAGCTAGGCCTATTGACATGGTTCAGTTCTTGATGATGATCATAAATTAAATGTGGAAAACTCGAACTCAAAATTGTCTTTAATCTTTTTTTTTTTTTTATAGTTTTTTCTTCAAAGTTATTTAGAACACAGTGGAAATTACTGTTTCAAAGAAAAGACGTCTAAATGTGTCGTACAACTGCAGACAAGTTTAATCGTTTTCTTGATGGATACTAAGACGGGAACTGGCAAGCGATCGTATCTGGTGTCACAAAACATTTTCTGTGTTTCCCTCTCACTGTTACTAAGACCGGTAAAGAACTACGTTTTTTAACTTTTTAACTTTTTCATTCAAATTAATCAGCAAGTTGCTAATTTATAACTATTGCCTGTCCTTTAATGATGCATCACATACTGACAGGTGATTGGTGAATATCGCAATGAAATTCGCTCCTTAATAACATCAGAAGTGGTTCACCATTTAATTTGATTTATCCCGTGATAAGCTCTATAAAACCGTAGCACATGTTTTCTCATTTCCTTTTCATCAGTAACGGCTACCAGTTGCCATCCACATCCCATGTTTACATAGCTCTCTGTACTAGACAATGTCTTTAATATTAGTTTGAAAAACACCGATGCTAGGTGGGCGATGGTTGATGGTTAAATTGACCATATCCCATTACTCGACGTCTTTATAGGATGTGCTACAATTAGAATCTTCTCCAGTTGGGATTATAATCAAGGAAATGTTCCCTCGTGGTTTTAATTTGAAGCTTAATGAGTGTGTCGATTGTGCATTTTATTCTGATTAATGACCGACTGCAAGTAACCGCTTTGCGCCGTTGGCCTATAAAGACCGCTATTAGCAGCGTATTCCTATATAAGTTGAATTACTTCTTTTTTTTTTTTTATTCGTTTACCTCATTTCTATATTCTTTGACAATTTATTTATTCATTTATTCACTTAGTTACTTCGTTAATTCCGACAATTATACAGGATGTCCTACTTTTCCTTTAAAAATTTGATCTTCCATGAGGGCCTGTTTTCACAACATATTTCAAAACTAATTTTGTCAGTGAATAAAATATAGATCATAATGTGATTAATGCCAAGATTATTCCAAGAATGAGATTTGATATCATCATTTACATTCATAAAACTCCCACACCATTTACTCTATGCGCGTTGTTTGCTTATTCGTAAGACTATAATCATTTACATGTATATACCCTTTGGAAATTAGGACTTACAAACGTATAGCTTTCTCATTCAGGTAATATTCAGGAGTATAGTTCACTATATTAATGGGTGACATATACTTGAACTCTAGGTGAAAGTTATATTTCATAATTTATCATATTTCATAATGATAATTATATTTTTGCAGTTATAGAAAGAAAACCTCGCTACAGTATATTTTCTTTATGAAATTACTTTCATGTCATTGTTTCTTTGCTGTGTTGATAATGTAAATTCGCTGTGAAGTATGAAGCTATAATAGGTTTGCACTTACTTTGAACCCACCATCCACACCCACTAAATTCATTCTCCGCCTCAGTCATGAGATACGATCTATAAAGGAAAACAAAAAGAATCGTGCAAAACTTTATTACACAGGAGCCAGGCCATTAAGTTTGGCAATGAGTTTTCACGCCTTATTCATCCATGTGATACTGTCTAATTTCATAATGCTGAAATGCAGCATTGTGGAGACACCTAGAAGATATGGGTGGAGATATATTTTTAGGTTTCACCAAGAGAAATGCAATGTCCCGAGTAATATCTTGTTAGATATGCACTGTAAAAAAAATCGTTGAAATTACTCAAAAAAAGTTCGTCAACGGATTGCCTTGTTTATTTGTAACAGGGAATTTTAGGTAGAATTTAATATCAAGTTTTGATTTGTTTTGAATCGAGTGACAATTAAAAATTGTCTTATCTTCTTATTTTTGCTTAAATGAATTAGGAAATATTTTAAACTCCTTAAATCCTCTTTCAACCACAAAAAAGAAGAATTGTTTAATTCTAAAAAAGAGATTAACTTAGTCTTAATGAATATTCATGATTATGTTAATTCATATATTACGCACTGCACTAGTCTTTACTTAGAAAAATAAGTACAATCAACATAAATTGTTTGAGTAATACGTACACTTTCTTTATACTCTGAGTTAACAATACTAAATTAATACAAGTTGAAATTACTTAAATGTTCTTTTGTATTTAATGTTATATGTTTCATAATTTTTCACGTATATTCTACTAAAAAAAATGAGTTATTATGACTAAAATCGAGTGCGTAATTAGTGGCAAAACTTATGTTTTGAAGTTTCTCCTGTTTGGTGTATTTTAGCTATCCATGCACGGTGACGATTAAAGATAGATTTCAACTGTTATATGCCCCAAGAAAAAACAACAAAAACAAACAAAAACAACACAACACACACACACACCTACACACACAACACACACACAAACAAACTTAAAAAAAAACTAAACAAGACAAAAACAATGGGGAACAAAAAATGCGACATGTGAAGACAATGTTTTTACAATGTGATCGGAAAAAAGGATTAGTATTCATGCCATGTGATTTGGAACATTCAGGCACTCAACTATACCTATCCTTCATATCGTTATTCCCACTGCCACCCCTATCCTAATAATATAACAAGACCTAAGGAACACGCATGCATAGACAAGCTTCAAAATCTATCCAACCTCCACTCCATTTCAGCTAAAAATAGTCCAGCCTGACAGCAACGGGTGCTAAAATTGGAACAGCGATCATGAATTATTCATAAAACCTGTGATAGAGCAATCATGTATTAGCTTCACACAAAAAGTGACAATTCCAATATTTTTCCATCGATTACAAATGTTGATGTCAGTACAATTCTGATCGGTGATATTTTTGAATATTGACATATTTTTGCCTAAAATGGGGGCGGTCGATATTTTTCCGTCACATGATCGTCGAATTTCTCCTTAGAGACCGTTACAAATCTAATATATACCCTAAGATATACGTCGTATATTTTGTCATCAAAATATAAGTCACTCAAAGTCTATCTCAATCAATATTATTTTGCGTCAGTAAACTCAGTACAATGACATGATTAGGGGTTCGAGTCCCAAGTGAGAGCATTATTGTCCTTTTGCAAGACATTTACAGGTACATGTATCTACATTTGCCACTCTCAACCCAAGTGTAAGAAATTGGTGCCTGTAATAGGCATTTTTCTGGGGGAATAATTTTAGCAGTTGGGCTAAAGCCATGGTATTCATTGTCAATAGAAGATCTTTGTGTGTTAAGCATCCCCTAGGATATGTGCGTTATGAATATAGCTAGTATGACTAATATTGTGAATATAATTACTGTCATCATTTATCATTATTATTATCATTATCATTATTATTATTAATATTATTATCATCATCATTATCATTATTCATTACTACTATTATTGCCATCATTATTATCATCGTCGTTATTATTATCATTATTATAAGCATTATCATTATTATTATTATGCTAATTACGCTCTCCCTCCTCCCTCCCTCCCTCTCCCTTTCTCTCTCTCTCTCTCTCTCTTTACTTTGTTGGCATTCCGCTCTCCGCTGTGCATTGTTTGAATATGTACATTTCTTTTTTTTTTATTTGTTGAAAGTTTGTAAATGTACAATGATGTATATGGAAATAAATGAATATCAAATCAAAACAATCAATTATCTTCACTATAGCCTCATTAGATGAAATAAACATAATAGGCAAAGTGAAATTCTGTACACCAAATTTTGTAAAAACGTTAGTACTTTCACTCGGCATAAGCGCACTTAATTCAAAAAGAAAGAAAGACGGATTACAGCATCCGAGACTTCAAGAGGTTCCGTTTTTTTTTTTTTTTTTTTTTTTTTTGATACATGATGATGACTATGGCACGAGACAAACTTAGATAAATGAACTTCAATTGAAAGCATCCTGTAACCTCATTTATCTTGAGAATACGAAGTGGATGTCAGCGTGTAGCTAGCTCTAAATTGCATCTCAATCATGTAAATGGATGGTGGTCCCTCTCCCGCGTCCATTTTTTTTTTTTTTTTTGCTCTTAATGCACGCAGAGTCCAAAGTATCAGTGCTTTTATTCTAAAGTCGTTTTAAACCGAATAATACAGTTGGGGTAAACGCCTAAATGGAGTGTATATGATTTCATTTATTTCATTTGATAATAAAGGCAAGCTATACTATCATTTCTAAGAGGCTGTTTTATCTTTCGAAGGGAAGTCATAAAAAAGGGCTATATAATACCTTGTGTTTCCTTTACACGAGTTGATTTAAAAATAACACGCTTTTATACTTATATTGTGGATACAAGCTCAAAATACTCAAGAGACAGTAATCAATTTACCTTTCGTTTCGTTTCATTTTTTCCATCTCATTGTATAAACATGATTACATTCATAAAACCAAATATTTAGTATAATAAGCTAATGGTTGAAGCCAATCTCTTTAAATTCTCTTTGAGCTAAAAAAATATTATAAATGATGGTGGTGAATGTTAATGGCACAAGCAATTTATTAACTTATTTGCCTAATGTAAATATTCCTATGATGTTGAACCAACAGGAGGCTTGAAAATTTAGTTTGGAATGACGTACAAATCGCAGAAGAGGAGCTCTGTCAACAAATAGATAATAGACCAATTACAACATGAATGTCGTTCTCGTGTTTGCTTAGAGCATTCGTGTCGGAGTTACGGAAGCATGCCTCTTCCATTTAAACCGAGGTTCCATTCCATTACTGTCTATTATCTAGCATGGTATCTCTTGTTATAATTGCGCCTCCCTCCCCCTCTCTCTCTCTCTCTCTCTTTCTCTCTCTCTCTCTCTCTCTCTCCATCTCTCTTTTTCTCTATCTGTTTAATTTTCTTCTTTTTACATTCCCCCGTTATCTCTTTAATGATGTTTAGTTTTATTCTCTCTGAGTCTCCTGTCTATTTTGTATCTTTCTCTTGATTATTCTACCATCTTTTTCTTCTCTGTCTTCCCTCTCTCCTCTGTCTCTCTGTTTATCTCTCCCTATACCCTCCAATTTTCCTTACTTTCGATGTGACTCGATGGCACTTCTTTTCCTATACATTATCATCAGCGTCGTCTAATATGACTGCACCGTCGATTCCGCAAGCTTCCGAAACAAGTACATTGTCTTCTAAATCCCTAATATATGTTACAATAATGTTTCTTCCTTCACATCACATCATATGCTCCAGTTCCTAAGTTAATTACTACATATCACCAGCAGGCAGTCAAGAAAAGGGTGTTTCGGATTGCAACTGAACTGTATGTCGCGTTGCCGTTTTGCATGACGGGAGGACAAGGTCCCTGCGCAGTGATTTCGTCATACGCTAAAGTGGGGCCTTGGCATTTCATGTTGTCAGTTGGAATATTTCATGCAGTGTTCCTCGCCATTTAGCACGCGACATGGACTTTTAAAAGTATGTACGATACCTTCAAAAGAGTAGTGAACAAAATCTTCCCTGGGTGTATACACAACGCGACGCTGGTCAATTTTAGCTGGCACTTGTCTTTAAAGGACAATTAACCCCACGTGATATTCTAGATGCACCTATTGTCTGCTACGTCTTTCCATGGAGGCTGCCATTTTGTGCATGACACGGATCATTAGGTACCATATGCATTGATAATAGCCTACCTTTACAACAGATACGTCGCTTTGTTCTGATTGTATTACGATTGTTATTGGCCATGGGCCTAGATAATTGACGACCCATGAGTTCTAATAGCCATCCTGTAAAGCAGATTCCTCGCTTTGTTTTGGTATTGTTACGATTGTCTCCGTCCTTGACGTCAATTCTCCGTCCTTGACGTATATTTTTTATGAAGTATATTTTTTATGAACAAATTAAGACCTTTTAAAAAATATATAAAACTAAACTTACATTTCAGAATATGTGACTTTATCTAATATATATTTGTCCTCTAAAAATCAATTACAAGTTAACGATGAAGGAAATTTTACTTGGGATGAAAATATGTTCGTGTACACATAAAGTAATGGCAGCCCCCTTATTATTGCTAGCAGACGATAACTTGGCTGGAAAATAGTGATTTATATCTATATCCTGTGTTTTTACATGAAATTGCATGTATCAAATAAGAGGCATATACTACACCATTCAAAATAAGCTAATTCATACGCTGAGGTTAATTTCCCTTTAATACCGAGGTTCAAATTGAAAACAAGACTGAGGTTCATCTACTTCAAAACCTACATAACAATGAGTGTATGCTATGAGGTTATGGAAATCAAAATAACAAGAATTCTACTCAATCTTGATAAAAGTCACCTGCAATGCAGAAAGAATGGGACTGCGCATGTGGCATGAAATATTGGTCAAGCGTTTTTAGCATTTTCTCGTCATATTTCGATTTTGGGGGCATTTGAAGAGCAATCGTTTTCAGGGGACATTTTCTTCTGTATGATATTCTTCCACACTGACATGAAATGTATGAGAAAGCTCACAAATTACCAGGCAATATTAAGTCTCGAGGCAAAGGCGAAGACATTAAAAACAGGGAGCAACACTGGCCTCACTACATCACTCGAAAATGTTAATACGAACCACCCTTTTCCAGGCAAACATTCGTCATGCAAAGTGACGCTCTGTGACTGATCTTTTTTTACAAGCCTTGCTCGCTAACCCTCAAAATGTTGGATGATTTCGATTCCCGTCGGGGGCCTCAAAATCGCATTACCCTAATAAAAATTCGTCGTATCCGTCCTTAAACCACGCTTTCCCTGCGTGTAGCCTTTCTTATTCTCTTTTATGGGCGATCATGGCTTCGTCATTTAGCAATTGACCTTAAATGAGGATGAGCCCGATTCTCGACTGTTTTTGAAGCGCGGATTAGTTTAGAGGAGATTGCGATTGAGTGGTTCCGACACTTTAGCGTTGGAGTGCATGGGTAAGAGGTTCTGTATTTCAGTCTCTCCGCTCGTAAGATATCTTTACATTTTTGAAAAGGTTGGGATTTTTTCTGCTCTTTGAAAAGAGTGAGGCATCGGTTTTTTTTCCAAGAAATTTATGTATATTGCACTTAACTTGAGAAAGAGAGTAAGAGGGATGCAAATATCCCATCTTTTGAACTCGGCGTACATTTACCAAATAATGTGTGAAGATCTCTGAAAAATAATTCTGCTTGTCACCATCTTCAGAAAAACGTGTTTTTTGGTTTTTTTTTAGTTTGACTTCTTTTCAAGGTCCCAGACGTAAATAATCATATCTGATTGATACACGTCTGTAAAAACCCAATTACACACACACACTGACTTCTATTTGCAAAGAAAATGCAAGTAGTCTACTTGCGAAATTTGTTTTAGGAGGAAATAATTTTAAAAGGATTACCAATTCCACAGTGCAAAAAGCAGTTAAAGATCAGAACAGCAAGGTTTAACATAACAACGATAAAATACGCTGTCCCAGATATTTATATTCATGTTAGGATTTTTCCCTTGCATTCTGGCTTCAGCAAATTCTTCTACTCTCTTGTTTATATTTCTTGATGCAAAAGAAATTACAATTAAGTATATACATTTAAATAATACAAGTCAAGATTATTACGAAAAGCATCTTTTCTTACAGTCCTTCAAAAAATGTAAACAAATGAAAAAGAAACCTTAAAAAGGTTCTCGAATCAACAACACCTTTAACGAACAAGAAACAACAGGTATCTATTTTTGTGGAATGAAAATTTAAAAAAGAGCCTGCATCATGCGACATGTGATATAGGTCTCCATGGTAACGTCCTGAAAAAATGTGGAAGTTGAGAATCTCCAAGCTCTTAAGACGTTTCATCTCACCCCTTTACTAACTAATTTAATACAGAACAACTTAGCTTTGAAAAGTCGTTCCATTTTTAGTTTATTTTGGATATTTTCAAAGGCCTGTATATATATATATATATATATACCGTTTTATTGATACTAAAAATGAAATAATCAACCAATCAGTGGCGGATCAAGGATCCCTTGTGGAGGGGGGGGGGGGCACAGGTCTGAAGCATCTCTTAGAAGATGGGGGCACACAACACAATTGTGTGCACCATATTTTTATGTACGTATGGTATGGCAGCTTCGGTTTTCCCCGCAGGACACTCTTCTTGAGATCCATCCAGTCCGCAATTCCGCAATTCGGACTATCATTGGGCCAAAATGTGTGATACCCTGGGATGGTTCTTTAGGACCCGTTTTTATTTTATTTTGGGGATTATGTTTTTTTGTGTTTTTTTGTTGGTTTGTTTTGTGTTGTTGTTTTTGTTTTGTTTTGTTTTTGTTTTTGTTTTTGTTTTGTTTTGTTTTGTTTTGTTTGTTTGTTTGTTTGTTTGTTTGTTTTTTGTTTTTTTGTTTGTTGTTGTTGTTGTTTTTTTTTTTTTTGGGGGGGGGGGGGAATAATCCATCATAATATCTGCCTAGTGTACGTTCCTAGATATTCCTTTAGGCAAGCGTGTGTGAGCGCATAGGCATCTGGTAAGAGAGTAAACATGAAAAAAAAATGTCCTCTGTGTTGTATGTATAAACTATGCTGAACAAACAAGCGGTAGGCGTACCAGAACTTCCCAAAAATAAACATGGCGACGAAAAATCGATGCTGATTGACACACGAACCCGCCTTCGTCCTCCCACACCTATGTATGTAGACCTGGAAGGAAGAATAAGTTATGATATGAATTTACCATGAGGTGTACAGGACGGGCGACAGGTCGTAGTGTGAAAATTGCAAGCTAAATAAAATGAAGATAGCGTTAGTCCATTTCTCCGTCCTCCTCAAGTGTCGATGTCATCAAGTTTATGATGCAACATTTGTGTATAATTATGTTATCTGTTATTTTAGGCTAAGGAACAAGGGCATCGCAGAATGCAGAATGTTAAGAATTAAGCAGTTTGACACTACCAAACAGCTCAGGAGCCTCGTACAGTGCACAGCCTGGCAAGAGAGCAGTCGACATTTCAAGATTCTGAAATGGTTATTTAAAATGAAGTTAAATGCTGGTCATACGCTTGAAATAATGTTAAACCTGTCCATAAGTTATTGGAAAGGATTGATTATGAAGTATATGACATTCATTGTTTAGTTTGAAGTTTTGGAATGATCAAATTTATGACAAACGGACTCAATCTTCCTGACAATCACAATATTAGCACACTGCATTCAGATATTGGTATATGGGACCACACACACATACACACACACACACACATTATGTATCAAAGTTTGAAGAACATTGAAAATATGGAAGATACTGAAAAAAAAATGTGCTTTATTCCACATTCTAATAACATAATGATAATGATAATAATAGAGTAATTATAATAATATGGTCTTATTGATCTAGGGTAGCCTTATAAGTATTAAGACAGTTCTCCCAAAAAGCCCTGCAATCATATCTTTTATTACCCTGGCGTTACCCTGGCGTTAGCCTGGCTACCAAAAGGCGCTCAAGCATTCAAGGATTTTCTTGCTACCGAGCACCCATTTACTTTCCCTG
The DNA here is from genome assembly GCA_025617745.1 of Heliocidaris erythrogramma. Taxonomy (NCBI): domain Eukaryota; kingdom Metazoa; phylum Echinodermata; class Echinoidea; order Camarodonta; family Echinometridae; genus Heliocidaris; species Heliocidaris erythrogramma. The sequence continues at coordinate 36,907,537 of CM046860.1, forward strand.
GGTGGAGAGTGGCGAGTGTAAATTCTATCCCCTATATGAATCTCAAAAAGGGGGAAATTTGTCGTCCACTTTGATATACGCCTCCCTCTACCCATTCGAAACTAATCGGTCTGGTCTTGCTGCAGGACAGCAAACCTTAAAGTTCCTCATGAGTATAATTTATATCACAAGGGAACTGCTAACTCTTTAAACCTCAGCAAACTGAAATCCTGCATTTACTCCGGTCTGCGTGTGAACACTGCTTCCGATTGTCATCAGACCACGACAATGCGTCGACACTTCAAGCCAACTGGTATCTCTTGAAAGTCTTCGTAACATCTTATTAAATGGACTCTAAAAATCGGCCGACTTCCAAACAACGCATTGTTTACATACACCTTTAGAAGATTTTCCAAGACGATGACTGTATCGACAAGTCCAAACAATGTTCTATTGACTTACATCTTCGCAAGATTTTCGCAGATGGAAAGGCTTTCCCGCCAAAAATTCGAGAGTGTTTTCACAGACTAGCCCAGGGAGCCCTTAACATACCATCACGTAAGCTACGTCATACGTCTGGGGTCTGTTAAAGACGTGCATTACCTTAAGTACCACAGTATACCACCAGGTAATAAACTGTAACCAACCTGAGATCAGGCTGCCTCCGAAAATAACAATACAAAGAAATTGAATAAATTGTGGCGGTCTTAAGGAAAGCTTCGCGAAATGTCAGCGATCCCGTTAATCATTTTTCACTGCAGGCTATATTCCATATACATCGCTTTCATGCTGCATTCTTGCTGCCATTTCTCTACCTCTATTTCTTCTTTTCTTCACCCTTCTCTCCCTCTCTAATACTCTCTCTCTCTCTCTCTCTCTCTCTCTCTCTCTCTCATGTAGGCCAATCCTCTCAACTCTCTAGTTATGCCTTTCATCTCACCTCCTCGGTATCTGTTGGTGTCTATTCCCAAATCTAGGCTTAGCGATCTTTTCCAAATATGGATCCTTTTCCTAAACAAACTATTCCATTGCAACATTCACCAAGATGTCAACACCGACGTTATTATCTACTTTATGATTTTCTTGACAGTTTTGTAACAAAACGCACATCGTAACCCATTCATGAATACAGTTCTTTTCTTTGCGTTCGTTTCGAGGATTCCCCCCCCCCCCCCCCCCTCCCCCGACAATTTCAACATCGCGTTTGAGTCATTTTCTACTCTAATTTTACTCTATAAATATACCTGTAACTTAGTGATCAATCATTTTTAAACGGAACACTCTATTACAACAAATAGAAAATAAGGGAATTGTAATAATATATATCATTTGAATGTTTTCAACCTTAAAAGAACCAAATGTAACATAAAATTTGCTATACTGACCGATTTACTTTTTCAAATCATTTCCCAGATAAACATTTCTAACTACGAAAGAAATCTTTCGGAACAGATTGTTGAGGTTTTGTTGTCGAATAAAGCAAAACAATTTCTTTTTTTTCTCAACATATAATGCCTTGTCCGTGACTGCCCCACCCTCTCTCTCTCATTCTATATTTCTCCCTCTCTTTCCTTCTCTTTTACTCTCTCCATATCTCCTCTCTCCTTATCTTTCTCTATATTTCTTTCTTTCTCTCTCTCTCGCTCTCTCTCTCACTGTATGAATATACATGTACCATATCAGGTCTACCTCTTTTTTATATCTCTCTCGCTCTCTCTCTATCTCTCTCTCTCTCTCTCTTCTTTCCAATCTCCTTCTTTCTTTATATATCGCTCGTCCATTATGTCCTGTACGACATAGGTGTATAGTCCCCGTTCAGCCAGCACCATCAATTAACTAATAGATTGATTGACTTCTAGGCAGAGCGGCCTGATAATATGTGTAACTTGAATGTTGACCCATTTGAGCAATGAAGGGGAAAAGGGAGATGCTTCATTGGAAATGCGTGCACTTTGCCTCTAGCATTGACTGATATTACTGGGGATATGTCAGTCACCCTAGTTTTCTTTAGAGGGTTTGCCAGAAAAAGGACAATATTATAGTCGAGAGCAATTAAACTTCCCATAATTAAACACTACGTTTAATCCTCCTTTTATAATCCATGTAATCATAATGTATTATGGGCGTAATTTTGTTTTAGCCACAAAAGAACAGAATTTTGCAAATATCTGAATCTATTTTACTCCTCAAATTAGCACCAATTATATATTCGTTTTAAAATCGTACATTAAAAAAAAAAAGTAATAGGAATATTAAAAAAAAAATCCAAAAAAGTAAAAAATGTAGCACAAATATTGCCACTTAGGGAACTTTGGATTCCACAATTTTTATGTTATCGATTTCATATTAATCAAAATAGGACGCTGGAAGGTAAAGTACATTTTGTATCTTCTATTTTGCGTGCGTATGTCATTCAGGGGGCGTTTCATGAAAGGACTTGTCAGATATTTTATCCGACAAATTTGCTCTCAGCCAATCAGATGCAAGGATTTCAGTAGCTTATAACAGTTGTCGGATAAAATATCCTACAAATTCCTTTCATGAAACGCTCCCCAGGTATAACGCCCGTTATATATGTTGATGTCAATATAAAGGTGTTTAAGACAATTGTAAGAAAGCTATCCTGTGTAAATAAAAAGTATATATAGGTCGTATAAACCCTTCGCTGTCCAAGAGTATGACGTAAAGGCCTTAGGTCTACCTTTAGGAAAGACAATGGCGCCTCAACGTTCGATTTCGTATCCTCATGTTCGCTATCCTGTGACTAGTTCCTCTCCCCAATACCTCTTCCAACATCATCATTCCTCCTTCTTTCCTTATTTTTCCAATTCTCGTTTTAATAGCTTCGTCGACCCTGCCCTCCGCTTCCAAAATGATACGACAATCAGCGTAGCAATTATTACCGGGAGCGCGCCGTGAAGGCAAAACAAGAAGTGATCATGACGATCTACTGATCACTTCGGAGAATAATCTTGACGGGGCTCGTAGGGAATGATTATAAAAGGTAAAAATGGACCTTTGTGCCGTTCACATATGACCAGATTTTCCACAAATAAATTCACTGTATACAGAACTCGAAGAATATATTAACTCCGACAAGTAGCAAGTGCGGATTCATTTTTCAATAGAACAATCAGAAGAAACAACCCTCTCCGTTTTTAGGTCGTCGGGAAATTTAAGAAACCTCTAACAGTAACCTTGACTTTTTGTAATAGCGGAGAATATTATTCGCACACGGAATGAAACGAAACTTACACTGAATGTTCAAGACTATTAGTCGAGAAGTTAGGGGTTTGAATACCAACACAGTGACGGGGGGCACGTGCCCCGGGTGGCACTTCAAGCGGGTGCAAAAAAAAAAAACGCAAAAGAGAGAAAAAGAAAGGGGGAGAGAAAAAAAGTTATGATGCAGAAGGCTTATGCGCCCTAAATCCGCAGAATAAAGCACATTACAAATAAGAGTTGTGAGGGTTTGAAATATATATTTTTTGTAATTTAAAAGCTTGATCGCTTTGCTCCCTTGTATATTATGTTACTTAAAAATTTCGTAACTTCGCCCAATAAAGTATAAGGCTTTCTTAACGGGTTCAAAATTGGAAGGAAAAAGTGTAATTCTCGTTGCTTTCTATTAAATAAGTTTCATCATCATCCTCTTGTTAGCTATTGCTCCCCATTGGGATAAAGTATATAAAATAGCATTTGCAAAGGTTCATCATTTGAAGAAAAAAATCTTACTTTTCGGTTACCTTGCTAAATTCTTCGACAATATTTCACCAGGAATTTCGTCAATTGTGCGCCCCACTTGAGGAATTGAATACAAACAATTTTGTTCAAAATTCGAAAATCTACCGCTCGACTGCAGTGCTTTCTTGCGAATTTTCCAGGTAAAATGCACACAAAACTGCCTTTTTTGAGGGTTAAAACTGCACAAAAAATCCACTGCTCTGTAGCTTTGCTCTAGCTTGTACAGTTTGGGCGGGGGGCGCAATTTTATTGTAAAGTACCGTAGTGTTAAAAATAGTTTTCTGACTCGTGTACGGCAATATAAACGTAACATCTTAGCCCTGCAATTAACTCCGCTTGATATTATACATTTCGATTCTCGAAATTCTATATACGACACATGCTACGACGAAAAGTGTTTCGTTGTCATTTGTTAGCACTAACCGAACTTCCAATTTTACCTCTTGACCAGACATAATACTTAACTCTAACCCTAATCCTTAACTTAAATCTAACCTAAAACCCAAACTCAACCCAAGCCCTAACCCTATCTATCTTTTGTGAAATAAACAAATTCTTACCTGAAAGAAAATTATACGCCTGATCAAAAATATCATTTATAACAGGTTTTGACACAATCATGAAACAACAAAAGTTTAAAATTAATGCTGGAAACGTACTGTAATCTCTCTGAATATGAAATACACTTCAATCAGAGGCTGATATAACACTGATGTGAAGATTCTCCATCAACGTGCATCAATTTAAAAAAAATCTGAAAGCACCTTCAAACGATAAAAAGTTTTTAATCATAAACATCGTGATAACACAAAGAATAATATTACCAAAACAGGGCCCTCACAACGGACAAAATTCTACTCTAAAAAAACATCATCCTCGATCATACGATACATGCAAAAGCGCCACGAAATCTCAGGAGTGAAAAGTTGAAGCTAATATTCCAGAGAATTATAGCCGCCAAACGGCACTATGAAGGTGTTGCTTCGTCTGAACGAGAAGTTTGCCAAAGCGCCTCCAGTGTGACGTCATCCGCATAATGAAGCGTGAAATCCAGGGAAAGTCAATCCAGCATCTATAGTGTGACGGAGACAGGTGTGTTATTGGGGTACCTGGTAAGCATGTCATTTTCCAATATGGATTGGATATGTATATCATCTCAAACAGCTTACGGTGCTTTGGGAAGTCGTTTTCTCAAAGCCTGGAAAAATGGCAAGTTCAGCCGCCGCGGCGATATGAGTTCATGCACGAGTGGTTTATCCTGGTGAGACCCGAGTCATGTTAGTACATGGTTTCCTTCCTCTTCCTTTGATTCCTTCTCTTCTCTCTCTCTCCTTCTCTCTTTTTCTCTCTGTCTCTCTCTGTCTCTATCTCTCTATCTCTCCTCTCTCTATCTCTGTCTGTCTCTCTCTATCTCCATCTCTATATATCTGTCTCTCCTTCTCTCTCTTTCACTCTATCTATCTCTCTATCTCTCTCTCTCCCCCGGTCTCTCTGTCTCTATCTCTCTCTCTCTCTCCCCGGTCTCTCTGTCTCTCTCTCTCTCTCTCTCTATCTCTCTCTCTCTCTCTCTCTCTCTATCTCTCCCTCCTTCTCTCTTTTCCCCTTTTCTATGCTTTACATATTAACCTTCCTTCTTATAATTCTTCCAAGTTTTTCTTCATCTTTTCTCCTCTCATTTCTACCCTTTTTCATATTCTAGAATTTCTTCCTCCGCCTCTTGTTAATGATTTTACTTCTTTTATCTTTGATCTCGTTCTCAAATTGTGCTATTCATCATCTTCGTCGTCTGGTTTTTTATTATTATTATTATTATGATGCACATTGGATTGACTTGGGCATGTTGGGAATTAGGTGGGCCAGTCATAAAAGGGGGACGCGGCATTGTCCCCCTCGTTGCTGCATTCACAATGACGTTCAGCTTTGTACCGCGTCACCGTTTCTTTCCTAGGTACGGGATGTCAAATTAATGTCTCTCCACAGTTCAATAGTGCCTCGCAAAGGCTCGAACCAGCAACCTCGGCATATCCATCCAAGTAGTCAAACCTTTCAACGTTAATGGCACACCTCTAACCTGCATTCATCATTCTACATTGCCTGCCCAACAGCGAACGCACAGATGCCAGTGATTGTGAGGACGATTTGTTTGCTCTGTAACCCGATTTAAAACACACATTGGCACAACCAATAGAAAGGAAGACCAACTGTCCAGCTACTCAAGCACGTTCGCCCCCTGCCTCCGCAATAAAAAAAGAATGTGTATATATCTCATTGATTTCAGTATTATGTACACAGTGGCGTAGCGTTGGCATCGGCATCATGGGGAAGGGGCCCATGAGCCCAGTCTTACTCGGTGGATACAAGACGAATTTACAATGCCAGTGATGGAGGGGGTCGTGTCATCTTCTGTTCACATTCCCTTTTCCCCCCCCCCCCCGCTCTCTCTCTCTCTGTATATAAATATATATATATATATATATATATATATATATATATATATATATATATATATATCTTTCTCCCTTTCTCTCTCTCCTTTTTTCTCTCCCTCCCTCCCCCTCTCTCTCTTTCTCCCTTTCCTCTACTTATCGCCTTGTTTCGCTTTTCGATTGAGGAGGGGGCCACATGGCCCGTGCCACCTTTCCTACGCCACTGTACATGTATGTACATGGTTCGTTCTCCGCATGTTGTCAAACCTGGTAATAGCCTACTTTCGAACTATTTATTCACCTGCGTCATAAATCGATGTCGCTAAAGGTAGATGGCATATTCCCAGCCCTTAACTGCCATCTAAAAGCTAAATATAACGTCCTTATCATATATAAAGCACAGTTAGAGTAGCTATAAAATTAAACGACATTCTATTAGTTGCCTTTTCATAATCATAACAGCCAACAACCGGAATGGCTATGACAAATGCCAGTATTGAATTTTACGGCGACAGAATGATGCATACGTTTAGTTTTTCAACATGACGTACACATAATATCAATATACATGTATGAATTTTTTTTTCTTCGTGAAAATGTCTTTTGATTTTTAATTTTGTAAAGTAATGTAAGTTTTTGAAATAGGAGTGAACTCTCGAATTTTTCTTCACATGCTTTAGTTTTCTCAGTAAACTGGTAAACGGTGAGTTTTAGACAAGATATAATGTATATAACAAAATGGATATATACACTCTAAAGGAAATCGCCAATACAGTATTCTTCAATATTATATCGCTATTTGATCACTTCGTACCGAAGTGTTTTTCTTGTGTATACACTGTTTCGAGGTGCGTTGGTACAATAATCATAGTATTTTGTGAACCATAATTTTGGCAATATATGCGACTTATCCTGTTGAAAGCCAGAAGGCATTAACTGTCTAATATTATCGTTTTACATACAGATAACGCCCTTCTGGCACTTAGCTGACGATATGATGACGACCTGTAATCGAATTATTTGAATCTCATTTTCTAATCGAATTGTTTTCCTGGAGATCAAAGAATAAAACAAATCTAACTGAATTCAATTTATCTTTATTTCACATCTCTGAAAATGACAACACATGAGTACAAAGATAAACAATTTGAAACTCACAAACAGAGACAGGGGTAAAATACCGGACAGACCACCGTACAGAGAGAAATTAAGAAAGAGTAAAAGGGAGGGTAGTACAGGAAGAGAGAGTGGGTATACGGAAGTGAATTAAACGGGAGAGATAGGAAAACTAGAAGAGGGATAGAGATAGAGATACAGAGAGAGAGAGAGAGAGAGACTTGGGAGAAAACAGAGCGTAAAAAAAAAATAGAGGGGCAAAATGAAAGAAATCTCTGGAATGTAGAAAAATTAGAAGACTTTGTAAACAGAAAGCAAAGTCTCTAAAACATTGGCATCATATCTAGACTGCGACACATTTTACCGAACAACATCCTCCGTATATATGCTTTACAATTCTCTTATCCTACCGTATCTATCATATTGCAACCTAGCCTGGGGGAACTCTACAACCTCCAAATTACACAAATTAATCACTCCACAAAAGAAAAGAGTTCGTATAATTACAGGTACTGCTCCCCACTGTCACGTACCGTCAACCATTTGTTCAAACAATTTAACATATTAAAATTTACCGCTATTTATCAACATCAACAAAGCATATTTATGTACAGATCTACAAACAATTTATTACCTGACGAATTTTGTAACCTCTTTCAATTAAATTCAAATATTCATAAATACGAAACCAGTCATGCAAATCACATCCATCTACCCAAGCACAGACCCTTGTTATTCCAAAATAACATCCGGTACGCGGGGCCTAAGCTGTGGAACTTTATCCCAGATATAATAAGATACTCCGCATCTTTTGCCAGCTTCTCAAGAAGGATGAAAAAACATTTTACTTCATCTTACAAATAATATGGTTTAAGACTCTCCCCCCCCCCCCCCCCCCCCCCCCATCCCTCTGCTCTTTTGTCCAACCAAGCTCAGCGGTCTAGGAATGTTTTTTCTGGGGGATTTTTTTTCTTTTTATATATTTATTATGTACTCTAATGCCTAAGGGCACCCTCACCCCAAGCTTTTGCTTTCAGATGTGTGTCCTCCAACTATGTATGTACCACATGAATGTATATTTTGTCATACTTTTGTTAAAAATACATGTACATTATTTTGTTCATTTACTACTTTGTATACATATATTGGAAAGTTGGAAATAGATGATATTAAATTAAATTGAATTGAAGTGTTTACCTCTCTGAGAGAACGTGCATAGGAAGTGATGACAAAGAAGAGAAGGACATGTTGGAGAGGTTCAGGAGAGAGATAGAGAGAGAGGGGGAGAGAGAGAGGAAGAAAGTGAGATGTTCTCGTGTCAAGACGGATCGATTGCAATTGATCACTGTTCCTGTTGAAGTAAAGGTGTCACTGGCTTGCAGGCACTTCCCCCTTAAGCCCTTCTAACATTGAAATTAGGTAAAGGATTACTGTCTAAAAATGTCAGCCACGGGTAGATTCAGAAGGGTTTTAACCTTAGAATTACCGGGTTTCTCTTCGATCGCATTACCCAAAGGCCGTAACATCACCATAGAAACTAGAATGATAAATAGGTCCTAAAACCAGCCCTAAGCCCTTGGATTGGTCCTATAAATAGTGATATTATACAATACAGAATATGTATGCTGTTAGTACGTATTAAATGCTGTATAATCCAGTTTACATCATAACGGCCTGATGGTAATTCTGATTATCAATATTAATCGCAAGCGCATTATCAGCTCAATCTGGCGCATATATTTCATCATAATTACGAGCTATATAGCAGTGTGTCTTTGCCCTGCATTATCCTCGCTTTATCAATCATCATATCCCCCCTCTGGAGATTCGGCCCATTGCGTTCGACCCATTCACTTCCAATCAGCGGCGCTCTACCAATTAGAGAGAGAACGAAATGAGCAATCGTGCAATTAAAATGTCGTTCTAATTGGCCTAGCGAACAAAAGCGCAACGTGCGCCCTTCGTGCGCCCTTCCCTCGTCGCGTTCGGCCTTGACTCCCTTTTGCTCGTCCTAACTTCCCATCCCGTCACTGGGCGACATCGAGAGAAAAAAAAAACAGGTCTCGTGTCTCCCTTTGCCCCGAAATGCGAACAATCAATCTTTGTTTAGTTTCTTCTCTTCGAGGAGAGAGAAATTTAACCCTCATGTATCGGTTTGCTGATCACGCACGCGTTCGCGTGAGTGTATATCCAATGCCGTTTTCAGGCAAACGTCAATGTTTCAGCCATGAGCGTGGGAGAGCGAAATAATTACGGTGGGTTCTTTGGCGCCATTTTCTCAGTCGCTCAGCACCCGGGCTCTGCATAGAGTGTACGGTTATAAATAATCGGTATTTGAATCCTCGTAGAAGTGTGGCGCTCTTTAGCATGCATGTAGGTAGCATAAACACAAATGTGGATCAGGAGTAGATTTGATGCCACCAGTGAATATTCGGGAAATTTCAAAATTATCGAAATCAAATTTTATCAAATATCAAAAGCAGTACGGTAACTGAATTGTTAAATTTCTAAATCTCTCTCAATGATCATGGGGAAAATGACAATCCACACAAATTATAAAATGGATATTACATTCACACTACAACATTATGAACCAGGCAAACACAGATATTAGCATATGGGACTTAACACTGAACTAATTATCACATACAAAACAAATACTTTGAGAGTAATTTTGATGTTGTAACTAGACAGAGAAACTTCTTTCAAAACGGAAGCATAATGATGATGGAATAAAGATTTCATCTGTACATTGGCGGCTCCAAATTCTTGGACGGCGGGAGGGGGGGGGGGGGGGGGGGGGGAGGGGACAAAATTATAACCCGAATTCTCAAACAAGTATTTTGTCACAATTCCGAACCATAAATAGGTCACTAGAATTTCTGACAAGCAAAAAACAGAGGTTCTAAATATTAGCAGGGGCACACAGATTGGTCGGAGGCATAGCGTGAATCAAGAATAATTGTCCCCTGTTGAACCCCCGCCCCCCCCCCCCTGGTGGATGTGCCACTGTAGATTAATGTTCATCAAATAATTCAATGTCTTCTTTTACTCGTTTCCACGTAGTTATGGGCCATCATTCATGAACGTAATAGGCCGATAGGACGAGATGAAAAGAAATGGGATGGACGAAATAAATCGTCTGTTGAGAGCCAGAAAGCCGTTAACTCATATCCCTCAGCATAAATCAAACGCCGTTCAGGATTCGTCAGGTTTGCCCTCAGCTTCTCCTTCGCTCCTCTTTATTATTACATCTTTATCTCTTCGCATATGAATACATTTTTTGTTTTAAGATCAGCAAGTTTTGTTATACTTTGAGAGTTTAATGCCATCTTGATTTACGTCATGCTATATAAACAGTGCCCTTTACAAACTATACGCAGAATCGAAAAAAGAACGGAGATGGGGTGAAAGTGGATTGGGATGGCCTTTAGCTGTAAATCATGGGGAATAATTCATCCCTATACACCATCGACTCATCTCGGACAGTTTGACGGGTAGGTAAATCACCGCCAAATGGACCCTCATTTATTATACACTTTCCTGACCAAATGCAACGCTTCCTGATGTTCCAAAATGGCGTCGATTCTCGCCTTTACGCACTTAAGCACTATCCGCACGCGAGTTTACCAAGATAAAAATGGACGAACTTGATATGAAGGTAACTTGTACTGAAGGAGTAAGAAGACTGATATTTTCATTTTTAAACTTCTTTTGTTGTTTGTTTGTTTGTTTGATTGATTTTATTTCTGCGTTCAGTAGGATGATACAAAATAGGCCTATAATAATATTACAGAAAAAAATATATAAACACATTGTCAGGTATTAACAATATACTTCTAAATACAAAGAAAATATGTATACAGTATGAGAAATTAACATTTTACAACAGGATTTGTGAACGAAGGAGACCGTCATCATGAGCGAGTTGCTTGATGTCGATGGTGGCCTCAAAGTAAAAAGCGACATAGAACTAAAAGAAAAATGGAGAAAAGAGGTCATGAGGGTGCAGTGCAAGTGCAGAGGCAAAACAAGAAAGCTGTATTTACGTGATTTAAAGAAAGATTTTTATATTTTACGTAACATCATTGTTCAAAGCTAATAAAACAATAATTTCATGACATAAGTATAATGATCACGAAATGACACATTGATACGATGTCTCTATACTTCCAAAGTGTTTTTAATTGAATGTATTATGTTGATTCCCTTGGTTTTAAGTCCACCAGCCAAAGTTCATTACAAGAAATTAATTCTACCTGGTGTCACCACACCTTGGTCAATACGATGGTAGATAAAACGCCTCATCTAAGGAGGTCCAATAATAATTGGGCAAAAAGTTTCCAACCTCTCAATGTAAACTCGCAAGAGAGAACAAAAATGCTACAGATTAATGTAACAATAGTTTTTGACATCTTTGAAGTTGTAGAGTTTTAAGTACATGTAACTGCTAAGAATGCTTGCAGACAAGCAACAAGAGGATATATGGTTTAAATCCTATCCGAGGGACTTGGTAATTGAAAATTAATACCTTAACAACGACACTAGCGCATCAACTTGCCTTCGAACCAGGAACCTGACAGTAAATGTCCATTACTCTTCCCATTAAGTCACCATAACATATGGGAATTGTAAAACGAATAAACTAAAAAAAAGAAGATTAATAACGAATAAGCTAAAAGAAGATCGTCGATCTCCATGGAGATGAACTTAGTATAAATACATTTGAAAGTCACCCCTTTATAACTTATTTTATCCTGTTTTCCCCCTTATTTTTCGATTCTTTAAAATCATATTTTTTGCATTTACGTCATAGCATTTATCGTTCGACTTTTCCAATAAATCCGCCAGGATATCTCAGGACGTGATTATAATCAGCTACTTCTAAACTTGAGCTTGAGATGTAGGCTAACAAAAACTAATTTCATTTGAAGAAATCATTAAGAATTCAATTACTATTTATATATTTTTAATTTTAAAATTAAAATATCATCGTTATTTTGGTATCAGATAGCTCGCATGCATGGAAGTGGAGATTCCTAAACTCGACTTTCTGTACGTCAACGTTACGTCAATTAACACGATGTTAACTTTAGACTGTATTAGTTCTAAATTCTATGAAAGTCTATTACGTATATGAGAAATGATATCAATTTTTGCTGATTTAAGATTCAATTCAACATTTTCAGAGAATCTTGTTGGAATGCACAATGTAGGCATTCGAAAGGCCTGAGGCATATATATGGAAAATCTGCACTGGTGATATGAGTAACGGAATGATGAATTAGTTCGCTGCGGATTGTTGAGATTACTATGAATATAAATCAGAATAGCAACAGGAAAGCGATAGCTATGGAATATTTGCACTGCGTTGAATTACACACAGTGTTATTGAGATGTTTATTTTCATTCAATCCTGCGTTTATTCTAACAGCACACCCGTCTCGATGCAAATGTTATTCTCACAATAGCCCCAGGGGAAAACGGGAAAAAAGATTACAGTAAGAAAAATCTATATAACATCGTGCCCAAAATGCTCCGACGGGATTTAGCAATAATCCGCTTTTCGCCCGTGTAGGCATGCCATCTTAGAATAGCGATGCAAAGAGAGGGAGAACGATAGAGGGAAAAAGTGAAGGGATGGTAGGATGGTTGGGCTGAAGGGGAGACTTTTTTGTGATAATCTTTCAAGGGAAATGGCGAACTACTACTAATACTACTACTAGAAGTTATATTGACCTGTTCACTCCTGAATTCTTTAACTCTCATGGGCTTAATACAGGAACCACCCGGTTCCCGTAGTCTATGGGTTAATCTGATAACACAGATAATATCGGATATTTAACAGAGCTGAAACACAACGCCCGCCCTTATATTGGCGAAGAAAACAAAAAACAAAATATCAAATGAGTTGAATCACTAAAATAAATGTAACACACAGACGTGTACTTGTATCGATTCTGCCACATCGAATATTTATAGATTGTGGAATACCTCAGGGGTCAACTCTCGGACCTTTGCTGAAGTTATATCTCTGATGCAAAGTAGCCTGTTGTTCCGATGCAGCCACTTTGATGCAGCCTACAGAAGAGAAGGATCTTCAGATTATAACCATAGGTGATTATGGATGAGGACTTCAGTAACAGCTAACAAAAGGTGCCTCTTGATAGACCTGGGAGACAGAGATCGAAGAGGGAAATGGGTAGAAGGATGATGACGAGGAGGAGGAGGAGGAGGAGGAGAAACTATGTGATCCTTGGCCTACCGTTTGGGAGGAAAGAGTTATTGCTTATGATGAGCAGTTAGGGTTTGCGTGATCAGAGAGAAATTGTCCCGTCACAGTCAATTGATGAAGCTATTAGACACTGACTGATGAGGAGTCGTATCAACGTGTACTTGGCGTGAGCGCATCTCCGTTCGTGGAGAGCACCAGATGAAAACGGGAGGAGAAAATGTTTCTATTACCTCAAATACTTGACCTTTTGAAAAGCGATTTCCTTTTAGACTTGATTAGTTTTCTCATCAAACGTGATGCTGACGGGTGGAAATATTGCTGGGAGAATGGCGTCTACCTGTTTGAGAGATACTAGAAATGGGATACATGCAGCACAAAGGCTTCGCAATTGATAATTTAAATAAAAACTGCTGAATTTCTCAATAGCTTATGTTCCGGAATATTTTCTTAATGAAGCTTTTATTCAAGAAGAACTTTAGTGTTTCCATGCGATCCAAGAGCATTTGAAATACAGTGGCGTATTCAGATTCTTTTTTTTTTTTTTTACAAGGGCTCGGGTAAAAATCCCCCTCCCCCTTACTAGAGGTAGCTATAAAATATCTGGGCATCCCCGCCTGCAGCTGTAGACCCATTTGAAGTTTGCATTGATTTTTCCCAATGAATTCAACGGGGACGTACCCCGGCTTTATCCTAGATGCTGGATACGCCCTTGTATTAACAACATTAATATCTACCTTAGATGTGAACCTAGTGCAAAAAACTGACCAGGGAACATTTTTTTGCAAAAGATTAAAATAAGTCGGATCAGCTATTATAATGTTCAGGATAAAGTTGAGCCAATCGAGTTTATCGAATCTTGTAAATTGTTGTGGGTTTTCTTTTCTTCGAACTATGATCTACGCATAATTTCCCCCTTCAGTACGATCTAATGTTATTATGCAGTACAATTTCAAGTTGTCATACACATTTACTCAATTAGACGTTTTTAGCTAGGCTAATAAATTTGCCCGAATAAAAAAAAATCGTCTTCTTCTTTTCAATAGTTTTCTCTTATAACAAGCATCATGATAGAACGTTAAGTAATTCATCGATGTCCATATTGACTTCTCTGCTAAGCTCATCATTGATGAGAAAATGAGGATAATTACGCTGGCACGACCGAATGACAATTGGAAAACGCCATTTAGGGGTTGTTTTTGCCATAAGTCCGAGCTGGCTCTCCAAATGATTAACAAATTAAATCGGCATCGAGATATGCCACAACCTGTTTGGCAAATTAATGGGCCAATAAGGCACTTTATAAATAACGCAGTGTGGAACTTATTATCCCCACGTCGACGCTGCATTCCATGGCAATAATATAATTGACTTCTGGCGTTTAATACATCAAAGGTAACGTAAGCAGCAGTTGTGGTAAAATGAAGTGATCAGTTCCTTCATGCTTAGTGTCGTTTATAGTTTAGTGTTCATAGTTTATAGTTAATTGTCATTTATAGTTCAGTGTAGTTATAATTTACAGCTTTAAAATGTGAAAATCATTAGACAAAGATTTAAAAAAGTAATTTTCACATTAAATGATACATTTTCATCTCTGTCACTAAGTCTCTTTGGAGCCAGAAGGGCGTGAACTCATATACTTTAACAAAGTGTTAACGTCCTTTTGCCTCGCAAACAGATGCGTTTCTAAATCTAAATAATAAATTGTGAGTATTGATTATCTTTTGACTAAAAGGTCGTAATTGTTTGCAAAGTATTGTTTTAAAATTTATTTATGTTTTCCATTGTTGGATCATTCTTGTTTCGAAAGGATAATCAATACTTTTAGTCAATTTGCACATGCCGTTACCAAATTTGACATGAAAAACTCATTACTGTACAAATGAAAATACAACAGGCAGATTTCCATGATAAACTGTGATAACAAAATAATGTTGCTCGCATTTTCCAAAGATGCTGTGTTTCAGTTCCGTATTGAAGTGAATCAGCTTTCTTGTTTATTAAACGTTTATGCGTGATACAATAAAAGCAATAAAGCATGCAATTTTATCATTTTCAAAAATAAGAATATTCAATAGGATCTAATTCAGCTAGACGATTTGGCTCGTGCACACGCATATTACTCATCATAATTCGCTCCATACACATGATGAAATTCGATACCCTTGGAGGGGGCAATCGCTCCCCTGCCACCCCACCCTCCCGAAATCAACATTCTTGTATGATAATAAGGTACCCCTACAATTCTAAGACGAGATTGGTCTTCAACGATAGCCTAAAATTTGGATGGGTGGAGATAATGAGCTGGAGGGGGGGGGGGGATAGTCATACCGTTTCTGATAATTAGAGTACAGTTATAAGAGTTGTGAATATTTTGACCTACTACTATCGCTATGAAATATTGGCCTACGCCCTTTTTCTGGCCTTGTTCCTCAGGCATAATGCAAGTCGTAAAACTGACACCAATCCATTTTTTTTTTCGATGAAAGTCGTCTCACCGTCGTGCATGCGCACCATCATCTTCAGTTTTTGTACTTCTAGTTTTCTTTTCAGCCGTCCTGTTTTTTTCTATACATCGTCTTTTTCTTTTTCTGTTTCAACATCTTTATCTTTAATCTATTTATTCAATTTCTTTCAGACATTAGATGGATAAACAATGGTAGCTTTCATAATTGGGTATGTTATCTACGAAACGCCCTATAGGCGTGGCCAAATCAGTTCAGCTACTGCATTTATGTCATGGCTAAACAAATTATTATTCCAAATCTATAGACATACATTACATTGCATGAATAAGCACAGAATTTCTAATGAGATATTGCCTTGCAATTTTTTTAACATGAAATATTCAATTACATGGTTATAGAGAAAATCTACTGCAAGATTTCAGCATTAATTCTAAAATATATTCTTTTGCATGATGTAACAAGTAATTGCGAATGAGCATACATCACTTCCAACGTAACACAAAATGGTGATTACATAATGAGAAACGTTGTGTACTGTTACAATCCCTTCTAAAACACAATAGCCGGGTATTTTCTCTGAAGCAACAGGCACCTGTGCAATAAATAAATCAGTGCCATTGCCTTTGATAATTCAAGCTCTCGAAACGCGCTTGAATGAACGCAGGATACTGTAGAATACCGTAGATGCAGCATACAAATCGCAAGAACACCAAAAATAGGAAAAATATGGTCATATTCCACCTATCCCTATTATATTGGGCAGAATCCCCCGCATATATAGCAAAATCTATGCCAAATTTGTATTTTGTAGCAGTAGTTTCCACCCCCGCACTGAACCGTATACGATCCGCATGTATCCGCCAATATTTCAGAGTTATGCGATTACGCGATTACGCATTACAAAATATTGTGCACGTTACCGCAGATAATCCGCACAATTATGCACAGAAACGCAACGAATCGAACACATAAAGGAGACTTGCCTGATCAATTGGATGCATAATTTTTTCATTATTGCTTCTCTCTTTTTTCCTTCTTTCTTCCGAGGGTATGGACAAACAAACATAATGCTAGTATCATGAATTAATCATTGCATAAAAACAGATTATCAAAATTTACCTGGGCCATAATCATACACGCAATCACATCAATGATCTCATTCATATAGAAGGCTGAGACTATGATCAGTGATGATAGGTCATAATCTTACTAATCAGCTTTGCACGTAAGTGACGTCGCTCCTGCGTATTTCAACATTTCTAATTCAAGAATTCGACTTACTCGTAAAGGCCGATCATGATTAGCGATGTCGAAGCCTATACAAGAGTCTCGCAGTCGCCCCTCGCCCAAGCTTTTGCAGTTAGAGGTGTGTCCTCCAACTATATGTATGTACCACATGAATGTACATTTGCCACATTTTTCTTCAAAATACATGTACATTATTTTGTTCATTTGTTAGATTGTATACTTATATTGGAAAGTTGGAAATATATGCATCAAAAAAAAATTAACTGAATTGAAATTGAATTGAGATCATAATCATATCACCGTGTCATGCACACGCATGAGCGTCACCAAAGAGGGGGTGTGAAAGGGTATATGGTCCCCTTCAAAATAATACTTCGGGCAGGTCGATTCTAATGCAAAACACGGAGGACCCCTTTCCGCGAGATTGTTAAACAAAATTGTCAGCAATCTTGCCAGCAAAGTTGTTCATCCCCCTGCCCCTCCCGATAAAAGCACCCCTGGCCAATTCAGTGACTTCGAATTTTGTACATTTGCAACTTCCAACTTGGAACTGTAGGCCCTATAATAATTAATTTACTTGAAAAACAATCAGGCTTTACAATATCAGCATGACATACAGACCTATATAACAACGCAAATGTAGGCCCTAAACAATTTGTGTCCTATATGGGTTTTTTTTTCAAATACTATTCAAATATATGATTTTCACACTTTTTTTGTTTGCGAGTCGGTATCTAAACGTTTTGGGTGGAAAAGGAATTGTCATTATACAAGATATAAAATGTTTACTCTATTTAATTGTATTTTTCACAGATTTCAGACAATAATATTTCATGAAGTATCATATAGTTTGTGATTCTGACCAAAAGAGACTATAAATAATGCTGCCCTATAAGAGGGGGGGGGGGGGGGGTTAGAAGTGCTATTGGAGACGTCCCATACGCTGGAGGTTGAACGATTAGCCCTAAGCTATTAACCCCCATAGTCCATTTCTTTCTTAGCCATCGGCCTTTCGAAATAACCAATCAATGGTAGAAGTTTCATTACAAGGCAATAAGCGACTACAATTGGTTGAAAAAATTATTCAGCCATCTACATACGGTTGCCTTATTCATATAGAGTATGAATCTTCTTTCGCGATGTCGGGGCTCAGGCATTCTCCGGGCTCGACGGAGCTCCGGAAATTGCTTTAAATTGCCTCCAAAGGTTCTGAATTGTCAACCTGAATCTATTTGATGTATTTTATTACTCCTCAGGGATTCCTTTCCAAGAAGACATAGGCTAATTTCGTCGCTGCTTTCCAATAGTTAGCGACATATTAGATGCACTTATATATATATATCTATCTGTTGCCTCAAGATGTACAAGGAGAACGGGTATATACTTACGTTTTTGTGTTCTCATTCAGAATGCGCAGTTGCAAAGTCTTTTCAACGAGCATATAAAACAATTCAGGGTGTATATAGGCCGTTATGCGAAGAATTCCCCTGGTGGACTCGCGGCCCGCCGGCAAGCGTGCACAAACGATGTCCAGCGTGAGTTTACTCGAGTGATTTTATTCCTTGAAAATTCACCAATTTAGACTGGATTCCCATCACGGAATTGAAATGATTCGGTGACTGACGTCGGCTGGCTCCCCTTTTGAAACGAGAGATACCGACTAGGAGCACGCTTGAGCGAAACAACTGTGCAATACGGCAACCTAGTCACGAAACGACGTGCTGGCGGGAAAAAACAGAGAGCTGATTATGCGCTTTACGTGTGCGTTATACGATCCGCAGAAAACTGTGTGCGAGAGTCCTGTGACAAGTGTCGCCAGTAAAGAAAGATTCATTTGCTTATTTCTACTTATCTGCTTTTTTCCATTCCGCCATCGAATTGACGAGGCATTTGATAGGCATAGGAGTTGCTTTTATTAGCTACTAGTACGCACATTATGAGATTATCAGTATGTACTAATTTGATTTCACTTGAATAATGACAATTTTCGAACCTTTTCCCCGAGATTTTATAAAAACGTGTCAACTCAAAAAATGTGGGGTGGGGAGGGAGGCTGCTTTTTTCTCGTTCTCCTCCTCTCCTCCTCCCTCCTCCACCTCCTCCTCCTCTTACCCCTCCTCCCCCTCACCATGTCTTTCTGATATATGTCTCAATACACCGTTTATGGATTCAACACCACACACATTTCCACTGTGCTTGTGATGGGAGCCATGCTTGTTTAACACCAAATCGATTTTACGCCATTTTTAATTGTGTACCAAGTTGTACAAACGATGAACACACCGTGTTTAGGCGGGTTGCTCGAGGTGTTTAATAACTAATGGGGGTGAATTAGTCGATTGATTCGTAGGCTAGATAAAGCTAATTTCCACTCTAATGAAGGCATCAGCTCCCCGCATTGATCGCGGGTTGTTATGCCACTACAAAGCGACTCTCATTAGATGCACTGCTTGTTCATCTCACGGTCGCGTTAAGACCACAGCGTTTACAAAACGTTCCAAGAAAAATTTAGATATTCCAATGAAGCAATTTACTTGAACAGTAATTATTATCTTTTTATCATTATTCTATCCAATAATACTGTATGTTTTCCAAATAGTTTAAACTATATTAAAAATTTTGGACGATTTTTACTCTACAATGTATTAAACTCTTTTAACACCCCAAATAAAGAGACGCCTGTACTGTAGGAGGGAGCTAATAGTTGGTTACTCCGCTCCCTCGCATAGTGCCCCCGAACGTTTGACGCCCCTGGTTATAATAATCTCTACTGAAAATGTAGAAAGGGGCCTTCAGTTAGCCACAATCGCATTAACAGAATGGCTGATATCATGCGTGATTAGGTAATCGGCAACCTCATTGCACATAATTGAAAGCTTGACTACTACATTAGACAATCAATTATTGCGAATCTCTTCACAACGTACTCATATTTAAATCTATAATTCTGTTTGGCTGTTGTGATAATCATAAAACGCTTGTTAGAACTATTACAATCAATAACCTGGCCCGGACTCTTTTCAAAAGGAAGCATATTTCCTTCCTGCCCCCGTATTCTGCATTATCAAATTTTGTATTTTTAAAAAAGTATTTTGCTTCTCAAATTCAAATCCATCTGCCACCCCTTTCGTGCCACGGGAAATAGGTAAGCGTGGCTCGGTTAAAGTATTCATTTTAACTTATTTTTAGTAAACGTAGAGCATAAACATTATTAATGTAATAATCCTAATCATAATCATGACCATGTAAATGTATGCAATCATTTCTATATTCAGCACTATATATTCAGTCTATTTCAGTCTCGGCTGCATTCATAATTATAATGGCAATATAAATATAGACGGAATAATCATGAAAGTTTAACGAATTTTTATTTCCTGGAAAATATATATATATGTATTTCGATTTGCAGGAATTCAGTCGATTAAACAAATAGCCGCATATTGTTGGAGGGGGTACAACATGCCATAACCTGAAAATAATTGCAAAAATGTCGGCAAACTCTTTTACAGCCTGTAAATTGCTTTGCAGACGTTAACATTTTTTTCTTCAAATAATGATGCAAAGTATAAGAAAACGTAATGAGGGCTTAACCCTAAAAGGGCCGGGGGTGGAATCCACCCCCCCCCCCCCCCCCCCCCAGACGTTTCTCGCGATATGGCCGCAACGCGCAAAGCAGTCGCCGCGGCATTTCATGACTTTTTCTTTCGAATCTCACGCATCTTTTAAAACCAAATTCGCGATGTCCGGGCATGCAGTTCCAAAGTTACTCAACATTTCGTATTTGCACGTCAGACCAAAAATTGCTAAAAAAAAACGTGATTTCATGTATAATTTCAATACAAAATGTGTTTTCAGCCAAAATTTAGAAATCTATGAATATTTTTACATTTACTGATTAAAATTAATTTATTTTATGCTGTTCATGTTCGCGAAAGTGTCCCTGACAAATCTCATTAAAAAAAACCCAATAAAAACAAATGGTAAAAGAAATACATAAGAAATTTTAAATACAATAAAATACATAAGAAATTTTAAATACAATAAAATACATAAGAAATCAATTTTGATACCAATTTGTTTTCAAGAATATTTGCTAAGAATACTGGAAAGCGTGTCTAGACCAGAAAATTAGCATTTTTTGCCTTTTATTTCATGATTTAGAGCAAAATTTCGATTTCATGCATAAATTTGCATAACTAATTTATGCGAATTTTTTTCGGAGCGTTTAACTATACAGTTATGTAGATTACGTTGTGGACGACGTGCGTGCCAATTTTTGGCGCGATAGCGTCGTCGACGCTCAAGATCTCGGGGGGGGGGAGGGGGTGGATTCCACCCCCCCCCCCCCCCGGCGGTGGCATAGCCAAAATATCCCGGCCCTTTTAGGGTTAAATGGGTACGAAAAATATGATTTACAGAAGACGTAGCAGGAAGAAAGAAGGAGATACAGAGAGACATATAGAGACAGAGGGAGTGAGAGATAGAAAGAGAGGCAGAGAGGCAGTCAGATACAGACAGACAGACAAAAAGAGAGAGAGAGAGAGACAAACAGACAGACAGACACAGAGAGAAAGAAAGAAAGAATGTGTGTGTGTGTGTGTGTGTGTGTGTGTGTGAGTATGTTCTTACAAACATGGACTTGTGGGGTACAGAGAACAATATAGCACAATGATAGTGTTTATTCCGTCATGCCTGTGGGGTACAAAATATTGCTTGTAGGGTACAAAATACAATAGGAGAAAACAAGACAGTTCCCCACAAATCAATGTGTGTGTGTGCGTGTGCGTTTGTTTAGCATTATGTCCGAGGACATTTTCGGACAGAGAACGAAAAAAAAAATAATGACAATGGTCCTCGGAAGCCGGACAATAGTCCTCGAACGTCGAACAATGAATTTATGCCTTATTCCGTCGACTGTCCGAGGACGAGTAACAATAGAGGAACAATAGTTGTCCTCGGAAGTAAAGCCATGTAAACCTATGTGTGTGTGTGTGTGTGTGTGTGTGTGTGTGAAGTCTCTAATAAAAAATAATGGGGGAAAAGTGTGTGAAAGAGAGAGGGACAAACACAGACAGAGGGAGAGGAGGGGAGGGGAGATGAGAGTGAGAATGAGAGGGGGAGGAGTATGAGTATGAGTATGCTTATAGCATAACCGTATGCATTCAGCAGCGCGAATATTACATCCAGACGAAACATGAAATAACAGCAGTTTGGGCAGTCGGAGAATGATTAGGCGCCAAAAATAACATTCCTTGAAATTGCCAGAGTCCCTGGGGAAAATTATCATTATTTCATAATGGCTGCAAGCCTCCAGATTATCCTACAATAACATTATGTTATCCATGTCTTTAACCAGCCAGGAATGCATCATTATGGGCGATCTAATCTCTGATGTTTTAAATTTATAACAATGTACAATATGACGTTATCACGGATGAGATTATTAGTTTTGCTAATGAATGTAAAATTACCCGGATAATGAAATTGTCAAGTGTAAGCTATATCTAAATTTAACACAACACAACAGCTTAACACAAAAGAGAAAACTATACAGGAGCAGATGGGTTGAGCATACGTTTGTTGGTTTTTGAGAAGAAAAAGAAAAAAAGAAAAGAAAATGACAATATCACATTGAAATAATGAGAAAGAAGCAGGTGAAAATTAATAGAATATAAAAATTAAAAGATATTGAGAGTAAAGAAAAGTCAGACAAGGAGAAACCAAAACGGAGACAGCGATCGAATATGGGATAATTAATATAGCTAAGGCAGACAAACAGAGAGGTATTTTTAAAGACATAGCTATTTCAAAATAGGTTGAGAGATAGGCAGACTATAGACAAACTGGAGACAAATATAGACATAAGAAAACAAAGGAGAGTTTACCCCTTTATGCGAGAGACGCCCTCAATTTAGCACTGTGTGTACTTGAATTTGGTAAAAGGTCACCCTGCAGCCGTTAAATGCTGAAAAGAATCATCCTTTCTCCGCGCCAGACATTCAAGCACGTCATCTAAAAGTTTAACGACAAATTATACAACAGGTATGGCCTTACGAAAACCAAACAACCTTCAAATATCATGTAAAAGAAATAATAATGGAAGGTAGGTACACAGTGACCTGGCAAAACTTGAAGATGGTATAAAAGTTCTGGTAGCAGTTTACTAAATAATAAATAAATTGCCTTGTTTACCCAAAGTAAAGTAGCCTCCTCGGTATTAACACTGTTCTCCTTAGGGCCCTGCAATCACATTATTACCGCGGCTTTTGCCGGGCTACCATGATAAGGTGGTCAAGCATTCAAGGAAATTCTTCCCATTTCATTCACCTGTGTGGCGAGTGGCAAATGTAGACTAATGTGTTGCCACCAAATGTCTTGCGCAAATTAATGTCGTAGCAGGGATTCGAACCCCGTATTATGTGCTTCACAGTCCGGTGAGTTATCGACAAGCCCTCCACTCTTAATTACAGTCAGGCCCATATTCGGAAAACCGAGCACTCCGAAAACGGCGTATAACGCACGATGAATATAGAGCCCTCATCGTTCAGTGCGGTTCAGAGTGTAAAAAAGGAATGGGGAAAATCTTGCTAATAATATACATAAATTATAAAAATTCTACTTCTCAATTTCCTTCAAAGTCCTTGAATGATTCGTCATATTAAATAACTTTCAAATGAAAACATTTGAAAAAAATATATCAACAGCATCATTTTTTAAAAATGTATATCAACAGCAGGTCGATTTTGCAGGATTTGCCTTTTGTACACGCTGCCTTGCACTGAACGATGAGGGCTCTATCTACATTCATAGTGCGTGATACGCCATTTTCACCTGTGCTCGGTTTTCCAAAGTCGGGTCAGACTGATTTAGGAAGTTGGAATAATGTTCCACTTGGATCAGAAGACATTTTTTATTCATATTTTGTTCCTTATCACTTTCTATTATAGGTATTAGCGCCCGAGTGTAATTGTATGAGGCTAAACAAGAGAGGCGAAGTTGTGTGCATTACTGATCAGCCTACATTCTATATTCCGTTTTAGGACATGCCGACTGGAAGAGATGGTGCAATGAGGGCTCATTATCCCTGTCAGTACGCTACCGCCTATTCAAGCTAATATGTTCGTTTGGTTGTACGATACATAATCAGAAAATGACCAAATGTGACAAAATGCTCCGCCCCTGATATCTTACAGTATAACTCGTAACTTCCACCCTGGACCAAATAATGTACCTAGACCTAACCAAATCCCTAATACCACAGTCACGCCGCCAAACCGACACCACACCGACAGATTCTTGGCCATTGGTGGCAATGTAATTTTTGGTTCGGTATGTTGTCGGTCTGGCGTCGGTCTTGTTCGTGTGACTGTGGTATATAAACCTTTATAAAGCCCGTAATTTCGCAGAAGCACATGTCGGAGTATACCATTCACTTGTGCGTTTAAAAAAAAAAAGGTTGTCTAACTTTGCTAGATATAAAGATGTAGCTACCTTTAAGTTACTGAAAATAAGCACCCCGACTCCTCTTAATGCGATTCTCATTCATTGGTAGATCACGGGTTGACACTATTTTCATTTATCACTTCTGACAGGTCAATATTGATTGTTACATTAGGCTAAGTACTTAGTTGGGCGAGATTATTTGACACTGACTGTATAAACTAAAAGGGAAGCAATCAAACAGCCTCTCTAAACTTCATCTGATGTTATTCTTAAAGGGGACCACCCCCCCCCCCCTCCCAAAAAAAATGTCACGTAAAGACGTGTAAAAACTATGTTAGACATTCAAAGTTAAAGATTAATGGGGGAATTATTTCATGTCAAGGCGCGCGCGGAAGTTTGAATGAGGAGTTGATTCTACGCAGTAGCCAAAATCGTTAAAGGAGGCGTTAGGGTGCCCCTCCCCTTTAAACATTATGCCAGGTCTTTGGAATCTTTTGAGCATTGTTGGCAAATCAAGAACATTGACCGCTACTCTTATTTCACTTGCTGGATTTTAAAAAAAACTTCTGTCGGCAAATTCAAAATCTAAGGACAAGTATGTATTGAGACCTTAACCCTTGCGGGAATTCAGAATGTGTCAAAAACGCGGTTTGTTTTGGCTCGTGTTGGAAAAATACCGATTAAACTTGGATATTTAGTCACACACTTACACCCAACCCTCCCCCTCCCAATTATAATCGTGCAACGATGCCCCTGCACATATACATTTCATTATTATCTCGTTTCAAAGACATCCAAAAGATTTCTTACCATATTATTTTGTTCATTGTTGTAAATACCTGTACATACATTGTTTTAAAAATCATCACCAGTAGTTTTTCTTTGCATTCATTCCAAGCAACTTCCAAACGAAGTTAGATTTCCCAGATTGTTTGAGTTTTGCAAGCAGTGCAATTGACATTAAGAAGCGAAGCGAAACCTGTATAGAATTAAAAATCAGTGCTAATGTGATATTGCTTATTAAATGGCACTTTTCATTTATGGCATGTACGTTGATTTAATCGATTTTGCTTTTGACCGCTCTGTGATCCCTTACTATAACTGTTACTACAGACTAAAGTTAGCATCAGAGAGTGGGCAATCAATCTATACGAACGATTACTTTTTCTTTTCACACGAAAATAATAGCTTATAATAATTTAATTAGCAAATGAGGCCTAGAGTGATGACATTTTTGTCTGTGTGCTCTTTAAGCCCAGTGTTCCATTAGCTCTTAAATCGAGGATAATTTTTCTTCTTTTCTCGGAAACGACATCCGGAAAGATATCATCGGCATCATTGACAACAGATGTACTTTTGTCAAGATGTAGCGTGTTTAACACATCACCTAAATTAACCGAAATAAATGCACTGGGGAAGATTGTTATTGCTGCTAGAAGTGGCTAAATGCAGAATAAAGATAAAATGTTGAGACAGCAGAATGAATCGTTGGATAGTATGAATGTAGCCTTTACGAACAGTCAGACCCAACTACCTAAAACCGAGCACAGGTTTATACTTCGAAAACGGCGTATAGAGCAAGATGAATATAGAGCCCTCATCGTTCAGTGCGAGACAGTGTGTACAAAAGACATGGGGAAAACCCTGCAATGTCGACCTACTGTTGACTATATAATTTTCAGAAATAATGATGCGGATATATTTATTTCAAATGTTTGTCATTTGAAAGTCATTTTATATGTTGAATCATTCACGGATTTTGAAGGTAAGTGACACACAGCATTATTTTTAAGAATATATATATATATATATATATATATATCGTTGGCAGGTTGACTTTGCAAGATTTTCCCCATGACTTTTGTACACACTGCCTCGCAATGAACGATGAGGGCTCTATATTCATACGCCGTTTTCGGAGTATATACCTGTGCTCGGTTTTCCGAAGTTCTTTGGTAGAGATGATAAATAACATTTAAAAGGGTATATAACTACATCCATATTACTTTCCCTGTATCTTTTCGATTCTCTCATTAGATGTGAAAAAGAATGAGAAGGTCAAAAAGAAAATTAACAATAGTCAAATAGAATAGCGAAAACCACAAAGAGATTAGCCTGATATCTACTGGTTTCGAAATTCAGCTTATCCATGAAGTATTTAACATAGGTTGATACTTTTATTTCAATCTGTTATTCTATGATTTTACTGTTAGATCGTTCGAAAAAAAAAATCAATTTTCACCATATGGTTTATACTGGTCCAGAGCTCCAATTCTTTTCGAACACAGATATCAAAATTGATTTTTCTCCAGTGTATCTCTGTTATGGGTAATTTAAAGACCTTGAGTTCTAGTAATGATTATTTTTTTTCTTCTCAATATCCAACCAAATTTAAACTCAATATCTATGCTAATGAGAGAGAGAGGGAGAGAGAGAGAGAGAGAGAGAGAGAGAGAGGGAGAGAGGGGGAGGGAGGGGGTGGACACGGGATACTACGCCCCATTCGTAAATTTATAGTTCGTCCCATATGTGGATATTTGTGTTGGTGCTGTTCAGTGTATGTGGTTTCCAGCAAGCTTTTGTAACTCTCTTTTCCTCTTGCTTGCCCCTCCCCCTAAATGTTAGCTGGATTTAGTTGGATATTGAGAAATGATGAAATAAAATAATAATAATAAGTTCAAGCCAAATAAATCAAAGTATATTTAATCCATTTTCCATGATCGGAGGGAGTGAAAAAAATCCAGTCTTTTAAGAGTCATATTTTGTATCTGTTCATTTTTTAGTTTAATCCACTCCTAATTAAAGGGGAATCCACGCCCCAAAAGAAGTTTGAAATACTCTTATGACATGTATGAGATTGGATTCCACTGTTTTTTAGCGTAGGATTCCAAGCACAAAGTGATCCATAATACAACTCCTAAAAGAGTGGATTTCCACTCTTTCGCATTTAGAGTGTAAGGTTCCAGAATCAGCGATACCATTTAAAGGTTCACGTGTCACCCAGCGGCGGAGACCTAGCAAACAGAGACAGTCTTCCTGGTCGAGTCTTCCCGGGGGAACACAGCACGCGAAATACAATTCCAAGAAAAAATATCAATCGAACCAATTTAAACTACAAGGCGATGAAAACTCATAAGGTCACCATGAAAAACATGGGGTACCTTGCAAACTTCAAAGAAATGACAGAAAACGAAGAACATTCTGTCTAAAAGCGTGAAAGACAATCATGAAAAGTGACATTTAAAACTGATGGGAGTTGATCAATAAATTTACAAAGTATCTTTATAGAGAAGAATGTTAAGGGAGTGGTGAAACAGATTTCAGCTTAAGTTGAGTTCTGGTCATGAGATTACATTGTGAAAGAGACTGTCTAATAGATAATGGAGATGACTGATCATGTCTATGTGTATAATGTGAGCAGGGTAGTCGCTAGAACATTTTGAATTGGGGGGGGGGTGTGACACCCAAGCGATTAAAAAAAAAACTCTTCGTTGTGAAAATGTACAGAAGTTACATTTTCAAGGAACCTCGCTGCTCATATTATGTGGATATTCAGGACACTCAGGGCTGAAGTGTTGGTTGCCCGAATATCGGAAACTTTGAAAATCCTCGCTGGGGGGGGGGGGGGGGCACCCCATTGCCGAAGGGGGCGCCTTTTGACTGAATATTAGCTTTCCAGTGTTTTTGCGGGCTAGCAAAGAAATTACCATTTTCTCTTCTTTTTTCCTTCCCTTTTCCTTTCATTCTTTCTTTCTGTTTTTGTTTTCCTTTCCTTTCCCTTTTCTTCTTTCTTTTCTTTTTTTTCCTTTTCCTTTCTCTTTACTTATTTTCCTTTTCTCTTTCCCCTTCCCTCTCCCCTTTCCCCCTCCTTTTTGTTTTGTGCATTTGCCGACAGCAAAATTTAAGTGGGGGGGGGGGGGGGGGGAGTGACATTGATATTGACCAAATCCCGCTAAAAATATGGCACTACACACACAATGTATGCATAATATGTTCTGCCCCCGAACACTTCAGCTATTTCTCGTCATATTTCGAGCATGAGGGCATATTTTGAAGAGCAAACGTTTTCAAAGGACATTTTATAATATTGTTTTTCCAAACTGACATTAAAGGAGTGAGAAAGCTCAGGAATTATTTTTCACCTTTCCCAGAATTTATGCTTAAAGGGTAATTCAGCGTTATAGTCAGTTGCTTCAAAGGGAAAGCAGAAAAGTCAGAGAAACCAGAGAAGCCAGAGAAAAAATGAACGAACTCCGGTGAACAGTTACAAAATTATAAATAAATTAAATTGAATTCACTACTTGGCATATCGGTAAAGTCACTGCATGTCGAACTGCATGTCGAACCTCTTTCCAATTGCTTCCAACACAAAAATTGACAATTAAATAAAATAATATTTTGAAAATGTATGACTGAGTAGGATCTTTATTTGGGAGGAAGGACTTATGACATTAATAACAATAATAATAATAATACCTGGCATTTATAACGCGCCTTTCCCAAAGTGGCCCAAAGCGCTAGATATATATTATTACCCCGGTCATTGGATTGGATTCTGGCACGCCCGCACACAATGTATGCACATTCTCCACTCCCTGGGGAGCATTCCAGCAATGGGCAGTACCAGTGACGCTCACATGCTAAGCAAACGACATTAACTTTCGACATCCTACCGGGTACACATTTAACACCTGGGTGGAGAGTGGCAAATGTAGATTAACGTCTTGCCAAAGGACGCTAGTGCTGCGGTGGGATTCGAACCCGGACCCCGTGGTTCACAGTCCGGGGACTTATCCACTGATCCAACAACATGGTATCCACAATATATTTTAAGTACGCCTAAAGTCCCTGGGGGATAGGTGTTTGGAAATTCATGAAATTTTAGTTTATTTTAGTGTACAGCATGTGGGAGAGTTGTACCCAATATTACGTCAGTCTAATTACCAATACGACACTTTGCCAGCTTTGAGACTTTAATAACTTTCCTATTTTATTTGTCTACTTTCTTTTAACCTTTCACCAACATGTCTCTCTGATCTTTTTATTTTCACCCAGTAAAGGGATGCCTGTTAGATGGGCAGGGGTGCCCTTTAAGAAGGTGTTTTTTCTGCAGCGCTATAAAGGCTACTTAAGAATGGGTTCTAGATTCGGAGAGACTATATATAAGGAAATGTCGGAACGAGTTAGTGTCAGTTGGCACCAATAGGTCATTAGTGCGATTGTTTAGCAGCATTTAGCAGAAAGTGGGGTAATTGGATAGCCCCGTTGAGTGTGGGAGCGCGCTAGAGGAGGGGCGAGCAGAGCCGCATTATGGCTGAGAAACATGCGAGTAATGAGAGCAGAAGGGTGATAGAAGTAAACAAATAAACGGGTACAGAAATAGAGAGAGATGATGAAAGAAGAAGAGAAGGGATAAGATATAAGTGTGAGTGAAAGAGGAAGAAAGAGAGAGATGGGCGGTAGTGGTGGTAGTAGTGGTAGCATAAGTAGTAGTAGTAGTAGTAGTAGTGGCATAAGTAGTAGTAGTAGTAGTAGTAGTAGTAGTAGTAGTAGTAGTAGTAGTAGTAGTAATAGTAGCATAAGTAGAAGTAGTAGTAGTAGGAGTAGTAGTAGTAGTAATAGTAGCATAAGTAGTAGTAGTAGTAGTAGTAGTAGTAGTAGCATAATTAGTAGTAGTAGTAGTGGTGGTAGCAGCAGTATAGTGGTAGTAGCATAACTAGTAGTAGTAGTAGTAGCAGTAATAGTAGCATAAGTATTATTATTATTAGTAGTAGTAGTAGTAGTAGTAGTAGTAGTAGTAGTAGTAGTAATAGTAGCAGCAGCAGTTGTAGTAGTAGTAGTAGTAGTGGTAGTAGTAGTAATAGTAGCAGCAGCAGTTGTAGTAGTAGTACTAGTAGTAGTAGTAGTAGTAGTAGAAGTTTTAGTAGAAGAATTATGGAGCGAATTTGGGAGTTAGAGAAAGAGGGGGAGATATTTTTTCTTGGACTGGACATTATCCAAGGAAGATGTTAACTTATTGACCTATTTGATATTATCTTGGTTTTAAGCCTGCAATAAGCTACGAATGTTAACAAACCATAATTTTATGTTTATTTTCTCTATTTTTATA
Source organism: Heliocidaris erythrogramma (assembly GCA_025617745.1). Lineage (NCBI taxonomy): Eukaryota > Metazoa > Echinodermata > Echinoidea > Camarodonta > Echinometridae > Heliocidaris > Heliocidaris erythrogramma. The sequence goes on from CM046860.1 coordinate 36,938,305, forward strand.
CAAGGACGCACTATTGTTATTATTATTATTATTATTATTATTATTATTATTATTATTATTATTAATATTATTATTATTATTATTATTATTATTATTATTATTATTATTAATATTATTATTATTATTATTCTTCTTCTTCTTCTTCTTCTTCTTCTTCTTCTTATTATTATTATTATTATTATTATTATTATTATTTTTATTATTATTATAATTATTATTATTAAATCTAATATTCGTTATCTTGATATCACTGTTACTCATAATTCATGTGCCTCTCTCCCTCACCGTCTCTTTCTTTATTCCCTTTCCTCAATTGTATCATCTCGACACTTTGTTTGACTGTTCTAGCAACATCTTTTCCCTTCGTTATTTTCTCCCTCGCCCATCAAGTCCCATTCACCGATTCTAGTTCCTCGTTTTACATACACTGTTGTTTCTGCCGCCAACCCCATTATCAGCAGGGGAGCGTTTCATCAACCGTTATGTCAGTGATTTTTACCGACAACTGTTATAAGCTACGGAGATCCTTGCATCTGATTGGCTGAGAGGAAATTTGTCAGTTAAAATCACTGACAAGACACTTGATGAAACGCTCCCCAGGTCTCAGAAATGTATCCGTATGTTCTCTTCTCACTTACCCCCGACCTGCCCGACTACTGGTAACATTTCGTGTTAAAAGAAACATTTTCATCCCCCAAGTGTTCCTCCTGTTCTCGCCCAATGTTTTTATTTCATGTAACATGCTCCAGTAAAAGTTTTCTAGCGAGTAATAACGATCTAGCCATTGTATTACGATTCTTGGTCTAAATCCATTAAGCTAAGTGAGCCGCCCTCTCCAAAAACACAAAAACAAATGGCTATAGAAACATGTAGAAGATGGAGAAGAAGGAGAAGAGGAAGAAGAAGAAGAAGAAGAAAAGATGAAGAGGCATGCATGAGAAGGGGGAGATGATAAAAAGAAGAAAGAAGATGAAGAGAAAGAAAGAAAAGGGAGAAAAATGGAAGAAACTGGACGCTTCGAAAAAGAAGAAGGAAATGAAGTATCAAAGGGGAAAACAGACCCTTCGTATTCTTTTTACTTATCATGCTTATTCAGCTTAGTACCGAGAAAATCAGTTGCTCTTCCAAAAGTCACCGATTTGAGAATGGTTGTAAGACGAGATGCATTTAATATTCATCATATTCATAAATACATATTAACGAGACAAGTAATTCTTATGCCTTTTCTATTTTCCATTATAAATTTCTATTTTGGGCTATTTTCTGTCGAAAAGCACGCCCAAAACAGGTGCCTGGCGTTGATTTTTGGGCGTGAATGGGCGCCAACCCTAATTACGAGGCCAACCGAGTCATGTCAATTCCACGTTACAAATAGCATCACTCGTCACTGTTTCAATCCCAGCCTCGCCACCTGCGCCTGGGGAAGAAGTCGAAATCGCCATTGCCCTCTTCTGATTGGAAAGGCTCGGGACTTCTCGGAATGAGATTATACACACGTGTAAACAAAACGTTATCAAATTAGCCTATATTATCGTACGACCGTCTTCAAAGAAATCGAACGAGGCCATTACATGCTAAGGGTATTGTATTAAAATAAGATGCTTGCCAGCAAAGCTTAAAGTCAAGGTACAGTTTTGGTAAGACTCATGAATTTTTTGTCAGATTTATCTGACTTTAATTGATAAATAACATGACACTAAACAATTATAATCTGCTGTCCCATTCCTTTCCTCCGAAGTGAAATATAACACAAATTTGAGAGGTAAAAAGTACTTTGCATCCTGACCAGGTATGCCAAGGATGTATATTCCCATGTGGCGACCGCCCGTGTGTGAAACCAACAGATAACAGAGCCTGATCAGTTGAGATTAGGCATTTTGTCCGTCCGTGACAGTTTATGGATAGTAGGCGACCATGATGGCAATCAAATTTTAACTCCTTCAGTGATGCCCGGAACATAAGATAGTTCTCTTCAATTAAAGACTTATTTTCTACAGGTCTTCAAACTTTCAAAAATTGTCAAATGTCCGTCCGTGACTAACCGATCAGGCTCAACTGTGTAAGCATGGACTGTAAAAACATCTTTGGGATAGCGGTGTGGTGCTCTTACATCCGCAAACACGAGATAACTGATAACTTTGAATTGTAGTTTTGTCTCGATATTTAAATATTCATCGGAAATCAAGGACGGAACTTCAAAATATCTTGCACATGGTTCTCTTCGACACAAGAGGAACAATTCGAGAACATATCCAAACAGTTTCATTCCATTTCCCTTTTGCTACAATTATTTTTAAGTATGCACTACGGCTAGGTCAGGAATTTGTTGATTATTATGAACTCACTTCAATGCATCCATTCCGTGGAAATGAAATATTATAATTAGTATCTACATCATTTTAATGATAATAGTTAACAATGATTAAAATTTAGTTGAAAGAGGGGAAAATATAATAATAATAATAATAATAATATTCCGCTTTTATATACCGCCTAATACATCGGCGATGTCTCTAAGCGCTTTATAGATATATTATTAACCCGGTCATCGGATTCTGTAACCTATTCGTTTGAAGAAAAAAAGTATCTTCTGTTTGTACCTTTGCATCTGTTTACGATTAGAATGAATACCAAAGTTTGTTATTGTATTTATTTGTCATTTTGTAAGTGACCCTATAGCTATGAATTATGATGAGAACAAGGAGAAGCGATGGGGTGATCAATATTTTCAGGTCCGGGCTTATGGAACAGATACAATGTGCACCTGCAGGAATGGGGTGACAGATGAAAGTAGAGGACAGGTCGGTCATGGCTTCCGACCCCCTTCTCTGGCGGTTATTTTTTTTAATATAATGTTTCTAATTCATCTCCCATACCACCCTCTCTCTCTCTCTCTCTCTCTCTCTCTCATCTCCATCTCCTCCTTCTCTCCACCTCTCTCTGTATCGCTCTATCTGTCCTCTCCATCTCCTGCTCCTCTCCATGCATCTCTCTGTCTCTCTGTTTCGTCAATCACTTCTCCCTTTTCTCTTCCCGTCTCCGACTCTCTCAGTTACTTCTCTGTCTGTCTGTCTGTTTGTCTGTCTCCCTTCATTCAATAGGTCTTCAATATGATGTCTGTCCAAATATATGTCTTGCTGTCTGTCTCTAATTCCCCTTCTCTTCTGTTTCGCTGTCATATATTTTGTTTGATTATTTCATTTGTCATGCAATAGCAAAACCTTGCATGGATTTGCAATTTTAAACCCGAACAGTGCTTTCCAAAAACGTTACATCCTTGCAGGTTCGCCATTGATATGGCACTGTTTATATGGTTTAGTAGAGCATTTCCTTATCCAGAGGGCTCTATGATGCACATTCTGATTTGTGCCTCTCCCCGTTTCATTTTTGGGAATGCCGCTTACCCTATTGCGTCCTTTCAACAATGTTGATTCTCAAAACAAAACAAAAGAGGAGCTACAATTAACCGAATCAATTTTTTTCTTAAAAGGGGTTGTTTTACGGATCACTGTGCCGGTAAAATTCTCCGCGACATCTGTTTTGAAGAGCATAGATTTGAAAGCTAATCAATTTTTGAATTCGACATGTCTTAAGACAAAGTGCATGCATCTGTCCCCTATCCACCGGCATATTGCTCGTTCAAGGTCGGTCATAAGATGCATAGAGATGGATCCGGGGGAGAAGAAGCCACCCCTTCTACTGACGGACTGAGAGAAAAAGAAAGCATGAGAGAATAAAATTCTGATGATAAAAAGGGTCGGTGCCGGTCTCCCGACGTTTTAAGAGTGAAAACGACGACCCTGAAAAGAAAAGTGTCAGAATTTTTTTCGTCTTCTTCTTTGCTTGCTTGTCAGTAAATCTTCCAACTCGTGTCTTCCGTGTCGTAAAAATCTGCCACTTTGGACAATCCTGGATCCGCCCCTGATAAGGTAGGGTGGGATATTTAAAAAAAAAAGGAAGAAAGGTAAGACCAGGGGATGAGAAGGAACTAATGTAAATCGTTCACACCTACTAGACGTCAGGATGTCTATAAGTTATACGCATGCTTCGTATATTACACTCTAAAAACTCAAATGTTAAATCTACATTTAAAAGGTTGGAGGAGTGACAACATTTTCAAAATGGTAAATGAGCACTTTTAACATGCTGCATCCAACCTTTAAACTATTAGATCCAGCATGTTAAAAGTGTTAATTTACCATTTTAAAAATGTTGTCACTCCTCCAACCTTTTAAATGTAGATTTAACATTTGAGTTTTTAGAGTGTACCGTGATTATAGTATTTGAGGGTCGGTCGTCCCTTTTAAAATTGCTTACCAAAAAGAGACATGCGAAACAGGTAATAGCTGAATATTTGATGCCCTTAAGATTATGACCAACATCCTGCCTCTCCCTATTTCCAAACACTGGTTATATAGTTCAGTGTTTATTGTAAAAAAAAAGTTATTGCTCGCTGCATATCCATTGTAATCAAGCAAAAAAGGAATTGCATTTCCTAGCCAAACAAGTCTACACATTACCTATTAGCGGTTATAAAGAAAAAAGCTCTCGTTTACAACGAACTCTATACAGACTTACTTAAACAAAAAGCGTAACAACGCATTTCTTTGTATCAGATTAATTGGGGAAATTAGTCAGGTGCGCCAAGCGGCACGGCACGGGCGTCCAGGCGGGTTCGATCGAGGACAAGCCACCAACTCATGTTAAATGCAACACAGGGCATCCTGCATCCTGCAGAGAAAAAAAAACGTGGGTGGATAATTAAAGGGGATTTTAATAGCTCTTCTCACCAATTCCGTCAAAATTGGATTCTTCCCATGAAAAAAATCATCGGCGTGGCGTGGCGTGGATGATAGGCCGAGATGAAGGATGAGCTGACGAGTCGAGTTTTTTGTCCCTCGAGATCGACCGAGCAGGGGACGAGATGTCACATTCGCACACGATCATGCTTTTGCCTTATTGTGACGTCATCCAGTTTCCACCTAGACGCACATCATTACTCGTGCTACTGCTGCTCCTGCACTCGATGGAAGGTGGTTAGCCTTTTTGTTTGGATTTTTACAGGCACAAATCGATAAATTATTGGTATGAATAACATGGGCTACTATGTTTAGACATCTTCGTCGTAATGATTATCGAGAATATCAAGGGATAAAGGTCGTCCTACGAAACAGTGGCTCGCTACCCAAGACGTAATTATACACATAACATCATGCATGCACATAAAATTGATTTAGAAGAAAACAAATTAGGGGAAGGGTTGGCCAAACTGAATCAGGATGCAATACGTCACGTATTCAGGGGCGTTGCTAGACGGGGCGCGGTGGCCCGACACCCACCCCCGATCAAAATGGTCTAGCGACTCCACTAACGTAATTGATCCGACCCGTCAATTTATCATTCTCTATCAAAATTAATTGGACTGACCTCAGGAAGCAGTACTTATGCAGCACAGTGTAAATTAGTGAACGGATTTAGGTGAATTTCCGTGAAGTCCATGAGTATTCAAACTAAATTTTAGTAGCCGAGGCGCCTCCAATTTCGCCCCTTTTTCCCCCTTCACAACTGCTTTGCACATGTATTCCATTTTCCCCTTAAGTGTAACTATTACTTGAACGTTTGCGAATAACAAAATAACAAATCGATGGCGCTTCGGCCATTTCACAGCCATCTATCTAATTTTATTACATTTGAGGCAATTCCAAGCAAACCAGGACATGAACCCACAATATTTCAAATCTGTCTGTTCCTATCAAAAGGTGGTGTCAAATTAATTGTAAATATCCAGATTTTTCGCAATCTGATAAAGTTTAGACCTTTTCACGCTCATGAATATTGAAAATTTGTATAACTGATTAACATAATCTTGAAATCAATAACTGATGCCAATTATGATGAATTGCAAAAGAAAAGTAAAGGTCATATTAATATGACATGTTTGCTAAAAGGCACTTGAGACACAAAGTTTTAATAGCTTAGTAACCAAGAATGTGATTCTGTTCTGCATAATTTATCATACTGTAGTAACCATGGAAACTTAAACTCCAAAAAACTGTCATTCTGATGAATGATTGGCATGAAACTCAACAGTTGTGAAAGTACCTCGTTTTAGTTTATGTATTATACTATCAGTTTGAAAATGTTCATAACGTTATTCAAAATATCGTTCTTTCTAATTTGAAAATGCTTTGTGACTGTCATTCCAAACGCTTGTAATTGCCCTTGATAAATATTAATCCACTGCGTCTGCATTCAGTGTAACTGCAAAACAGCACTGTGACAGCGACCTATATAACACCATTCACCCTCATAAAATTTACATTACTACACATAAAACTTTTATGGGTGTAGCCGGATTTCACTTTCTATTGGAGGGGGGGGGGGGGGGGGCTCTTCTTCCCGCGGGAGTGCATTGTTAGTTAATACCCTCTGAAATTCCCCTTCCCCTTTTTTTGTAGTAAATATTTGTTACTGACATCGCTTTTATGATATAGACATTTATATTAATTATGGTTTCCATGTAGCCCTTTCCACTGGCTGCTATTAATTCAAGCATTTTGCTTAAGATAGCTGGCCCCTGTTATTTCTGTTATTTCTACTTGTTCATTTCGATTTATAATCATGTCTTTATTCTGTTCTCATTGTTATTTAACTGTCACATTTTTGAATTTGAACAATTATGTTGTATACTATAATTGTAAATTTGTTATTTGATTTGACAATAAATGCAGAAACTCCTGCAAAAAAAAAAAAAAAAAAAAATAGACTGGAACGCATCAGAAAGCATATGAGTTTTACTAAGAATTAATTTTCTTTACTTTTCATGAATATCGAGGGGGGGGGGGTGAAAACAACATAAATTTAGTGGGGATACATCTCCCAAGGCCCCCCCCCCCCCTCCTTCCTGCCCACACCGCTGATAATCCCCATCATGCACACTGAATCTTTCGGATTGTAGTCAAGGGCCAAGCCAAGGTCACCGCCAGGGTGATTGCGAAACCGATCAAGTTCATGAAATTAAAACACTAATGGCCGTGGGCACTCTGGAGGAAAACCTTTTTGTCATCAAAGGACCTTTGGTCAATTACCTTTTCCCCTTGCCTCGTCATTTGTAGTTTGGTCAATTTAGAACCCAGTTCACATTACAAAAACTTACGCAAACCTGTTTCTCTCCTTCTTCTTCTTCTCTCGTCTTGAAATCACCTTTATACCAGGGTGGACTTTCCCTTTAATGATTCACTATTCGCACCTCATTCACATTCCCGAATGAAATTAGAATGTTCTTCTGAGCGATCCAAAAAGAGCGCTCCAGTCGTGTCAGTATTATAGGCACGATCAGATATTAGGTCTATTGTTTACACTTTGTACAAATCAAGAGGATTCCGCCCAAGTGGAGAAAAGCAGTTTCGTTGTTTTAAAAATACGCCTATTGTGACCTTTAAAAAAAAAGAGAGATGCATTTTCATTTTTAAATAATAGGAAGTTTTTCAAAATTTAGAAAACATGGCCGCGTTATACATAATTATATATTTTCCTTTCTTCTAAGTCCAATCTCACTCTCCTGATTCTTTTTCTTTTCGCGCTAGTAATATATATGACATTAGACAGAATGATTTATTGGTTAGGAAAATGTTGTCAAGATTATTCCTTCTTAACATGGCTTTACATGATGTTAGAAAAGAATATAATGAGTTATTAATATCTATTTTCCTTTGTATTTCCTTGTTTGTAAATGAAGGAGGTTTAAACAGTCATGCATCAAAAATGTTTCTACACCCTGACGTTCTCAGAAAAGCAAGCGCTCAACAAGATAACAAAGAGAAGAGGATTGACAGCTTGTTTAATAATTTCCTCGTTTTCCGTTGAAGGCGACTCCCAATACTCTACACTATTCCACTCTTGTGACGTCACAATGGGATGATGGGCTTGGTGTCTCAAATCAGTATAGCAGAAAGATTATATGGATATAGTCATGTGGTGAGAGTTAAAACGGAATTGAACATTAATGTCATCATTCGTTTTGGGAACACAATGATTCATGGCATTGATATCATCGAGGAATAGCGAGGGAGAAATCTATCTTATCCTTTAATCATGTTCTGTTACTCCCTTTTTTCTTCTAGGTTGCTCATATCCCTACCTGAATTAGTACGTTATGATATCAATGATATATTATTCATAATATATACAGTGTATATAATGTGAAGCATCAATAACGGATCTTATAAACTGATAAACACATTTTGATGATGAAGGAAAATTTAAAACACATCTTGGAGAATGGTTTTGTTTACTCATTTTCATCAGTTCATTATCCGCCTATATACCAAAAAATACAAACATAAACAATACACAAATACACATTACGCGTATGGATTGAATAGGCCAAGAATGAATAAATTGGCTCTGTTCTCCCTAAATGTCACCATATTTCAACAAAAGATCATTTTTAACGAAAAATGGTCTATTGGCAAACAAAAAGGGTAACTAAATCAAATGCATACAGTTATCAGTTGACGATGGACTGTAGATAAATCATAATATTGATGCAATATAAGCAGAATCAGATGCATGCTCAGTGGTCGAAGACTCCTCGCCAAACAATATTCGTCACCAAATTTAATCAGAATGTCACACACATCACATCCCTAAGTTGGGATTGTAAGTAGGATTTTATTCCCTGACCAATGCATTCATTTTAAATATATATATATATTTGTTTTACTCACTGTAAGTTGACAAAAGCAAGTGTCGGAAATAACCTCTATGTGCATTTGAGCGACAATCAAATAATCATAAGAGCATGTGTCCACCCTTTTCTGATATAATACGACGGTAATGCAATAAAACAACTGCCTTTAATGAATTGCAATATGAAGGGGCGGCATTTCGTCATGCAAGACACCAATAATCAATTTATACATTTGTGCTTCGCGTAACACTCTACTCCCGTAACGTTAATGAGGATAGGTTTTTCAATCGTCCTATTTCACCAACCAGATGAATAAGGTGTACAAGACTAGGTTCATACAGGCCTGGGACGGATCCAAGATTTTGTAAAAAGGGGTACAATTTCTGAATGATTACACAATTGAGGATCGGATTTATTTATTTATTTATATATTATGTGGGGGGGGGGGGGGGTACATAAAGATGCCAACTGGTTTTAAAGGAGGACCCTAAATCCGCCACTGGTGTACGCGATCATATTTTTTTCTTTTTATAGGTAATTTGTGGGGCGACGGTCCCCTTAACCCCTTAGCCACATAAGTGATGTGTCGATATTTAGAAGATATATCAGAGGATTTGGAACAACCTATCTGGGTTTAGAATCCAAGCCAAAGCTTTGATATCTTCTGAATGTCAAAATCAGTGGCGTAGCTACGGTAGGCACGGGTCCAGGTACCCCCCCCCCCCCCGGAATGGAAACGAAGAAGCAGAAGAAGAAGCAGAAGAAGTAGGAGAAGGAGAAGAAGAAGAAGAAGAAAAGAAGAAGAAGAAAAAGGAGAAGAAAAAAAGAAGAAGAAGAAGAAGAAGAAGAAGCGAATTGAATATTTCCTGTATTTGCGAATCATCAAATTAATATAATTATTGTTTAAAAATATTTTTAAAGTACTGACATAAGAGAAAATAATGAGAACTATTACATTTTCCACAGTATTTATCATATTACATAATCTGCAAAAAAATGTGAACGAGATATCGTGATCCAAGCAAGGTTTGATTTTTGATTTGATTTATTTTCTTCTGCATTCATATTAGTACAACTTTTTTCGGTAATGTATATAAAATAAAATACAAGAGTACTTTTTTACTGAATCATAAACAAGTACATGTATATGTAACAATTATTTTTCAAAAACAAACAGGAAATGATAAATTGTGAAATCATTGTAATTCATAACATATAAAATCATTAGCGGAAGAAGGACTGCCATTATAAGCAGTTTGCTTGAGAATATGGCAGCCCCAGACAAATATTGTGAAATAGCTAAAACATGTTCAAATAAGCAGAATGGATAAATAATTGAAATCCTAAGTTAAGAGCATATTGATGATAAAGTGGTGATGATGATGATGATGATGATAACGGTGATGATGATGATGATGATGAAGAGTTGACACAGAAATTTACGTTGTATATTCAGATAGTAACATGAACATGAAGGTGGACATGAACTGTGAATAAAGTGATATGTAGTTCATATCTTAACCATGGCACTAACATATTTTGATAAGGCATCAAAACCTACCTGCCACTCCCGACCCAGGATAATTACATGGGTACAGGGCACTCAAGAGCACCTGATATCATATTCAGGGAAGCTGGGCTAAAGCCGAATCAGTATCTTCCAAGCTCTTTGAAAGTGCATCATCTTTCATGTGCGCTCTACACACACAAAAAAAATTAACAAAATATTATTATTAGTATGAGATCAATGCTCAAAAACACACCAAAAATCTTTACAAGAGAGGGAAGTTGATACTTCTATCCTGGGCTGCCAGGAGCCTTGGTTTTGGAGCGACGCTGACGGATGGCGGCTTCGCGCCCAATCGAGGATATTCCTCGGGGCTATACTTGGAGATTAAAACGGGGGAAAAAGAACCGTGCCCCGTCTCCTTTCCCGCCCCATCCATTACCCAAAGTGAGACCGAAGACACAAACACGCATCCATTTCCCAAAGAAGGAAGAACAAAAAAGACAGCACTTTGTTTTTGCCCTAGCAAGTTGAACTCTACAACGCGGAAGAATCCATCTCGTTAGGCGATATCTTTCCTTCCATGTGATTAATTTACTATATACGGTAATAAGTACTCCATTGTTGACAGGTTGTTCTCTCTCTCTCTCTCTCCCTCGCACACACACACTCTCTCTCTCGCTATATATATATATGATATGTGAGAAATGAAAATTAGAGAGAATAATATTTGAGTAGCTTCAAATCAAAGTTCCCCAGAGCTGTCCTACCTTTTTTGTGCAAAGGTTAACAAATATCTCCGCCGGGAATCGAACGCGTGTCACTGGCTACGAACGTCAATGCCATAACCACTAAACCACGGACACGGGCCAGTGGTTTCGGCGACACCAGATTCAATTGACCGACGACTGACAAATCTGTTATATCCTTACACTTGCATATAAGTGGCCGAAACCACTGGCCCGTCTCCGAGGTCTAGTGGTTAAGGCATTGGCGATCTAAGCCAGTGACCCGGGTTCAGTTCCCGGCGGAGACATTTTTTCAACTTTTGCAAAAATTTCAAAAAGGGAGGACAGCTCTGGGGAACTTTGATTTAATAAGCTACGCAACCATTATTCTCTCATTTTCATTTCTCACAACTGTATTTATTTCCACGAGAGTTGCCAAAGCTGTTGTATTTGTTATTTCCTAACACTTATATTTATAGCACTTTTTCTATATAATGTTCTCTCTCTCTCTCTCTCTCTCTCTGTCCTAACCATGCACGGCATATGAAATGTAAAGAACTTGCGCTGTAAAGCGAGTCCTTTCTTATGTTTTTGTTTTTGTTTCACTTTGGAAAAGGTATTTTCTCTCTCATAGTCATATAGAAGTCTCTTCAGACCAAGCCATTTCTTGAGACAACACATTGCTTACAATAATATTATGTCATGGTTTCGAACTGTCGGTTACGACACCATCGTTCTACCTCTGAGCCGCCACGCCTATGAGATTATTGGAGAGCGTTATAATCTTCTTTTTTTTCAAGACTGACCTGATAACATAAATATATTTCCTAAAAGGGATGAAATACCACTTCATCACTTCATTTGAATTCAGTTATTAAACGAGAAACGTTGACAAACCTCTTCTACACCTTACAAACCTTTTTATCCCAGTCTCCCCATTACAAGGCGGATCTAGGATTGCTAAAAATGGGGAGGGGGTCGTAAAATCTCTAACGAGCAAAAACAACCATAAACGAAATCATACACAAGGAAACAAACAAACAAAAGAACAAACAGTTATAAGGAGAGGCATAATACAATTTAAACTTGGGTCTCAAAGGGGGGGGGGGGCTGGTTTTGCCCCTAAATCCGCCAGTGCCCCTTTCCATATCTCTTTCTCCATTTAACATTTTACACTTTCCCTTACAATATTTATCGGTTCATTTGCCATGATCATGATGATTTTTTCGTGTTCGCCTGCATGAGAATGACATTACCTCTGCGATCTAAGAACAGTTACGTTCCCACATTACTCCGCTGTACAAAGTAATTATCAGACATACACCACCAAGAGTAGCATTATGCGGGGGGGGGGGTGAATTCCCCCTCGAAAGATATGTTGTTGTTTTCTTTTTTGCTTGTCAAACATTTTTCTTAAAAATTTTGTTCCCCCACGATTTTTTGTTTTTTGTTTTTTGGTTGCTTCCTTGCTACCTTCCTTGCTTACTTACTCCTTGCTTTGAGTGAAATAATACTCCCGGTTAGATAATCTTGGATCCGTCAGTGGATAGAAGGAAATGGATCAACCAGTGGCTGATAATTGGTTTCTTACCCTAACAATATATTCTGTACATTTTCACTTACTATCATGATATGCTGATCTTCGGTTATGGAAAGAGGGACTTTCTCTCCCTCCCACTCTCTTCCTCTCTCCCTCTCTTTCTCTTTCTGTCTCTTTCCATTTGACATTTCTCACCCTCTCTACCCCAAGCGCTTCCCCTCTCCTTCTCGCTTCTGTTTCTCTTTCCTTCCATGCTCCTCCTCTCTTTCCCTCGTGCTTTCATTTCCTTCTTTGTCTCTCCTCCCCTAACAATGCCCCCCTCTCTTTCCCTCGTGCTTCCTTCCTTACCCTCCATTTCTGTCTACGCTCCTCTCCCAATCTGCCCGTCCCCCTCCCCTCTCTCTGTCTGTCTCACTGTCTCTGTCTCTGTCTTTCTTTCTCTCTCTCTCTCTCTCTCTCTCCTACACCAATTTTACTCAAGCATAGCATTCTCATATCCTCCCCGACCACTTTCCGGCAGTAAGGCACACCTAAAAGTTGTTAAATAGGCCGGCCCAATCATCTTGCTCCAGTTTTCATCATATTTATCTCTCCGTCACAAGCGATTGAGAAGGGCACAAGGTGTCCGATCAGAAATCAAGTTTTCCTATCTGCTCCACCATAATACCCCCGTCACACCAACGAGAACGACACAGGGCCCTATTTCATAAAACTCGTTATCAATAACAACTGCCTCATTTCTATGACAAATTCGTTCCCAGCCAATCAGATCCACGTATTTCAGTAGTTTATAACAGTTATTGTAACTTGTTATTGATAACAAGCTTTATGAGCCCATAACGACCATAGACCGAACAAAAAATACATGGCCTCGAACGGCCAAGATTTTGTCGATTATCGCGCAGTTTCAGGTTGGTTTGGCGGTGTGACTTAGCATGATGACAACGCTGGTCACCCACGTCATTTCAAATAGAATTAGGCATATTTAAAAAATAATTGGGTATTTTTTTTTCTTTACCGTCCCACCACTATCGTCATGATCTTTTTTTTCTCCTAAAGAAAGGTTGTTGGTAGGTTGTTACTCATTAACTGTCAAAAAAAATATACTGCATAATTAAGGACAAACACTAATGTCATTTTACATGTTATATTATCGGTTTCCTTCGATGATGTGATTTCAAATGTATATTTTACTGGATATGGCCTTTGCGAAAGGCCGTTTTGTAACTTCATACAATACCTGTTAGAATGAATTATAATAGGAATTAGGAATACTAAAGTACATCTGATTAGGCTTACTTTATTTTTTTTAAATTATCCTTATTACAGTGTATGGTGCAGCGCACCTGTTGATTTTAAAATTCTTGTTTTATTTACTTTATTTCACAGTTCAGAATACGAGAACTAGTTATTTTGTTTGGTTGTACATACTGGTATTTTTACGATCATTATGAAATATACTTGAACAGTCTTGTCATTCTTAGGTTTTATCTTACCAAAGCAACAACGTACAACCGAACGACATTTTGCAGTAATTAGAGCCTTTCTCCCTCAATTTTAGAATGTCAGCTATTACTTGATTACTTGAGTACGAAATTAAGACAAAACCTGTTGCTATATTTGCCCGTAGCATACGACATGTGTGCGTAGTGGCGCCGTGCATCTGTACCAAGCAAAATGTGCAATGAGCATCGCAAACTTCTGTGTACGGTATAAACGTTGTAGTTGTGCATGTTGTGTGTGCATAACCTACTAGTATTCACTTTAGAACCGCAGAATACATCATCTTTCCATCAAGAAATGTAAATGAAGATCTGGCTTTACTGGAATGTAATCAGTTAAGCGAATGTTCAATCAAAATCAGATTTATAGATTGCATGTTAGGTTATCGATAGGGGGTGGGGGGGGGGGGGGGTTGTAAAGCCCCTTTTCGGGTAGTGGCCTTTCGCTGATGGCAGGCAAGCGCGGGGCTGCTATTCCGATTTCACGACAATCTCCACATTCCGTTCGCTCCCCAATGATTGGCGCGAGAGAAAGGTTAATGCATGTAAAATGTGCATCTTTAAATGATCCCATTGTGACCGCCATTTCCTGTCCTCTCAATCAAGTTGACACACATCCCTGATCAGTCCATCGATCAAGACAGACCAGTCAATCGATCAGGTAATCTTTTAACCATGCACGTAGACAGTCAACATCAGAGCTTGTAAACAGTGTCGTCGTCTCCAAATTGAATTTGGTGAATTAATCGACAAAATGTATTCACTGATCTGAAAATGTAATGTCACAAGTTCCACGTACAACCTAATTTTTACATGTATGTTATTATCATCTAGGCCTGCTCTTCTGTCATATTCTGTTCACCGTGTAGACGAATAATTTTCAATTTTCTAGAGTCGCATTTTGGGCCTTTTCAGTCAGTTCTTTTTGAAATTTCTTCCTTTTTCTTAATAATTTGCCAATTTTCTTTTCCTCTTTTCCTTTTGCTTGTTTTCTTTCCACCCTTCTTATGTCACTAGACCCCCTTCCTATTCTTCTTTCCGTTGCCTTCTTCTTCCAGCCTATTCTTCTTTCCAACTTGTATCTTTTCTGTTCTAACTATTCTCCTTTTCCTTTGAAATTTTCTCCTTATTCTTCGGGGTTTTGTTTTCGTTTTGTTATGTTTTGTTGTAGTTGTTGTTGTTGTTTTTTTGGGGGGGCGGGGTTCATTTGTTTTGTTAGTTTTGTTTTTTGCTATAATTCTATGCAGTCTAAATAAGAGGACATGGAGAAAGAGAGACAGATAGAGATAGAGATAGAGAGAGACAGACAGACAATGAGCCAGTATACTGGTTTGAAAAAAAGAGGACATTAAAAAGAAAAAAACATGCATGAAAGTGTTTCGAACTCTGACATTCAAACCATGAATGTCTTCATGGCCGGAGGAGTACAGGCCAAGTGCTCCATTCATGATCGTCACTTTGCCCAGGATGAGAAGCACATTGAGTGGCATGTCAAACCAGTGGATATTAGTAAGGCGTGGGGCGGCATGTCTTGGCCTTGTGTTCCAGGAGAAGGAGGAGGAGGGGACATGTCATCTTAGCGTATAGTGATCCTTGTATTTCAGCAACATAACTACATTATAGACCTCGGATGAGAGAGAGAGAGAGAGAGAGAGAGAGAGAGGGAGAGTAGGGGCGGTGGTACATGTATGTTTACCGAAAGGGGAGGGGAATTGCCAAAATGTCACATTTAGGAAAGAAGAAAAATAATGGGCACCTATAGGTGTGGTTGACTGGTTGAAAGTCTTAACAACAACTATCTATTCTTAAATGATGTCAAATAATCATTTTAAATATATTGCAGATTATCTTAAATCATAGGGCAACTAACCCCTGGGACAACTGGTGTAGCCAAATCTGTTGAACGGGGGGGGGGGGGGGGGGGTTGACGCTCAAAATCACATCCTATACTTACACATACACACAAGTACGTGTTTCCACCGGAAAACGAGGACTGTGTGTCAACATTACCCAACCGTGGACTTATTCATAATTAACTATTCACAGTAATTTTTCAATTGTTTTTGAAGAGAATAATCCTGGAAGACTAAAATAAATCCCGTTCAATTTTTGTCTGTTGGATAGAGTGCGTAAGCCAAAAAAAAAAAAATTACACACGAAAAATTTCACTACCGCCCAAACGTGGACTCTGCTCATTTATGCTCGTAAGGTCAACAGTGTAGTTAGTAGCCTTTTGACAAGGCCCTCGTGACTTGGCTATTTTTCTCGGCAAGTAAGCTAGTAGTGGCTGCATAAGAAGACTAGCCGCCCAGCCCGGTCAATGCGCGATCGAGCGACGTGAGTCCGAGGGCCTTTTGGAACCTGGCCTGTATTTCTTATCCTTTGTTCCTAGCGAGGATCTGCTACCTTATAGGTAGGAGCCAATCAGCAAACGTATCTTCGCATGACGTCAGCATACATTTGGTATGCAAATTCGCCTTCATCTCGAGCCAGCGCGGCCCATGCAAGCTACTAGTACATTAATCATGGAAAGCAACCCCCCCCCCAAAAAAAAAAAAAAAAAAAAAAAAACCGTTGTGATTGGTCGATAATCCTCGGTAGGCGTGTTAGCATACGAATGTCAACTCGTGAATAATTCATATCGGACGATGGAAACCCAGGTTCCAAAAGGCCTCGCGACTAAAGTCGCTCGATCGCGCGTTCACCCGGGCCGTGTTGATTCTTTTCGTCGCCGGCTAGTCTCATCTCAGGCACAGCATGAAAAATAGCCAAGTCACGAGGCCTTGTCAAAAGGCTACGTAGTTAGAAGCTAAAAATAAAGCCAACAAACTGTAAATCAAAACGAGGACGGTCCTCGGTCTCGTGTGTGTCCTCGGTTCGAAGGTGTGTTTTCATATTAGTGTCCCACGGTTGCCGGTGAACACAAGTGCGCGCATCTCTACACACATTGATTTGTGGGGAACTTTATTGTTTTCTCCTATTGTATTTTGTACCCCGCAAGCACTTCTCCTATTGTAGTTTGTACCCTACAAGCATGACGGAATAAAGGCCATCATTGTGCTCTATTGTTCTCTGTACCCCACAACTCAATCAATGTAAACCCACACACACCCACCCACCCTCACACCCCCCCCCCCCCCCCCCCACACACAAACACACGTTTACATGGCTTTACTTCCGAGGACAACTATTGTTCCTCTATTGTTACTCGTCCTCGGACAGTCGACGGAATAAGGCATAAATTCATTGTTCGACGTTCGAGGACTATTGTCCGGCTTCCGAGGACCATTGTTGTCATGATTTTTTTTTTGTTCTCTGTCCGAAAATGTCCTCGGAAATAATGCTAAACAAACGCACACACTACTGAATTCTTTAGCTGTCATAATTATAAGCTCAATACAGGGGCCATCCGGTTCTATGGGTTAAAATCTAATTCAGTTGCCCCGGGGTAGGTGTCTGAGAGTATTAAACTGTCGAGGTATTCTTGTAAATTAAGAACATCATTTTTGTGCATCACAACACGTCGGATGGAGGGGGGGGGGGGGGGGATCTCACAATTTTCTCAGAGTGAAAGCGGGCATTCCACTCCCATCCCTGATGTATATGCAGTGTCCAGTGTCTGATCCATCAGTCAGTCTTCTTTCAAAAGTGAGAACACTTTGTGCATCCGAGCACTTTTCTTTCTTCAAGTCTTTCAAAAAAGGAAATTCTCAGGATGGGTGGGTTCTACCACTCAGGGTCATCCAGGAGACCAATAGCCAATGAGACCGATAGCCCACGAGACCGACATTGACAAAAGACTCACTAGGCCGAGAGCCCACGAGTCCGACAGTCCATGAGCCCAACAAAATGAAGAAATACATAATGGAAGATAGAAAAAATGTCGTGATCTTGGGCTGCCGGTCTCGTGGGTTGTAGCCTTATCAACCCACGGTATTGTGCGATTCCATGTCGAATCGGACATTAAGACAGCATAACAAAGCCTACTGATGATCAGATTAATTGATGAGAAATTGCTGTATGATCATTATTACGAGCCAGTGCTGTAGGTCTCGAGACCGTCTCGAGACCCGTGTTTATAGGGTCTCGGTCTTGGACCTAGAAGTGTCTCGCCCTCAATCTTCGTCTCGGTCTTAGAGGCTCAAGGTCTCGATCTCGAACATCTAGGTCTCGGGAAAACTGCTCGAGACTTCTCGATACCCTACGAAAAGAACTACAAAGTTTATAGAGATTTTTTCCTTGCTAAGTGATCAAATAGGAGTAATTTAATTTCAAGATATTTTTAACTGTTGGGTTTCATTTTGCTCCAAACTTGATAAGGTCTCGGTCTCGGAAGAGGTGGTCTCCGTCTTGGTCTCGGACAGTGAGGTCTCGAATTCAACACTTTTACGAGCAGTGAAAGAAACACTAATCATTGGTCATAACAAGTGATATTTGAGGGTTTTTTGTTTTGTTTACATGATATAACAAATAAAGTAAAATGTGGAATGCGACACAATTCACACGATCGCCCAATTTTATGTCAAATGTGAAATTGTTTTTATTCAAACACAGAAACGACCAGAAATACATAGTAGCATTGTTTCAATCAATATACTTCTTGAATTATATATTATATTATATATATTATATTCAGACTCAAATTCATATGGTAACATTTACCATAAACAATTGGTGCACGAAAAATACATTCTATAAAATTTCGTTCGTGTTAAATTTTAGCGCTTCCAAATTTACAAGTAAATAACTGCAGATAACAAGTATGAGATGAGAATATTGCAAACATTTGCATGTTATCGTACAAATCAAGGATAATTTAAATATGCACACCTTATCATAACTTACAAAGAGTAGGCCTCCACTTATGAAAACCGAGTGCTCGTTTATATTTTCATTTATTATCATTTTACCATCTTGTATATAACTTTTGCATTTTTCATCACTCATGAAATATGCCTTTTTCAATTCAAGAAAGTTTTATTGCTCTTTAACCATGCTGATAATTTCTATGTTCTTCCACGACTTTGAGAATCCAAAGTTGGAGCAATATACTGTATATTTTTGTAATTTTTGATACTTCGGGTTGATATGAAACAAAAACACTTTCACATGCTTAGATCTATGAATACGCAATACGCCCAATACGTACTGTCATTCAGCTGTAGCTGTAAGCCATTTACCAGTCTTTCATCATTATCTGAGAAAATGTTATGGATTTTGTCGTTGATGTTGTTGTGGTTTTTGCTGTTAATTTCTTGAAAGAGAAATCACCTTCAATTTCTCAACCCAATGGGAGGTACGTAGGTCCAATGAGACGCATAGAGACTCCCCAATAATACCACGGTCACACCGCCAAACCGACCTCACACCGACTCCGAACCGTCCCATTCTTAGCCATTGGTGGCAATGTAATTTTTTGTTCGGTCTCTCGTCGGTCTGGCGTCGGTGTTGTTGGTGTGACTGTGGTATAAACAAGCACCACAAACCAATGGGATTCGAGAACCAATACACCATGTGGCGTAGCGCGGGTCCAGACGTAAGGGGGGTTACAGACATTCATTAGGGGGCACGATATATGAAATGCGATAACAAGGCCATTGATTAGCCAGGTAGGATGTGAGAGGAGGCCGTATCATCTTATAATAATAATTGTAATAACATCATTTATAATGCGCACATATCCATCCCAAGGGATGCTCAAGGCGCCTAACAAACATACATAATATACGAAGAGATATATTTAAAATGACATAAGACAGATTAAATACATGTAGTATAGAATAGATAACACTGATAAATATATATAGAAATTAACCAAAATTGGTCAGATTATTAACCAAAATAATCTGACATGAGACATGTTTTCAAGTGCTTTTTAAAACAATTTTTGAGTGGGTGACATTTTAATTGAGTGGGGTAGGGAGTTCCATACCCGGATGCAGCAGCAGTAAATGCTCAGTCACCCCGGCTTCTCTTTGTTCTTAATTCTTTGAACTTTATGGAGACGAAGGAAAAAAGACCAGGGGAGCGTTTCATCAAGTGTTTTGTCAGTGTCTTTTACCGACCAATTTGCTCTCAGCCAATCAGATACAACGATTTCAGTAGCTTATAACAGTTGTCGGTAAAAAATCACTGACAAAACACTTGATGAAACGCTCCCCTGTACGAGTAGTTAAAGAGGATTGAAGGAGAGAGGAAATATATGAAGGGGCAAGATTATGAAGCGAACGGTAGGTAAGTAACCTGATAGAGTAACATTTTATCAGGTTTCAGTCACTACTACAATATCTAAGTCTTTTTCAATGACAAAGTCAGAAAAGCCGGCTGTCTTATTCCTTATTTGATCTCATATTGAAAGTACATAATTTGGTAAAACTTTCAATGGGTACTATATAAGGATTAAGTTTGATTGACGAATGTATCTTGACCTATCAGTTTTGTCACTTTTCTTTCGACTTTATGCATGAAAACGTGGTCGAATGAAGATTGGTATTGTGGAGTGATCATCATTATTTTGATTTTGATTCTCCTGTTTCTTGTCACGATAATCATACAATCCTGGTATACTTTCAGAACCATTTCTCTTCAACATTAGGTGCAATTTTGTCTTCACGCCTCCTCTAGTAACACGTCGAGTAGGGGATTTACAACATATACACAGTTATTTGAGAGTATGATAAAGAGACCTAGGCAATCGCTGAGCCCCTTTGTCCACACTCTTAGAAATATTGGGCAAAATTTTACCCAAATTTTACCCAACATGAGGGTCCTTATGAGTCCGACCAACTTTTGGGTAAACTTTACCAATTTCATTGTTATTCTTGACCAATGTTGGGTAAATGCATGTAAAAGTTGAGCAAGATTTAACCAACCTATGCCCAATCTTCATTTACCCAGTGGCATTTACCCAATATTTCTAAGAGTGCATGGAAAGCAGTTCAGATCTGGTATAAGAGTGTATATCATGCTTATACAACTTGCCATGGTAGTCAGTATCAGGGCCTTGGTTGGGGTTAATATCCCCTCCTCTCGAAAGTTCCACTTGAAAAGATATCAGACAGTTTGAATAGTACGGTATTCTGTCCTTTGTGTAGCTCTTCCGAAAAAAGGCATTGCTGGACATGCAACTTATCTTCTTTTTTTTTTTTTTTTATTTATTATCTTATTTATTTATTTTTTTGCGGGGGGGGGGGGGTTGTCATTCGATTGGGTAGAGCACGTACGAAATAATAAGGAAAAGTGATAAATTTATAAATACATTTCATGTTCTCAAAATATGCCTATAAAGTACCATCAAAATATGAATTGAATTTTTATTTTATTCAAATGTTAGGCCCATTTTAACTGATTAATATACGAATCTATAAATAAATTTCATGTTCTCAAATGTCTATAAAATACCTTCAAAATAAGTAATGATATAAATTGAATTTTTAAGTGTGAATGGTTATTTTCTATTTTATATCAAATGTTTTTTAAATGGATGCACCTTTCGTAAACTGAACAGTTTCAGCTCTCGAGCTGCATGTTTGATATGTTGTTACAATAAACCAGTTCAAACCTCAAACATACGAAATAACGTCTCTAAGTGCTTAACAAATAAGTAAAGGTTGTTATCCTGACCATAGCCGTCGGGGATTAGCCCCAGAGCCCCTGAAACAGAACCTAAAGTAGGGTCGATTTCACCCTATCACCCCCATGCACCAAATTTTGCCAGCAGGAAGTAGTATGACTGCACATTACAAACAAGAAAAAAAATGACAAAAATTTCCGTCGCGATAGGATTTCTCAAACGGCCCCTAAAAATTGGAGTAAGTTCCCCTTGAAGCCCATTAAAGCACAGGGACCAAATTTTGTCAAAAGGGAAAAGCTATGGGATGTACATTACAAAAATATAAAGACTGACAAAATTGTCCCTCGGGAGAAGGTGTCAGATCCCTTGAAACGAAAACACCAAAGTGCCCTTTGACAAAGCTTTGTCCCTCAAAATGCACTGTATATAAAAGGGAAAAAAATAACCTTCCGACTACGATACCTGTGAAAAAGGGATTTATTCAATTCATTTCAAATTTACAGAACATAATTTTGAGTATTATGAATTTTCTTGAAGTGCAATTTGGTGTCATTTTGTCATTTCATATAAGTTAATACATTGTGAAAAATGTATTGCTTTGTAAAAAGTGACCAAAAATACACGTATTGTCAGGATTACATAAATACACCCACTGACCATCTGGCAAGGCATAATAAAGGAGCTTGTTGGTGTAATGCTATGGCCACAAACGATCGTGCGTGTCCGCAGCTGCGATCGGCTGTGGGCCAACTCCTGCAATTCGTACGTCCTTCGTTTGTCATGGTCACAACCGGCCGTGTACCTCTCTGCATCTCCTCTTCGGCGTCTTGCACCCTCATAAACATATCCCCTCTTACCTGCAAAAGATTCATGGGGCGAACATACAGACTCCGTACAGGTACCGTGCAACTGGCGCGCGATATATCACAGCTCTGTATGGTGCCACGGGCTTCGTGAGACCTCCGCAAGAAGCCCGTCCGATGTTCGCAGGAAGCCCGTGCAAGAAGTACGATGGCTGCACGTGTCACCTGCGTTCATCGAACACGTAGCCACACGCAGTTTGTTGGACAGCCTCCTTGCTTGTCCTGCGTGTTTCTGCGTGCGTACGACGCAAGAATTTTCTGCGAAATCCGTCGCAGACCACACGCAAGGAGGTGCACGACCGGTTGTGACCAACCCTTAATCAACCCATGGAGAGTACGTTTCAGCCTGGCCGTCACATACCACAGATACCTGACAAGCTCTTCTTTTATGCTTTGTCAAACAGGTGAAGATGGGCAATGGGTGTGTGGCCAGTGAAGTCCCGTGTAGCAGAAACTAGTGTCAGCTGTGTCGCACGATTAGAGCCGAGATACCATTCTCCCTCTTTGCTGTTGAGAACAGCCGCTGTTCCATCGGGCGATACGGCAAGGACAAGGTCTGGACATTGATGACTTTCTTTTTCAAAGAGGGTATCAAACAAATCCCCATTCAAATGGAACCTTTGCAAGGTTCTCAACCCTGCTTCGTCTTTCCAAAGGACATAAAGCAACCTTTCATTGTCGCATCCGATTGCAAGATCTTTCCAGTCAGGACGAGTGATGGTTCGCAAAAGCTTTCCGCTTGAGTCAACGACTGAGACCTTTGATGAATCATGTGTGAACACGATCTGATCCGGATTGCGTGGACATACTGCAATACTTTGGGGTGTGAGATCACCTGTGGGGATGGATTTCGATGGGGATCCATCGGCACGTACGACATATATACGTTTACAACTTTTAACAGTGCAGTATATATTGTCTTTACGATCGGTGACGATACATGTTATGTGCCCTGTGAGGTTAGGAACATAGTATGCAGCATCATCTGCATAGGAACCGGTGATTTGTGTATTCAACACAAACCGAAGATCTGAGAGCGATGCTAAAGAAGAATCCAGTGGGTGTACTTGGCCAAGTTTTATTTCAATTCCAAATTTTGATGCCACTTCAAAATTTGATGTGGTTTGCTTTATAGCTGAATATGTACATGGATTATAACAATGTCGAACCTTTGGCTGGTATCTGTCTTTGTAGTCTTTTTCAAAGTACGAAAATTTAGTGGTAGATTCTTCGGCTCCGCTGAATGACGCCAAAACAGCTACTCTTCCATCTCGAGTAAATGTGACAGCCCAAGGCCCGTCACGGCAGTTTATTTGAATGTTTCTTCTTTGAATATTGGTAGAAAGCAAGGATCCAATAAGTGGCTCGTCGTTGATTAACTGGAATCTCAGCAGATGAACTGCTTTGCTGATTGCATTGAGTTTCAATTGATCCGCTGTAGCGGATAAGATGTGATCGAGAGAAATCCGCAATTCTTTATACGTGGCTGCAAGACGGTAGTTCTTACTCTCATCTAAGGCCTCCTTTGTCTTCAAATGACATTTCTCAATACACCTTTCCCTTTCCTCAACTTCCTGCTTGAGCTTCCCAAGGGCCAGATTCTGATATTTGAAAAACTTTTCATTCTTGGCAGTGAGATCGCTTTTTATACGGTGAGTGCATCGATTGATTTCAGACTCGATCCTATTATTGAGAAAATTTCTCTTTTTGTTGACAAATCCTTCTACATTCTCTATCTTAGATACCATTTTCTCATTCCTTTCGCGAACTTGTGCGGTTCTTGTCAGCCGTGACTGTAGTTCCTCCTTCATCGTCGGGGCGAAATCGTCTATTGGGACACACCCGTGATTATCCTCAGAACGATGGTCATTAGAACATTCTTGGCAGACCGGGATGAGACAAAACGTGCAGAACAAGTCTACTGCTTTGTCTTCATGCTTTTTACAGAAAACATATTTATCTTGGCCATCCTCAACGTCCAGATGTTCCTTAGTCTCGGGGGCTCTGCTTGAGGAAACGTCTGTCAAGGTATGATGTTGAGAAATTCTCATTTTGGTATGCATTTTCCCACATTGTACACACATGATTTGTTGGCACTCTGAACAGCTGACATAAGAAGACGCACCCTCTGAATCGATGTCCCCGCAAACCTCGCAGCGATCACTTACTTTATTCTTCTGCTGCTGCCTTTGTTTCTCTTTCTCCAGACCATCCATCAAGGTAACGGCGCGAAAATCATGCTTAAGGTCTGATAAGCCCGCATTGGTAAGTAACGTCACCTCCTGGCACAGTGGACAAGTGATCTTTCCAGGGGTGCATTTTTCTGCCTGATAGATCTCTAAACATGTCTGACAGAAACTATGAACACATGTGAGAACAAGGGGTATTCGGAGCTGATCAAGACAAATGGCACACTTGCTTGCTTCTTGAAGAAGAGACAACAACGTCGCATCTGCAGACGCCATTCTACTTGATTTTTCTAGATCTGGGATAAGTGTATCTACACAGTTACTGAAACTTCTTGCTTTTCAGAGCATATAGCACAATGAAAATTATCGAACTAGGGACATTTTAAAACTATTAAAAGGTCAGCATCTGAGAATGAAAGAATATATTTAATTACTGCATTATAAAACAATTACCGCAACGTGTTCTTCTTTAAACCAGAATGTAAACAAAATAACGTGTCTAAATATTATATTCCGTACGAAAATACCATTGAAAAGAGTCAGTCTACGGAATGGCAGAATCTTCCAGGAGATTGATTTGGCATCACTCCGGTGAAGTCTTTAAGCATCCAATGTCTTCAAGTGAGTTGTAGTAATGGTCAACGATGACACGCATTGACGACCTCCCACGTGCTTTCCTCTTGACATGACACCGGCAAAAGTGGATGGTCTCCAAGTCTTACAGCTGAAATGCAGAAAGAAAATAAATGCAAAAACATGTTATCGTCCCCTCCAGTTTCATGTTCATTGTAATCCCTTTATCATCTTGGTTTCTCCAACCATCTTTATCATGTTAAACACTAACAAACACAAAGTTTAAAAACTCAAAACTAGTCGCTGCAATGCTTGGCTTACGACGATCCTGTCACAGTATGATGATGGTATCTAATTTCATTACTTGCTTTATCCTTTGACCAGCTTGCTGTTAGTCTAGCGCACTTGACTAGTTTGCGGCTTTCCAACTACATGTATATCTTAGTCGCTCGACATACGGCTTCTAGACCAATGTATAACACAACAAGTCTGCAACTTAATTGCACCTTATTATTCAAATAGCAACCACTTTATCACTTCGTTCAAATGGTTGTATTCTCGTAATAACCCCTTTTCCATATTAGATTATCTTAGTCTAAACTCTGATAATATGTTTTTCTATCCAGAACCAGGTTCTCAAGCTTGTCACACTAGCGGCTCTTTTCAAGGTGTTAGAGCACCTTTTGAACCATCCGCTCCGTGTAAGGTGTTTTAAGGTATTTAGTAAGTACCTCTAAAACTTTCAAAGATGTGCTTACCATTCTATACCATAAATGGAGCCAGTGGTATGACAAGTTTGATCACCTTTTCAGCAGCGTTGGCAAATCGCGATTTAAATCGCCGATTGAAGCCGATTTGAATAAAAACCAAAGAAATTTTGTTTGTTGATTTTGCTGATGCAACAACAAAAGAAATACTAAAAAATCATTTTTTTTGTTTGTTTGCTGCTGTTGTTTGTTTGTTGTTTTTTTTTTTGTTGGGGGGGGGGGGGGGGGGGGCTAAAACATTCATCCAAGTGAGAGTTTTTGTATTGCAAGTAATGTCTGATATTAGATCTATAGGCGCGACATTTAGGGCAATAAGCTAATACATTGATTTAAATCAAATAAATCCGACTGTTTTTTTTCTTGGAAATCATATTTTTTTCCAACCCTGCTTTTTTGAGCCCCTTTCTTTAGCGGGAAACTATATTCCACATGAAAAGTTGTGAACATGACCTTTTATTGACTACATCACTGCCATTAGATATTCAAGTTACAATTCGTGCTATTTTCCCCAGATACTGTACATTGTGTAGGCCCTATTTGACATTGAATGCATTTTTTTTGTAGGTCCAACTACCTAGGCAACTTCACGATGCGGACACATACTCGTCTGAGGCAGGAACAGCTTCAATGAAATGCAAATGATTGTTTAACAAAGAATAACGAGCTCAATGAGATAACATGCACTGGTCCCAGGTAGGTAAGCCGATAGCAATTAATTTAAGCATATATACATATATGAGAACTCTCATTCAAATTGTTCGGGAAATCGAGATAACCGAATCTAACAAAAATTAATGCCAATAAAGACCATAGTATAGTTTTTCTACGCAAATGTCATTTGAGGGTATTTTAATGGTATATAGGGCATGCCTGTTCATCATTACATAATTAGGACCTGCATCAAGTGTTGTCCAAAAGGCAGGATCGATATTTTGATGCAATGTTTCCACAGGCGTAGCCAGGATTTTTCAATAGGGGGCCACAGGGGTGTCGATCCGTGTTTATGATCGGGGGGGGGGGGGGGGTGACCAGCAAGGGAGCGAAGCCAGTGGCGTATCTAGGGATTATGGCACCCGGGGCAAAAAATGAAGTCTCCCCCCCCCCCCCCCCCCGAGTGCCCAAACCTATCTACGTCAGCGAGGGAGCAAAGCGACCGAGCGGCAAATTTTTCAATTTTTAACCCTAAAAAACGCAATTTCCTGTGCGTTTTACCCAGGAAATTTTGAAATTGAGCGGTGAGAAGCTCGAATTTTATGCATTGATAAGCGGTTTTCTATTCACCCCCCCCCCCCCCCCCCGAGTGCCCAACCCTATCTACGTCAGCGAGGGAGAAAAGCGACCGAGCGGCAAATTTTTCAATTTTTAACCATAAAAAAACGCAATTTCTTGTGCGTTTTACCCAGGAAATTTTGCAATTGAGCGGTGAGAAGCTCGAATTTTATGCATTGATAAGCGGTTTTCTATTCACTCACTTCTACAATCGGGAGCAAAACTAACGAAAACCCTGAAAGTCTTGAGAAAGAGTCGAGAAATTCAGCAAGGGTACCTGAAGTTGAGATTTCTTTCAAAAGTTGAACCTTTGCAAATGCTGTTTTATACACTTTATTTATCCTACATCGGGGCGCAATATTTAGCAAGAGTCATATGACACATACATGATATAACGAGCAAAGCAATTACATTTTTTCATATTTTGAACCCTTTAAGCTATTTAAGAGCAATATAGGCCTACTGGGGGCGCGAAATTACGAGATCCTGAAAGATAATAATTATGCGAGGGAGCAAAGCGAAAAAACTGCTACCGGTAATACAAGGTATAAATACAGTAAATGAAAGTCAATCAAAGAAGTAAGCAAACCGACTGGTTTATTGAAAGAAACATGTGTCGCAGCCAAAAGCTGAATAAAACATGCGTACAATATAAACTATCAATTACAAAGATTAACAAGAGCGAAAAAACTACTACCGGTAATACAAGGTATAAATACAGTAAATGAAAGTCAATCAAAGAAGTAAGCAAATTATAAGATACATCATTGAAATACGTTAAACATTAAAGAAAATCGAAAAGTACACGAATTACATTCGTCACACATGCATCTAATAACGGATTAACAATCATATTGTCTTCATGAAAAAAAGGTATAGAGCCAGGTAATGACAATGAGACAATGAGGTAATGAGATGGTGAGAGGAAAGGATAGAGTGGAAATAGATGAGAAAGGAAAGAGAGTGAGAACTGGCTTTGGAAGACTAGCAGAGAAAGAGAAGGGGTGAAAGGAGGGATACAAAGGAAGAAGGGTGAGGCATGGTGACAAACGAAGTAATGGTAGAGAGAGAGAGAGAGAGAAAGAGAGAGGGAAGGTGTAAGTGGAAGATAAAAACACATTGACCCCTACCGCCCCCCTCCCGGGATCGACACCCACTGGAGGGGGGCCAGACGTGAAGGATGCAACTGCACAGCCAGGATGTCATTTTAGGGGACGGTTGTGAGCACGCGAAGAGTGCGAAATTGGTGCGTGCTCCCCAGGGGGTGGGTGCAGGGAGGGGGAAGTTTCCCCCCTCCCGTGCGAAGCGCGAAAGCTATGAGGTTTTATAGCAAATTTGAGAGAAAGATAACGGCTCGTAGCACCCTTTTTTAGGCGGAAAGTTATTTCGACGTCCGGACTGCTTTTCAGTTATTTGGGCGTATAATACTGCACTGCAACAGGGATGGGTGCAGGGAGGGGAGGCGGAAAGTTATAGTTCGACGAACCGACTGCTTTTCAGTTATTTGGAGCAATATTGCACGGCCGTATGTACTGTATTAAACAGGGGTGGGTGCAGGAAGGAGGAGTTTCCCTCCTTCCCGTGCGAAGCGCGAAAGCTCTAACGTTTTAGCACACCCAAGGCCGTACGCAGCGGGGGGGGGGGGGGGGGGGGGGGGGGGGGCAGGGGGGGGCAGTTGCCCCCCCCCCAGAAATTTCAAAATCATACTTTTTTAAATTAGGTTTTAGACTTCAAGTTATGGGTTCCTTTGAAAGCGATCATCTTGCCCCCCAGGAAAAAATTTCTGCGTACGGCCTTGAGCACACCTTTTTTTAGGCGGAATGTTAGTTCGACGCCCTGGCTGCTTTTCAGTTATTTGGGACGTAATACTGCACTGTAACAAGGATGGGTGCAGGTAGTGGGAGTTTCTCCCTTCCCGCGAAAACTTTGACGTTTTTGCAAATTTTGGGAGAAAGATAAAGGCTTGTAGCGCCTTTTTAACCCTTTCTCTCTCCCTTCTCCTGCTTTTTCGCTTTCGCTTTCGCCTTTTTTTTTTAGTGGCTGAATAGGGGGGGGGGGCATGGCCCCCTTGTGCCCCCTGTCTACGCCAGTGAATGTTTCAATGCATAAATTAAAAAAAAACCGAGAAAATTTGAAGCTTCTTGACAATACTTACTTGCGTTGTATTTCAATAGTGTCCCGCGTCAACGAAACTAACAGTTCTTAACATTCCACGTATATAAGAAGATAATTCTCGTTGATATTACATGGCCAGTCCTTGGTCATTCTCGTCTTGTAATATAATAATGCAATCAGTATTAATTTGATAGCACAATCACTACCATTTGCCTTTTCATTCCAGATTCAAGAAATGTAATGGAAGACATCCCGTTCATGTATGTATTAATGCAATCAACTATACAGCTGCACGAAATTGTAGCGCATAATGATTTTCAACGCGCACTCACGAGTCATAGGACATAATGATGTTGCTAACATAATGGAATTGAGTAATCTATGTGCGCTTCTTGTCACGTGATTTGATGTATTTCGCAACTCCAAGATCTTGAACGAAGATTTGGAGGGAAATTGCAACAGAAGACATATGTCAAAATTTATTTAGTATATTATTGAGTGTGACTGCCTCACTTCGCGCGATTCGCCAAGTGAGGAGTTTCGGTCGAAATACTACAAACGTTCAAAACTCCAACAGAAATATATTCGCAGAGCCCAGAATTGTTGGTCGAAACTATTTTATTACCAATCCGTTCTCCGAGATAAAATACTGTAACACAACAAAACGAAAAAACAACAATTAAATTAGTAACAATATACTAATGAGAACAACATAGCTATATAATACACTGCACTAATATACGATCTGATAATTTAAGAACTAAAATGCTTACTCATTTTCGAAATATAATAACATAAAGAAGACATAAATTATACAAATTCTAAACACAAGCTTTGGCAAAGAGTTAATCAACTCTTCTATTTAAAAGGTATAATGAAATAATGTTACCAAGGAAATTATGTAAGCTAAACGTGTGTAAATTCTGTTTCAATTCAAAAATATTATTCAGTATCAATAAACGATAAATAAAGTACTGATAAACTATATAAGGTCGAATTAACCAAATAGCAACTAAAATATACAATTATTTAATGACATTGAAGCTGTAAACATGTGTATTTTATATCTTATAAAACATAATGAAAGGTTTAATAATGAACTTACCAATTGGAGGCTATGAGCCTTTTACACTGGATACTAACGAAAATCGAAAAAGCCAAAACTACGAAAGACGATCGAACGAAAGCCAACTTCTAGTGACTTGACGCAACGAAATCTAAAACGAATCTGATTAGTTTGGCTGTCCTACTAACTTGACCAGAGCAAAAGGTACCAGCATAAGTTCTAGCTTAGACAAAGCAATAGGGGTGACACACATGGGACCATTGTCCCTCCCCTAGCCGAGTAAATTAACTACCAATAAAGACGTCTACTGGCCACCTTATGAACAATAAGCATCCTACAAGGTGTATACACAACAGACAAAGACAAGATAGGGACAAGACATTTGAGAAAGCCAAGTTCTGTGCATAAGCTATACTACAGGCGAAGTGGACATATGCATGTACACTAACCATATACTACATAAACTAAAGTGATATTACACAATATATCAAAATCATTATTAACAAAAATATCAAAATCATTATTAACGAAAATATCTAAGAACATTCACTGTAGAAAATTGGTCAATATTATTCACTGCAAACTGCTGCAGTGACATGGCTCCTTTAACTGATTCCAATCAGTTATTAATCTAAAACAATATCTAACATGAATGAAAAGTTCAAAACATATCGAGATATAATCTGCAATTATTAAAAAAAACCCACTAATTTACATTATGATACATAATCCTGCCAAGTATGCACAACGAGATATGGCATTTAAGAGGTGTAATATATAAACACAAAACTATATTGAATATACATCCAAATCCAGACGAGATATTTTTTTTTTTACCAAGTTATAACGTTCAAAGGAAGATGATAAAGGAAAAAGGAAGCCATATACAAAAGATAGAGAATGGAAGAGAGAAAAGTGGGGGAAAACACGATACATCTAGTTAAAGTCCTTTGACGGTTTAGTTGGCTCCTTGATGGGGAATCCACTGGTCTTCCGATTTCAGTACAGCCTTATGAAGCATCTTCTGAAGTCAGCAAGACGACCAATTTGTGGACTGGCCTGTCAATCAAGGCCGGCTGCTTCTGACGTTTTACGAGGTGGTCCAAGGATGAGTCGGCCATCATGAGCTGCACTTTCCGAACGACGCCGTCTCTGCTTGGGTAGGCCTGGACTACTCGTGCTAACGGCCACTGGCATGTAGATTCATCAGCTTCTTTGCAAATGACGATATCACCGACTTTGAGATTTTTCTTGGGTCGAACCCACTTTTGCCTTGATTGTAGCTCAACTAGAAATTCCTTTCGCCATCTAGTCCAGAACTCGTTTGTGAGGTGTTGTACTCTCCTCCACCATTTCCTTGCATACATGTCCACGCGCTGGAAGTTGCCTGGAGGAGGGAGGACTATCTTGGGCTGCTCTAGGGGTCCACGCAGTCGTTTGCAGGTTACACACTTGGAGATTACACTTGAGACGGCAGATGAACCACCAATCACCCAGTAGCCCGCCTGTCGTAACTGATTGTGCGTGATTCGCCTTCCCATGTGGCTCACTTGTTCGTGATGATGACGAATGACGAGAGATGTTAGATGACTGGGCATGATGATGGGATGTCTGATATCTTCTGGAATGTTTGCTCTCCGGATACGCCTTCCTACTTTGATGATTCCCTTCTCATCTAGAAAGGGGTCGAGTCTATACAAGGAATTGTTTGGTTTGATGTTGCCATTTCTCATCTTTGCGGCCGCACGATCACTTCCATCTTTCATACTGAGATTTCCGAGAATTTTAGTCTCCTGGAGGAAGTGCTCCCTCTGGAGGCAGCGCAAGATTTCATTGTCGGCTTCTTGAAGATCTGCGACACTGAAGCTTTGCCTTGTGATGGGTCTCGTCACTGTTGGTGATTTTGTCAACTTAACCTCTCTCTTCTGTAGCTGTCGTTTGAACTTCAAACACAGAGCGATCGTCCTTCTCGCACGACTCCAATTAGAAAGATGAGAGAGGCGGCTTGTGTCGAACTTGTCCGCTTGCACTCTTGTGGAAAAGCTTGATGCTTTCTTCACTTCTGGGTCGCCTTCGAATTCCACGGCGAGCTTCAGATTCTGTGTAGGTGGAGGAAATTTCCCTTTGACTTGTAGGAAGTTGGGCCCTGCTTCATGCTTGAAGTCGGTTTCCAGTGCTTGGATTATTCTGTCCTCCAAGATTACCTCCTTTGCTTTAGTTGGAAATGCGAAATGAGGATACATTTCAGCAGAAATCTTGTTGCAGCTTCCAGCGACTGCTTCTTCCGTGCTCCGACAGACTCGTCCCACGACTCCCCATCCAAGGATAGATTTCTGTGCATACGGCTCACTTTCTCCGCCAGCAATGATTTCTCGAGGTCGAATTGCACCGGGACAGTCATTTCCAATGAGCAGTGACACTTGCACATCTTGATTGTAAGGCATCATTTGATCAGCTACTTGTACTAAATGAGGCCATCGCCTTGCAACATCAGTCTTAGGGATTTGCGATCGAGTTGCAGGTATTTCTTCTCTGGTGAAGGTTGCTGGGAGCTGAACTGTGTTTTCCCTTTTGAAGTCGAGTACTTCTAGTCCTCTGATTTTTTCACATTTTATTTTCGATGTATTGTGCATAGTGGTAAGCATAAGGTCAGTTCTCTGCCCTTGCAGCCCGAGCTTGTCACACAGTTTCTGAGATACGAAGCTGACGTTTGATTGATCGTCTAAGACGGCATACTCTAAGAACACTTTCGATGAATCGCTGTTGTGTTTTACCCATACAGGTACAATCATGGAGTGATCCTTCCCATCTTGGTCCTTCAGATGGCACACAGATGTACACTTCGACGATGCTTCTTCCGAATTGACATGTTTGGGTTGCCATAAATGGAAGCAGGATAGGTGGTTCTCTTTGCAGATGGTACATGTCCGCCTGTCTTTGCACTGTTTGCTCCGATGTTCGTCAGTGAGTGCGCAACCGAAACACAGTTTCTTGTCAAAGAAGAAAGATCGCCTCTCTTCCAGAGAGGTCTCCATGAATTCATGACAGCTTTCTATATGATGGTCTCCATTGCAGAAGGGGCAGGATTCAAAGGGGCCATGCCTATGCGTGTCGCGGCGATGACTGGTGGTCTTCTGCTTGAAGTGGCTTGCCGGCTTTCCATCGGTAGAGAACGTTCTCGCCGATTGCTTTGTGGGCTTCGAGTCTGCTGATCGAGGCTGCTCCCTGGTCAGGCCACTAAGCTCTGGTATGTTTGCCTTATTAGCAGCACGGGTCACAAAATCAGCAAATACAGAAAAGGGCGGATACTCCTGTGGTCCATTCCTCTCTCTAAACCTTTCGATCTCGTCCCGCCATCGGCTTTCAAGATGAACAGGCAGCTTCTCCACCAATTTGGCATTTTCTTGCGGGAAGTCCAAGATGCCGAGGCTTTTCACTGTCTCCTTGGCAGCAAGGACCTTTTCTAGGAAGTCTGCGAAATCTAGCAGACCGGTGGAATCTCGACTTCCTATCCTTCCCCAGGAGTTGAGCTTGCTTGTGAATGCATTGCTCACGATACTCGCATTCCCATACCTCCTGGACAAGTGGTCACGTGCTTTGTCGTACGCATGTTTGTCTCCAATCAGCATGTAGTGTTCTACCACTTGTTTAGGCTTTCCTGAAACATGGTTATGGAGCAGACTCAGCTTGCTGGCACAATCCAGGGATTTGTTTCCAATTAAACTATTAAATGCGTTCTTCCATAGAGGATAGCTCAGTGGGTCTCCAGAGAAGATAGGCACCTCTAACTTAGGCAGCTGCGCTGAAACTGCCATCCGATGGTTGGCTTGGCTCTGATCTGCTATCGTTTGTGCGAGTTGGAGGACACATTTTTCCATGGACAAGGCGATTCTCTCGAGTCCACTGCCGCTGGGTGTGGAGTTCTCCTGCATTATTGGCGATTTTCCTGCCTCCAGGAGAGGCGGAGGCGTCGAGTCTTGCGATGCGAGAAAGCGTTCGACGCGCTTTGATTTCTCCTCCTCTTCCAAATAGTCAAGGTTAGAAGCATTGTCAGGAAATTCATTTTCGTAACTTTCAATAGCCACTTGCTCTGCTCGTA
Source organism: Heliocidaris erythrogramma (assembly GCA_025617745.1). Lineage (NCBI taxonomy): Eukaryota > Metazoa > Echinodermata > Echinoidea > Camarodonta > Echinometridae > Heliocidaris > Heliocidaris erythrogramma. The sequence goes on from CM046860.1 coordinate 36,972,788, forward strand.
TTCTGGCTAACTGTGCTTTCTTTTCTAGAGTGCTCCACACTACCTTGATTCTAGCCTCTTCTTCGGCAAAAGCAAGGTCGGCTTCCAAGGCTGCCTCTGCCTTCCTTAGTTTGAGTCTATCGCTAGCAACAGATGAACGTGAACTCACTTTGCTGGCTCGGCTAGCCCTGCTTCGACGGCTGCTTTGGCTGACGATGCTTTTGTTTGTGCCGTCCTCCTCAAGCTTCACGGAATCCATAGCGAATCGGGTTCTGCATCCAGATATCGAGATCAGCTACACAGCGTTCGTTTGTATTTTATTGTGACTGCCTCACTTCGCGCGATTCGCCAAGTGAGGAGTTTCGGTCGAAATACTACAAACGTTCAAAACTCCAACAGAAATATATTCACAGAGCCCAGAATTGTTGGTCGAAACTATTTTAATACCAATCCGTTCTCCGAGATAAAATACTGTAACATAACAAAACGAAAAAACAACAAATTAGTAACAATATACTAATGAGAACAACAGCATAGCTATATATAATATACTGCACTAATATACGATCTGTTATACAAAATTCCAACAGATAATTTAAGAACTAAAATGCTTACTCATTTTCGAAATATAATAACATAAAGAAGACATAAATTATACAAATTCTAAACACAGGCTTTGGCAAAGAGTTAATCAACTCTTCTATTTAAAAGGTATAATGAAATAATGTTACCAAGGAAATTATGTAAGCTAAACGCGTGTAAATTCTGTTTCAATTCAAAAATATTATTCAGTATCAAATAAACGATAAATAAAGTACTGATAAACTATATAAGGTCGAATTAACCAAATAGCAACTAAAATATACAATTATTTAATGACATTGAAGCTGTAAACATGTGTATTTTATATCTTATAAAATATAATGAAAGGTTTAATAATGAACTTACCAATTGGAGGCTATGAGCCTTTTACACTGGATACTAACGAAAATCGAAAAAGCCAAAACTACGAAAGACGATCGAACGAAAGCCAACTTCTAGTGACTTGACGCAACGAAATCTAAAACGAATCTGATTAGTTTGGCTGTCCTACTAGCTTGACCAGAGCAAAAGGTACCAGCATAAGTTCTAGCTTAGACAAAGCAATAGGGGTGACACACATGGGACCATTGTCCCTCTCCTAGCCGAGTAAATTAACTACCAATAAAGACGTCTACTGGCCACCTTATGAACAATAAGCATCCTACAAGGTGTATACACAACAAAGACAAGATAGGGACAAGACATTTGAGAAAGCCAAGTTCTGTGCATAATTCTACAGGCGAAGTGGACATATGCATGTACACTAACCATATACTACATAAACTAAAGTGATATTACACAATATATCAAAATCATTATTAACAAAAATATCAAAACCATTATTAACAAAAATATCTAAGAACATTCACTGTAGAAAATTGGTCAATATTATTCACTGCAAACTGCTGCAGTGACATTGAGTCATGTCAAAACCTTCAAACATTTCCCATAGCAGGAAACATTTCGTATCCTCGAATATAAGATCATCAGCGGCGGATACATGATTTTCAAAAAAGGGGGGGGGGCATTTCAGAAAGGGGGGCGCACACTGAGGAACCCTCCGTTTGACGAAGCCAAACGGCCATCTAGGGGGTCCGGGGGCATACTTTGTCAGACAAAACGGGGGCGCACGCCCCTTGCGCCCCCCTTGGATCCGCGCCTGATCATTGGATCAGTAGTGATCTAGTAACTATATGCTAAGAGTAACAGAAAGAAGAGAAGAATGAAGAAACAAAAAACTATACCAGATAAGGTATAAAATCTAAAAATACACGAACTCGATGCCCAAATATGTACGAGATAGAGCAGGGTGCCCGAATTAGAGGTGGCTGTTGCCCGAATATTGGTAATGAAGAAATTCTCGGAGATTGCAGCCCCTCCCCAAACATCCAAGCCTTACGCCGCAAACATGTCCTTTTTTATTAGAAGTTTTTGTTGTTATTTTTAATTTTTAATTTATTTTTCCATTCGAAAAAAGAAGACAGCCAGCATGGGCCTGGGAGCCGGAAACAAAACCCTGCAAAAACGCTGAGGACCTTTTTTTTTTTTTTTTTTTTTTTTTGCTTGTCAGAGATTTTTGACTTAAAAAGAGACCTTTTTTTTTTTTTGCTTGTCAGAGATTTTTGGACTTAAAAAGAGACACTGAAATGCTGAGGACCTTTTGTTTTTTTTGCTCACAGCACCCCCAGTAACAAAATCGTTCCGAGGCCCCTGACAGCCAGTTAGACAAAGACAAACATTTTGATTCAAAACGAGTTCTTAATCCTTCCTAACCATCGCTTACCTCTCCTCTCACCCCTCCCCATGACCCCACCCAACTATCCTCCTATCTCTTCGTCCTCTTCTTCCATTACTCTCCATTGGTCCTTGAAAAAACGGCCAGTCTACTGCAGTAACAGCAGTGGCATAGCCTGGGTCAAGCCATTGAGGGGGTGCCGGTATCATGTGGGCGGCACCGGTCTTAATTCTTAGGCTTAGTGAAGATGGTGATGGCCGTCGAGTTCGCAGGGGGTATGGGAGGGGTGCAATCTTTTATTTACCTTACTTTTCCCTCTCTCTCTCTCTTATTTGCCATTCTATGGGGGCACGTGCCCCAGTGCATCATGTAGCTACGCCACTGAATAACAGTGATTTTTGCACCACCCGTAGCTTCACGCGCTACAATACCTGTCTAGGTCGGTGGTAGAGATGGGTCGACAACCGTGACCTTTTGCGCCGTTTTGGGAGCACATCCCTACAGACATTTCAATAGATATGTTTTGACGGGCCTCATAACTGAGCACTTCCTTTGCAAAAATAAACGCGTTTATGGAAACCAAATCGGCGTAATGCAATATGCCAAAGTTATTCTTCTTCCCATGAGCCTTCAAGATTTCATCCCCGTTTCAGAATTGTAGCACAAAATGTAGGCTATATTAACGGCAAAAAACCCCCACACAACAAAACAAACAAAAACGCATACTGAGCTCATATTTTCCCCCCCCCCCTGAATTACACCTTTCCCCAATATTTTCAATTCAATTCAATTCAGTTCATTTATTTCCATATTCGAATTCAACAATATAAAAAACAATACATTGTAGGAAAACAACATCACAAAAGATATTAAATACAAAATAAAAACAAGATAGAAAGCAATTCTAAAAAGTACAGAAAACAAAATGCAAATTTGAATATGGAGGGATTGCCAGAAGCCAAAAAGGCTTATCAAGGGCAATCCCCAAAACAGTGTACAAAAAAAAATAGATATTAGACAATAAGATAAGGAGAGAGACAGAGACAGAGATAGAGAGGGGGAGAGAGAGAATAGAGAGAAAAACATGCTTGTATGTACATATTATAAATCTGCACGCAGTATATAAGCCTTGAATTTTTGTTTTTGTAATTTGGAGAATTGGAGAATTAACCCTACAAAACACTGAGCTATTTCAGAGGTTTTAAAGACGGGGGGTGGGGGGGGGGGGGGGGGGGGGGTGTCATTATTAATAATCCTTATTAATGATAATATAGTAATTTTCATGTATTTGAACCGTCAGTCTGGATCTCCAATGGTCTTCCATTTGTGAAATATATCAAAGAGTGGATTTGGCGCATTATTAATCATAAATTATTATTATTAGTAGTAGTAGTAGTAGTAGTAGTAGTAGTAGTAGTAGTAGTATAGTAGTATTATTACTATTATTATTATTAGTAGTAGTAGTATTAGTATTAGTATTATTATTATTATTATTATTATTATTATTATTATTTTTATTTCAATTTCTTATGTTAATTATTGTTTTATTCCTTTTGGTTATCTATTGTTTTGTAATTTGTAACACTTTAAAAAGTTATTTTCAACTCAGTTCAGGTTTTGAGTTTTCAAAACATGGACGGTGCAGTGAAAAGAAGCAACACATTAGAATCCTCCAAATGCGTTTTACACATAACCAATACGAATGTGATATCTTTGATTGACACGTGACCTTTAAATATTACGTAACACCATAACCGCCGAAGGTAGGTCTATAATTATGCGCAAATTTGTTATCAAAAGATGCGCAAGACTCTTGCGCAAAAAAAAGAAAATCATGAAGTCGCGGTGTGAGACCTTCAAAACTCCGAAAGTAATCGCAAGATTTGCGGCTTCCGTTTTTTGAGGGTTAATTTTCCAGCCTTTGAAATACATGTATCCCATTCCAATAACAGACGTGTACTGAGATCCTTAACCATATGATGTGAAAGTCCACCATATTTACCGCGCTCTCCTTGGAACAACCTGTCATCTTGAAAACCATCCTGAACAATTATTAGTGTGTTGTGTTTTATCAATCATAGAAGGGGGTCAACTTAAATGCCAGAGATCAATTTCATGGAAAGAAGTAAGTCAAATTCTTTAGCAGAAGTAGGTCAAGTTCATTTGCAGAAGTAGGTCAAGTGTATTGGTAGAATAAGGTCAAGTCTAATGGTAGAAGTAGGTCAAGTTTATTTTGCAAAATATTATGTCGAGTTTAATTGGTAGAAGTACGGTACGTCAAGTTCATTTGCAGAAGTAGGTCAAGGTCACTGCCAGAAGAAGGTCAACTAATATGTTGGCAGAACAGACTTATCAAACAAGGATGATGGAATATATGAAATGTGAGCTCATGCAAGTTAATTCTAAGTTAGCCGTGCGTTCAAAAAGGCATTACTCAGCATGAATAATGTTACCCAACTACCGTTAGATGTTGATAGGTCATTAGAATGTATAGTCTGACACATCTCTGCATCACATACAATTTGTAAGGGCGTCACATCAAGAGTGTACCAATCTACAAAAAGATATTTTGCTCTGTATATTGGGCGTTCCATGTCGCTATACCTTTTTTCAAAATATGGACTTCAAATGTTGATTCTATAAAGAGATATTGAAAGATACACTCCCAATAAACAAAACAGCGACTTGCGAGGAGACTAGTCCACGCCCATCCGTGCGTGCTCGTAATTTTTTTCCATCCAAAAGACCCGTTTACTAAGTGATTCAAATTTATGGATATTTCTTTCCTGGGGACGTAGTAACGAGGTATTCCATTAACCTGTTATTAACGAATGAACTACAATACTTGGAATCCAGTTTGCATACATTACTTGTTGCTATGTCTCGCAAGCTTTCAGGTTGTCAAGAACAACCTTTGTTTCAAAAGTATGCATGAAATTTGAATCACTTAGTTAACAGGTCTATTTTCTTTGGTATCTCATTCATTTTCATCTCATTCTAATAGACCGCTTCGGTAATGTATGCAAATTTTATGCTTACCTTTCAAACAAACTTTGTTCTTGACAACCAGAAAGCTTGCCGGACATAGCTAAATAATGTATGTAAACTGGATTCCAAGCACTGAGGCTCATTTATAAAATGCAGGTTCATGGAATAGCTTGTCACTAGGTGCTCAGAGAATATACGCGCATAAATTTGAATACATTACAGAAGGGTCTATTCACCAAGCTTCTCTGTCTCGCAATCTGTTCATGGTTTTAGTGCAAGCAAAGACTGTTACATTATAACTTATCGTTTCATGATCTTCCTCTAAATGTACTTGTCTCTCTTTATCTTTTCTTTCCAAACTCTTCTCTCTCTCTTTAAAAAAAATCTCTGTTTCACTTTCTTTCCATCTCTCATTATCTGAACTTCTCATCCCTCCATCATGCCATTACTATTTATCTCTCTCAAGTTCTCTCCATCTTACTTCCATTTTATCCCTCTTTTCATTACACGTACTTCCTTTCTGTTGCTCTTTCTTCACATCTCCTAATACTTTTTATCCATCTTTCATTCTCTCACTCTGTATTCTATTCTATTCGTCTTTTCCTCTAAGCCCTCTTTATCTCTGTCGCCCTCACCTGTCCGTCATTATCTCTTTTTCTCAATACCTCTTCTTTCTTTTTTCTTATTCCTCTGTCTCACTTTCTTTGCATCTCTCATTATCTAAACTTTTCATCCCTCCCTCTCTAATCCCTCCATCTTGCCATCACTATTTATCTCTCTCAAGCTCTCTCCATCTTACTTGCATTTTATCCCTCTTTCATTACATGTACTTCCTTTCTGTTGCTCTTTCTTTACTTTCTTTGTATCCCCTTTCATTTTTTATCCATCTTTCATTCTCTCACTTTGTATTCTATTCTATTCATCTTTACCTCTCAGCCCTCTTATTTTATAGAGAGAGTAGCGACATGGACGTCTGACTTTTCGGGAAACAAAATGGTGTTTTAATTCTTTCTATTGAGAACACCCAGGTGCTCAACGGAATCGAATAGAAATGTTGCAGAGCAGAGGAAACAAAATGGCGTTCAAATCATGAGTTGTCGCTACTCTAAGCCCTCTCTATCTCTGTCGCCCTCACCTGTCCATCATTATCTCTCTTTCTCAATACCTCTTCTTTCTTTTCTCTTATTCCTCCCTATAATTAGTTTGTACATGTAATAAATAATAAATTTTGTAGTTTCAAAAACATTTTCATAGTGATATACATGTACAGTGGAATCTCATTACTAAAAACTCCTTGGGACTATAAAGGAAATTACTTCTTTGTATCGAAACCTTGTTAAAATCAGAACTAAACAAGATGAATGCGACTGCGTCTCCTATATGCCTCCGCCTAAATTCAGTTGATGCCTCAAACTATTCTTGAAATATTGAGATAACCAGAATGTAGTCATGAATACAAATTAGTTGAGATATGGTGATAACACCTGTATAATGACCTCTATGACCTGTCACCTTTGACCTACGTGAACAAAAATCTAATCAGTTCGTCTCACTATGGTGATGCACACTAGTTCCACGTTTGAAGTTAATGGATCAAATGGTTCTTGAGATATCAGGTTAACAAGGCTAAACCTACAATTTCAAAATTGACCCCTATGACCTTTGACCTACATATCCCAAAATCTAATCAGATTGTCTTCCTATGGTGATACATACAACCACCAAGTTTGAAGTTCATACCTCAAATTGTTTTTGAGTTATCGCGAGAACGAGGCTAACACCTGCATTTTCAGAAATTGACCTCTGTGACCTTTGACATTAGACCTACATACCCCAGATCGTCTTCCTATGGTGATACATACTAGCACCAAGTTTGAAGTTCATACCTTATGTGGTTCTTGCGTTATCGCGAGAACGAGAAAGCGGGACGGACGGACGGACAACCGGAAAACATCATGCCTCCGGCACCACCTTCTGCGAGTGGAGGCATAAAAACAATAAAATACAAAGAAGTGGGACCGGCAAAATTACCTTATTATAACAAGTTTGTTTTAACTGTGTTCTTTAAAACGAGATTCCACTGTACATGTCTTGTAGATGCTCCACTCTCTTTCATGTCATCCCTCTTTCACATTGCCCTGTCCCAACCATTGCTACATCATTTATGCTGTTGAAATTGAATTCTCTCCTTCCCGTGGGGAATTAAAGGGATAGTTCACCCTGGTCTTAAGTTGATAGTGAATAAAAGAAGGAAAATGAGAAAAACAGATTAGTGAAAGTTCGAGCAAAAGTTAAAGTTATAATCAATCAAACACAAATTGGCAACTTGTACAGGGCAAATGGGAGAGGAACTCGCAAGATACGTCACAGAGTTGCCAATTTGTGTTTGATTGATTACAGCTTCAAATATTCATAACTTTATTTCTTATTGTATTTTCCTCAAACCTTCAATGATCTGTTTCTTTGATTTTTCTGCTTCTTTTAAAATCAAATTGTCATCAGGGTCGACTTTCCCCTTTTAACCCTTCTTGGAATCTACAATTGAGTAGAAGCAGAAAAATCACAGAAGCAGAAAAATCACAGAAGCAGAATAGTGAAAATTTGAAGAAAGTGATGGATGTTTGAAAGTTGAGGTCTGATATGGGGGGTCTCCTACATGTATTTCCAAAGCAGTCAAGATGTGTGATGTCATACTTATAGAATGCTCCCATTTGGTATGTAGAAAATTATCATAAATACCCCCAAATTGTATTGCAACTGTTTATAAAAACACATGTCCCAGTTTTTAAAGGGAAGGTTGAGTTCTGGGAAATGTAAAAAATAATTTGTGAGCTTTCTCATTCCTATTATGTTAATTTGGAAGATTATCATTATAGATATGTCCCCTGAAAAGGATTGCTCTTCAAATGCCCTCACATTCACAATATGACAAACAGCTGAAGTGTTTGGGCCAAAAATTTGTGTGTAGTCCCATATGTGACCCGCCGCCTCAAAACCTACAATAAGTCGCACGGACCACAACGTAGCAAACAGCCCAAAATAGTAAATTTGCTTGGATCAGTCGATTTTCTGTTTTTGTTAGAAATGGGTAGTTTCATTATCATTCTATCATGTCTCAAGTTTGTGAGTCGTAATTCGACTTAGAAATATGTTTTGGGGGCATTTTAAAATGACTCCTTTTTTCACCTGTCCAGCTAATGAATGTTTGGAGAGCTTTTGTAATACTTTCATTCAATGCCAAATTACTACTTTACCTCTAAAGGTATTAAATTGATTTTTGGAGTGAATAATAAATAAGTCCTCCTTGAGCAGGGTGCCAAAATTCAGCCTAATCTAATAATCGATTCATACCGGTTGCTAGGGCCATGTACCCACTTGGGCACACACAGAGAGCGAAAGTTTAGCACTCTTTTGTTCCGAACTTAAATGGCCATTTTCTCTGAATAGGAGTTATTGATTGCTGGTTACATACTGATTCTAAATGTGATATTTAAAGGTGTTATCATTGAGTAAACTAGGCAAGTGATATACCATTGGAAAGCTGAGAATCTCTACTTTCAGAAAATGTATAAAACAAAAATAATAATTTTGGCGACTTATTGTAGGTTTTGAGGCGTCGGATCACATATACACATTTCTGTGTGCAATGCATGTGACTCTCAGCAGGATTGAGTTGATTCCTGATCATTTTGGTCATTCCAAAACCTTACAGCATACATCAATTCTCATGTGCTATATAATCAACCTTTCCCAATTGCTTTGAGACAGTTTCTTTCACAATTCAATCTCATGACGAGAACTCAACTTTATCTTTAATTTGACTTAGAGATTGGAAAATTCTTAATATATCTGAAGAAACTCCAATATCTACATGCTCAAAATCTACATGCTCTATTTTCTGAAATTCTTCATTCACTTCCTCTAAATCTACTCCAACTAACTACAGAATCAGGGAAGACACTACAAAGAATTCCAACAAAGAACAATCAGCATTTTGGTTATTGTACATTGTATTTATTGTCTCACATATTGAACATCCAAGTATATTCAACATGTAACCTGGAGAATGTGTCTTTGAGTTTCTGCGGTGATGGTGATCGCTCCCTACAAGATTGAATAGGGACTAACTGAGAGTTCTTGCTAATGTAAATGATAGTCAATGAAGTGTCCTGTTGATCTAATCCCTAGCCATCATCTTCTGGCGGGCGAGCTTCTTCTTGGAAACCTTCTTCTTGGCCTCCTCCTCTTCCTCTGGCTTGGGCACCACCTGTTCACGCTCGGTCAGGATCAGCTCGATGTGGCATGGAGAGCTCATGTAAGCTGGCAAGAGAAAGAAAACAGGGAGAGGTCAATTACACAAAAGTCAGGGTCTGCTAAATGTGGCATGTAAGCTAGCAAGTGATATAAAACAAGGGATGAGGACAACTACACTATTACCACAATCAGTGAAAGATAAAGGAGAGTACTAGTCATGCGATTACATTGTCCAAGAAACTCTCTCAAATCTCTCTAAAAGGTTGATCTTGTCTACTACATAAGATTTGGATAACATTAATAGCCTATGACAAAGAATAACTCAATACAGTATGGAGAGCAAAGTAGGCTAACAGAGGAAATAAAACAAGGGGAGACGACAACAGCAATACGTATTGTCTAATTGGGGCGGGGAAGAAAAATGTGGCACTGGCCTAAATCTCTAAATTCCCTTACAATCTGGAAAATAAATCCCAAAGCAACAAACACAAACCAATTGGAACAGAAAATTAAAGTTTGACAAGCTCGGTGGAGCAAGCTAAAATTTTGGAAGTTCTCTTGTAATTCTGGTGAAAAACCCGTCTCTCAGGCAATAACTGTAATGTCCCAGACCTAGTCAAACTCTGCATAAGCATGTTCTGTAGAGTCCCCCCAAGGACCATTTATCCTGCATCTGAAAGATCATAAGAGCAATGGAATGTAGGACCATTTGGATATTTTCATCCCTGTTTGTCAGAATTATGTCACAATATAATTTGGGTTAGAGATAAAAGTGAGGGCGATGGAAACCTTTCACTGGACCATAGGGGTTAAACATTTATAGTACCCTTCTTAAAGTTACCATTTCAGTAAGACAGAGTATAAACCCCTTCCATGCCACCATATTTTTTAGCAATTGTCAAAAATGAACTTTCAATGACTTTTTTCTTGAGCAAACTGGGCAAAGATATATTGCATAGGTATATACATTATAGTAAAGGCATAGGTTTCAAGCCATTCTGAGCCTAACAAAATGTTCAACACTCAATTTTGGGGGCGGGATTAGCCGCCCACGGCATGGTAGGGGTTAAGCAAATTGAATTATGGATCTTTTCAGGTAGTGATATTTCAAAAATCATTAATGTGGATGCATACATGTACAAGTATGCTACATTGGAACATTATGAAATTGGAGGGAGGGGGATAAAATCATAACTGGTTCTTACGATTGATACGACCATGGGCACGGTACGTCCTCCTCCTCATCTTGGGAGCAGCGTTGACTTGGATGTGATCAATGACGAGCGAGTCAACATCGAGACCCTGTTCACATGGGGAACACAAAGAACAGTTCATGAGACATGAAGCTCTCCAGCACAAATTTTAAAAGGGAATGTCATCCCTTTAAACAACATCTTGAAATGAACTATACACCAAATCTCTCTCACAAGCTACAGTAACTTAAAAAAAAAAAGTTAAGCCCATCGCACACGATACGATCAGTATGCCAAAATATAATAGCAATCAATATGAACATTTACACACAAATATTTTTTGAATGAGGTTCCAAATAGTCATATTGATTGTAAATTTAAAAATATGGACTATTGCGAGCATTCTAGTCAGTGGAGAGGCGAAATTGGCTCCAATTCGTAGTGACATCAGAGCAGTCCTACAGTTGTCTATGATTTGAAACTGATTTGGCCCTATTCCAGGTATAATCCTGACAGTAGGGGTGGGAGTTTCGAAAAATTGTCGGGTTCCCGGTTACCCGAAACTCATATAACACAAATTACAAGCTTATATTTACCCTTAAGAAGCTAGTAACACTGTGAAAAACTCGAAAGCGCATCACTGCAGTGGGGCGCTACATGGATATTTACATGTAGATATTGAATGTCTGGTCGACGTTATCTACCGCCTTGTCATGTTACATACATGAGTATTCATTAAAAACTTATTTTCGGGAAACGGGCATGTAATATTTTGACCCGGGACCCGATGCTCTCGGGCGGGACCCGGGTACCCGGTTTTTAGTCCCAGCACTACCTGACAGCACACACAAACTGCTTATTATTCATATTATTGTTCAGGATCTGATCAGGTAGATTTTATTTGTTTAAATACCCATATTTAATGCTATTGCGATTGTTTCCCAAATTGGATTGCAGTTGATCGCATAGTGAGCTTAAAAGAAACAATTCATTGTCCAGAACTCAGATTAAATAGAACCAGAACTAAAAAATTAAACAGAAACAAGTCATTTACCTAATAAACCTATCAATTACAATAATTATTAACAAAATTTCATATTCAGAAATTATAATTTAGTCTGTTCTCACTATCTTATCACTGTCTTTCTATCCATAACACACATAAATTGTAAATATTAGACAGTTCCTGTGATAGTTCCTTTGGATTTCAGACTCTTCCCATCAATACTAACAAGACCACTTGCATAATTATGTCTCTGGTTACTGTTTAAAAAAATCAAAATAAATCATCGAGCATCGAATGTGACTTTGGTAATGTAACAAAAGTATGTAGAAACATCTAAATCCTGTCTCCATTAGTAAGTTTTTATCTGTCACTTGTGCTGGTCAAAGACAAAATGTCAATACTGAAAACATAAAATATTCCTCTAAATTAAAAAATCCTGCTTTTATGGGAAAAAAAGTATATTATGAAGAACAAATTCCAATAGTAACGCCCCATGTCAGGGATAGAACATGGTTCTACTCCTTCAGCCTAATAAAAGACCTACCTTATTGAAAGTCTATGAGCCCCATTCTATACAATATGAAGCCTGAAAAGCATGAAGGAGGTGACAGATTCCTCTCACATACATGTATTCATATAATGGCACTGTGTTCTTTTCTTTTATTCGATACAGAAAGAAATCACAAACGTACACACATTCTCCTAAATAATCATGATTATTTACTTATTTTAGTCCTTTCCATACAGAAACAATTCCTTGCTGCACTGTAAAATTGCAGCCTTCAAAGTTTTAAACTGATGTTAACTCTGTACAGCAGAGCAATCCACTCTTCATGAAACAAGTGAGATGTTCCACAAATCCGAAAGATGGGGAAAGAGAGAAGGATTTCCTTTTCAGTAAGGTTTGTCATCATTTATCAATAGATAATCAAATATTCTCAACCTGATTTTCAGGAACATCATCAAAGGTTTACAGTCAATCAATTCATCCATCAAGATTTCATCAGTATAAAGTTCATATGTGGGAGATTCAATGTGTGAACATTGTCTTGTCATCCCTATTCCTCCCCCCCCCCCCCTTTGTTAAACATGTCTTTGTCTAAAAACATTTAATCATTGAGAAGAATGTGTGTGCATCTTTTCCATTCTGAAAGCAACATCCTGTATATGTTACATATTTCGCGGGGGTTTTATCTTCCCGAATTTAACAACACTCTAAAATATTGCCAAAATTTATATACAGTAACGAAAGATATGTGTCTGGCCGGCCTGGGCGCGAATTTTTTTTTCCTGTACCTTTGGGGCTATCCAATATGAATATTAATGAAAGAGACTACAAGTATCGGACTTGTATTTTCTTACTCAGTTTCACCTTATTTTTAAATCAGCAAAAGAAAATTTCATAATATATTCCTCTGCCGAGATTCGAACTCGCGGTCCTTTCATCGATAGCGCACCAGATTATCCGATTGCGCCACAGAGAACAGCTGCTCAATGGCCTTGCTCGTTTTATCATATCCCTACAGTTCGTTTTCATGAATATTCATGCCGACTAGTCTTGACGGAATAAACCGTATTACTTGTCATGCGCATGCCTACTCTCGTCTCTAAGACCCAAGTCATGAATATTCATATTGGAAAGACCCAAAGGTACAGGAAAAAAAAATTTGCCGCCTGGGCATCCGTACACAGCCAGCCAGTTGTACCACCAGGGCCATGTAACATAAGGCTTCAGATTGATTGTACGACTGATTTTACGATCAATCCCATCGACTACAATGACATCAATCGTAAGATCAATTCAAGCTTTACCAGTATGTTACATGGCCCAGTGCTAGTACTGTATCCGATCGATCTCAGCACTGCTATAAGCAGCTTGGCTGTAATCCTGTAAGCATACGGACTGTGTAGAAGCTTATTTAATTCACCACTTCACTTTGTGAAGTGCATCATTGATGTTTGAGATTTTTGGAGAATACACCTATCGCAAATTTAACCACTCGCCAGCCATATTTAGAAATATCCAGTGTTTAAGCATGATGAATGTGCAAATAGTGCATCCCAGTGTACTTTGACCTCCATCAGCTCTTGACAATAATACTTCATTACCTTTCACTTTCAAATCTGCCCTTCCATAATAGATGGTAATTCAACCAACAAGACAGATGTGTTATAAATTCTGCTTGCAATGTTTGCATCTATTTAAAGCAATGTTAGTCTATTGTGAAACATCCCATAGTAATCACTCAATCAATCACTTAGAAAATTGCTCTGATCCAATCTCAAGCACGTTTGCTGCACACGCATGTAATAGCGATTTTCGCTTGGCTCGAGACAAAATTCCACTTTGGTAATGCACATTATGCCAAGTGTCTATTGATGAACTTTTACTTTCGTGTATTACGTGCAATAGTCAGAATGCAAAATGAATACATGAGGTGTCCTAAAGTCAAACAAGCCATAATTTATCCTACTCAACAACTATGTATGCAATTCTGATGACTGAAATACAAGTTGTAACAGGTGAAAATAATCCATCACTAGGCAAATGTGCGTAACTTTCTACATTTCACCTAAAAGGCCTGTTGAAAAGGATTTAAGAACATCAAATAATGTTCATGTATAAAAAAAGCTCCCTGAAGATAAAAAACATTGCGTCTCTCAAAATTGCGACTCATCTAAAAGTATTAAATTCTCTACTAAAAAAAAAAATCAAGAACTGTTTCCGTAGAGTTGGGGTATTCTTCCTCTAATATATTCAATTTTATTGCATACCTTGTACTCTGCATTGCTCTCGGCATTCTTCAGGAGTTGGAGAAGAAACTCGGCACTCTTCTTGGGCCAGCGACCTTGGGTGTGGTTCCATGCCTTAGCCTGGAAGAAAGAAAAAAAATAAAGCTTAGCATCATAATGCAGTACCTTACCAATGTTTCCTATGTCATACCTGCAAATCTTCCAAATCAAAAGTTGGGAATCTGTCGAGACAAAATAGAATTGAAGTGTATTTGTATACATTTACACAGTACTTTGCACAAAAACAATCTCCATGTAGGTTTCAAAATATAAGAATGAAGACCCCAAATTAGGAATCATTTCTCCAAACTCAGACTGGGGAGTAACTGTTTTGGGATAGAGAGCACAATTTGTCCATTGGAACCAATTGTAACAAACACACGACAAAAAACTAATGTTCCCCAATATTACACAAATAATAAATAGTACAGGCCTACAATGTTGGACAAATGAGTAGAAAGGTCATTTGTTAACCTCTTGAACACATTTCTTGCAGATTGAGGAGATGAAGGCACTGGTTAAACTCACAAATATATGAGTTAAAAAAAAAAATCTGATGTGTCAAATTAACAGGAAAACAAAGGAAATATCGACTTGTACAAAGGATTAACACACGTAAGTCTATGAGGATAAATTGGGACTTTTTATTTTCATCGACTTGAGCGACTATTCGACACATGCGACGGTGACTTAAGCGAGGTTGACTGTATTAGACAGTTCCTGTGATAGTTGAGTTGGATTTCAGACTCTTCCCATCAATACTAACAAGACCACTTGCATAATTATGTCTCTGGTTACTGTTTAAAAAAATCAAAATAAATCATCGAGCATCGAATGTGACTTTGGTAATGTAACAAAAGTATGTAGAAACATCTAAATCCTGTCTCCATTAGTAAGTTTTTATCTGTCACTTGTGCTGGTCAAAGACAAAATGCCAATACTGAAAACATACAATATTCCTCTAAATTCAAAAATCCTGCTTCTACGGAAAAAAAAAGTATATTATGAAGAACAAATTCCAATAGTAACGCCCCATGTCAGGGATAGAACATGGTTCTACTCCTTCAGCCTGATAAAAGACCTGTCTTATTGAAAGTCTATGAGCCCCATTCTATACAATATGAAGCCTGAAAAGCATGAAGGAGGTGACAGATTCCTCTCACATACATGTATTCATATAATGGCACTGTGTTCTTTTCTTTTATTCGACACAGAAAGAAATCACGAACGTACACACATTCTCCTAAATAATCATGATTATTTACTTATTTTAGTCTTTTCCATACAGAAACAATTCCTTGCTGCATGTAAAATTGCAGCCTTCAAAGTTTTAAACTGATGTTAACTCTGTACAGCAGAGCAATCCACTCTTCATGAAACAAGTGAGATGTTCCACAAATCCGAAAGATGGGGAAAGAGAGAAGGATTTCCTTTTCAGTAAGGTTTGTCATCATTTATCAAGAATAGATAATCAAATATTCTCAACCTGATTTTCAGGAACATCATCAAAGGTTTACAGTCAATCAATTCATCCATCAAGATTTCATCAGTATAAAGTTCATGTGTGGGAGATTCAATGTGAACATTGTCTTGTCATCCCTATTCCCCCCCCCCCCCCCCTTAGTTAAACACGTCTTTGTCTAAAAACCTTTAGTCATTGAGAAGAATGTGTGTGCATCTTTTCCATTCTCAAAAGCAACATACTGTATACGTCACATATTTCATGGAGGTTTTATTTTCCCGAATTTAACAACACGCTAAAATATTGCCAGAAATTTATTACATGCAGATTAAGGAGATGAAGGCACTGGTTTAAACTCACAAATATTTCATGGTAAACAGAAATAATCTAATCAAGCATACTGCCATCAGAAGAAACATGCAGCCTCCCAAAATATTACATAATCTTTCACCATAGTCAATTACCTCAAGTTACAATAAACCTTACTAAGCAGTACTGTAGTATCTAAGCCTGAGTCATATCGAATATTTCATAAACCGGGATTCGACGGCTTTGATTCGATCGAATACCGGTTAATCGATAAATGATGTGCGGTGAAAACAGAGTTGCACATAGTTGCACGCAGTGCATGCACCATGCACCGGTGACCGGTCCGCTGGCATCGCGGGCATATGTATGGGCTCTCGCTGCTCGAAATTAACGATAGCCCGCTAGCCAATGGCTAGTAAAAATCACAGCGGACGAGCCAAAATCTTAAGTTTCTAGTCCGTATGGCTAGCCAAAATATCACTAGTGTCGCACGAAGCGATGCTCATTGTCGACACACCCGACAATGATTCAAATTCAAAGAATTAATAATCTTACTTTGTCTTTGGAGAGCTGAATGGAACACGTTTGTTCGATGCCAAAAAAAAAAACCAATACGAAATCAACTTTTCGTCGCTCAATATAGACTCGACTTCATTCAGCTTCAGAGATCATTCAGAAGTAATTGCCAATTTGATGAGAGTGTGATATTAGTTATTGCGAATTAAGTAGGAACACTCGTACTCATGCCCCAGGCCTTCACGTTTAGAATTTGGGTGGAGCTCCATAAATCACACTCCTTATTTTCTCGAGGAGCTCAATTGAGCTCCTTACAATCACTCTCCCGAGATTTTTGAGGAGCTCAATTAAATAAAAAGGTGCTAAAAAATTGCCAAGTTTCCATGAATTTGAAATTCCGTATTTCGATTTCACGATTTGGCAGAGCTGTCAACCTTGTGCAACCAAAAAAGGAATCATCATCATGATGGCAAAAATAAAAAGGAATTTACAGCAAAAAAAACGAATACCGGGCTTCAATAAAAGTTCAAACAAAACTAACCTCGCGCGACATACTTCCATCAGTTCCATTGCAAAAATGCTCATTTCTTATGCTGAAATGTCTCGTCACATTTTTCCCTTTGATGTGTGCTCACTCACGCATTATATACTAAATTGGATCATATTGATTTTTACACACACAAGCTAGACAGATAGCTCAGAAACATTCCTGACAAATTGCATTGCTGGAAACCAACTTGTTAAAAAGTTAAAATTATAATTAGCCTAGGCCTATAAATATAACTTACACATGCAAATTCAACACCTTTTGAGCTTGGCTTTATGAAAGGAAATCGTTGTTTGTAATGCTCTTTAAACTTCTGTGACCGTTTTCCACTCATTTTGATCAAATCCTCTCTAGTTTCGCGAAATAATTTTGTTAAATCCACGATCTTGACAAAGCCGGTGCGCAGTTCAGCAAGCGTTAATACATTGCCCCACATATAGAGATCGGTGCTGTGCTTACATGCGTTTTGCATGGCCTGTACGCTACGTGGGCACCGCTGCATGCGAATAAAAACATGTTTTCGCAGTCACACGATCCAGTCACACGACGGAAGAGCGATCGAAACTTGCGTTATTTGAATGATATACCGTACATGTACCATCGATCAGTTTGGGGTCGGTTTCGTCGGTGGGACTGTAACATTACGTGTATCGATAGCTCAAACCCGGAAGTCATAGACAACACTGTATTTTCGTATACATGTACACAAAAATGATTTTTCAAGTCGAGTTGCTCCGAGTTGTATTTGCAACAAATAAGGAGCGCTGTTGTTAGTGCTCCTGACTATGGCTTGAGGAGCGCGGTAGGAGCGCCAGCGCGATCGCGCTCCTCAAAAATGAAGGCCTGATGCCCGTATTTATCATGTTCAATTATACAATTGTCAAATTGACAATGCAGAGAGAGTGCAAGAAAATTATCGTAAACTTCAGTTCGTAACGACAAAACGATTTTTCCATAGAGAAAGCACAGGTAAAGCGTGACGTCCTCCGCGAGCGAATTAGCGAAAGTTAGCCAACAGTTTGAACTTTTAAGTCGCCTTCACGTTCTCTGCTAGTATATATGCTGTACGTTACGGAGTTTCTTTTTTTATTTGATTTTTTCATGGTGGCTACGGTAGTCAAAAATCTGGCGGACTACAAATCGATGCACCGAATTTGCCAAAACGTATTCGGGATTCGATGTCTTCGATCGAACACCGGCTAACCAATCGATTCGACTCAGGCTTAATTATAAACATTTGAAACAATATCTAACAGGGAAATAATATCTATTATTGTTTTAGCTTGCCAGGTCTTTTATCTTAAGGAACTTCTCCTCGTCATGAGGAACAGGAAGTATTGTAATTGTAAGAAGAGAACAACTAAAATCCGATGTGCCAAATTAACAGGAAAACAAAGGAAATCTATCTTGGCATCCATGTGTTATCAATAATTCTCATTTCCACTTTCCTCATAACTCTACTTCATTGCAGAGATTAAATCTTGTTAAGATATTTAAGAACATTTAAATTCTTGTTCACATCACACTAGCTGTTGGTGGTCATTAGTTACCTGGGCTTTGCGTCCAATGGTGGCATTGAACCTGCGGAAGGGAACGCACTGCTTCTTATTGGTGACATCCTTGAGGAAACGGACAGCCTTGCGGACATGCATGTGCTTGATGGCTTGGGCTGTCTCACGGGTGTTCTAAATATGAAATTGAACCATTATTTACTTGTAACTATGTAACATTTTAATCAAATAAAGCATTCCATAGATTTAAAGGGATTCGGTAACTTTGTGGAGGCTTGATTTAATAAACTGTTTTGTATAATGATGTTCATAAGGATAAATAAATAGCCAGGCATAGAAAGGTTTTCAAATATATAATGCTATTATCAAGATATCTATGACTGAATACTCCCATTTACAAAAGGGTTTGGCCATACGCTTTAGTCTAACACTGAGTCTATGGGGGAAAATGAGTCTGGCATTTCCGGTCACTTGCATATGTTTACTTTTGTGAAGGATAAGATTATTTTGAAGTGCTTCCCGCTTCTCAAATTTCCCATCTTTAATAAAATATATTTGTAGACAACTGCAGGAAATTTGAACACCCTTCTGGATCTCAGCAAATGATTAAGATGTCCTACTTTCAAAATGAAGACTGATAATACATTCTTACCTTAAAGTGAACTCGAAGGTAGGAGCCCCTTGCCTTGCAGGCTATTGAGAAATGAAAGAATACCGTAAATATAAATACAATTAATCTTCTATAACCAATCATAAAGAGAAAGACACCACCCCCAATCATCTCTTTCTTTTTAAGCACAGATGGTAGGGCTTGGCACTAACAGGGGTATGCAATCCATGTGCTCAAAAGCTTAAAGTCCGGACATCCAAATTTTGAAATTCAAATGGCGGCCCATGCACAGAGACCCTAAATATTTCAGTCCAGACCCCCAATCAAAGAAGTTAGAGTGGAGCCCTGGCAAATATGATCAGGCTGATGGAGATCATGAAATGACGTCAGAACATCAACATTTCTGGAAGTAATTTTCCAAAATTGACATGCAATACTTACACTTGGCAGCATTCTCCGGTTCTTGGGAGTAGCGCGTCATCTTGGAAAGTTATCCTGAAATAATGTGCAAAGAACGATCAATGATTGAATTAGGCTTAGTTTTTCACCCTTTCATGAAAAAAAAGACTTGAAAAACAAAAGGAGAAAAGGAAGAAAAAAAAAGAAAACATGTACACACACATCTCAATTAGAGAAAGAATAAGCGCTCAGCAGCTGATCTTTTGGAAGAATAGATTTACTAAAATAAATCCAGAAATCAATTCATAAACAAGCATTAAGTGACACTATCACTGATAATAAATCTTTCCATGAAGTAACAACATTTTCCATGTAATCAAGACAAGTGCATGTAAATTATAAAATGCTCCAATAACAAATTGGGCAATCTAACAAAGACGATGTCATAATTTCTGTTTCTGATTCACTTTAACCCTTGTTTTATCTTAATTTTCTTTATTTCATTTCATAAGACAAAGCAGCCAATACTTCATGGATCTGATTCAGATTCTGCCTCTACAGCTTGCAGAACTATTTATTTTTTATTTATTCTTTTTCCTTTTTTTATAAACTTTTAAAAACTTTTTATTTGATTACTATTCTTTTTTTGGGGGGGGGGGGGAATCCATCAAATCAATGACTCATTTCTATAGAAAGGAAACCTTATTTCACTAAGCTCATTTTGTTGAACAAAATTTGGGCGTCGACTTGAAAATGAATGAAATTGGCATTCGTCAGGTGTAATTTTCTCAGCGAATTAACTTCAGAATATGTAGAACCAAGATATATAAAAAAATTGGCATAAACCACTGAATGAAATGACTTTTTAGGGGCTGGAAACAAAGTGCGTAGCTTTAGGTCCCCCCATCATACTCATAGCATTTTTGGCATTAGTCGCTTAGTGGTCAATACAACCATGTTGTTGTGGGCTTCTGTAGAAACAAAATTGCATAACATTGTTATTGGTGTTGTTGCTTTTATTCTTTTGCTAGGTCTCTAAAATAAGACTTTAACTGTCTCTCAAAGAAGAGTCTCCCAAATGCATGTAATGGGCCGTACGTCTGACTAAAGACTAGCTCGTCTCGCAAACCCGGCAGAGGTGATAGTACAGCTACTGTGGGCAGACATGGCAGACGACGCAATAAATCATCGTGTTTTGGTTGTAAGTTAACTAAATTTAAGTTAGGGAGCGCAATAAAGTAATAGTTTAAGCTTAATTTGGTACTATAATTACTTCAAGAAAGGATGTCATTTAATAAAAGAGCATGTAGTCGCTATTTTGTAGTCGCAGTTCGCAACGCTTTTGAATGGCCTGCTTGTACAGCGCTGTCATCTCGCGACAGCGCTGTGTATAGTTAGGGGGGGGGGGGTAATTTAGATAAATATTTTAAATACTTGCTTTCAAATTCAGCCCTTAAAATTCAAAGTCAAAATCATGTTCAAAACCAAAGAAATCCCCGCCGATTTGTTTCGCGATCGCATGTTGTTTACATACCGCCCATGTCTTAGACTAAAATCGGCCAATTAAATTTTGGTCCACGAAGAAACTCGGGATCGCAAGCGCACATCGATCTCTACGATCGCGCACACAATAAATCAGGACTTTTCTGTGTACGTGAGAGGTGCCAAATTTTTATTTTTTAACAACAAAATTCTTTTGGGGAGATGTCAGCGGCTTTGCTCGCAATCATTTCTCAAACAACTCGCATCTCTCAGTTTCTTCATCATTCATTGTCATTCATGTTCTTTCCTCAACAATCAGAACAATCCGTGTTCAAACCAAAGTTGGAAAAGATTTTCATTCAAATAGATTCCAGATCTTGCAACAGTGTAAAAGGTAGATGTGTATATTTGTAATTTAATGACTCATTACCTAACAATAAATGAACGCTGTCTACCGTCATATAAATCCAAGGGGTCTACTCCACACACGATTATGCACAGGTGGGGCAATACACTTTCAACTACATACCCTCAACAGAACGCAGTTGTTCATAACTAAACAGATCTAGAAGTCAAGTTTCTTATTATCTAAATTTGTTAAATATACTACACACGAATCTGTAATGGTATTACTAGTGAGGACGATATATTTTCAACTGCGGATGGCATTTCTATATACTGTATTTTGTTCGATTTTATGGCGTTACATTTGGTTACATTCTCGTACCTTTTCTGGACACGCACGAAAGAGGGCCATTTAAGGTGAACTTAGCTGAACAAAAAAATAACCTCATCAGCTCTTCTCAGCTTCTTCCTCTTTCGTTGTATGGTATCGGCAATCAGTCAAATTTGACTATTGTTGCCAATGACATTATACAAGTCATGTAATTCAAATTCAGTATTTCTGTCTGACTCCTTCTCTCTTTTAATTTACATTAGAATCAAGTAAACTTTTAATACTTTATATACATCTGTATTTAAAACTTAGTAACAAAATAACAAAACACCACATGCTTCAGCTCAGTTCCAACTAGCGCTTGCCTAGTATGGTATCTTATATGGGAGAACGCTGTGCTGAATATTAGAAAAGATACTGCTCCTGCATGATATTCAATAAAATTAAATTGAAAAATACATACATTTAAAAATAACGGCCTTCTCGT
The DNA here is from genome assembly GCA_025617745.1 of Heliocidaris erythrogramma. Classification (NCBI taxonomy): domain Eukaryota; kingdom Metazoa; phylum Echinodermata; class Echinoidea; order Camarodonta; family Echinometridae; genus Heliocidaris; species Heliocidaris erythrogramma. The sequence continues at coordinate 36,995,317 of CM046860.1, forward strand.
GAAATAAGCCACCGGTCATCGAGTGTGTACACACACACTGCCGTGTAAAGTCAATGGGGGATGTGAACCCTCGTAGGCAATTACACGCAATAAACTTCATGTACAAAGTGAATGCGGGGTGGCTTATTTCACGAGAATGCCAAAATAACTGTCTGTTTTATAACAAGAACATTGTGCAAAGTCCTTTTAATAAATCAGAACTCTAACATGAGAGCACTGTGGTGTATTGGTGAAGGCTCTTGACTCTCATACGAGAGGCTCGATTCTCGCTGGGCCTAGGTGTTTACATCAATAAGCCACTTCGGAGATGCAATCTGAGCATGAGCAGATAAAGGTCATCTGTACAAAATTCTAAAACCCACTGACTCTAATATTCGATATGTGCTCATGAATGTCATGTAATCATTATTCAATTATGCACTAATGGTGCATTCCATGATATCCAGGTGGAATTATTCTTTTTAAAGGGGGAAACAAAAGCTATTCATGAGGCACCTCTATCACTCCCAGAGTTATTTTTCTGAAGTGCACATAAAGGGACCCTCCATGTCTAAAATATCTGTGGATATTTGGGGTCATTTGTACCATGCGCTAACCCCGAACTGGCTTATTTGTCCTTGGACAAGATGTTTTACCCACGTGTGTAAATGGGTACCTGGCAATGAATAGACCTGTTCACAAATATATTCAAATTTTATGCATACTTTTTTATTAAAGGTTGACTAAATTAGAGAGAAAATGGGTGCTCTTTCCATGTAGTTTTGCCTTCTAATCACGAATCTGCCAATCGATTGTCCAAATTATGTCTCGTTTTGGCGAAAAAGGGGGAAAAGTGGAGGTTTTGGGACCGTTCCTTAAAACTCATGAGCTGATTGGCTAACCCCCTGTGACGTATGAAAAGTAAGAGGCACAAGATCTGCAGGCTGCAGCATATAATATTGTACACAGAATGCGGTATTTGACCCCTCTGTTCAACGGACAATTTATTAAAAAAGGAAATTAATCAATATAATCTTAGGAGTGAATAATCATCAGCAATATATTTTCTACAAGATCAGAAAACGAATTCACCCAAATATACAGCTCTTGTTTTGTTTTTAGCTTTTCTTTTGAACAATGTTCTCATCCATCTGAGCTTGCATGCCGAACGAAAGTTTTGCATTGGTCATAAACGCGTGCACAGCCGTTTTATGCGTCTGTATGTACTATGTCCTACACATCTTTAGTACGGCAGTGACTATGTTCCCCTCGTACATAGCGACTAGTGAACGCTTTTGTTTTGTTTATTTCACTCACGGCTTTTTTTACTTCGCTTTACATAGTACGTTAGATTTTGGCTGAATTCAAGTAACTTATATAGAAAGAGGAAAAGTGCCCGCGATACCGAGTTGGAGGACTTTTCTGAGCCATGCAGATACGAACTCTGATTTATTGATAGATGATTTATCATACCCGAAGGCAAAGAAGCTCGAGTGGCAAGGGGAAATTCGACCAGTTATATGTTTGAACCCCTCGCAGAATGCGGTGAAGGGCCGTGGGTGAAGTAACTCCAGGGAGCTCCAACGCATTGTCCTCCCTGGAGTTACGGGTGAAGTAGACCGAAAATTCTGTCTCTCGTTCGTTAGGTCGTCTTAGCCTGTTAGCTAACGAACGAGAGACAGAATTTTCGGTCTACGGGTGAAGCTGCTGCAGCTGCTGTCGTTGAAAAACAGATTGGAAGACTTGACTCCAAGTCTGATCGTTGGAATAGCTGAATCTTTTAGCTAGGTCATCCTTCTCTTCATGCCAAATTCGGAATATAGGCCAGGATCCGCAAAATCATCTTCGCCAAAGTGATCGCTGCAGATTGTACTCCACTCACTTTGCCGGCCCTTGCCACTCTGCCCGCGTGAGCTTTACCTTTGACCCACAATTTCCGTAGATTTTCATCTTTAGGAAAATGATGTAGGCTTACACCATCTTTAGGGGTCTATAATTGCTACATTCAGCAACTATACACCGATTAGGCATTATTGATAAAACTGTGTCCCAAAATCAAAGTTATTGTGAGGAATTAAACACACGAAAATACGCAATGCAAATGGTCGATGCGGTGAATATCATGCTCGGCACCGGGCTGGGCCTGCCGGGGGCCTCCGGGCGCGCACGGTATAGGTTAGTGGAATATTTTCCCTTACTTTTCATGCGTCACAGATCACGTGATCACGATGTTGCTTCGATGGGTTTTTTTAGGGGCGGGGCTTATGACTGTGTAAATCAGCAAAAATGTACTTTTCAAATGATTATAAAATATGACTGAAAGCATAAAAAATTGTGTGATCGATATTTTTTGGCTCCTGATGACACCTTCCTACGAAAAATGGGCAATTATTTTTTTATTTTAGTGACCCTTTAATGCAGAAAGTTAGTTCGACGCCTTGGCTGCTTTTCAGTCATTTTGGACGCAGTACTGCACTGTATGTAACAGTGGTGGGTGCAGGGATGGGAAGTTTCCCCATTCCAGCCCGAAGCGCGAAAGCTCTGTTGTTTTAGCGAATTAAAGAGAAAGATAACGGCTCGTAGCAAACAATTTTTTTAAGGCGAAAAGTTTTATAGCTCGACGCCCGGACTGCTTTTCAGTTATTTGGACTCTATACTGCACTGTATGTGACAGGGGTTGGTGCGGGAGAAGGGGGGGGGGGGTCCCCCTTCCCGCGCGAATCGCGAAAGCTCTGACGTTTTAGCAAATTTGAGAGAAAGATAACGGCTTGTAGCAAACAATTTTTGTTTAAGTTATAGTTCGACTCCCCGACTGCTTATTACTTACTTGGACGCAATATTGCACTGTATGTAACAGGGGTGGGTGCAGGGAAGGGGAGTTTCCCCCTTCCTGTGCGAAGCGCGAAAGCAAATTTGAGAGAAAGATAAACGGCTATAGCAAACATATTTTAGGCGGAAAGTTATATAGTTAGACGCCCTGACTGCTTTTCAGTTATTTTGACGTAACACTGCACTGTATAACAGGGGTGGGTGCAGGGAGGGGCAGTTTCCCCCTTCCAGCGCGAAGCGCGAAAGCTCTTACGTTTTAGCACCCCTTTTTTTGTTAGAACGTTAGTTCGACGCCCTGGCTGATTAGCAGTTATTTTGTATGTAACAGGGTGGGTGCAGGGAGGGGGAGTATCCCCCTTCCAAAGCGAAGCGCGAAAGTTCTGACGTTTTAGCAAATTAAAGAGAAAGATAACGGCTCGTAGCAAACAATTTTTTGAGGCGAAAAGTTATATAGTTCGACGCCATGACTGCTTTTCAGTTATTTGGACTCTATACTGCACTGTATTTGGAGCGCAATATTTTGGCAGGATTCATATGAAACTTACATGATATAGCGAGCAACGCAATTACATCTTTATTTTTTGAACCCTTTTAAGCTATTTAAGAACTATATACTGGGGGGGGGGGGGAGCGAAATTACGAGATCCTGAAAGAATTGAAATTATGGCATTTCTTATTTCCTTACTTCTAATCATTAAAGAATGTGATGGTATTTCAAGATCAAACATCATGAGTTTGGATAATAATTATTAGTTTTAAGTTAATGTATCATAATTCTTATTCATTTTATCCAAAAATATTGGGGGGGGGGGGGGTGATAATACAGGCCATCCCCCACCTCAATTTTTTTTGAAAAGCTGCATAATTCAGACTTGACAAGAGTGGTATCTGTTCTGTTCTGACTGGTATCAGCAAAATTGATACACCTGTAGTCATGAAAGAGCTTATATAATTTTCATATTTTGATCAATAATAGACAATGAATGAACATGATTTTTTTTCTGTATCCCTCTGTTTGTGTATGCATCTCATCAACATTTTTATGCTTCAGTGACCAATTAACTACTTTATTGAGTGTTCTGAAATAGATTTATTTTGGTGAGTTTTTAATTCAAACTGGCTTTTTCACTCAACCATAATGATTTGACAGGATATGGCGGGACATGCAGCTTATTCTTTCATAAAGTAGGCCTAACTCCCTTTTCATGTGCATGCAAAATATGAAAATTTCTATTAAAGCCTTTTCACGACTTTCAACTTTGCTGATACCAGCCAGAACCAATACAAATTCTTGTCAATGATGGATTTTTCACCATTTCACAATGGTTTTTCCTCACTCAAGCGTAAAATATCGGTAGATGTTTTGGTGTCATTTGAAATAGGAGAGGCCTTATAATAAGCTATTCAAGCTATTTTTTTTTTTTTTTTGCTTGTCAGAGAATTCTGGAGAACTGGACCAAAAAAATCTGATAAACTTTTTTTTTTTTTTTTTGCTTGTCGGAAAATTTTCGGACATTTGCGTGGCCCCCCTTTTTTTTAAACAAAATCCTGGATCCGCCCACGCCCCAAATAACATTCTTGTCAAGTCTTGATTTTGCACCTTTTTAAAAAAGCCGCCTTTGCTCACTTCAGTTTAAATTGTCGCCAGACATTTTGGCGTCATTTATTTTGACAGAAGACTGAGAAGAGACCTAAAGTATTCACAGGTTGAATATTTCCTACAAATATTTTGAAATATTTTTTTTTTTTTTTTTTTTTTTTTTTTGGGGGGGGGGGGGGGGAGTTTTTCCAACTGTTAACTTTTTGTGGGACGCACAGTGACTGTATAGAGGTCCAGAAAAGAAGTTACTAAATGGCGAAAAGTACGCAGGCCTAAAAAAAGGGGGGGGGGGGAGAGAAAGTAGATGTGTTGTAGTCGAGCGGTTTTTAAACACTTAACCGTATATGCGAAGGACTGTGGGTTCGATCCCCGGCACAGTACTTATAATTATTTATCCTTTCAGCAAACATTTATTTTTCTTCATTTCTAGAATAAAAGAGAACAGAGAAAGAAACAGCATTGGCTGACCGCAATGAAATGATGATGATGATGATTTATTTTCTTTGGTAAAACTAAAAAATCTCCACTATCACCGAACGAAAAGCGTGCTAATGCACTTTGCCCTTCTTTCTGCATATACTGGAAAAGAAACAATTGTGATGTTTTTCTCTGAATGTTCATAATCCCTATCGGCATTACGAACCCTATTTCATTTTCGGAACAATGAACCTTTGGATAATATAAACGAAGAACCTTCGGAGTAATTCAACAAATGTTCGGAATTATAAACCCTATTTCATGTTCGGAATTATGACTCGGATAAACGAACCTTCGGAATAAACGAACAGTGACGGATCCAGGTATTTGGAATGGGGGGGGGGGGGTGCCCAAGCGGTGAGGGAGCGGAGGGTGTGGGTGGGGTATTTCCCCCTCCCACGGTAAAAATCAGACAAATTTAAAAATCAGACAAATTAAAGCGGGCGGCCGCGCCCTTGGCGCCCCTGCCTGGATCCGCGACTGACGAATCTTCGGAGTAATGCAACAAATGTTCGAAGTTATGAACCCTATTTCATTTTCGGAATAATTTTTTGAATCCCCTGGTATTGGGAAATTTGTGTTTCGGAAGTATGAACCTTCGGAAAAACGAATAGAAATAGAGGCAGGTTATACCCGTTGAAGGCATCTGTGCAAGCGTATAGGCCTATATACCCTTCGCCGCCTGAGTAATTGGCAAGCTCTCAAATTAACTTCGGGTTCTTGTTACAAAGTGGGTGCCACGAATTAAGATTAAAGTCATTTACACAAACGTAAAGGATAATTTAGTGTCTTTGGTATCTCTTTTATATCATAATTATAGAAGCATAGTGGCAATATCAAATAACCTCTAAACACGGGGGAAAAGGTACTTAAGGACATGTCAATGCATGTCATCAAATTAATGTTTGGAGTTTGTTGCTTAACTTGATAAAAATATTTGAAGAGTAAGTAATCCAGTTATTTACTTTATATCAAATCTTGATTGCCTCCTCATGCACATACAACGCCGAGCCATAATGATTGAAATGAAATAAGTTGAAGAAAATGAGGTAAGCCTAAGTCACCAGTACACCAAAAACTCATGGAATTTGCTTATTATTTTGTATGCACATTCGTAACATTTTATAAATGAAATAAATCAAGTACGTGTCAGTGGTGATGAGTTAGAATGGATTTAAATGGAAATGTTTCATTGTGAAATTCAGAAGCAACAGGTATATTGTGCACCGTGGAGCTATTCTTCTTTTTTTTTTGGCACGTTTCATAATATTGCAATGAAGTATTATGTTCCATCGCATGCTCCCCCTCCATACTTTCAGAAATGCATTTAGGCCCCTGACACATCACGATCTTATCACCAGTATCTGAGAGTGTCTTTATCCGTATCATTAGGAATTCAAATTTTATTTTGAATATATGTTGCTATGTCCTAGGAAAATTTTCACCGATTTTCTTTGATTTTAGCCTGCACTACCAAACCTATTTGGGGTGACAAAATAAAAAAAAATACTTTTCTAATCTTGATTTTTTATATACAATACAAAACTATAGTCAGTGGCGTATCAGGACCTTGGCTTCGGGGGGGGGGGGGGGGGGGGGAGTGGCTAGCCAACCCAGCAAAAGATATATTGTCCGGACCCTTATTTTTCGTCTGAGCGAACATTTTGGCCTCATTTTGTTTCTGATTTACAGTTTTGAAAAGGTTAATTCTTTATAATTCTTGCTTTAACTATTGCTTTGTAAGTATGAAGATGTTTCAGATTGGATTTTTATGCATAACATAAGAGTGGATTTAAAATTCGTTCTGTTGGGCTTTAGAAGTGGTCCCCAATATGCCCTTAGCTTCATTAATGAAGTTGGCTTTAAAACTCATATGATGGGGAGCCCTATATGTCTGCGCACCTAATGTTTTGACCTGAAAAATAACAAGAATTTCTTTTATATTCCTCTAAAGCTTAATTTTATATTATTCCTGATATTCTAAAGAGTAAGTGTGCAAAAAATCTCATCAAAATTAGAGCAAGAACAATGCCATTTGAAAAATATTCATTTTCAGGCGCCACCATTGTACTTAGAATATTTGAATATTTGGGATGAATTAAGAGAGAACAGAATTATTACTAGTAATTTAGGAAATCAAATGATTTTTAATAATACTTTGATCCGTTTTGGCCGGAAAAACATTTCTTAATAGAAAACTATTTGAGGCGAATATATATCAAATTAAGCATGTTGTAGATAAAAATGGCCATTTATGGCCAGTTAGCTATTTCCTACAAAAAGGTCTTGATGCCAACGATTTATTCTACATTAGTAACATTTATTCAGCTTTGCCGGTGTATTTGAAAGAGAAAAGGAAAAAAGACGAACAGATGAATGATACGATCGATTACTCGGAACTGATGTATAAAGTAGGCGATAAAATAATATCATATGAAGGAATGACTTCTAAATTATGTTATAAAATCTTTATAGATAATATAAAGGAAACCTTTGCATTTAGACACGCGGAAATAACACATTTAAATACCAAGTTTGGAGTTGCGACTTGCTTTTTGACCCCGAGATTATGCACTTTAGATGGGAAATTACGTGATTTTCAGTTTAGATTATTACATAGTATCCTATATTGTAATGATAAATTGTATCAATTTGGTACTTTTTATCATCTAACTTATGTTCTTTCTGTGGAAAGGAAATTGAGGTATGCAACCACTTGTTTATGAAGTGTCAATTGGTTAGAAAATTGTGGCAAGAAATTGGGGAACAAATGAAATTGATGCACTTAAATACTTTAAAATGGGAGGAAATGTTAGTTGGTTTAGATGGAAAATAAGAAAAACATATGTACATTATCCACTTAATTATACTCATAAAATATATGACATACAATGCGAGATCAAAAGGAACGCCCCAACAAAGAAAGAAATCTATAATGCACTTTTAGAAAGTAAAGATAATGAACGGAAAAAAGCAACAGCTCGAAAGAAGTTAAGTCTACATCTAAAAAAATGGACTTATTTTGAATGTTGGACGGAAGGAGGACATACAAGATAATATCACAAACGGCTTAAAAAAAATATTCATTGTTACAATTGCCCTATATACATTAATTCGTCACCTATGATTTTAATCTGTACCTTGTTCAGTTAATTGTACTATGGTTTATTTATGAATGGCATGCTATGGAATTATATTATTTGTATTGTCTATTGCCATGCTGAATTATACTGTGTAATCAATGCTTAATTTGTAATATTCATTTTGAAAATCTGAATCAAGGAATAAAAAAATTATGAAAAGAAAAAAAAAAATTCACAAGAAACTGTGGCCGTGTCATTTCAACATTGACAAAATAATGGGGCCCATGTCTGCGCACTCATTCATTTTACACGCAGTTCGTGAGTTTTTACATGAAAGACAGCATTTTGAGGCTTTTGAATAAAAATGTCTGAAATGAATACCTATGGCTATGATAAAGTTGAAAAGTTTGTGTTCGTTCCGTGTTTGCTTTATTAGAATCGCGCAGTTACGCGTGTGCGCAGACTTAACCATGTTGTTTTGGGGGTGCCGTGCGAATTATGAGCGAGGAAATTTTATAGAAATTATCCATAAGAACTATGAGGTTTTAAAAGCAATTTGATTACAATTTGCCTTGAAATATTTTTCATATAGATTGAAATGTCAGTGATATAATCTTTTTAATGGTTGAAAAAAATTTCATTCCATGAATACGCAAGTAGAATCAGTGCAAACGAAAAATATTTTCACCTTTTATATTTCTATTTTTTCTTTCATATTTTGGAAAGAGAGGGTACCATAGAACATCAAGTTTACGATTTGGCAACAATTTGGGTCGAAGGAATTTTATTTAAACTATTTCATTGTGGTATACAAGGAAGGATGTACAATTATTTACGTGAATACCTAACAGAACGTACTTTTCAAGTAAGAATCTTAGATACAGAATCAAGCACATACAAAATGCATAACGGTTTACCTCAAGGAAGTGTTTTGAGCCCCCTCCTCTATAATGTGATGATGAGGGACATTCCAACAGACCCAGACGTAACAATATCTATGTATGCAGACGACTGTGCAGTATGGACGTCTGGTAAACATGTTGATATAATTGGACTGAAAATCCAATCTTATTTGGATAGATTATCCTCTTGGTTTAAAGAATGGGGTTTTAAACTCTCAAATGAGAAAACTGTACCTGTATTATTCACGAAAAGTTCAAACATTCCTCAACCAGTATTGAACTTGGAAGGGAATGTTTTAACATATAAACCGTCTCACCGTTTTTTAGGAATTTTATTTGATAGCAAATTGACATGGCACTCTCATATAGAAAATGTAGCTACAAGATGTAAACGAAAACTAAACATATTACGTAGTTTGACAGGAACAAAGTGGGGAAGTTCATCAAAATCCCTTCTAATTGTTTATCGAGCACTTATCAGATCTCTTCTGGACTACGGTTGCCAAGCATATGATAGTGCAGCTGAAACTACCAAAAAGATCTTAGATTCTGTGCAATATCAAGCTCTTAGGATATGTGCGGGGTGTCTCCCGTTAACCTCTTTGAGTTCTTTACAGGTTGAAATGGGGGAACTACCTCTAGACCTAAGAAGACAATTGTTATCTAGCAAGTACAGACAAAGTATTGAGAGAAATATTAATCACCCACTGGTAAGTCATATAGAACCATGCTGGCAATTTGAATACCTAAAAGGCAAATGTGTTTGTAAACCTTTTGGATACAGGTTACAGAGTAAGATGGGACAAGAAATTATCGAAAAACTTAGTCCTTCTGTTCCCCCCCCCCCCCCATGGTTATTCTGTCCACCAATCATATCTACTGAATTAAACTTACAATTAAAGAAAACAGACCATCCCATGCAATTACAACAACAGAGCCTTGAATTAATACACACCAAATGGATAAGTCAATTGCACATATACACTGACGGATCCAAATCACCTGATAAAGGAGTAAGTTCATCTGCCTTTTATGTACCATACTTTTCAATACATCGAGGGAAGAGATTGACTAATTTCACTTCGTCTTACAGGGCTGAATTGATTGCTATTCTTCTAGCCCTCGAATGGGTAGAAAATATGGACATTTACACGGGTGTTGTTATATTTAGTGATTCACTTAGTGCTCTTTTATCCATACAAAACCAAAATAATGAACCAACTATTAATGAAATTCTAACGATTAGTACGAGGCTTAAGTACAAAGGAATAGATATATATTTGGAATGGATCCCAGGACACTGTGGAATCATGGGCAATGAAATAGAAGACTCGTGCGCAAAAGCTGCTCTATCCAAAAATATTGAAATATATAACAAAATAACACTTTCAGAAATAAAACAACTTATAGTTCAGAGTTCCAAAGTACTCTGGCAAGAAAGATGGAATCAATCAAATTCCAGTTTAAAAGAGCTGCAGTCATCAATTACATCCACTTATACTTGTAACCTAGGTAGACAACAAGAAATTATACTCCATCGTCTTCGAGTTGGAGTGATAGGTCTCAACCATGATCTATTAAGACTAGGTATTCATCCAACTGGTTTCTGTGACAGATGTCAACAGGTTGAAACTGTCGGCCATTACCTTATAGATTGCCCAAAATATATTATCGAGAGAGCGATGCTCCTGTCTGAACTGAATGAAACCAATGAAAGAAAAATAATTGAGTATTTGAAAAGTAGTGATCCCCAAATACAAAGGGCTATTACACGTTTCGTTCTGCGAACGAAGCGTTTTTCGGGGAAGGTAGGCTTTAACCCTCCTTTCTCAGTAAAGAAGAACTAGGCACTACATGAACATGGCAGGCAAGGGGGCGGACGGGGTATACGGCTTCTCACTGTGCTTCCTGCATTTTCTCTGGTGGACTTGGGAGCGTCCCTTCGTTGCTGTAATGTGAATATAATTTTTTATGTGGAACAGGAGCCACATGCATTTTCACCTGTTCTGCTTATTTTGCATAATGACGGTGAGGGGTGTTCTTTTGTCTGCCGGAGCGGTTGTGGGGTGCGGTGGGGGGCTGTGTATTTTGTCCGCTCTCTTTTGTTGTCGTGTTCGTAGTGAGGGATACTAGTATTTTGTATTTTATGTAGGTCTGAGTTTCAATGCTAAATGTATTTTCTTCCTTTGTGTATATTATAAAAGTTATGTCTTAATGTATAAATGATGCACGCACACAATTATGTGCATTTAGAAGCTCCATTTTCTACTAACTTAGCCCACAAGTGTTTTCATCTCATTAATTGATAATTATCAAAAATACATGTTCAACCCATCAGTAAGCACAGGTACAACAGCGCCCCTATGTCTATGCATGAGTTACCTAGGCATGTCCGAAAAAACGGCGCAAAGTACCGCTCCGTATCGGTAAGATTGCATCTATGAAAGGGCTAGGCAAGCGCTCGTTGGAACTGAGCTGAAGCATGTGGTGTTTTGTTATTTTCTTATTAAGCTTTAAATACAGATTAAATACAGTATTAAATGTTTACTTGATTCTAAATGTAAATTAAAAGAGAGAAGGAGTCAGAAATACTGAATTTGAATTACATGTATAACGTCATTGGCAACAATAGTCAAATTTGACTGATTGCCGATACCATACAACGAAAGAAGAAGAAGAAGAACATAATAATCAACGTAGGATTAGGTATCTCTATGGTTTAGCTGTACATGCAGTATAGAGATCGACGAGTAACAACAACCGGTGGCTGGATCTGCGGCCGGGATCTAGTGCCTACGTATTTAACTGGAAAGTTTCAAAGGAAATTCATCATGGGGTAAGTGAACGACAAATTTCTCAATATGAAGTTTTAGGAATATTGTACTAATGCATTCAAAGTCATTAATAAGCGTTTGAAATAACAATGTCAGTGGCATCTGCAAGCTGACAACAGAGCCCTCGGCCGCCGCCAGCTCCGACCGAGCAGGCTGCTCCAGCTCCACCGCGCTACGCCGGCTACGGCTACGGGGCGGCTGCACGGCGGAGCTCCCTGGACCACGAAAGTGGGGGAAAAAAAAAAATCATTGGGCAAGAATCATCCACTTCCAAGTACGGTGAACCTTGCAAACCACCTTCCATGACCTTCGGAGTTTGCTAAACTATTCTTCTTCCTGCCCATCCTACCACTTCAATGAATGAACGGATCATCTGATCATAACATGACTTAACTATAGTACACAGCGCTGTCGCTTAGTTACAAGCTGGCCATTCAAAAGCGTTGCGAACCGCGACTACAAAATAGCGACTACATGCTTTTTTATTAAATTACATCCTTTCTTGAAGTAATTATATTACCAAATCAAGCTTAAACTATTACTCTATTGCACTCCCTAACTTAAATTTAGTTAACTAACTTACAACTTACAAAAAAACCGATGATTTATTGCGTCGTCTGTACTATCAGTATCACCTCTGCCGTTTGCGAGACGAGATAGTACAGCTACTGTGGGCAGACATGGCAGACGACGCAATAAATCATTGTTTTTTGGTAAGTTGTAAGTTAGTTAACTAAATTTAAGTTAGGGAGCGCAATAAAGTAATAGTTTAAGCTTAATTTGGTACTATAACTATAATTACTTCAAGAAAGGATGTAATTTAATAAAAAAGCATGTAGTCGCTATTTTGTAGTCACGGTTCGCAACGCTTTTGAATGGCCAGCTTGTACAGCGCTGTGTATAGTTAGACATGACTTTGAGAATGAAAAAATTACAAATTATGTGTGAAGTTTTGAGTAAAAACACGGGTCTACCTGCAATGATTATACTAGTATGATTAAATATTTTCTTTAAAAAAAAAAAAATTATGATTTTTGTAGTACAGGGCAAGTTTACTGCGGCAGCCTGAACGCGTAGCATACCAAAGATTACCTTTGAAGGCATATTTACTAGAAATTAATTGATATGTTTTATACCCAAGCTTTGTTACTTTATAGTATTTGTGTTTCATGAAAAAATTTCAGATTAAAACATGAACGAATAACGTTTTCTTTACATTACCATTTGCTAATAATTCACAGATTTTTCTTCATGTTAAGAAAAAAAGAAATCATTTACTTTGCTGTTGAAAAACATAATTAAAAAAAAAGTAATGAAATCATTGAATATGAAATAAATAACATTAAAAAAAAAATGAAAGCACATCGAATAAGTGGAGTCATAGATTTGTAGAATTTCTCAGGTTCATTTTGACAACTGAAGCTGTTGCAGTGTACACCTAAATGCCTAGTCATGGAATTGTTTAGTGAAAATAGTGATCAAACAATCGTTTGTTTGTAGCCAGAAGGGTGTTAACTCTGTGTTACAGTATAGAGTTAGTGCCCTTCTGGTTCCAAACAGACGATATAACAGTTTTGGAGGTGTGGCAAGTATTTGCCTTGGAAGTTGTCACTGGGTATTCATGAAGGCTGAAAGTACATGTCGGCCTGTTGAGTAAATTTATTTAAATTTGAATATTTTTATTCTTTTTAAACTTTTAAACTTGCTGTTTTCTTTATGTATTGATAATTCCTGCAATGTAATTTGATATGTTTTTAATGCAACCAATTTGTTCACCGTGAATTGCTTTTGTGTTTTTATACAAGAGACAAATAAATACTTATACTTTGCTGTGACAAATTTGTAAAGCAAGATACATGTAGTGTCAACTTACATGTACTTGGTGGTTTTAGGAAGCTGGCCTTTGATTTTCTCAGACATATTAATTACTAAAACTAGAGTCAAAACTGAAAGAGTCTAGACATGATGAACTAGTAACTTGACAGAGCTCTGATGTCATATACATGTATATATTGCAAAGTGTCAGAGCTACATGTACAATTTAGACAAGATCAAAGCACAATGAATAAAAAGTGATGCACATTTAAATAATTTGGCCTGTCTCCAATATCGGGGAGTCTTACCTTTTAGCAAGAGTTTTGGTTGTCCCTTTAGTACATTGCAACTAGGAAATTGTTATTTTTAATAATAAGAGGAAGAAGAGAAAAGGAAGAAAGAAAAGAATGTTAGAAGAGGAAGAGGAACAAGGAAAAACATTGCTGACAATTTGAAAAGAAATTATGCTATACATGTACTTTTTTTGGTTATCAGCTTAGTGCATAATTGGCTTTGGCATAATTGTAATAATGATTTAGGGACCCTAACCATGTCTCTGATTAAATGGACAATCTTCCAATTTATAAATGTACTTTGAACAATTACCAAATGATAAGTACCTCCAAGGAAAACTACATTCTTGGACAATTTTCCCCCATTAAATTCCTCTGTTTAAGCAACTACCTCCAGGCTCCAGGAATATTTTCTCTTTTTATCATTTTATTTAGTAATTTTTATTAATTTATTTTTACATTTAGTTATTTATTTGTTTATTTGTTTATTTGTTTACATTTTTTTATTCATTTATCAATTCTCTAAGTAATGCATATATATACATGTATTTGAGGGGAGGGGGTGCTAATCATCTTCTTGAAGGAGTACAGTACAGTAGTTTTCCATGGGTAATGTTCTTTGGAAGTTTGGGGGCATTTGTCAGGGAAGGGGGGGGGGGGGGGGGGAGGGGGGGATAATTTTCTAGCGATTGGGTACGTGCAGTTAACCAGAAATGTTTCAAAAGACATGTCTACACATTCTCTACACACATATTACTACCATTTTTAGATTTCTTGTTTGGTGCTTTTAAAAATATGTTGTTAGGCAACAGATTGCATGCCTCCAGAAACATCTTGTTTTATGCCAGGTTCATTGTTTATCTGTACAGCCACTTCTACGGACCAATGCCTACATGTAGATTATTTCAAATTATTAATCATTTTGTAGGCACCTACATGTACATGTATGTCATGTAAAGAGCACACAGTGTGTATAATTTGTGTACATGTGTGTCTGCCCCATCTCCTTTTTTACATGTGCACCAGGACAGAATTAAGTGGCTCACACTGATGTGGTTGCCTATAGCAACAGCAACAGCTGGCACAGTCTACAGTATGCAGCATCTATTCGTTTTATTTGTGTACATGCCCACATAATTTATCAGCATGATTTTATATCAGGACAGTCTTTCATCAAGTTCATCAAGTTCAAATCTCTATGTACATGTACATACAGTTAACAACAAAATTATTCATACCCCTTGGAAAATTCTAGTTTTTTGCATTTTTCCTAAAAATGAATGGTTAACTGAATTTAATTGCACATCACTTGAATACATTTAGTTATCATCTGCAAATGAATGCTGCTTCTGGTTTCACCTCATTTGCATAACAATAGAAAAGGTGAATTATCCAAACTGGGTGATGTTCAAAATTATTCATACCCTTGGTGATCTATTGACTTTGTCAATCAGTATGAATCCAGTCCTTGTGATTAATGCTTGTAACACTTTCTTCACACTGTCACAATGCTTCTGGAGGTCTCTACTGAGATATCAGGCCAATACCTGGTCTCCAATGGCCCAATCTCCTTGAGGATGTTGTCCACACATGCCATCACCTGGTCTTCAGGGGATTCGATGGATTTAAAGCAGATTTTGTGTTTGCAGGTGGTGTAGTTTTAGACGTCATGAGGATAGGACTATGATATTGATATTTTCTTTAATATTCCTTACATTTTAATGACAATTCTGTATCTAAGTTGAAACAAAGCACTCTTCCTGGAGAGACTTCCCTAGAGGCATTCACTGTTGCACTGTCAAGGGAAGGTATTTCCTGATACTTTTGTTCCATTATTATTAAGAATGTTTAGGGAGGCCATGGTAGTTGTCTAAAGGTTGGATGGTGCCAATTTTATCAGTTTATTCAGTTACACTGATTGACACATTTTTGATATGGACACCTGCAAGTGGGTACTCTAGTGAAGCTTAAAATACTGATCTTTATGTTCCAGTGCACTGTCAAAGTGGTAGCATTTTGTGCACTGCAGCTGGTAACATGGAGGGCATATGGTATAAATTTGGTTTACATTCATTTTGATATCAAGGATTGTAGCTTTCATACCAAAGATACAAAGAATATACCATATGAAGATTGATATACAGTAACAGTCAATGTGGGATGTGTATGGTACTCAAAGGTTACATACTGTTATTCATGGTGACCTGACGTTAGAGTCATGCAATGACTTTAATATCACCAACATGGCCTTCCTGAGCACTCTGATTAAGAATGGGGCCAATGAATAAAGGTGAACCCTCCCACAGGCAGTGCAAAAGGGAAGGGCTCTTCAGGAATGGTGCTTTGCTTCAGAAGTAGATACAGAATTTTCATTAAAATGCATGGAATAAATGACCGAAAATTTCAATATCATAGTCCTGTCATCATGAAGTCGATAACTGCATCACCTGTAGGACACGAAATCTAATGAACTCCCTGAAGGTCAGGTGAAGGCATGTGTGGACACATCCTCAAGGAGATTGAGCCATTGGAGAACAGGTACTGGCCTGATATCCCAGCAGAGACCCCTCCGGAAGCCTTGTGACGGTGTATTAAAATAAAGTGAATTACAAGCATTAATCACAAGGATCGGATTCATACTGACTGACAAAGTCAATAAATCACCAAGGGTATGAATAATTTTGAACATCGCCCAGTTTGGATAACTCACCTTTTCTATTGTTATGCAAATGAGGTGAAACCGGAAACGGTATTCATTTGCAGATGATAACTAAATGTATTCAAGTGATGTGCAAGTAACTTCATTTAACCATTCATTTTTAGGAAAAATGCAAAAAACTAGAATTTTCCAAGGGGTATGAATAATTTTGTTGTTAACTGTACGTACATTTAGTTATTACATGTATGTCTACCTTGGCATGAAATGTACTTGATTTTATACTATCAGTTGATCAGGGGGGAGCGTTTCATCAAGCGTTTTGTTAGTGATTTTTACAGACAAATTTGCTCTCAGCCAATCAGATGCAAGGATTTTGGTAGCTTATAACAGTTGTCGGTAAAAATCACTGACAAAACACTTGATGAAACGCTCCCCAGAAGTAAATTGCAGTGGATTGCTCAGTATAATGCACCTGTATGACATAGTGATTACATGAATGTAGGCTCTGTAGTTTTTCCCCCTGTAATATGGTACAGCTCAAGGCTTGTATGCACAGGGGTAGGCCCATTGGTTACATGTCGTTTTTCC
Organism: Heliocidaris erythrogramma; assembly: GCA_025617745.1. NCBI lineage: Eukaryota > Metazoa > Echinodermata > Echinoidea > Camarodonta > Echinometridae > Heliocidaris > Heliocidaris erythrogramma. The sequence continues at coordinate 37,012,376 of CM046860.1, forward strand.
GAAGGTTCGTATTTCCGAAGGTTCGTTTTTCCGAAGGTTCATAATTCCGAAGGTTCGTTATTCCGAAGGTTCGTTACTCCGAAGGTTCGTTTTTCCGAAGGTTCATTTTTCCGAAGGTTCTTTTTTCCGAAAATGAAATAGGGTTCATAATTCCGAAGGTTCGTATTTCCGAAAATGAAAAAGGGTTCGTATTTCCGAAAATGAAAAAGGGTTCGTATTTCCGAAAATGAAATAGGGTTCGTATTTCCGAAAATGAAAAAGGGTTCGTATTTCCGAAAATGAAAAAGGGTTCGTATTTCCGAAAATGAAATAGGGTTCGTATTTCCGAAAATGAAATAGGGTTCGTATTTCCGAAAATGAAAAAGGGTTTGTATTTCCGAAAATGAAAAAGGGTTTAAATTCAGAGAATACGGCGTCAATCCGTATTTTGGATAGGGAGGAGGGGAAAGACGGCCAAGTGTAAAGATATTCATTTCGTACTCTATAATCATAACAATGATGATAACAATTATAATAAAATCCAGAGAAATAGCCATTATTATCGTAATTCCTATCAATATTATCATTATTATTATTATGATTATTATTATTATTATAATTATTATTATCATCATCATTATTGTTATTATTATTAATATTATTATCATTATTATAATTGTTCCTATTATAATAACCAATATTTGTGAGCGAGCGTGGAGAGCGAGCGCCTCAGGAATACATGTTTCATTTCTCATAAAATGATATTACTTCGGCGATTAAAATACATACTGATGTATTGAAGAAAGTGAATGATCGGATTCCGGATTAAATTTCTTACAACGAAATTGGCTTGAAGTTATTTATATAATGTATATACCGCTTTGGAAAATGAGACACACCAAAGTTCCAAGTAGATCTTTACAAGCAGAAAATGGTCACGTAATGTTTTTGAAAGGGGGAGCTGATGCCTCAGAATATCATACTCCCCGTTCGTACAATTTGCAAGCGAGCGAAGCGAGTTAGAAAAAACATAAAACCCTTTTTTATTGTAATGGAAATGCAATTTCGCCATCAAAAGACAAATATAGAACATGTAATAATGAGCCATGAATAATATTACTGAACCCTACTGCCGAATATGGAATATTTGGGCACTTCACTCGCCCTATGAAGGGCGTTCCCTGTCCCAAACTATTCCGTTTCTAAATCTTACGCGCTAGTGAGCAAGTAAAAAAAAAGGAGATATTGTCTATATAGAATAATGATTTTAGCCGACCATCTCGCTTCCCAAAATAAAAGGATGTTCGGGCACCACGCTGCTGGATTCCAGCGAGCCAAACATTGACACTTTATTATCTTTAAGATGTAATTACTTCGTGAACATAAATTGTGATTTAAAAAGTATACTATGAAAAGTGTAAACTAAAAATAAGGTGGGGGCGTCCTGCTTCCCTAGCCCTCAGAGCCATCTATTACAGAGTTTGGCCGACTCGGCTCCATGTAGGTAGCAATATGACGCTTGTTGCTTTGTTAGGCAAGCACTAAACAAAGGAATATACGCCATGTTGTGCCCAAATAAACCGAGTTGGCCGAAGTCTGTAATATGGCTCTGTAGATGACTCTACAAGCCCTCCCCTCCGGTCCCCAAAACAACAACAGCAATAAAAACAACAACATAATATTACAGAGAGTTCATAAAGGAGTCACTGCTATTGATAAGTGCCCTTTTTGTCTTGTGATAAGTGCCCTATACCTATATACCTATATATATATTTAATATATTGTACGTATATACTCCGATGTCGCTTACAAATTGAGCCCTAAAGTCCACAAAAGAACCACATAGGCCTACCTAGCTCAGAGAGGCTTCCTATATAATAGATTCCGATCCCCTACTGATATCAGCATAATGAGAGGCAGTGGAGCAGGGGGCAGTTATACAAGAATGAGCAGTGCCCTTACATCAAAACAGGAAGAAGGACAATTTCTTTCTAAATTTTTTTAAGCTCGCTGGCTACGCCCCCTCGCATTTACCATTGTCTTTTTATCATATTAGGAAAATCGCTGTTATTCAAAATATCTTCAATATGAATAATCAGATCATTGCACTCAACTGTAAAATATTTTTTTTTCTTTTTTTTTCTTTTTCATCTAGAACCATGCTAAGACATAAACAATAATGTGTCGAAAATGATATTCGATAGTGTATTAATGGGTGGAGACACCAACAAAGGCAATATACTACTGTCTCAGCTCAAAGTGGCATTTCCCGCAATTTTTTCACCCTTTGCCCCCAAAGTGCCCCTTTTGTTGGTGCCCCCACCCATTTTGAAAGACGCTCCACCGCCCCTGCTATCACCCACACTGGGAGTTACTAAAGTTCTGGATTCTGATCTTTACCTCCTATTTTGCTCTTTTTAGTTATATATTGTGATATGATTTACATTGCATACAAGAATTATCTTTTGATGAACATTGACGAGTGCATATGGACGTCTATTAATGACGTCTATTATTCACAAGTAATATAATGTGATAATGCTGAACTCACTTTCCTTTTCAGATGATGATAGAATCTTAATTACATTCAAATGATCCCAATGATTACTAAAGTTTTGCAACCATGGGCCTATTTCTATCTGTCAACCTCAAAACACATATCCAGTGGATCCAAATTTCTACATATCCATAATGAAAATTATAGTGTCCAAAGCATATTAAGCTAAGGCTGGCTACTAAAATAAGGCAATTTTTTAACACGTAATTTTTTTCATTTAGTATGCATGAATGTGTAAAATTATTTGACTATATAAATTCATTATGCAAACATAACATCATATATTACTCCCATTGCAGGCTAATTTTGTGGGTTGTGACCATAGCTTTAATGCCAAATGAATTTAAAGTAGAGAAAACCTTAGGTTGGTGAAACATTGTAGATTGACAGATTGACGGGTATTATATGAATACACAGATGAATTAAGAGTGAACATGACTGTCATCAAATAAACTGGGTAATTTTCCTGATCGGTAACTTATACGTAAAAATGAGAGTGTTAAGATATATCATTTCAGGTAAAATATTAAGGTGCACAAATATACTTCTTAGAATAATGTTTGTAAGTGTCTTTTGTTGATAGCATTTAAAGATGATAAAGTGTCCTTTTTTCTATTTCGTTCGTAAAACTTAAACTTTTCTTGGATGCCTCGTTCAGCAAATATACACATATTCGTGTTGCAAACTGCCCGAAATCCGACATGATGCACCACGCGTTACCCCGGGTTATAGCGTTGTACCCCGGGGTACCATACTGTCCCTGTATGAATTAAAGAGTTGCTACAACTGGGGATTTGAACGCCATTTTGTTTCCACTATTACATAACATTTCTATTCAATTCCGATGAGCACCTGGGTGTTCTCAATAGAAAGAATTCGAACGGCATTTTGTTTCCAGAAAAGTGAGACGTCCATGTCGCAACTCTTTAATACAGGGACACTATGGTACCTCGGGTACAACGCTACCCGGGGTAACGCGTGGTGCATCATATCAAGTATAGGAGGTGATCATGTACATAAACTTTTCTCGTGTATTTCTTTGACAAAATAAAATTGTAGGTTAATTCTTTCCTCGCTCTCTTCGCTCGCTCATAAAATTTAGAAAATGTAGAAACATAATGGTGGATTTTCGGGAAAGATGTGTCAGCCCCCCCCCCCCCCCCCTACTTAAAAAAAAGGAGTTATGCGGCCCCTGTAATTATAAAAATTATAGTTAACCTATATCTGCGATTACTCGATAATTTATGTTTGTATAAAGTAAGCAAACAGTGGAACGACGGTTTTAAGTCACTTCGAGAAACTTGGTTTCAAACACGAGGCCCCCAAATACACGTAGTTATTGTATTAAGTTCCATTATATGAACTTTATAAAGATAACTGCGTACTGCACAATGTGAGATCACATGATCAGGCTTATGACTTATGATAAGATATATAAATTTTCCTACCCCGAGAGTTACCCCTATCATGGGCCTTGCTAAAATGGGTTGGGGCAGGGGTGGGGTGTTGGGATGTCACTCCCCCTTTCATATTCAACACTGCTGTCAGTATATGCGCCACTATGTGGGCAAAAAGGAGGGAGAGGGAAGAGAAAGGAGAAAAGAAAAAGGTGAAAAGATTCATTAGAGGTTAGAAGGGAAAAAAGAGAGAAAAAGAAGAAAAAAGGAAAGAAAACAGAAAACCTAATTCCGATTTTTTCAACACTGAAATTCGTATATGCATATGGGAGTAAATAGATTATAAGAAAAAAAGCGAAATGAAAACAAAGAAGAAAGCGACAGGATGAAGAAAGAAGAACTTTGAGATGAGATTAATGATGAACATGGCTGCCCAAATACAGTTTTGTATCTCAGACCCGGACGAGACTCATCTTTCTTTCACATTCCTTTAATCCAAATAGGACTGGAGGGCAATTAGCGCCCCCCCCCCCCACCGCTGATAGTTTTAAAGGGCTTGCCGCGCGACCTTATGACTTTTTCTTTAGAGTGTAATGTATCTTTTGATAGAAAATGTGTGTGTATTCCCGGGTATGGTGTTACGTAACATTTGAAGGTCATATAATAAATGTCAATGAAAAATGGTAGGTTCGTATTTATGAGTAAAACCATTAATCATTTGTACAGTCCAACCGTCTTCTTTCCTATTCCATTTTCTTTCTTTTTTTCTTATTTTTCGCCATCCGATGAGGGAGGGGTGGGGGCGTTCCCTCCCCCCCCCCCCCCCATTGCTACACCTCTGCTCCTGATGAATTTGCTTTTTTTTTCCAGGAATTATGAACCCTATTTCATTTTTCGGAAATACGAACCCTTTTTCATTTTCGGAAATACGAACCCTATTTCATTTTCGGAAATACGAACCCTTTTTCATTTTCGGAAATACGAACCTTATTTCATTTTCGGAAATACGAACCCTTTTTCATTTTCGGAAATACGAACCCTTTTTCATTTTCGGAAATACGAACCTTCGGAATTATGAGCCCTTTTTCATTTTCGGAAATACGAACCTTCGGAAATATGAACCCTATTTCATTTTCGGAATTATGAACCTTCGGATAAACGAACCGTCGGATAAACGAACCTTCGGAATAACGAACCTTCGGAATAATGCAACAAATGTTCGGAATTACGAACCCTTTTTCATTTTCGGAATTATGAACCCCCAGGCATGGGAAATTAGTGTTTCGGAAATACGAACCTTCGGAAATACGAACCTTCGGAAAAACGAACCTTCGGAAAAACGAGATGCCCCCGGCCCATTGTGTGCTTCATACAGGTAGTATATGTACATCTACATATATATAGAAACATCTTTATCAAATCAGTTTGTTTGATGGATCAAACCTGGGCGTTTCATAACCACAAAGTGACTCACAATTAATCTCATCAGACAGCGTAGTTTTGTTAGCTTACTAATGGCCACAACCCACCTGTCTGTGTTGAATCATACTGTAGAACAAGGGCTACATATACATGTAAATCGTAGCTTGTCACAATTGTGTTATATTATTTTCTAATTACCATTACTGAGTTGTTTCGTCAGGATTTTTTTCTCCTAATTCCTTTTGGTATTTTCCCCCTCATGTTCCTCTTTTACTTCCCTGCAGTGAAAAACTACAGTATGGGAGCAGTCATTTACATGTAGCTTTTGAAAGCCACATCATACATGTATAAAAGAGCTCTTGAAAATTAAAAACAAAACAAAACAAAGTTCTGTTAAAAATGAAACATTAAAATTCATAAAATTCACTGTAAGGAGGTATGGTTAAGATTAAACTTAACATCTAAAAACGGCCCAGAGAAACATAAGGTACAATATTTAAAAAATCAATTCAAGGTTTTGTTTTATAAAGAGTTCTGATTGATCTGAATTGATTTTCTAATTGGAGATTTATATTAATTGCAGGTCATTACATAAGAGATACTGTAAGTTTGAGATTGATTAGACTGAAAAGACCCAGGGGAGGGCAAACTTGTCCCTGGAAGCACTGAAAAGGCCCTGGGAGAGTCAAGACCTACATGTACCTCAAAAAATATTTTCTAGGCTGCAACAAATCCTCTAACCTGATGTCCAGGGGCCATCAAGCATGTAAGTTGAAAAAATGCCTGAACATTGCTAAGATTACTGACTATGACTAAGGAAAAGGACGACATTCAAAGTGGCGCACCAAGAGACCAGGAAATAGCTCCAAAAATTTTACTTCGGGGGCTCCTTTTTGTTCAGAAAAATTTCAAAAGAGTCTGGGCTGGAGAAAAAAAGTAATAACTTGTTAAATTTGAGGGTTGGAACTTCCTGTTGATTTGACTCAATTGCAATTTTTTTTATAAGATGAGACATGCAGTACTTGTAGGCTTGTAATGTACAGTTGTAGTGTACTTCTGCATGACAAGGGGAGCATTTTATCAAGCGTTTTGTTAGTAATTTTTTACTGACAAATTTGCTCTCAGCCAATCAGATGCAAGGATTTCAGTAGCTTATAACAGTTGTCAGTAAAAATTACTGACAAAACGCTTGATGAAACGCTCCCAAGATGTATCATATTTGTATCCGCTAATATTCTGCCTTCTGGTCTTGTGATGAATTTAAAGCCTCCTCTTCCGCTTGACTCTTTGTGATATTGAATCTATGTACACAATGGCTCTTTGAAAATGATTTATATTGACATGGAATGGCATTTTCATCATGCAGTATTTGTCTTTCATTGTGTGGGAGGAACAATGGATTGTATGAGGGGAAAGTTTCATACATGTACAGTACATTATTGCCAAAGCCTTCCTTTTTTACTGTCTCTGTCATTCATAATAGGCCATTTTCGTAATGTATTCAAATTCATACATGTTTGCCTCGTGACAAACTATTACTTTCACCTGTAAAAACCTAATTCTTTTTCATTTGTCAGAACGTGAATTGCATGTATTAGGCATTGTTAGGTTGGACAAACGTTTGGCTTGCCCAACCTAGCAACACTTAATGTATACAATCTGCATTCTGACTATTGAATTACAGTGACATGTAACAGGTGGATGTAATAGTTTGTTTACTAGGAGTTGTCAAAGAGGTACATGTATGCAAGCATTAAATTTGAATGCATTACGAAAATGGCCTATTGTTGAAAAATTGACCAAATGTTAAATTTGAGATCTTTACAAATTCATATACAATGTACATGTACATGTACATGTATGCACAAGTCTGTACTTCTGTCGCATTCTTATTGTCTTTAATACTTTATGCAATTTCAAGATATAGTGTGTCTTTACATCAAATGCTATAAAAGTTTAAATTTTATCTATGAAAACAATCAGTTTAAAGTGACAGTAAACTGGAGCTCCTCAACCGCGCCATCTTTCAACAGGATTTTATAAGTGTCTGTGACTGTCATTTTCCCATCATGCCTCATTTTAGTTTGTAGAAGCTTGGAATGTATGAAGGTATGTACCTGCACACAATTGTCCACAATGCCAAGTCAAAATTACTAGTTTGAAATATAAAATTTGCCTATTATCCATACAATCTGTTTATCAAAATTCAAAATAAAATACAATTAATTTTCAAATAATAATCTTAATTTAGCAATCACTGTAAGATGGTGCTGTTCAAATTCGGCCAGTTTAATGCAACTTTAAACTCACTGTTAAAAAGGAAACGAATATTTCACGTGCATACAGTCATGTACATGTGCATTTATTTCTCAAATGTCAAATGTTGTATTTTACGTTTACTCTTTTCAAAGCAAGACAGAATAGAATGTTACTACTACTACTAGGGTCAGGGTTGGCGATTTAAAAAAAAATTTATATCAGATTTAAAAAAATTTAAATCAGATTTTTAATTTAACCAAAATTGAGTCACTGCTGATCACCTACTGACACATGTATCTTTGATTCTTTCTTTTTTTTCAATTCACTTTATTCAAGTCCATTAAAAAAGAAGGAATCAAACATATAGAATATACATGTATATTGAAGCATAGAACCAACCAACAAAAAAGAGAGCGGAAAGAAATGTAGAATATAAAAGACAACAATAATAAGCGAACAATTGATATTTACAGCACATAAAATAATGGACATGAAATGGGAAACTGCAAAGAACCAAATAAAGGTTCTGTCGAGGCAATCCCTAGTAAAATACCTAACTTTGTACCGATAAAAATGACAAAACCATATTGATAAAAGGGGTTGGATGAATTAATTATGTAGCAGAGTAAAGTGATTTAGAATTCCTTATTAAAGTTTTGATTTAAAAGAATTTAAAAACATTTCTGATATAATGAGGAAGAGAGTTCCAAATAAAAGGTCCTTTGTATTTAAAAGAAAAAGAAGATGCTGTGTTTGTACATTCTTCAATACCATAATTTTCAGGATTTCTAATGTTATCATACATTACTGTTTTACAATTAACCATCATGGCAAGATGACAGTTTCTTGTGGTTATGTTTAAAAACCATTAATTCAATATAGTATTGATTCAATTGATAGATAGTGAGGAATTTAAGTGAAGGAGCAGTATATGTAGGCCTGTAGGCTAGCCAGACATTGAACATATTCTTACAATTCTTTTTTGCAATTTCAACAATCGAAGGAGTGTAGAAGGATATGTGTTGGCCCAGACAACATTGGTAATACATTAAATAAGGTACAATCATTGAGTTGTACTTTAAAATGAAAATATGTTCTGGCGAGAAGTGGCGAAGTTTGCTGATGACACCAATATTCCTTGATATTTTGTTTGATAGACAAAAGATTGCTTAATAAGTTATCTGCAATTGAACTTTCATTATATAGTGAAAGTAGATTTATATAAAATTAGAACTTGAAGTGTTTGGGACAACTTATTATATGTTTATGATGGAAGTAGTTGATTTGAAGGATTAAAACTGCCAACAACAAACCTTTTGTCAATTATCTGTACATGTTACAGTATAATAGAAGTGATTTAAATCAATGATTTAAAAAAAAAATCATGTTAATTTAAATCATGATTTAAATCGCGATTTAAATCAATATGATTTAAATCCGCCAACCCTTACTAGGGTGTACGTACATGTAGGAGTGCAGTACATGTATGTACATGTAGGCCTACAAGTGTGTGTATTTAGGTTTCTTAATAGTATGAGGGAATAATATCAATCAAATATTTGCTCAGGTTAGAAAGTTCATTGCTGGAATCTGACAAATTCCTAATAGACTCAGAATAATGGATGATTGATTAAAGCTGCACTGGTTATCCAAAGCAACTCAGTTCGTGAAAAGCTATTTGAAAGTATTCATTTTATAAGCAATTGAAGATTAAACACATTTCTGCTTACATGCAGTTCTATAAAGTAAAGTGTTCATCGCAGTGGCTTTTATTAAATGTGTTTCATTTCATTTCTTTTTTAACTAGACCTCGTTTTTGTAGTTTCCCCAGATCTATTTTTAGGCTTTCAAGAGCTACAATGAACATTGCTCACGTTGCTCACGTAGCTCACCGTTCCTGTGATATTTTTTTCAAGGTCAAGACCACACATACACATACAGCACAGTTGCTAAAACTTGAAGTGTACCCAATCACCTAAACAAATAATTTGTGTATACTGCTCTACATGTACATGTAGCTAGAATGTTTAGAATCAACCTCAAAACACTTTACATGGCCTTCTATGGGTTAACTGTTATGGAGTATGAAGAAAATAAAGGAAAACATGAAACCCTCTTGCATAGAACCCTGGAACTCCAATTTCGGTTCCGCACAGACCCTTTTCTATACGAGCGCGTATGGGTGCATCGACTAGTCTCGCCACAAGTTGCTTTCATGTTTTATTGGGAGTGTATTTCAACTTGCTATATCACTCAATAGGATCAACATTTGAAGCTCATATTTTAAATATCTACCAATATTATTTAACCCCTAACATACAGAGCAAAATATTTTTTGGTGATTGGTACACTTGAATGAATTATTGATCAATTCCCGTACATTGTACACATGTGGTCACACTTCTTCAAATATTCACAAGCACATGATTCCTGTGTTCGTTCTGTTAGCTTTATACTGTTAATTGTAAACAACTAAAGGGTACATTGCGCACATGTGCATTGCATTATGAAATGGATCTAGATGAGGAAGTGGCCTTCTAAAAGTTCACTGGTTGTGATGGGCATGCCTGATGGGAAAGGATAAGATAAATTAGATCTTTGTCTCTGATGAGGATGTGAAACCTGGAGTGTTAATATTCCTTGCTTCACTTTATACAGCTAGACTCTCAAACACAGCCATGAGAGCCTTGAGAGGTAGTCCTTTTGTGGAGCTGTTTTTAATATCAAGTGCTACCAGTATAGCCATCTACATGTAGCCAGGATTTGGAGAATAAATATACATGTAGGGGGTGGGGTGGCAGGTATTTATGTCCACCCCCCCTCATTTCCAGGGCTCCTCACTAAATTTTTCACAAGGGGTTGGGATTGACTTTTTAGGGTATTTATGCATGCCCCCCCTGTTAAATTTGCGAATGGGGGGGGGGGGGGAAGGGGAAGGGGGTCTGGAGTTTGAATTTTAAGGACCTATGTGTTCTGGTCACCTGTGCCAAGCCCTGCATTTTTCTGTATATACCTCCCCCATTTCCCTCATTTATGAATTATTCATCTTTTTTATGGGGGTGGGGGGAGGGGGTTGATCCACCTCTATTGCCCACTCGCTGGCTATTCAAAACAATGCAAAGTGAGTGCTAATAATTTCTTCCAATGTACAATGTACCCAGTCTGACATTTGGAAGGTTTCATTATGCGATAGAAGTCAGTTCTCGGGTGTTTTTGCCAACCATTAAAAATTTAACCAGAATTTAAACTAGAAATTTTGAATAGAATTAACTTTGAACTCATGCATACATGTGTGTACATGGGTATGCTTGCATCAAAGAAAAAAATCAGTGAGGAATTGACAAGATCTACATTTATTTGACTGGTAATTTGGAGCAATTTTAAACTAGGGAGAGTTTTGAGACAATTTCCAAGAATGTGTACATGTCATTCTCCAGGCCTCGCCTCCCTTCTCCTCCCCCAGGCTGGTTTGGATAACATTGAATTTTTCATTTATATGGTTAAAATATTCTTTATTTCATTTTGTCACATATGTACAACGTAAATGGACATGACATGTACTGTACATGTATGCATCAAAGTGCCTGTGTACTCAATGTGAATTCTGAATAAGATGAATGGCTCCCTCTGAAGTCCAAGTCTGGTGATTCAATTGCTAGATCATGCTTAATGAGAACAAGGTCTTTGTTAATTTCACTTCTCTAAATGGCTTTAGTGTTGTATGTTTTTTTTCTTCAGAAAATTTGATGAAAATGTCAATATATTTTACTACATGTGCACATTGTTTTCTTGTTCAAGTGCAAGGCATTGTACTTGTAAGACTACAAATCTCTTTTAAAGGGACATTCAACCGCAGATTGTGGACGTTTTTATGCTGCAAGATCAAGGGTACTGGGTTTGTTACCTGATGATGCTGTAGCCCCGCAGGGCGCACACTTCAGACGGACTGGTTACCGCGCAGGATGCCACATGTTGTGGGCAGGGCTTCAAGTTCAGCGTGACAGACGGGACATGAATTTACATGTACCAAGTCATTTCTGCTTCGATACTTTTCGACTAAATCTCTCCTCACTGGAAAATCTTGAAACGAAATATGTGTATTCATGTTATTACTTGTTGGTACCTTTTTGAAACCTGCTAGTATACATTGGAAATTTCATCTTGCTTTTGAGGGAAAAGGCCAAAAAGTGAGCGTGACATACATGTATGGGACAATAAAAACGTGACAGACGGGACACATTGAGATTACACACAAAATAAAATTTTTAAAGACAACCAAATTTCCAGCATTAAAAAACCTATTCTCATATTCTAAAGAGGTTAAAGGGTCATCTTTAATATCATGAAACAAAATAGTAAGAGGATTTTAATTTTCATCCGTCAGAAAATTTTCATGTAGTCCCATCCTATATTTATTTTTGCTGTAGATGCAAAACGTGACAGACGGGACATTACATGTACTTCATGATTGATAATCATCTTCATAATATCAAATTCCGCCAAGTTCGCAGTAGATATGAATTTCCCCCCTACCAAAGAGCAAGACTACAAAATTTTATTACAAAACAATGATCTAATTTATTGTAAATGCAAAAAGGTCCTTAAAAAACGTGCGAGACGGGACAAAAATCCATTTGACCTCTAAATCAGAATATTAATCATTTTTTACTTTTTGTATATAGACATAAATTCCCCTTAGTCCTAACCAGATTTGATTAACCTTGTCATGAACACCACCATTCATCTAAAGCCCACCGGTTTTGCTGAAAGGGTGCATTGACTTTTTCTAAATATTGTTATTATTATTATCATCATGGGTGGATCCAGGATTTTGTAAAGGGGGGGTTCACATAAATTGCAGGGCTGTCATCAGGGGCGGATCCAGGATTTTGTAAAAGGGGTGGGGGCACGGGGGGGGGGGGGGGGGGCACAGAAATGCAGGGCTGTCATCGGGGGCAGATCCAGGATTTTGTAAAAGGGGGGGGGGTGGGGCACAGAAATGATACCCACCTTTTCGGACTAAGCTGTTATGATAACAGATGCAGTCTCTAAAAATGACTAGATATATAATTAACCACATTTCACCATAAAAATGTGTAATTTCATTTATGGATTAAAAAATGGCTATTTTGGGTCAAAATTTTAAAAATTAAAAAAAAAATGAATATTGTTCCATACAGTTCAGATCATGCATACATACATGTATATTCACCTGACATGAATAGAAGGAAAATGTTCAAATTGCACTTTGTTTTTTCACCAAAAGTTGATATTTTCATGGAATTACCCCAAAATGATTTTATCACAAATTGTGGAAAAGGCTGTTCTGTTCCTCTGAAGGCATTTGTAAACTGACATCAGAAAAGAAATATGATGAACAGCTGAACTGAGAAGAATCACAAAGAAACAGGATCACAAAGATCACAATCTGTGACCTTCGTGACCTTCATTCCTTTTAATAGGGAAAGACAAAACTTTATCATGTACATGTACACGGAGGACGACATACTAGTAACACCCCCCCCCCCCCCACCCCAAGGAGTAAAGCTACTGTAGTAACTCCTTGCTCATCATTCACATGCAAGTCGGCCTACATGTAATGTAGATTGATGTGGAGTTTTGCCTTTTTTGGCAAGGGGATTTACTTAAGTAGGAACTTAAGTGGAACTTTGTTATAACAAACTTCTACTTTTAGGGACCAAGAAATTTACCTTATTGTATCAAAACCTTATGATATCAGGGTCCCGTTTCATAAAACCTGTTATCAGTATTAACAACTTTACCACATTTTTATGACAAATTTGCTCTCAGCCTAGCCAATCAGAATCAGATGCAAGGATTTCAGTAGCTTATAACAGTTCTTGCAACTTGTTATTAATAACAAGTTTTATGAAACAGGGCCATGGGCTTGTTTTTTTTTTTTTTTTTTTTTAATTTATTTCTCCCCATGTTGCAACTGAATTTATTTTGTTTTGTTTTGTAACATAGTTCCAGTGTAGAAAGTAGACATTTTGTATATTCCAGTCTCAGAAAACAGTAATTCATTCAATTGGTGAAGCTTTTTTCAGTTCTACATTTGCATTTATATGTACATGTACACATAGGCCCGTATTCTGAACTCCGGTTTAACTTAAACCATGGTCTAAATGTGTGGTTTAACTATGGGCAGCCAAATGTGACACAAATCTCAAACAGTAGATATTCAATTTATCAGCATTTTTGGTACTCAAGCTTTTAAAAACTGTCTGGGAATGATAAGTAGAATATTTTTCTTGACCATTAAAGCACGAGACCAGTATCCAGAAAACATAAGGAACATACAGTGTAAACACAGTTTTGACATTTTTGGCTACCCATAGACAAACCACAGATTTAAACCATGGTTTAAGTTAAACCGGAGTTCAGAATACGGGCCATACAGTATAACTGAGAAAAGAAAAAAAAAAGAAAAAAAAAAGAAGGTCACCCTTGTACATGGAAACAAAATTATTGGAGCTCTTTCATCAGGGTGGCCTGGAGCAGAAAACCAAACCTGTGTATACGTGTAGTAGTGTAAAGAAAATTTATGAATGCCTGGCATTAGAAGTTGAAATATATGAGCTGGAAATAGAAGCAGCTTCTGTCTTGCTTCAGTTGAAGAATTCTTCATGCATCGAGGAGAGAGGGGATGAGCGAGATGAAGATATTGATTGCTTGTTTGGATGAGTCGTAGATCAACCGACCAGTCTGTTGCCGAAGATTTACAGTCAATTTATGCTCAGGGGAGGAGCCCGTTCAGGCTTGTGCTTTTTGTACGTACGCCCAAATGGTGTATTTCCTAGTGCTGTGTGTAGCTTCGAAGGGCTCTGCTGTGATTTCTTTGGGCGGGGTAGGAGATGGGTTAGTCGGTTAGGAGAAGGGGGGGGGGGGGATGTTAGTTTGTGGCCCAACATCGGATCTGCATTTGATTGCACAAATGAGTATAGAGAGTGGAAATACCCTTTAAAGTTTTTCCTTTACATTTGTGCTGTACATTGGTTTTTGAGTATCTTTGAGAATGTTTTTTTTGTGTGAAAGAAATATCTCGGAAAATTGTAGAAACATGTATTTAGTGGAAGAAGAGCATAACTTGTACATGTATGTAAATGTACATGTAAGCTTCAGTAGAGAGTGAGGCTTTCTGTCAAGAGACATTTTGATAGAGTTTTATGCTGATTTGCACCTTGCCACTGCTAGACATTAAAAAAAGGAAAGAGTTACAATGTTTCCTTTGGTGGAGAAGGTGTGTAAATGCGGATTTCCTGATGCTATACCTACATGTATGATAGCACTCCTCAAAAACAGTAGACAAAAATCTGGGAGACGGGAAGATAGAGAGAGAAAGGGGAGAAATAAAGATAAAGAGGGAGAGAGAGAGAGAGAAAACGAGAGAGAGAAAGAGAGATCGTGTGTGTGTGTGTGTGTGTGTGTGTGTGAGAGAGAAAAACAAAACAAAACAGAGAAGGCAAGAGGGGACTGGGTGTGATTCTACCCTGCTCGGTAGAGCCTGCAAATGAAGCCAGGGGGGTAATTTGGGAGTTCCTCTAGAGGAAGATAGGATGTCGAACTTGACTGCTCGTCTCTCAGGGGGTGGCGATGTTTACTTCATGACAGGGGAGGAAGGCGCTCGTAAAAACCCTGGCTCTCTTGCTTCGCATGTTTATTTCATGTAGCACTACATGTCTGACATTGTTGGTGGCAAATGACCTTGGAGTAGGAGCGATAAGCCGGGACCTTGTGAAAGTTTGTTCCTCCCCTTGCTCTATTTTCGTCTTTGTTGCTCATGTTCTTGCTTCTTTTGGGTTACTTGATTTTGCCCAGTGTTTAATACTGGATTTTATTTTCGTTTGGAGAATGTTGAGTGTTGTTTATTTTGTACCAAGAACAGTCACTATGACAGCAATCATTTGAAAACATTGATTGATGAATCTTTCTGATTAGAATGTTAATTTACGCATTAACCATGGATTTTTAATATTCCTTTGGCAACAACAACTATTCAGGATTAAATCATTGGCACTCATCTGTATTTATAGTTACTCCAGGACACAAGAATATCAAAATATTAATCATATCATGGTACCCTTTGCCATGTTGATCATTAACCAACAGTAATTGCCATGTGCCTTGAAATATAGTTTTTTCAGGGTACTTAACCGGTGTGACGGAGTGGAACAGGCATTTTAATTACTTATGACATTAGTGGAGAGGAAGTACAGATTGATTTTAGGGACGTTACTACACAGGAGATCTAGAACGGCTCACTAGGTGCAACCAAGACACAATAACTAGAAGATCATGTCATGTGAAGCAGGAACTTTCTGTTGAGGATTCCCAGGTGGCCACCGTTAATTCTGCATTCTTCTTGGAGTGTACTTTCCCCGGCGAGGTGAGGGGGAAGGGGGGCTAAGAAAGTTTGAATCTCTCTTAAAGTTCATCCAAGATGATATCACATCCAGGCATCCATGTGAACTGATTGCGATCATAATACTGTGGATGTACAAAAAGAATCGTTTGTGGAAAAGGATCAAGCATCAGTGGAAACAGGTGCATAAGTGATTTGATGCGGGAACTGGTTGGACGACCCCGCCGTCTGCCTTTTCATTGTAACCATGGAAACGGCCACCATTGTGTGGATAAATTTTCATCTATAGAGAGCCATTTCATGCTCTTGTGTTTGAGGTGAGATTTCCTCTTACATGTACATACTTTTCCATCTCCCAGCGTGACGTTGTACCTGAAGATCGATCCCCGAGTCAAGAGTTGTACAAGTTGTAGGATACTGCCCAATTACATAATATACATGTAGCAAACATTTCTCTAATTTGAGCAATTAAGCCACAGCTTTTGAATTCACTGATGGAGTCCCCAGACATGCTGTTAATTAAGCAAAGGCTGGAGATATATTAGTTATTAAACAGGGGGAATACTCCTCGACTCAGCCCAGTGAGTGATCTTATTTGTGAATAATTGCCCCAGTCGGATCCAATCGGCGATAATCTATTGATTGATCGTGAACTGAGTTGACCGCTGACCAGCGAGACAACCCTCCATCAAAATGCAGAAGCCGAGTTGTTTTCGTCTCTTTCACATGTAGGTATTTTGTGTTGCATACCTGTATCACCTTGCATGACCATTTAGTTTGAGTAAATGAGTTATGAGAATTTATATATAGAGTCCTGATAAAATTCATGAGATGAGCACAAGGCTTTATCAATTTACTGTAGTTCTTTAAAAGTTTTAAATGTCAAAGTTCAAAGTTCAAAGTACAACATGACTTCCATTAGGCCCTACAGTGTACATTGTATTTAGTGCTAATTTAATAATAAGGGGATGAAACATCGGCTGCAGATCCTGACTGAATGAAAAAGGGCCCTGACAGGAATATCAACGTCACCCCAACAGAGTGGGTAAAACTGGATGAACAGGAAAATGCTCTTTAAGTACTGATATATGTGAGTCTCTTCAGATGTCCTCTCAAAATATGAATAATTATATGGTGATTTAATGTGGTACATTGCAGTCATCTACTGTACACTGGACATTGTGCATAGACGCGTACATGTATGCCTACCTTATTTATTGTCATTGGTTTCCAGTTGCTACTTTTGTCTACTATTCAGCTTGTGTACTATCTGACTGGCAGAATCATAACGTTGCACGCAGTCACACTTTAATAGTATGTCTTTTCCCCATGTTGTCGAATAGATTTTCCAATATAGTTTAATGATAATTTCATCTCATAACCACTTTGGGCAAAGGTCATTTTTCCTGCTGCTTATCAGGTTTAACAGTCGGGTCCTGAATCAAAGTGTCTTTTGGCCAACATTAATTTTCTTTTCTTGTGGTCTCATTAAGAGGATTTATTTCACATTCAAATCTTACAAATCACATTAGTCATACACAAATGACACGTAAGGTAACTGCAAAATCAAATCAGTACATCAGTGTCAATTTTTCAAATTTACCGCAACAGTTCCTTTTCGTGTATGTGTATATTTTTCCTTTCTGCTACATGTGCATTGTATTTCTATTGTTCTTCCGATTTCTCTTTCAAGCACATGTTTCAGTACAAGATGTCGTTTATCTTTTCCAGTTTTGTTGCGTTCCAAAATAACTTTATGTACACTCCATGGTCAAAAATAAATTAGACTGGCAATTACTTTCTATTCCTATTATTAAGTGCAGAATGCAATGCTAATCTTGGTAGTTTGCACATTGTAAATTTCTTGCAATTTATTTACATGTACCACATGCGTGATAAAAGAACAAAGCCTGTTAATATAGATCACCTTCCATTGAAAGCATGGATAATATCTTTTACTTTACACTTTGGTCACAAATCTTCTCTGGTTAAACCACATTAATCAAAAGATTGCTTCTTACTGGTAATAAATTATAGTTGTAGGCTAAACTCCCCGTAACTTTCATTGTACTTTATCTAATTTGCACAAGGTTATACTTAACATGTCACCAGTGTTGGTTATATAACTTTCGTGAAGAAAACAATTGATATAAAACATTGCTAGTCAGTTCATTGATGCATTTTAGTCTGTTTTCAAAAAGCAAGCTTGGAACATCAAATCCTTCTTGCTGTCAAGTGTTAGGAAAAATGTTATCGTTTAAAGGAGAATTAACCTCAAACAATAAAGACGATAGAGTTCAAAGGTGTTATTTATTCCTACTTGTTAGACTATATGGCTTCGCGTCAAAATATACGAGATCGATACCAATCAAGATTTTCTGAGCAAAATTTATCATCTGCTAGCAATAATGTATCGTCTGCTAGTAATACATGGGGGCTGCCATTTTTTTTATGTGTACAAGAAGATTTTCTTAATCCAAATGCCCAATAGCCTTTTTCAAAATTAAAAACCCATTTGAGATTAAAAATATAGAATAGATATGTCAATTTATTTTTAAACTGAAGATTTCCTTATATATTTATGTTGAAAATCGATATTCGCTATAATAGAAATATATTTTCTCGATACTGGACGTATGGGACGGAGCAAATTAATTCAAATTTTATGGATGCTTCTTCCCTGAGCATCTATAGCGGCAAACTATGCATTCACCTGCTTTCGGATAATGGGACTTGAAAAGTCAGAATGCATGCTGCATATAATATGTTCTGCTCTGTTTGGCAAACCCAAGAAAATAGATTTTTGTTAAGCAAAACCAGACAGTTTAAAAGTATCATTATAAAGATTTAATTTTTATAATACATGTAAACACCCACTTTATATTTTTCTTCACATATGGGATTTTAGTTAATGAAGAAAATCAATTTAGGTCTTGGATTCAAAATATCTTCCTGACTGGAACATTTCTCAATGGTTCATGTACAACTCCAAATCAGCAAGAAAATGGCAGGCCCCATGTAAATGAGTAGGAGACGACACCGGGTATTGGAATATCTTTATTTATGCCCTTTTCTGATATCTTATTAGAAAATGATTTAGGCCAATAAGTAGGAATATATTACACCTTCCAATATAAGTAAATTTGTGATCAGGGGTTAATAATTATCTAGTGATTCTAATTTTAGAATTTTGATAATATTGGTATGAGGCTGTAGGTACACTGTATAATGCATCAGACAAAGTGGGAAGAAGGCCAAAAGGATGATAAAGTAAACTGATATGTACGCTGTAGTTGACAAGAGGACATACATGTAGTAAACCTTTAGAAGAAATGATATATATACAAACTTGGTGTCATGCAAAATGCAATTAGAACAGATTGGGGGTTGGGCAAATTGGCTTTGAAATAAATGGGAATTTGACTTATTTTCTGGCCTAAGTGGGTTCTAAAATTAACTTGTTTTTGTTATTCATTATCTCATTTGATTCGCTATTTTGTTTAACAAATTACACCCCCCCTCTCTCTCTCTCTTTCTCTTTGAAGTTGGAGGGATTTTTAAATGATATCTGTACCCAGCTCTCCCCCTGAAAATAATGCATGAGCAGGGAGTATTTTAGCTCTTGAAATCTCCAAAAGAACTCCGGAGGGGGGGGGGGGGGGGGAGAAATTTTGTATCTTTGAGAAAACTTTCTAGAAAATGCATATATCCACAATATTTGTGCACATCATTGAATTATAGGCATTTGCTCGAAAGTTCGGTTTAGTGCTTAAGTCCACTTTGAGAATCTCATGCAGTGCAGTTGGGATGTATTTTCTTAATACTGTCATGTTCCTGCATTGTACTTTGCTTTCTATCAGACAAATTCCACCCTTTTTGACGTACATAATTTGATTTGCATGATATTGTACTCCACATGAACATGTAGTAAATTTACTGGATTTTTTTGTTTGCACTCCAAAAATGTCAGTTTCTAGTACTTATTATTTGAAAACTTTATTTTAAAATACATTGTAGACAACTGTATTGAATTGAATGGAATATTTATTGTCCATTCAGAAATGTGTCTTTTTACTGGTACAGAATACAATTAAATGAGTTACAGAGTACAAATTTTGGTCACAGAAGGTCTAATGTTTGCAAAATCAAGTACTGTATACATAACGTAATAGAAATTTAAGGTGTATGGAGGAGATCGGTATAGCAGAAGAAAAAAGAAGGAAAAGAAAAGGAAGGAGCTGGTAATAAGAAGATACATGCATTCACATCATAGAGTACATCTACATAATACATACTGGAGTAGTTTAACTAATAACAAATCTTATAAGAACATATTAATATCCAGTTATCATTATTATCATGGGGTGTGGCTTCAATATATAAAGACCTCGTCTTTCTGCTGCATTTCCCTGCAATTTAATAAGTATCTTTTTGTTTTAATTGTTTTAACATATTACATGTCTTTGTAATGTTGTTTTTAATGAATCTGCTAAATAAAAATTGCATTGAATTGAATTGAATCATGTTATACATGTATATTACAGCATAAAGTTTGAGGTCTGCGAGACATTTTACAAATGTGAATGCACCATCAAATCCGTGAAAAGCTAGTCGTGCTGTATCTCACTCTCCCACTCTTTCAGTCCTCTGATTTTCTGTTTCTCCCCCTCACTTCCCTCTCTCACTTCCCTGACTTCCTACCTTCTGCTCAACTTATGGTCAGAATTTTCAATTCCAAACCAATCCACTTTCCAGGGACAGAGCTCAAGAGAGTGATAGAGAGAGAGAGAGAGAGAGAGAGAGAGAAAAAAAATAAGCTGCTATAATTGCCATCTGCCCTTTTCATGGCTTGTAAGCTCGTTGTGAAAGGGGAAGCTGCAAGTCTATTTCTCTGTTCCTGTTTTCCAGCCATGAGATTGTTATTCCCAGTCGTATCAGCTCACTCCCATTTCTTGTACGAGTGAGAGCGGTTTCTTTCGTCCATCCCGCAGCATAATTTGTCGATGTGATTGCATTATACCCTATCTTGTTCATTTCCCCACTTGGCAAAGGGAATTTGTTGTTTTCCGCGGTAGCGTTACTAGTATTTCGGACCATTGATTATAAAGAGATGGAGTTGAAAACGTGAGTACAAATGAGGCTGATTTTCTTTCTTTCGTGGACTGGGTCATGAACAACCTGTCTGGCGAGATTCCTTTCTTTATTCCATAATACTGAATGCGAGATGTGAGTTTTGATCTGCATTACATGTATGTGTCCTGTTTACAAATCAAAGCGGTCAGTGCATAGTGAACAGCAGGATGCCATTACTTGGTTTCTTTTCCTTTCTTTGCAAAAATTATCGTGTTGTAAAGCTGATTTTTTTTCTTTGTAGAGAGTGTCGGGTTAAGGTCGTAGAAATGGTGAAAATATTTCCTGTTGTAAAACAGATCTTTGTAACAAGTAGTGTATGTAATGTACAAAGCCACAGCATCTGCCAGTCTATACCAACAACTTCCATTCTTAAAGCAATCTGAAATGAGCTGTATATGTTGGTAAAGAATGAATGTCCTCAGATTATAATGAATGGTAATGAATGGTTCATCAATTTGTTATAAATGAAAATTCAATACTTTAAATTTTTGTACAAAGATCAAACATTTCAGGTAAATGAAGACCTAAATTCTTTGTTGTACATGTATATTGATCATATCAAGTTAGATTTCCGTTATTTTGTTTTTTACGTACTACGTGTACGTATGTGTAGGTCAAGCTTATTTGTAATGCAACAGATTGGTAGGGAAATGAAAAGAATCCCCAGATAAGAGAATTGTAGTCGAGACCGTGGACCAGAAAGAGGGAATTTTTGATGTTGTGTACATTGTACAGGGTACTTCATTCACTTATCAGGGTCAAAACTAAGACCAAGACATTTATACAATCATTGTCCTATACCCCTTTCAGATTGCTGAAGTGCTTTTTATTCCGCTATTGATTCCGCTGTCGTTCCACCTTCGTTCGAAGCGCTTCGCATCAAGCAAAAGATCGATGCCGCTTTTGGATACCGGTAGATAGCGCTTTCACAACTACATGTACCTTTGGAGGTAGTCACAGACCTCGATAGTGGAATATATCTGACTTACTACCCTTTCACATCGAAGTGTTTTCTGGCCAAAGTGTGTTTGATTCCGCTATTTTGGCTCAATATGAAATGGGTACTAGTCTCGCAAACCTCACTGCCTGATAAAGTGAAATCATAGACCTGTATGAAAAGAAGGAAAAATTATGTGGCATCTTTAACCTTTACAATGTATACAGGACAAAAAAAGAGCCTCAAGTATCCTCTCTTTTCAGAAGATTTAAACTCGGACAAAAAGGTATATGTCAATATCTGCTCAATGCAGAAAAACACAAACCTTAATGAAGTTGATGCATTTATTATGCTGTTTGCACACACCAAGGAGTTATCACAGAATACACACATTCAAACTTTCTGAATGCATTGTGACACAGTTGTCCAACATTAAAAGGACATTGTACAGACATTTCAAACAAATGAAACTCTTTGAATTGGTAATAAAATGAATTAGAGGACAGGATGTTGTTTTGAAAGGTGTTAATTCATTCGCTTGGGGACCTCATTATCGGTATTATTCACTCATGAGATCTAGTAGTCCTTTGATGGTTTGTCTAGAGCGAGCGAGTGAGCAACTGGCACTGGCTCACAATGTGGGATAACCCCTTCAGCGCAGTGTGAAGGAAACTCAAATGCACCTCACAAATCTGAAACATTTCCACTTTAATCAGTGGTCTTGATTGAGAGAGAGTCGAAATGTCTTGAGAGATATTTTCAAAAAAATGTTATGGAGTCATTTTGTCTTCTAATATACAATTTTTATCTGTTTATTTATTAATTTTCTAATTAATACATGTATATTATTATTTCTTAATATATTATAATTAATAAAATTCTATAAACAAAAATTACTATTATTTTTTATAATTTATCTATTTATTTACTTATAATTTCTTAAATGTTTTCTATGCCTAGGACAGCTTGGATAAAGCCAGGGTAATGTATTAATGTGTATAATGTGCCTTGAGCATCCCACGGGATGTAGCTGTTATTGTCATCATTATTTTCAATCTTTGCACATTTTAACATATTTTAGGGAGCAGCCCATCTTCACGACCAGGGCCCATGTCTTCCAGATTGATCCTAACACTAAGAAGAACTGGCTTCCCTCCAGCAAGCAAGCCGTCACCGTCTCCTTCTTCTTCGACAGCACCCGCAACAGCTACAGGATCATCAGCGTCGATGGATCCAAGGTAATGTACATTTACAACAATGTATTACAAAATCACATATATCTTTAAATGGACTCGCTTCATCTGTTCGCCATCATCCCATCGAAACATGTGTATTAAAATTAATACGTGTTTCAATGGGATGGCAGCGAACTTGTACTTATGACGGTTTGATGAAACGATGTCCTGGGGACCTCTTGTCTTGACAGCTGCATTTTTAAAAAACCCTATAAATTGTTCCAATATCAGTCATCAGAATCTTAATGTGGGATAGTATTGGATATTGGTGTTGCATATTCCCATCTTACTGATATGGTAATGATCTTTCAGCACCAATTTTTCTTAGATAGGTGGCATCTTAACACTGATCCAATGTCTTTTCCACATCAGCTTCTAAAGGGATACCAAAATGGGAACGAGACTCTGTATACAATGTAGTTTAATATATGTATCGTTTTCCGTTAAAAAGGACCAGCCTGTCCGGGCAAAAATTCATTGACCCCAGGTGAGGAAACCTCTGTTTTCAAAGAGAAATTCCCAAAAGAACTTCAAAAAACTAAAAGCTTATTTTAACCTGGACTGCTTGATCCACAGTCTGCTGAAATATGCACTTAACACATTTCATTGAATATAACTTTCAGCCTTTTCACACGATGGTAAAATTCATCGTATGGAAAGCCTATTAGTTTAAAGCTGATTACATTAACTTATCAGCCCTAGAGCAAATTTTCTGTGTGAACATCGAACTATACGAAGTTCCTACGGTACAAACTCGCGATCTAAAGACGGGTCAGAGCAGCCTACAGATACAAAGTTCGTATGGAGGAGGCAAGAGATTTTGTGTATGAACGGATATACATCTCTAACTGGGCGGAGCTAAGATCGGGCGCATGCTTTGATTGACATGACCTGCTATTATTATGGGCAATGGCCCTACTGCGAATTTAATCAGCAATGAATCTTGAATGATAGCATCAAAAATTTTTTTGTGTGAATGACATCGTATCTTAAGCTGATGAGTTTAAAGCTCTTTAAACTATTCAGCTTTACAGAATTTTACCCCTGTGTGAAAGCGGGGCATGAGTTACATTATCCTGTTATCCTCAAGGAATCTCGAGTTCTGGTAATAATGGAAAACAAAATTTTCTTAGATTCGAACCCAACTTTAATGTTCTGTACGAGAAGTTCATGTAAATGATTATTAGTATCTAATACCAGTGACCTATAGATGAGTAATTGGCACAGAAAGAAAATGGAGCTACAGTGTATATCATATAGTTGCCCGGACCAGAACAGGTGGTTTTTAGTGTGAGTGATTTCCAGCCATTTGCATTAATACTGTACTTGTATGTTTACATACTGTATGCGTTTAAAAAACAACTTTAAATTTTTCCAATATCGGTCTCCAGAATCTTAATGTGGGAAAGTATTGGATATTAATGTTGTATGTCATATAATTTCATCTTCATTATATATGGTATACATGCTAGTAAATTGTATTGATGTACAGTATCAGTGAAATTTGATAATAAATTACCAAAACCATATTGCTAATCAAACCACCTAGCTTCTGCAGGATAAAAATGTCATACATGTATATATTTATTTGATGTATATCCATGTATGCAACTCATCTCAACTTAGGATTACAGTACATGTACTTAATAGCTTTAATGTTAAAATGGACATGAAGGGATTAAAAATTGAGACAGCAATAGTACTGAATATCTGCTATTATATCTAGTATTTTAATATGAGGCATGCAACTCGCAATTTTCTCAGTCATAATGGATATTTTTGGATGCGAAATCCTTGACACTCCCTTCGAAGAGATTGCTGCTACGTTAGTGTTTTATGCATTTTAAAGTTTGTTGAACATGTGACCTTCTGATAAGAAGCCAGGCGTACGTATGTTGAGTGAGCCCCTGCTCTTGAGCCCAGGTAAGAAAGATGGCTGAAAAGACTGAAGTTTGATTATAAGGGAAGTAGAAAATTAGGATGTCAGAATTGGGAATTTGTCCAAAAAGATATCCTTCATTGCATCCATCATTTACTTTACACTGTACTTGTAATGTAGTTCATCATAAATTAAATGTACATATACATATATGTTAGTTGTGCCTGCACTGCAGCAATCGTCAGGTCCCAATATGTTGTGCTAAGGAAGTATTCATACTACATGTAGGTTGATCTCAGTAGAAGCATAATTATCAGAAAAGCAAATTGACAAAGTTGTCTCTGTTGTGTTTATTCCATCATAACAAAATGGGGGGGGGGGGGGGAGGAATTTTAATAATTCTAGGTACATGTACACACAAAGAAAGAAGATGTCCATATGTGACATCGCACGTCTTGTTCAAATTGTCAATAGACCGCTTCTGTAATGTATACAAATTTTATTATGCACTTTATACATGTACATGTATATTCTCTGAGCACCTACATGTAGTGACGAGCTATTCCATGAACCTGCTTTTTATAAATGAGCCTCAATGCTTGGAATCCAGTTTGCATACATTATTTGTTGCTATGTCCGGCAAGCTTTAAGGTTGTCAAGAACAAACTTTGTTTGAAAGGTACATGTATGCATAAAATTTGCATACATTACTAAAGCGGTCTCTTGGAGGTCCTTCAATTATTAGTGCTATCGACTTTAATAAACAATTTTAATCCCCTTATTCTTTGTCTGCTTTCTATCTAACTGTCCACACTTGCGGTGACTTTTTATGAAGGTATAATGGCCCTTTAAGTATGCGTACGTGTTTACAGATAGGATGCCGATGAAATATATTGTACAAAATAATAACAACTTCCTGGTTGTAAGCACAAGATTGCAGTTCTCTCAAACTCTTGGTGATTTTTTACGTTCAGATACACGTATGGTGTACTGCATGCATTGGACTTATGCAAAAAAAAAATTATGATGATACAGATGGTTGGACATTTGTACATTTGTTCATTGTACTTTTTTTATTGGGGGGGGGGGGGGGGGCTAGCTGTGTGCCAACATGTACTTCTGTGCATTAAGCCATTCAATACAACATGGTTTTCTTGTTCCTTTGGATCCATGTTCAAATATAACAGTTAGTATCCAGTGAGTTAAATATAAAGAGGGAGGGTTGGAGTATAGGCCCAATCCCAGACAAGAATGTGCATGAGGCTTGAATCTCGATCCAAATTCGACGTTGGATATATCACATACATTTACAAATGTAAATTTGGCTTTAATATTTCGCTCCCATCTGCCTTCATGTGCACACTGAAGGCACATCATGTAACTATGGTAATGTGTTAGTTCATTATAAAAACAATGCATGTATTAAAAAGTATTAAGTTAATAATCACATTCACAATTTCAATAATTAGATTATTTTGTTTACTCAGGTACAACAATTGACAATCAGTTTAAAATCTCATATCTAAAATTTGCACATGGACCTGACCATGTTTCAAAAAGACAAAAATCAATTAAAAGGGTACCAGTCACTAAAATATGTTCGCTTTGTATAAAGGGGTTTTGTCGCTATGCTACATGTATGAAATACAAGCTTCAAATATCATTGCAATTTTAAGTTCACTCTGAAAAAAAAAGACATGTGAGCAGACTTTGTCACGTCGATGCACCCGTACACGCTCGCATAGAATAGGGTCCATGCGGAACCCACCACCAACTTTGGTTCAGGACAGGTCCTATTCTATGGTTTTTATGTCATCCTTTGTTTTCTTCATTAACTGGTAAACCAAAAGAATGTAAGGTGAAGTTTTTGAAAGTTGACTTTATACATACTACATGTAGCTGTACAGAATTTTTTAAAAGGTGATTGATATGCTTTAAAACCTTATTTGCTGTGCTTGTGAATGGTCGAATTAACAGCCACTTCATGGCTGCATGTCAGTCACTTCTGATGATTGGATCATGTTAGCAAGTCACCAACCTGTCACGAGATATAAATGAATGAGTGAGGGAAGAGTGGGATTAAAGCTATGTCAATCCTGTCTGAGCCCATTACAGGAATAATCTATCAGAGATGGATTTGTGTATTTTGGAAATTTGGATTATATGGGGAAGGGGATGGGGGCAGAGAGAAAAAATGGTAGAGAAGGGGAGAGGGAGAGATAGAGAGAGAGATAGAGAGAGAGAGAGAAGGGAAAGAGAGGGATATACATGTGCAGGAAAAGAGAGAGAATGAGAAAATGCAAAAGACATTGTAGAGAGGGTACATTTGTAGCAATGGTCAGAGAGAGATCGCGAGAGAGAGAGAGAGAAGGGGGGGGGGGGGGGGTTACGGAGGAAGATTGAGACAGACAAATATTGAAACAGAAGTACATGCAGAGAGACATACAAGAAATATGGAATTTACAATGTACACACAGGCAGACCAAAACTAGAAGGTGGGTGTCGATCACCACAACTCATGCAGCCTCACACCAAGATCAAAGTCATAATCACAATATAAATTAACAAACTTAATCAAAAACAACCTAGAAATTTACCTTGATTTCTTGCCTTATATTATCTTCGGCACCTCGCACTGCACACACATATACGTGGCAGAAAACTTATCAATCTTATATTAATATGCATCAGATTCATAACAATAGTGAGAGGAAAAGAGGGGGTTCAGCCACAGCAAGTTGAGTGTTTATTTTGCAAATGCTTGAGAAAAAACAGACTGAAATGTTTTTTTATCCTCTTTTTATATTGAGCTACAATAATAACCATATAATTTCATACCTTTGATTTCAAAAGACAGTGGTACGAGACTGCATGGCAATAGGAGAAAATAGATATTGAACCAGGGCTTAATTACATTTTCCTGATTGATCATCTACAAGGAGTTACATGTATTAGTAGAGGTGTCGTGTAGTGGATACGTCACCGGACTGTGGATCTCATGGTTCGCAGTTCGAGTCCCGCCGTGGTGCTAATGTCCTTTGGCAAGACATTAATCTACATTTGCCACTCTCCACCCAGGTGTAGTAAATGGGTACTTGGTAGGAATTTATTCCTTGAATGCTTTCAGCGCCTTTTAGGGCAGCTGGGCTAAAGCCAGGGTAATAATACTACTTTGGCGCTCAGAAACATTGTATTAAACGCAATATAAATGTTATGTATTATTATTATTACAAAAAAAAAAAATAACGGTTTGGTGAAGTAAAGATCTTTCCTTCCTGTTCATGTATACATGTAGCTTGCGAACAGGAAATTAACAAGATATTAGCAGAAAGTTAAAACCACGCTGCAAGAGACTCTAAGGGCAGGGCACTTGACACACAGGAAAGGAAAATGTTTTTTTAAATCATGAGAGGCAGATTGTTTTTGATATATTTTTTTCTACAATAATCTTTGTGAAATTCTTCCAGTGGAGAGAAGCTGGGGGCAATATTGTGCCGTCATTATATTGCTTTAACATTTATAATGTGTAACATAAAGATCTGAAGAAGAAAAAAAAAAAAAAAATTGCAACTATAAAAATACCCTTTTTAGATATTCATGCTCCTGTTATGTGCACTAAAAATAATGTGCATGTAAGCATTAAAAAATGTGTTCATATAGTATCAAGAGCGGCATAATAAGAGCATTATTTTACGAGCGCTCATTCAGAAAACCCACACCGTGCAGGATCTGTGAATTGAGGAGAAAACTTTGCCATGCATGATACGGAAAATCAAATGACCTTTGACCGATATCTCGGTGGGATGATGCTAGGTCCGTATTATCCCGTTCATAAACTTAGCATTTGGTGGAAAATGCGGGTATTATGCGCATAAAAGCAGCCCTAAAATGCACATTATTTTGATGCGGATACATTCATAAAGTCCTATAATGCTCCTATTCTAAGCCTATTGCGCTCTTGTGGGAAATTATGAGAGGGGTATAACCATCGATCTCTACCAATGGATAAAGCAATGCCCTCTATGTACTGTTTCAATACAATTTTATGCATTTTTAGAATCGAATAATTCAGCACTGTGAAGTTTTTTCCACAAGTTAACTGCAAAACCTTACAGCATACACCAATTCTCATATGTTATATACCGGTAATCAACCTTTCCCATTTGCTTTGAGACAATTTCTTTCACAGTTCAATCTCATGACCAGAATTTAACTTTATCTTCAACTGATGACAAAGTACTGTATGATTTAAAAGGAATCTTGAGTTCTGGGAAGTTCTGGGAAAGTTCTGGGAAAGGTGAAAAATAATTTGTGAGCTTTCTCATTCCTTTTATGTCAGTTTGGAAGATCATCACGGTAAAAACATGCCCTGAAAATGATTGCTCTTCAAATGCTCTTGTATTCAAAATCCATTTTTGTGTGCATTACATGTGCTTTACAGCGAGATTGGGTCAATTTCTTATCTATTTTGATGATTCCAAATCAGCACAGTATAAATCAATTCTTATGTAGACATGGTCAACCTTTCCCAATTCCTTTGAGACAGTTTCTTGCACCATGTAATTGCATGACCAGAACTCTTCTTTATCTTTAACTCTCATTTCAGGCAATTATCAACAGCACTATCTCAGCCACCATGGCATTCACAAAGACCTCGCAGAAGTTTGGACAGTGGGCCGATACGAGAGCAAACACCGTCTATGGGCTGGGCTTCGGCTCCGAGATGGAACTTAACAAGGTATGTGAAAAAAATGGAAGATGTAAAAATCTTGAGGTCTGAAAATGTTGAAAAATAAAATCCCCACAGCAAAAAATAATCAATTAACATACTCAATGTAAATAATCATAGAGAAAGAGTATCTTATACAATAAATAGATAGGGAAGCCATAATAACAGAGTCAAAATATATTATAACTGAGGAAAGATGGGGACATCAAGTTTGTCTATAATATATTTAGTGTCATTTTCCAACTGAGGTATGTTGTCTCTTTTCTGGGGGGGGGGGGGGGGGAGAGTGTAAGCAGTCAAAAGGAGATAAATTAGATAATATTCCAATCTTTCGTTCTTTCTATCTTTGTCTATTTTCCCTACTCTGTCTCTATGTGTATCAAAGACCTTAGAACTGTTCCCCATATCCTTATTGCCTTGCCTGCTCCCGTTTTTCATCCCGTTTTTCATCCCCTTTGTATAATCGAGCCATAGTTGCATATATGGGCCTACAATGAAATCTCTCCAGCATTGGAATTAACACCATGATGTTCCTTATAAGGATGTACTTAGACTCAGAATAACAATCCAAGATCCACGTGATACACAATCATGAATTCCTCGCAACCGAGACTTGGATATATTCAAAGCCCAGTTCTTAATGACTACAACTGATTTATAGTGTTTACATTCTATGCATACTCATCATTGTGTGTGTACAAATATGTCCACACCATGTTGAGTCCTCTATACAGCTTCATGATGAATGCATATGTGCACCCATGTACCTTTTATTTCGGGTGCATTCGGGTGCATTTATGCATGTCAGTGCATGATGTTGACATATTATTGTTAAATAGAGCATATTGTTGTTGGTAGTAGTTAACTTCTCTCCCCTCCCTTTTTTTTTCTCTCTCTCCCCTTTTCTCTCCCTTTTGCACTATCTATCTCTCCATGTACATGTATTTCTATGTCTCTGTTGCTTTCTCTCTTACTATGTTGAGTTTTCTGTCTCTTGGGCTGTCTGTCTGTCTGTCCTTCTCTCTCTGTCTCTCTTCCTCTGTTGATTTGTTTTCTATGACCCCGTTTACAGTGCAGGGCCGGGCCGAGCCCGGCCTCGGCCCGGCCCTAAGTGCGGTACTCGGCCCCTCAATTTCGTGCGTTTACAGTGCGGGTTTCGGGCCGGCCTAAATTCTAACCTTTCAATATTTTGTCGTAGTGGCGCTCTGCATGTAAACAAACGTTTATTTTGGTGATATTTTTTTAGCTCGCATGCATACGACGAACGATCGAACACCACAGCTGCCCGCTTAACTTATCGGATAATTTCATATTTTCTATGCAATTTTAATATCTTTGTACGATCGAGAAGGCAAGAGGACGGATGAGGAAGGTCGTATTCGTAGAATTCAAAGGTATAATCGTAGAATTCAGAGGTATAATCGTGACAGGAGGATGAGGAGAGAGCGATATGAGGAGAATTGTCGCAGGAGGAATGGCCTGCTCTTTCGAACGAAACAGCATAAGAGATGAACGATGATAATTGAATAAAAAACACCAGTATCTCGACTTTTATTTACACGGACAAACTTTGGAAATCTCAGCAGAAAAGACAACAAAGCAGGCCGTACAATGCATGCAACGCTCAAAGCAACCGCAGGATCATGACATCATATCCGTTGATTTCATGATCGCTGCACTTCCGGGGTCGCATTTGGTACCGCATTTGGTACCGCATTTGGCCCCTCGTGCGTTTACAGTGAAAGAAGGCCGGGCCGAGCCCGGGCCGAGACTACCTCCAGAGCTGGTCCAAATGCACGGCCGCTTTTGGTACCCCATTTGGCCTTTTGAGCGTTTACAGTGAAGTTTAGGCCGGCCTCGGCCCGGGCTTACTCTCACTGTAAACGGGGTCTATGTCCCTGTGTCTGTTTCTCTGTTTGTCTCTCTGTCTCTCTCTCTCTACACTCATCAGTTTTGCTCCCACCTCTCTCTTTCTTTCTCTGTCTTTCTCATTGCTGCCCTTGGTCTGTCTTTCTGTCTCTTTGTATCTCTCTCTCTCTCTTTCTCTTTCTGTGATTTTCTAATTGGATGCCAAATGGAAAGCTTAATCTGTATATCTGCATTTCTGTTACCAATGACACTCTTTGATTTGGCTTTTGATATGCCTTGTTAACATGGTCTGCTTAACATGGTCTGCTTCTCTCCTTCTCTCTCCTGAACCTGCAGTTCATTGAAGAATTTGACAGAGTGAAGGAAGCAGCTTTAGAAATAAACTCGGAACCCTCCAAGAAAGGCATAGACTCCACCCCCGTCCAGAATGGATCGACCAAGATTACCAACAATGAAATCAATCATGCCAAGGTATTATTTGATGATTTTCTATTGTATCACCCTGATAGGCAATTATATCGAGTCAAAAAATGAACAAATTATTCATGATTTTAAGAAAGAAAAAAACAATCTGATGAATATTAATTGTATGAATTTGTAAAACTTTTTAGATTGCTCTAAAAGATAACAGAATTTCAATGTGCTGAATTAGGCGTGCATTTTCCGGTGTCATAGTGGACAGCTGTCCTTAAGTTTTTAAAAAGGAGTATTACCTGTATCATAAATTTGATTCCATGTGTCCTTGCTTGCAGCAAAGTTCTGGGGATTCAACCGGATCGATACCAAACTCAGTACAAATCGTGGCCTCCTCTGATGCGCAGCTGAAGTATGAGAATGATAGACTTAAAATAGCCTTGGCTCAGAGGTGAGTAGCAAGCACTGTGTGGTACATGCACTTCTCTCACATTGCCAGCCAATCAATAAATTAACCCATTCACAGGTTTAGGAGAGGACCGGCTGTGGTAGACCTCTGTTAAAACAAAAACAAGCTTCCTGCATATTTCCATAACTTCAGTGAGATTGGTTAAATATTGCTATAATAATGATTACAAGTAGGAATGCTTGTAGGTAAAATGCATTTATCATCTGCGTGACATCATACCCAGGAAGGGAAATGAGGCCCCATTCTTTAATGGCTTGACATTTTTTATCAAGATGAAATATTCCCTACTCATGATAATATCTGATCATGAACATTCCAGTAATGTTACCTGTAATATGCATAAATGTGCACAAGCGATTTTAGGGGAGCTTCCCTGAGGGGAATTTTATGAATGGGCACAATTATGTAGTCAATAGGGATAGATTATAAGTTGTTAGCTGATTCATAAGATAAATATTAAGTTCAATTCCTGCCTGTAGATTCCTGAAGCTTACATGAATCTGTTGTCAGTAGTCCTATGTCGTTTGGGGATTGTGATTAAATCAGTGCAATTAAGCAATTACTTAATCAGGTTATACAATCAAGTCTCCCTCTTGATTTACAAGTGTGTTTTTGTCATCGTGGTGTAACGTTTTGTCAGGTGCCATGGCCAGATCATATTAGCCCTGTTCACACTTGATGTGATAAGGAAACCAGGGCCCTGTTTCATAAAACCTGTCATCAATGACAAATTGCAATAACTGTTATAAGCTACTAAAATCCTTGCATCTGATTGGCTGAGAGCAAATTTGTCAGTAAAAATCACAGACAAGGCACTTGATGAAACGCCCCCTGATGCAGAAAAATAAAATAACTGGAGTGTAGTGTGCATCGCCTTTCTGTATCCTATAACACACAGATAAATACAGTGAAACCTGTCTATAAAGACCACTCAATGGAGACAAGTAAAGCGGTCTTTATGAGCAGGTGGTCTTAATGTAATTGTTCCTTTAATACATGTTTCAATGAGAAATACTTTTCAAGGGAAACAAAAATTGCGGTCTTTATAGACAGGTGGTCGCTAAATAGACTTGACTATTACCCCTATTGGGGCACTTGTTGCATGCAGCTATCATCTTTTGGCACCCCTACATTGTACATCCCAGGTAGAAAAACCAGTAGAAAATTTCTACTGGTTTCTACTGGTCAATTACCTATTGGTTTGTACTGTTTTTTACTGGTCAATATCTACTGGTTTGAATATGGAAAGTGGACCCCCTAACCAGTAGAAACCAGTAGAATTATTTTTAATGGCTCCATTAGAAAACCAGTAGAAATCTCTACTGGGACCATTACAAACCAGTAGAAAACCAGTATAAGTTTTTACTGGAACCAATAAAAACTAGTAGAAAAACCTACTAGGACCATTCGGAGACCAGAAGGAATCACTTCTAAAACCATTTAGGATTCCAGTAGAAATTTCTTATGGTTTCCAAGAAATTTCTAATGGTATCATCCAGGAATTCTACTGTAAACCTACTAGAACCATTAGGAGACCAGTAGGAATCACTTCTAAAACCATTAGGATTCCAGTAGAAATTTCTAATGGTTTCAGCCAGGATTTCTACTGGATTCCTACTTATCTCATAATGGTTCCAGTAGAAAATCCTACTGGTCTGCTATTGGTTTCAATACAATTTCCTACTGGTTTGTACTGTTTTTTACTGGTTTGACTTAGTTTTTTTAACACCCTGCTGAAACCATTAGACTTGACTGGTTTCTAATGGTATTTAATGGTCTTCAGAACGATTAGACTTTACTGGTTTCTAGTGGTTTTCTACTGGTTTGACTTATTTTTTTTTTAACACCCTGCTGAAACCATTAGACTTGACTGGTTTCTAATGGTATTTAATGGTCTTCAGAACCATTACCGGTAGACTTTACTGGTTTCTTGTGGTTTGTACTGGTTTGACTTGACCAACTTGCTGAAAACCATTAAATGCAACTGGTTTTTATTGGTCTTTACTTGTCTCCTCATCCAATTGACTCTAATGGCTTTTAACAGTTTTTACTGGTTCACCAATAGTCTCTACTGGTCTTTAAAAACACAATAGAAACCAGTAGACGGTCACTACTGGTTTCTACTGGTTTCTATGGGAATTTCGACCTGGGATGCCATTCATTCACAAATACATTGTTTAATTTTTTATACCCCCGCCAAACGAAGTTTGAAGGGGGTATATAGGAATCAGTCAACGGTCGGGCGGTTGGGCGGTCGGGCGGTCAGTCGGTCCGTTGCAAATCTTGCGGATCAAACTACTTTCTCAGTTTTCGACCAAAGCTCATGAAATTTGGTACACACATTGGTCTTGGTGGGAAGATGTGCAAGACATATTTTTCGGATGAGTCGGAATCTGCGTTGCCATGGTAACGGCATATTTATGGCAGAAAATCAAGGAAACACATTGCGGATCGATCTACTTCCTCAGTTTTCGACCGAAAGTCATGAAATTTGGTACACACATTGGTCTTACTGGGAAGATGTGCAAGACATATTTTTCGGATGTGTCGTTGGATGTGTCGGAAGCTGCGTTGCCATGGAAACGGCATATCTATGGCAGTAAATCAGGGAAAAATCTTGCGGATCGAACTACTTCCTCAGTTTTCAACCAAAAGTCAAGAAATTTGGTACACACATTGGTCTTGGTGGGAAGATGTGCAAGACATATTTTTTGGGATGTGTCGGAGCTGCGTTACCATGGTAACAGAAAATCGAGGAAAAATCTATCATATACTGTTTTCAATGCATGTTTTCACCAAGTGCCCTAATTTTTGGATAAGGCTGTTGTCACAGGGCGGGGGTATTTAATCATCTTTAGTGATATTTCTAGTTTATTTGCTGTAATGTTTTGTTTGCACAGTTAAGCAGTTTATTTCTAGTATTCAAGATTGCCTTCAAACTTTGAGATGGTCTTGTATTTTGATAATAAAATATCTCTTCATGTCTATTCCCTTGCAGTTCAAATAATGCCAAGAAGTGGGAGCTGGAGCTCCAAACATTGAAGAATAACAATGCCAGACTAACTACAGCCCTTCAAGAGAGTACTTCTAATGTCGAAGAGTGGAAGAGGCAGCTGTCAGCATACAAGGAAGAGAATGTCAGATTAAAGAAAAGGGTAAGTATGAGCAATTTTATTTTGATCCCATTTTAGTTTTGGCAAACCTGCGATCTGTTTCATCAACTTGATTTTATTTGAGTCGTTTAATAGCAAAACAATCATAATTTTAAGCTACTGTGAAGTTTTCTTGGCCTAAAGCGGAGTGAGAAGCAAATTAAAGATGGAAAATAACAACAATGCTTCTTGGATCGCTGGTCACGATTTAGATTTACCTTTTGCCTTCCTCTGTTTTGGTAACCTTTATCATATCTTTACAAAGTGGATTTCTTCAAGGAAATGACATACTGAAATTTCCAAACGATTAAATTCATATTCCTATCATTTTGTTACCAACTAGGCCCAGTTTCATAAAACTTGTCAGCAATAACAAGTTCCAATAAGTAATAAAAGCTACTGAAATTGTTGCATTTGATTAGCTGTGGGCTACTTTGTTATAGGATTGTGGCATGTGTTATTGATAATTTTTTAAAATGAAACTTGGCCCTAGCCTTGAAAGTGACCTGACACTGGAATGAAGTGTAAGTAAACTCGTCAGTGTTTGATTGGCTTTCAAATATTCTCATGTCATTTTCACAAACTATTCCAAGATTGAAGATACTAATCTCCAAAAATTTTTTGTTATTATTATTATTATTATTATTATTATTATTATTATTTTTTTTTGGGGGGGGGGGAGGGGGGAGGAGGAGGACGGGAGGGGGAGGAAGGGAGGGGGAGGAAGGGAGGGGGAGGAAGGGAGGGGGAGGAAGGGAGGGGGAGGAAGGGAGGGGGATGGGTTGATTCTTGTTCATGTAATTACAATAACAAATTTATTCCATATATGAACATACATGTACATTACCATAGTTGAATGAAGGAACTAACGTCATAGATTTTTTTTGCTCTCTCTGAACAAAACCTACTCTTTAATATCACATGATGTCTGTCAATGATTCTCATTGTAGATGAAAGAGTTAGAGGCCACCGTAGAACCTGCGGCTCAGAATGGACACAGCGATACAGCAGAGCTTGAAAGTAGAATACAGGAACTCACCCTGGCACACAAAAACAAAGAACAGGTAAGAAGGAATGTAGAGGTACTTTGGTGTCAGTTGGGGCAGAGTGACATAATTTTTTGCTACATGTAGCTCATGAAAATTGTGTACACCAATAAAAACAAAAGCTGTGAGCTGCTAGTGTACACACCTTGAACATACCTTAATGGGCACATCCAGTGGCGTATCTGGACTTTACTCTAAGGGGGTCAAAACCCTACATCTAAGCATAAAGTGATGTCTCTGTGTCCTAACCTACACCATCAATTTGATGGTATATATACATGTATCTAAGCATAAGATCCACTTTTTAATGGACATTGTTTCGAGGTTGGCTATTGGTGAGAAACATGTAGAGTTTCTTAGTAATACCAAAGAAGTACCTGGCTTCCAGGGAAACAGAGCATGCATGACTCATAACCAATCTGAGGTTTTGGTTACAGTAGTGGACAAACAGTACATGCCCCTCCCCCCTTCATCTCAATATTTGAGGATATTCATAAACTTCCTGATTCCTCTCTTTAATGTTTCTCTGACTGGTTTATTTCTTTTCTACAGGAAGTGGAGGGCTTATCCAAGAGACTTGAAGATGTTTCCGGTTTGGCTGAGGAGAACACAAGATTGTCATCAGAACTGGAGGTATGAGATCATACCTTCAGCCAATTCATATATCTGGCTAAAAGTAATATGTAAATGTTCATTCAGGGATGGCCAGACAAGACCCCTGGACACATGGGCATTTTAATCCTAAGCCCGGACCCAAATTTAAAATTTTGTCATGGGGCTCATGTACACAGACCCTAAATCTTTCAATCTGGACCACCTGTGAAAAATAGGTTGTGTGGAGCCCTGATACACCAAGTACATTGCATACATGGAAAATTTGTGACGAAGTTGCTTAACCACTTTGAAATGCCATATATGAGCATGTGTTGTTCTTAGACTATTATTCTCTTGACCCCAAAATACTGTTTATGACCTAAGACTGCATTTTGTTTATAGTAAATTCGTGTTCCTCATACTCTTATGGGGAGATTTGTCAGCGGTTAACTGCCCTGAACCATTCACTCATGAAATATATTTGGTACATGTATATTGTGGATGTATGTGTAAGCTCAACCATAGTGGCGCAGGTTTCAATTATGTTTTTACCATTCTTGTTCATTTTAGAAAACGGGGGCCAATGTAGATGCTTTGACGAATCGCCTCACCGACCTGGAAGAAAAACTTCAAGAGGAGAGGACGGCGAGAGAGGAGAACAGTACGCAGTTGACAACCCTTCATGAACAGCTTGGAAGTACTCTGGAACAGCTCGCTTCGTTACATATCCATCTCGGCAAATCATTGTGAGTTTTGTTTGTTTTTGTTTTTATGGCTTTGTCACCAAAGACAGTAGCTACATGTGTAGTCTGCAGGCACAGACTTAAGTTTAATAAAGTTTCATACAGCCTAGTTGTATTTTGTCAGCCTGCATTAACTATAGATCTGGCTGTTGGCACATATATCTCTCACATTTTTCATGGTATTGTATCCTCTCTCCTATCTTACTTTCTTTCTATCCCTATCCCTCTAACTTCTATCCCGTTATATATGTTGTATATATCTACTTGACTTTTATAATGATTTGTTTTTTTTTGTATAACAGGCATCCCCAATCACAAGCATTGTTAGGCTTTTCAGGGACCATGCCTCCTTCAATTACTTTACTTAAACGTTTTTCTTGTGTTTGTATCTCATGTATGTAACAAATCAGAAGGAAAATATATGTTTTGAATTGAATTGATGACCAGTTACTGCAAAGGGCCTATGGCATGCTGTCTATAGTCTTCCACTTCAGACCCTGCATTATGCATGAATACGGCAGTCTACATGTACATGTATGTGATAGCAAAGACAAATTGTTCAGGGATTGATTGTTCACAAATCTAGGTACATTTTGCTATTGTGTTGCTCAGTGGATAGAGCGGTTTATAGCCACGTGGTATTCTGCTAATTAAATACAGTTAACCTTACATAAGTCGAAGTCACATAAGTCAAACTTTCCCTAAGTGAAATCAATTTTTTTGACCAAATATGTGTTATATACATTTCCGAATTCGAATTTTGCATAAGTCGAACTACATGTATTTTTGTGGTCCCAACAGATTCAATTTATGCAAAGTTAACTATTAATCTTATTCCATTTTATCTACACCCAATATGTGTAATTGGTCTGATAAAATTTTGGCTTGGTACATGTATTAAACCAAATGGGGCTATCAGTAGAGCTGCATGGTCTTAAAAAAAAGAGGTTTAGCTGGAAGTGGGACTAAATCTTTGTACTATTGTCCCCATGGAAGGCATTAGTGCTCAACAAGTACCTAGTCCCTCGTGTTGGATGTAAAGGCATAGGTCTTCTGGATCTTTAAAAAATACGCAAGCATACAATAATAGACATGTACATGTACTTGGATTTTTAGCAGTGGAGTGAAGTACTGGTAATTCACAGAATTTCATGCATATTTTCCTTTGAAATTTAATTCTACATCCCTCTGCACTTCAACAAAATACAATTGCAAAATGTGCAGTGGTTTCTGATCTTTGACATTCTCCTTAATATGTTATACATGTAGTTCAGTGTGCAGTTGTAAAATGTAGGCCTTTTGAAGCCAAGAACATTGTAGCAATTGCTTTTATGCAGATCCTTTTTCTGATGGGTAATACATATACATGTAACTTACAATGTACTTAATGTGTTTTCCTTTCCTTTTTTTTTCCAAAGACACCCTTGATGCCCAGTAGCTGCAACAAACCTTGGGCCAATATGGCCTCAAGGAGCGAACAGGGACCATACATTTCCATGTTACTTCTCAACGGACATCATCAGAGCTGCAGGACATTGCAATAGTAAAACATTCTTTTAATACTTTTGTGGAGCGATCATCAGAAAGTACCAAGTCTCTTCAAGTAAAGCATGGATTGTGCAGCCAAATATTTGGCGAGAGCTTCTATGCAAAAGACAGAAAATAGGAGGATGGTTTGATTCCAAATGAAAAAGAATAATACCTTTGAAGATTTGTTGGTGATTCATGAAGTACATGTAGGGCATATAGACTGCTTGCAGCAAGGCATGAAGAGAATATGCTTTTGTGCATAGTTTTGTTTACGTTTGCGTCTCAACAGTCGCTGTTTCGTTATTGTTTGTTTTGTCAATGGCTGAAAAGAGCAGAAATTTTAGGGTAAACATGCAGTTGATTGCATAGCAGGGTAAATGACTGTGGGAATATGTGAAGCTTTTTAATGTAAAAGAATTAATGCAGACTTCGGACATGCCTTCTGCCACAAAATGATGCATATAAATCACAAGCTTTCGGACTTCTAAGTGGAGTGGAAACTGTTTACTTCTCAATGAAATTTTTTTTGTCCTGATTCTTGGGTTGGTAGACTAATTCACTCGTAACTATTCCTGTACTTCTAGGCATTAGTCTCAGTGCTTGCCAGGATTCATTACAACTTAAGTTTCACTGAGAGAGTTTTGAAAATCTGTTCAGCCTGGGAGACAGGCTAGACCTTTAAAGCTTGTCTTGTGTGATGCAGCATTGCAAAAGTGGGCACCCCGGTATAAACCTGTTCAGCCTGGGAGACAGGCTAGAGCTTTAAAACTGGTCTTGTGTGTTGCACCTGGTATAAACCAGTTGGATATTATTTGACTTCAGTAAAACGTGCATTTTCATTAGGCAGCATCCAGAGTTATCTTGAATATATAGCACTTAATGGGTTAAAGTTGGTTACATTCACAATATCTTTTTTCCAGCAATCTTCATGGAACATGTCAATAAATTGTTGTTCATACCCCTACTTGTATTAACTATTCTTGTACTGCTGTTACACTTTATGTTAAGACAGACGAGTAGAAAGAACATGCCATGTTGAAAGCCTGGGGTGGTATTCTGAGATTTATTTTATCTTGATTTTAGTGAAATAATTTTAATTGTCATTGCAAAATGTACACTTACGTTGCATCATTGGTTAATGACTGCGCAAAAGTGGCTGCGTAAGCGGAAGACATCTGCGCATACACTAATAAAATGCTGCAGTTCAAAATTTGTTAGTGCAAATAAAAAAATCTTTTCACTAAAATCACGATAAAATAATACTCAGAATACCACCCCTGGGTTATGCCAGTTGGACATTTTGCATCTTATTTCTATTTCAATACCTTTGAAAAAGTAAGAAAGAAAAAGAATTCCCATTTTGTGAGTCATAGATCATCTGTTCTAAAGGGTGATAAATATGCAGACATCAATACTATCTATTACATTTATTTATTATGCATTTATGATCTGTTTTAATGATTACATGCTCGATATATGTTAAAATGCAATATTTGTGAGCACAATCAATAGACGCAAAGAATTCTTTGGAATACTGTATACACTTAAGCTGCATATATTTTGGAAGTACATGTATAACATATTATTTGGCAGGGTGAACACTTATTAACAAACCTACTTAAATGTTATTCAACCAGTTTGTAAAAATAATTATGTACTTAGCCATTTTTTACAAACCTTTATGTATGGTATGATTAAATTTAGTCTAATGAGATTCAAGCTTAATATTAGTCTTTCACGTCCAAATTATCAAAATAACAGAATACTTATATTAGAGATGTATTCATTTGGTGATTAGACTTACATCATACATGTAACGCTAATGGTCACATACCGTACCGTAATTTTAGAAAGAGTATGTGTCAAAGATGGCAGTGTAATTGTGAGCATTGGGAATGGCCATAGGTGAAAAAGGATTATCTAAATTTCATATATATTGTTTTAACTTGTTCGTAATTGTACATTCATATTGATCATGTGAATTCATTGAAGTCTACCCATATATGTGTGTTTACATTTTGATGTAATATTGTGTGGATGTTTTTTTGTATAGTACATGAAATTATATTTTGTGAATTAATTTCATGATACAGCATATGTAAGGTACATGTACAACATGTTGCTTAGCAAAATGTTGTTGTGCGTAAAAATGCGGGAAAGACGCATAATTATTTAAAATCAAAATTTAATTTTTTCGATGCAGAACCAAAATGTCAGGATGTATAATTAGTATTGACCTCTTTGAACCATTTTAGGCAGAAGAAAAAGCAAACTATTTTTCAGATATGTCTGATTCTAATTTTAGAAGTACAGACAAAATTAGCAGTTTTCATCTTTGCGTCTTTCCATGTCTTTATGCAATGCACCATTGCGTTTCGCTATTAAAGCTACCTAAAGTGGGCTCCGGGAAAGACAGGTACATGTATACTTTACCACACATCTACGTGTACAAGTACCCCAAACTTCATCTGTGTCTGTGACGCAGGCATCACTTGATGTAACTTGCAGTAGGCAAATGTGATGCACAGACATTGGTAACAAAATTTGTGGAACTTTACACGAGATCAATTTACTGAAAAAGTATATATAGATATATATATGTGTATATTTGATAAACCAGTTTCTTCGCTTCATATGAAATTTATGAAAATATAATATTTGAATCAGAAAAACAAATCATTATCTTGAATTCATTTATCAGATGTTCTTCTGTCAAATTGTTTCTTTTCTGCTAAGTAGTCTGTCAACATTTTCACTAACAACTGCATGTATATTTACATTAAAGTATAGTAAATATACACTACATGTACTACGACTCGAATACAGAGATTTACTATGATTGTGATAGTCCATGATAATCTTAAGAAAATGTGTATGTTGGTATTTATCACCAGTTCTCTACAGTGTATATTGTTTTAGTTGTTGTTTTAATGTCTTCTTGTATTTTATTTCAACTAATTTGCTTCCAACCTGTATGATTGTTGTGATGTTGATTTTGTTTTGTACATAGAATCAAAACTCTATTCCATACTTTATGTAACATTGTGTCAACTTTGTACAGATAAACTCTTGACGATATTTGTATTTTGGTAAATATTGCTGCAATATTCTGTGTGAATATCCTATTGGTAACTTTTTGAGGACAGGCAAGGGCGATGTATATTTATATTTTATGGTATCTGTCATAAAACTTGTTTCACATGCACTACGCTGCAGGTAGTGTTTAGCACGCAATCTCAGTCTGGCCTGGTTTACTATCTACTGAAGATCCTTAGCGGTGTCTGGACCGGTCTAGTAACTCGATACAGAACACAGCTATACATTATCGAAATCTTGACACCTGTCCAATAAATCAATATTTCTTCTTTGGGCTTTGTTTTGTGACATATTAATCAAGTCAGGCATACGTGTAAATGGGCAAAGTAAATGTTCTGAGTGATGGCCGTTTTGGCAAATATAAATTTTCGCAAATGGTAAAAGTTGAATTCTGACCATTCACAACTTCATGAAAGTTTCATGCACGTGAAAATTTCTAGTTTTATGCTAATCCTGTATTAAAAAACAGACAATCTGGGTGTGCCTTGATAAATTTTGTACGATTCATACTCCCATCTTTTAAAAAATGAAAAATGAAATGTGTCAATTTGTAATCATATGATTACAAATTAAGTCTTATAAACAAATATTTCCTCCCATGTCATGTTCTGAAAGACAGCTCTGTTTAGACGTTTGTAACAAACCCTTTAGGACCCAAGGAAATTTCACTTACAGTTAACTGTAAGTCAACTCTAAGTCAAATCAACTTTTTTGACCAAACTATGCAAAACATGTTATTTACATGTACATTTCTTAAGTCGAATTTTGCACAAGTCAAAACTAGTTTTTGTGGTCCCAACAGATTTGACTTATGGAAACCACCTTATATCAGGGCTTAAAAACAATAAAATATGAAGGAGTGCGATTACCTTGTTATAAACAAGGTTTTTTTTACTGTAGGCCTATGTCTTTGTCAAACTGTCCTCTGCTGTGACTGCATTAACCATCCAGCATGTCAAACTTTTAATTAAGTACACATTCCACAATTGACCTACCTACAAGAAACAAGCTTTATACCAATATTCCTGAACCATCAGAATCAGGTTTAAAAAAGCTCATTATTTTGACAATAAATGATTAAACGTACAACTACATTTTTTGTTTTATTTCATATTGCTTTCTTGCGAGTTTGTGTGTGTGTGTAAATTAATATTGTGGATCCTCAGAAAAGCTGTGAGAAGGCTACGAGACCGATACTGTCGGTCTGTACCCCAAACCTCCATTAGGCTTGCGGACAAAGTAAAAATGAGATGAAATGCAGGTCAGGATTGTACTGGTACACAAACCAGGGCCCCGTAACACAGTTTGCAATCAAGATCTAAATGGCGATGGCCAATCGAGACCATCATAGCATGCCCATATTGTTCAAAAGGCTGATCATTTAACCAATCAGAATTGCCGTTTCATATTTGCAATTGATCATGATAGCAAGCCTTTTGTGTTAACAACAGGCCAAGGTGCAGCCAAAATGAGATTACATGGGCAAGTGAATTAGAAAAAAATTTGGCTGTACGGCATTTCACCGTGGGTAAAATCTCCACAATTAAAAAAAAAGTCCATCTTAACCTACATGTATGTAAACAAACATATTTTGCACAATCATAAAAGGCGTAACAAAATCTTAAAATGACATCAATGGATATTGATACAATTTTTTTTTTTGAAGTTAAAACTACATGTCTGACTATTCTGTTTACCGACATAATTTTTGTTTGTGATGTCCAAACCTCGTATGTGTAGTAAATAGAATTTGTAGTTCATGTATGTTAAGCAAGCTTGCCTTCTGCTGTGCAATGGTACGAGCACTGAGTGGGAACATACACACTTCCCTAATACAAAACAGCGACCCATAGACCAACTGACCATCAACAGATTGTAAGATAC
Organism: Heliocidaris erythrogramma; assembly: GCA_025617745.1. Taxonomy (NCBI): domain Eukaryota; kingdom Metazoa; phylum Echinodermata; class Echinoidea; order Camarodonta; family Echinometridae; genus Heliocidaris; species Heliocidaris erythrogramma. The sequence continues at coordinate 37,057,083 of CM046860.1, forward strand.
CGTGGAAAGTTGCTCTAAAGAGCTCTGATACAAGATTCCTGATATAACAAGGTAGTTTTGCTGGTTCCAGGTCTTATCGTTCTTTTGTTTTACCCGATATGAGGAGATTCCTGATATAACAAGGTAATTTTCATGGTCCCCAAGGTCCTCGCTATAGTGCGTTTCCACTGTATAACGAGGATCTTGGGACCATTACAATAACCTTGCTATATCAGGAATCTCCTTATATCAGGGTGAAAAAACCCAAAGAACATAATGACCTGGGACCAGCAAAACTACCTCTTTATATCAGGAATCTTGTTATATCAGAGCTCTTTATAACAAGTTTCCACTGTATCATTGACGGATTGTCAGATACACTGAATCTTTGTGTCTTTGTAATCCAAAGTACAGAACAGTGATTTTTAAAAATCTTTTTTTTAAATAGTACACATACGTGCAAGCACATTGGACCTTAAAGATAGTGATAGAGATAATCTATTCAAACTTTTATTCACACACACAAACTAGACAAACAGTATAATGATTGCAAATGGAAATATTTTTATTAAAAACATTACTCATACATATTTCATATACATGTACATGCCAAATATTTTATCAAAAATAATATGAATCAATTTCAATATTTGTTTGACTTAGGAAGAAAGAGGAATTTAATAATTATTTGAATAAGCAAAGAAACACTTGTCCACACAATTATGTAGACTTTTTTGTGGGCAAGTTCCTATTGGGGGATCCATTTTCATCAACAATTTTTACATCTTTCCCTCAAAATAATCAAGGATATCCCAATAATCAAGTGCTTTTCAAAAAATTATTCTACTTTTCTATTTGTGAATTAGAAATATTAAAATCAAGTGCAACTATGTGAAGTTCTTTGTCAGCATGTTCTTATTGGGGGATCCATTTTCATCAACAATTTTTGTACCTAACAGAATGCATCTTTCCCTCAAAACAATCATGAGGATATCTGCAATAATCATAACTACTGCTTCCTTTTTTAAAATAACTTTTTCATTTTTTGGTGAATGTACAGTATTGAAATCTTTGATCCCTTCAAACAGCAAATATTTCAAAGATAAAGTTGAGTTCTGGTCAAGAGATTACATTGTGAAAGAAACTGTTCCAAAGCAATTAGGGAAAGGCTGATCATGTCTTCATTAAAATTGGTGTATAATGAGATGTCTTGGAATCAACAAAATGACAATTGATTTAATCCTAATGATTAAATGCACTCAGAAATGGGTATATGGGACTGCACAATACATGTGGCATGAATGTTCTGCCTGAACAATTCAGCCATTTTTTAATCATAATTTTAATCATAATTTCAATAAGAGAGCATTTGAAGCGCAATCCTTTTCAGGGAGCATTTCTACTATTATGTTCTTCGAAACTGACATACCGGTAAAAATAATAAGTTAACAAATTATTTTTTTACCTTTCCCAGAACTCTCAACCTTCTTTTTAATCTTTGGCCCTTTCAAACTGCATACAGGTTCCTATCCCTTCCACCTTCTCTTGTAAAATATACATGCAAAAGGGTTTATTTTTGGAATGTTTGATAGACAGGGAATTCATTGAATTCAAAGCTTCTTCATATCTTCAATTGCAAACCTGTTAACTTACCAAATACTTACCAAGTAATATGAAGTCTGTGTGGACTTGCATTGTTACCTTGGTTGGAAATAGGAAGATACTGTTTAGGCCAACCCACATGTCCTCACAAACATACCGGATGGGGATGGACAAGGAACTTTGCAAGGAGAATTCTCAACAGCGATAGGGTACCTTGTAAACTTCCCGGACAGATGGCAACAAATCTTCAGGAACAATGTCAAGGAGGGGAGCACCAATGCTTTCAACGTGGAAGAGGACTCTCGCAAGCCGAAGACTTTTATCCCCATGGATGGTGTTCCTAGAATATACAGCAGCCAAACTCTGGAAGATCACAGTGGCGACATTCTTGGAAGACATGGTACATTGTACATATTCAGATATCCCAAGTAGAGTACACATCAACAGCTTACGTTCATATTATTGCATCTCGGCCAAAGGACGATGTTTCAGATGTAACTTTGAGGGAACGAACTGCTGTGAAACGCTTTCACTATCCGTATCGGCATCAAATTTCCTGTTTCGAGCTATGAAGTGGTCTATATACATGTACATGTATTCTAATCTCTCTGTCATCGCAGAACATTCTGAGGCCCTCTGAGCTACTGGCTTTAAAAAAACATGTCTTTTACAAGTCTTCAAACCTTCTTTTGCATCCACCACACAATAGATTCCCCAAGAAGAACAAGAAGCAAAGGTGTCATCATCTTCTAGTATTGGCATAACTTCATATGGTACTGATAACTCGGGTGATAATCAACCAATCCTTGCTAAGACACGCCTTCACAAGTTGTCCAAACCTTCTCTCACTCCAAGCCTCAGAACACGAGATGGCATTCACCTACCGCCCCTTATCTAATATTCACTCTGTGGGAATGGTATACTTTCTCACTTTCATGAGATCAAATACTTTCAGGAAACCGGTATTCAACGCCTAAATTGTATCGCTTCACGAAAACATTGAACTTTGTTTCATGAACATTTGTGAAAATCTTTCTTTTATCCTTAGCACCAGGTTCTAAAAGAATCCATTATTGATCATAGTACTGAAGTGCACTTTTCAAAGTACATTCTTCAACCAGTCCCAGTAACAGGCTCGCATTGATTTTATTGATGTACAAGTCAAACTGATGCAACTAATTAAAGACTCCTGGAACTCATTTGCAGAGAAATGCAAAAGAACTGAAATATAGAGATCTTTGATTCTGGAAGACCATCTGTAGATTGAGCCTTTGAGAAGGATCGATTTCACATTCTGCTTCTGAGTTCATTACAAACAAATAATATAATCCATTAATGACTGATTTTATTTTTTATTTTTTTTGTTGCAAATACTTTGGCCCAATGTCTTGTTTCCAATCAACCAGTTATTAAGCACACAACCCAAGGCCAAAGAAGCTGGCTTCACCCAACCATCTTACGCCAAATCAAAGAGCGCACCGAACAAAACTTTGATATCGATCCTTACATGCCTCTAACCAAAAGCAGTTCTTTATTTGCTGGTCAGGAGATTAGACACTTTACATAATAATAGAAGCTCTAAATAATTCAGTTTTTGTGGATACTTTTTTTTATCATTCACAGTGCCAAACATCTGTGAGCTGTAACAAATGGCAAACTATCATTAAAACTGCACCATCTTCCTTTCTCCTAAAATACCCACAGCTGAAGTGATCCTTCTATATCATCATCACGATGCACCCAAGTTGCCTCTAGAGGATTTCTAACAGCTTTGAAACAGCCATAACATTGATTTGACCAATGTATGGCAGGGACTTGGATGGTTTCACAGGGAAGCTCTGTTGACAGTTTCCAAGGTTGTTCAATCCACATTAGATGTGTAACTTACCCATCCATTTCCCAAACTTCCTGAAGCCACCATTATGAAGTGATCCTTCTATATCATCATCACGATGCACCCAAGTTGCCTCTTGTGGATTTCCAACAACAGCTTTGAAACAGGCATAACAATTATTTGACCAATGTATGACAGGGAGTGAGATGGTTTCACAAGGAATCTCTCTTGACCATTTCCAAGGTTGGTCAATCCACATTAGATGTATGACTTACCCATCCACTTTTCAAAATTCCTGAAGGCACCCGTACGTAAGCGTGTAGTTCCACGACTCCAGTTATAAGTTTTGGAAATCTAAGTTGCCTTTCCTCAGCTGCCACTCTTCAATCAGCAGAAGTCTCTTCCAAACACATGTATGCAATGCCAGCAGGTTTTATAATTCTTCATTCGAGACGGCTTGGTACATTACGATTACAAGATGATGGATGAATAGTCAACTATCAATAGAATTATTGAAAATTTCCATGCAACTGCAGACTGGACACATACGCACACAGGAACAGAATTTCACCAAACTTTGAAGACACGAAGCTTGACATCTGATGGTTAACTGACATTCTGTCTTTGACTACCGATACTGATTTTGGCCACTATTCGCAGCAACCACACTCCATTTGACTTTGGAGGGAGCAGTAGCAGTCCGCCTGGTAGGAGAATCAACATATGCTGAAACGTGGACGAACCTGAATTTCGCTATAGAGTTGCTCAGACTGCGGGACTCCACTTTTGTTAAGATCAACTTGTTGCACTGAACTGAATAAGCCCTCTTGTGAATTCACCAAATAACAGTATCTCTATGCGGCCTCCGATTTTAAGATCCATTGGGATAAAAAAAATATGTAGAGTCATTCACACAAAAAAGAAAGTAAACGTCCCATTTTGATGTTGCAGAGATAACCTTACTGGGTAACCCTGAATGAGGCTCACCAAAAGATAACAAGAATTTCCAAACTAGCGTGCTGCAGCTGCAGCAAGGACTTATTTTTTTGTGCTCAATGCCTCGTTTGAAAATGAAAACTCTGACTCTTTAAATATTTGATCATTTCAGGGTGCAAGGTCAGGAACTGACACAATTAGACTTTCACATATTTGAGAAATATGACAATAACACAATAAAAAAGTGCCTCAATTGTAACGTCTTCATGGTCAGTTCTTTTCAAATTCAGCGATAGCGAACAAGAAGACTGGGAGAAGTTTTTGAAACTTGATCTGCAACTTGCTAAAGAAACCACAGAACATCACCAAAAAGCATCACTCACTCAACACACAGTACTCAATCACACAAGAAACTTCGAAGATGGAAACAGATTGTCAGCATACTTGAGAAATCTTCTATCGACTACACAACGGCTTTAATTTGACATAAATATGTCCATCAAATCAATCGATTATAGTAACAAATTTTGAGCCAACAGTAGGAAGTTAAAATTCAATCAGTTGATATTCATGATGTCATACAACATAACTGTCCAGCAACTTTCCAGCTTAAGACTGTTAAAGTTGGATGGGAAATTCAGCATCAAGTATGGAGTGCCTTTGGAAGCTGAAATTTGTGCTCCAGTCTTTACATATTGCCATAAAACTTGTTCATCGGATTTAAAAAACAAAATACCCTTCACAAAGTCTCCCAAGAGAAGAAGCGGTTCTGAATGTTATAGCAAGTCGACTAATGTACACCTCAATGATTTCAATTTAAAACTAGATTATGCATCATGTGAACAAATTAGACTACATAGGAAATCATCCAATTTCATTGAGAGTACACAGATTCGTTTTAACCTGAATGAGGTCAAACTCTGAACAAGCCAAAGTTGCAATTGAATGCCTTTTTTTGTAAAACTGGATCACCATACTTATCGACACCAAGGTAAAAATGGGCAGACTCCAATCGATGAAATGACACAAGCAAAATAGATTTTCAATTTTGCGTACTTAAATTACAACGGTATAGCCAAATCCATGTGCATCCAATGAATATAGCGAATTCTGGTTGAGATAAGGACATGCTTCCAAGAAAATGTACTTTTTTAGTCCTGGTGAAAAGTGAAAACAGTCAGACCCTGCGGAATATCAAAATACATACCAGAGGATCTTCCAATACACGTTTTTATTAGTTATTCACTTGAAATTGATTTAAAGTTCTATAGGATAAAATAAGACATCCACAAATTACAAAAAAATATATCACAGCAGTAACGCCTAAAATTATAAACAATGAACAAACTGCACCTTTCTCTGCATTCCAAGTAATTTTCCATCTCAAGAAAATCTTCCTTTAAAAACAGTTATCTAGATGAAGATAAACAGGTGTTTCTTCTCCCTCTTTCCACGTTATTTAGAGAAAGGTGTTATTCTGATGATTATCATTCCAGCAGTTATCATATTGACAAATACGAGTTACAATCCTTTGAAATATCTCAAGCAAACAATGTTCAATTATTAAATCACTACATGAAATCTGTGAAAAGCACATTAGTACATTGTAAAACAAAAACAACTTACCCAGCTAATACAGCTTCTTTAACCTTCAGTTAAGCAAAATTTACACATTCTCAAGTTTGAATAAAAACTGTTTTCCGGGATATGATGCTGCAATACAGTGGTTTCAATAAGGAAGCCAGGATTATCGGCCAACTTCAGCAGTGAAATTCACACCACTATCAATACGGTAAACACACCAAATCTACATTTGTACATCTAAACCTCCAAGAGATAACAAACAAAAACTCGTTATTTGAAATGGAATGTCTACAAATCTAAAAAGCAACGACTACAAAGCTGATTATCTTTAAAAAAGCAGGTCCAAGTTTACTGCGATTCACAAAAATTTCATACAATATATTACGCCATGTTGCCACACTTAACGGGTAGTGAGAGGGAGTTTCCAGAAGCTGACACTGCCAAATATAAGCCCTCTCGGAGGAATGCTGAGGACGAGTTCAACAGCCAGCTAAACCGAAATGGCGAGTACCATTTTGACCGTCGTTACAGGCAGATTTCAAACATTACATATCCCTCTGATGTGATCCACGCACATAATTTTTGAAGAAGCTCCACCATAACAGAGTTTTTGGATCCACCGTGACCGAGTCTTTGCATCAGGAAGCAAAACAAATTAGCCATTCGTGGGACTGGACACCTTACCTACAAGCAGAACATAAAAGACGGCAGACGGAGGACACCTGCTTGGATCGGACGCAACATAAGACAGAGCGCAGTATATACAAGCAAAGACAAGGAGAAAAGCAAACGTTGCAAGGATATGGAAGAGAGAAAAGTAGAGTGAAAAGAAAGATAGAGAGATACAGAGGGAGGGGGAAGAGAGAGAGAGAGGGGGAGAGAGAGGGGGAGAGAGAGGGGGAGAAAGAGAAAGAGGGAAATAGAAAGAGGGAAAGAGAAAGAGGGAAAGAGAAAGAGGGAAGAGAAAGAGGGGAAGAGAAAGAGGGGAAGAGAGAGAGGGGGAAGAGAGAGAGAGGGGGAAGAGAAAGAGAGGGGGAGGGAGGTTAAAAAGAGATCATTGCCTGCAGGCTGCCCATCTCAGTAGCAATCCAGGCTGACCTCAATTTCCCGGCCTTCTTGAAGGGAGCCAGATTTCATGTCTGGGAGTTAGGGGTCAAGGCAAAACATTACATGAATGAAAGTCCAAACTGATTTCATATATGAATGTGGTCATCTCCCCAGGTCAAAAATTACACATTAAGAGTAAGATTTGGTAAGAGGTTTGATGACAACTTAAGGAAAAGTAAAAAGGAATGGGTAGGATAGTAGACTTATAAGTGATTAAACATGGCTTACAATAATAATGAATTTGCTGGCCATAAAACAGGTGGAAGGTGGGGCTCTACACTTAACCTTTTCCCCCTAGGGTTTGGCATGAAAAACTGGGGACAAAGCCACCTGGTCCCTGCTCACATTTGTACATTTTGCGGGTCCGCAGCGAATTTGGGGTACTAATGCACTATACCCACGTTAGTGTTGAGCCCTGGTACTTGACAGATTGGAAAAGTTCACTAGAAAGGTCACTAACAGTTTATTACTGAAAACTACTTTAATCATTTTATTAAAGATATCAGAAGGAGAAGGAATGAACTGCAGCCATAGGTGTCTCTAGTTTGCAGGCACAAACCCTGGTCAGTTGTAAAAGAGAGTCTGCGCTGTAAGACTACAATTGGCCATGTACTATAATAGCTTGCTCCAAATTGACACGACCAGTAGGTAGCTGGATTAGGCTCCTCTCAAGACAAAATGATTTTTTGATAAAGTGTCAAATTAGGGTCTGTGCTTGCAGACTAAGGTGCCTTCTCCAGGCTTTGTAAAGGATACTGATGGCATTCTGGGCATCCATGGGGCTGTCGAATCGAACTGTTCCAAATCCACGGGACTGCCCCCTGTCGTCGGTCTTCACGGATGCAAATGTCACGTTACCTAGAACGAATACAGGTATGGTACCACACAAATTGTCAAATCAACTACACTGTATAATGAATGGAACTGTGTAAAGGATTTCTTCAATTTAAATCCCCTTGATTTAGAAAAAAAAACCCAGCACTTAATTTTGTTGTTGATTTTATTGTTGCAACAAAAAAAAATCTGTTTGCCTTTTCATCCAAGTAAGAGCTTTTGTATTTAAAATAATATCTGATATTATATCTACCAAAATAGTTCTTTTCTATAGGAGCAACATTTAGGGCAATAAAAAAATATCAAAAACCGCAATTACATTTACAAAAATTGGATTAAAAAAAAAATAATCATGACTTGTTTCCGACCCCTAGATAATCTATAAAACAAAATATACTTATTTGATGTACTCCCTATATTGCTACATTGCTTATGTTGTTATCATTTGCTTGTATGTAAAGAAAATGTGGAAAAGTACAGTAGATGAGTAGGCTTAACAATAATCAATTCCGATATAAACTTGAAGACTTTCTCCTCATCATTTTCCAATAGTATAATCCTACAAGATGATCATCAAAAATGAGAAAAATCTGTTATACAGTCAACCTCGCCTAAGTCGATCATGACGGGACTGAGTGAAATGCGTCGACATAGGCGATTTTGGACTTGTTTCGAGGGCAACCTCATAGAGATTTGCAGACTCCTTGCATACTAAGCAATAAAATAAATAAATATAGAAATATAGAAATCAAATCTAACAAGGGAATTAATATGTCGGGTCATATATGTACAGTATTTTTCACCTCTCATTTGTTGAATTTTCTACATAAAAAGCACAAACTTCTTAGAAGCTTCTTAAAGGAGAATTAAGCCCTGATGACAAATTTACTTATATTGGAAGGTGTAATATATTCCTACTTATTGGCCTAAATAATTTTCTAATAAGATATCAGAAAAGGGTATAAATAAAGATATTCCAACACCCGGTATCGTCTCCTACTCATTTACATGGGGGCTGCCATTTTCTTGCTGATTTGGAGTTGTACATGAACCATTGAGAAATGTTCCAGTCAGGAAGATATTTTGAATCCAAATCCTAAATTGATTTTCTTCATTACCTAAAATCCCATATGTGACGGAAAATATAAAGTGGGTGTTTACATGTATTATAAAAATTAAATCTTTATGATACTTTTAAATTGTCTGGTTTTGCTTAACAAAAATCTATTTTCTTGGGTTTGCCAAACAGAGCAGAACATAATATATGCAGCATGCATTCTGACTTTTCAAGTCCATTATCCGAAAGCAGGTGAATGCATAGTTTGCCGCTATAGATGCTCAGGGAAGAAGCATCCATAAAATTTGAATTAATTTGCTCCGTCCCATACGTCCAGTATCGAGAAAATAGATTTCTATTAAGCGAATATCGATTTTCAACAGAAATATATAAGGAAATCTTCAGTTTAAAAATAAATTGACATATCTATTCTATATTTTTAATCTCAAATGGGTTTTTAATTTTGAAAAAGGCAATTGAGCATTTGGATTAAAGAAAATCTTCTTGTACACATAAACAAAATGGCAGCCCCATGCGCTGCTAGCAGACGATACATATTGCTAGCAGATGGTAAATTTTGCTCAGAAAAATTTGATTCGTATCGATCTCGTATATTTTGACACGAAGCCATATAGTCTAACAAGTAGGAATTAATAACACCTTTGAACACTATCGTCTTTATTTTTGAGCGTAAGTCTCCTTTAAAATTGTTCATGTCTTGCAAGAAATCTTATGAAAAGTGTTTATAGCTTAACCAAAACTGTACACAGCCTGCAATTACTGCTACACTCTTGTTGAGATCACTGAAGGTTATCACTTACCGACATCCTTGAAAACATCCTTCAGTCTCTGCCATGTGTACGCAAATGGGAGCTGTACAAAGATAAAGATATGCTTTTTCAGGGTTTTTTTTTGTCCATACCTTTATCCTGACACTTTTATATCCAATCTTTATAACTAAAACAAAAACTGTGAAAAGAAATTTATCCAAAACAGAGAATCAACTCTGCACTATGTCTTTTAAGAGTGCATTTTTCTTTAATCAATCCTGTTTACTTTTAGCAAAGTTCCTTCCAATTATCTGTCAATGGTATTGCAAAGAAAGTGAAACATTTCAGCCTACTCACATTACGCACAAAGACTTGCGTTCCTCCTTCCTTTGGCGTTCCTTTCTCTCCCCTATCTCGGCCTCTACCGCCACCTCCTCCCCCTCCGCCACGCCTATCATTCCTGTCACCCCTATCTCGCCTGTCGCCCCTGTCTCGGTCCCGATCCCTCCTGTCGTTCCTGTCACCATCCCTGTTGTTCCTGAACCTGTCTCTACCGCCACCGCCCATACCCCTATCTCTGTCACGGTTGTCCATGAAGTCACGATCGTTATTCCCATAGAGGCCCATCAGGCCCCTGTCCAGAGGGTCATTGTTGCCGAGCAGACTCTGACTTCCACCACCCAGGTTCCCAGAGGCAATGCCAAGATCAAACCCACCCAGGCTTCCTAGTCCAGAGCTGTTCCGGCCAAGATCAGAACTACCAAGACCTGTTTCAACAAAGGAGACAAGTTGTAAATTTTAACATTATTCACCAGGATAGAAAAATGTGCTTGCTTTGCAGAATAAAAAAACTACTCCAATCAGCAAGGCACAGATTTCCACAAACTTTAAAACTGAGCAATTTGCCCACTATGTATATTGCTGCAATAACTCAGCTGTCCTTGCCTCAGAGATGTGACGCAGCATAATTTATATCAAATAAATGAAAGTAAATTGTTTTTCTGTCTGGAAAGGCTCTACAAAAAGCTGATAGGCCTAATCTTGTTTTGTAGTGATGTATTTTTTAAAATCTAGAATCACTTATTCCACAAAGCCCTTTTTGCACTTCTAATGTTAACACTTTCTGTGTTCATTTGCTCGGTGTGCATTACTATGCAATCTAGAAAGAGAGAGTCACGTAAGATGTTCTGCAGTTGAAGAGAAGCTTCTCTGTCCAAATACGTACATTTAGACAGAATAATACTTGATAACATCATGTTATGTAACAGAGAAGAATAGAAAAAAAACCCAGCCTCAGCCAGGTTCACAAGAACAGGACAGTCCATCAACTCAAGCTATTGAATGGACAGGAAGTTCCCTGTTTGTATTCGTGAGTCACCCTGATCCTTGGCTCTGATAATCACATTATTTGTGAAAGTACATACAAACTCTACAGTGAAATGTATACAGTCATGTATTTAACCCACTGACTGCTTTAATAAGCCAGTTCGGGGTTAGCGCATGGTACAAATGACCCCAAATATCCACAGATATTTTAGACATGGAAGGTCCCTTTATGTGCACTTCAGAAAAATAACTCTGGGAGTGATAGAGGTGCCTCATGAATAGCTTTTGTTTCCCCCTTTAAAATGAATACTTCCACCTGGATATCATGGAATGCACCATTAGTGCATAATTGAATAATGATTACATGACATTCATGAGCACATATCGAATATTAGTGTCAGTGGGTTTTAGAATTTGGTACAGATGACCTTTATCTGCTCATGCTCAGATTGCATCTCCGAAGTGGCTTATTCTCTCATCCCCATAGGCTTAATACATGGACCACCAGGTTCTCAACTTTCCAAATGTACATATAAACATTCTCCCTCCCTCTCTCTCTCTCTCTCATCTCCTTCTCCTCAACATTTTAGAAAGCTTTCTGACAGTCACACATTGTCTGAATGCTTTTACGTTGTACATTTCAATGCCCTTGGGCTGTTCATAATAAATATCATTTCGAATTCATTCAATTGAAAAACTGTACGACTAAAAACAACTGCAATGACCCCAGTGTTTGCGTGTGTGGATACACTAAAACATGTACACTTCATATTTATGTGTTTTTTTGTGACAAAATGTAGCTCCCACTTTCAGTCTTGTGTTTACATACCTAATCCACTACCACCGTTTCCGAGACCACCTAAAGCTCCTAATCCCCCAAGTCCACTGGCGCCAAGACTGCTGCCCATTCCAGATCCACCGTATGAGCCAAGACTACTTCCTAGCCCACCGCTCAAGCCCTGGCCTAGGTTCTGACCAAGACCCTGACCTAGGCCACCTCCAAGTCCACCTGGAACAATGAAAGATAAATTCATTCAGAAAATGCTATACACAGTATCTCCAATGTGAAAGTACAGCCAAACCTGCTTTAGCGACCACCTGTCCATAAAGACCACAATTTTCGTTTCCCTTGAAAAGTGTTTCTCATTGAAATGTGTATTAAAGGAACCTGTACATAAAGGCCACCTGCTCATAAAAAACCTCTTTTCTTGTCTCCCTTGAGTGGTCTTTATAGACAGGTTTCACTGTACATTTTGCTCTGTAATTTCACCAAAGAATTTCAAGCAGAATTTGCATTTGGCATTATTACTGATTTACCCATGGCTCAAAATTCTAGAAACCTGTGGTGCTTTCATGTAATATGTCTTAAGCATAGTAAGCTTTCAACTATCACACAATATCAGTATGTGTGCCAGGTTACCTTTTTCTGACACAGGAAGGTCTTCAAGTGAGGGATAAGGGGACATCACAATTTTGTCTAGGTAATTAACATCAATAAAAAATGCTACATCATTTTAATGGAACAATAATTTTTTTCCCCTTTGCATTGCACGATGATTTAACATCTCAGCTGTCTTTGACAAATCGTTAAATATTATCAACCTGAATTTAGGTCTAGCAGTCATTATCAACCAAGCATTTTGAGCAATAAATATCATCTACCCATTTAACATCAAAAGAGACAACAGCAGAGATAGGATGCACTGTCTACGGACACATGCACATGGCAGAGATTTGAACCAATAACCTCATGACTGTATCGACCACTATACCATAATGCCTACATACAAAATGCACATGAAAAGGACTACCTCCAAGTCCACTCAGGCTTCCCAGTCCAAGACTGCTGAGACCTCCTCCTAGGCTACCCAGTCCTCCGAGTCCTTGGGAGAGACTGCTTCCTCCTCCGTATCCTCCAAGATCTGAGAGACCACCTCCGCTGCCTCCTCCTCCACCTCGGCCCAAATCTCCTCTGCCCAAATCTCCTCCTCCTCCTCCGCCGCCACCACCTCCACCTCCGGCCAAGGACTCAATACTCGGTCCGATACCACTCAGGCCACCTGTTCAATAACATTGCAAAGTGAATAGCGAGTTAAGACTAGGGTTAAGAAAGGTGGAGGGTCTCAATACTACGTCAAATACTGCTTAGGCAACATGCTAAACACTCATCTAAGAGTTGAGCATTAATAAGAGCAGGACTTAATACTAGATCTAAAACTCATGCTGCTTAGGCCACTTGTTAAACAGGCATTAAAAAGTTCAGAATTGAACTTTAAAGAAAAAGATTTTGGGACACAGAAAAGAAAACATGAAGGGTGTAGAAATAGGACAATTAAAAATGAGTATATAATTCAATGCTGTGCAGATTCTGTAAAATTATGACATGGCCAAGGCAACAGATTTGTAGCTTTTCTACAGCTATGGATAGCAGATGAATACAGGAACTGTATTAATTTGCTACAGTATATGACTAATGCAACTATTGAGACTGAAATGATAATTTATCTTTCATAACGATAGGAATTGATACATACTTGGGAGAGGAGGTGGTCTGGGGGCAGGTTCTTTTCCCCCTCCTGTCGTTCTGACCTTTTCCTTATCCATCCTAACAGCCATACGTCGCTCATACAAGGTCTGGCCGTCAAACATACAGATGGCATTGACTGCGGCAAGGATGGTCTCAAACTGGACAGTGGCCATCCCCCTGCTCTTCCCCTTCTCCTCCATGATCTCCACCCTAGCGACAGGACCGGCCATCTTGAAGACATCTTTCAGTTTCCTCCAGGAGACATCATAGGGAAGGTTCGCCACAAACACAGTGTCGCAGAGGTTGTTGGGGTCAAGGTTCAGCTGGTTGAGCAGCCCTGGTGTCAGCACGTTCCTTGCCTTCTCCTCGGCCTCGCGTTGCCTGAAGTACTTCTCACTATGGCGACCCTCAGAGTCCTTTTTCAAAACAGTACAGAAGGTTGAAATACGATTAATATACAATAGTCTGCATTACCATCACACATCAGACACATCCATTCCACATACAATGTATGTGTCAATTAAGCCCTAGATAAAACGAGCAAATGAGTGTTTGGACACCCTTTGCTATGTAATGTGCACTGCTGATGCTATCCCCCCACCAAAAAAATATATCATGACTATCTTGTATCTTTAACCCTAATAGAGCCGGGTTATTTAGACCCATCTCACAGCCGGGGGGGGGGGGGGGGCTGATTCCGCCCCCCCTAAGATCTCGGCCGTCCACCGCGCATTCGCAACAAAAATCGGCACACACGTCGCCGACCACGTAATCTACAAAACTGTATAGTCAATTTCTCCGAAAAATGTCACAACTAATTAATTATGCTAATTTATGCATAAAATTAATGGTTTGCTCTAATTAAATAAAGCCCCAAAACTGCTAATTTTTTGTATAGAGACTCTTTGTCAGATTCTGATCAAATAAACCCAAAAAAATTCGGTAAAATCCTTTTTTTCTTATGTATTTCTTTGTTTTTCGACTTTTTGTTTTTTTAGTGTTTTTTCGATGGAATTCGTCGGCGACACTATTTTAATCATAAACAACATAAAATTAATTGTTTTTAAACAGTAAAAGTAAAAATAATGAAACATTTATGAATTTTAGCTGGAAACACAATTTGCATTGGATTTGTACAGGAAATCACGTTTTTGAGCAATTTTGGGTCTGACATGCACTTACTAAATGTTGCGTAACTCCGGAACCGCACTTGCGGACATCACAAATTTAGTCTCAAAAGTTGCGCAAGACTTGAAAGAAAAAAGTAGTGAAGCGGCGTGGTGACTGCTTTTCGCGATGCGAATATATTACGCGAAACGTCGAGGGGGCGCGGAATCCGTCCGCCCCCCCGGGCCTATTAGGGTTAAAACCTCGGTACTTTTAGGACGAGAATCCCTCTGGGCATGAATAAAATTGTCAGAGACTGATATTTTGGCTTTCTATTTTCTATCTAAATTATTCAAGCTTGAGATACTTCTGTAAAAGCAAAAATAAATTGATTGTAATATGTGCATAAAGGGACTTTCCTCTTCTTAAGTCCATGAGATAAACTAGATTCTATAACATGGCAATGTTAAGCATACCTCTTTCACAACCAGTTTTCTGTTGTGGACTTCAAAGCGATCCATCTCAGTTAGGGCTTTCTTGGCATCATCTTTACTCTTGAATTCGACAAACCTGAAAGAAAAAAATGCATTACACTTTAAAAATAACTAAAATCCCTTTTGTAATGAACTTGCCTAATGATCACATTTGTATTAATCTGAACAGATCCGGCAGTTGCATCTCATGAAGAATCAACTTATGATTAACGGCTTAGAACAATCGTACTTTGAATGGTAATGGCAATTTGACCAGACCATCAAAGTATTTACAAAGGGATGGGGACTAACCATTAAGACATCACAAACAGCCCCTTAGTTTTTAATTTCATGAGTTCCAATGGTAATCAAATGAAAAAACAAGTAAATATCCTTTTTAAAGAGTAATTCATATTTACAGCCTACAGAAAACATCTTTCATTTGAAACAGATTGAAGAAAATTTCAAACCTGTAGATTTTGAATTTCCCTGAAATAAAACCTCTAAATTTCATACATGTAACATTACAATATGACTAACACATTCTATTCAGTTGCTCTACAATGACAAAAACTGTAGTGTGAAATAGAAAACGTTCTACTTACGCACAACCCTGTCAAGATGAAGATAGCCACGACCATGGATAGAGAGGAGAGAAAAAAAATAATACATTTCATATGAATTCGCCACAGAAGCACTAGCATCTTTATAAATTCTTATTAAGGTCTTATCATTTCATGCTTGTAAGATTGGTGATCATATATCTCTGACATTCTCTGATCCTCTGACAATTCTCCAACAAGCAAAAAAAAAAAAAAAAAAAAAAACCAACAAAAACACAATCTGATTTTTGTCGTCCACTTTTCTTCCTGAACTGTTAGGTTTAAGTTAAAGGTCAGTTTAGGTCTAGACATGTGTCAATGGCAACAGTTCATCCTTTTTTCCTCTCCCAAAAGAATGTGGGCAAATCTAGACACACTGCTTTCTTGTAGACAATCCTCACTCAAAACTAAAAAATTATAAGGTGATCTAGGTTCATTGTACAATTGCATGTATTCTGTATCCTGCTATGTTTTTTTTTCTGTTATTCTTTTTAAATAGAAAAATGATCCAAGTAAATTAATATAGAACATGATAACCTAACAACAAATTTGATATGAGTATTATTATTATACAAGAAATAAAAGATTTTTCCTCAAAATTTGGGACTTAACAAAATACAGAAATACATTTTTATACATTTACATGTATATGCGACATTCATAAAATAGTCAACTAACCTTTGACGTTCCATCGGTGTTGCAGAACAATTCTACATAGCCAACGTCTCCAACTGAAAAAGGAAAAATATTCATGAATTCATTTGATATGAGAAGGGGAAAAAGAGAAGATATTTGTATAATATTGAATGGCCGTGAGTGGAATACAAGGGTATATCGCACGAGCTATGAGCATATTTCACGAGCCGGCATGACGGGTGAAATATTTTCAAAGTGAGTGCGATATACCCTTGAGTCCTGCGACAAAAAAGTCATTCAATAGATTTATTATTATTAATTGCATGAAACCTAGTTCATCAATTTTCACCATTACAAGTGCTTATGTTTTTGTATTAACGTCAACGTAAAACACAGGTGCTCCAAAGGACAACCACCATATGGACCAGAAGAAAGCAGAACAAAGAATGATTT
This sequence comes from Heliocidaris erythrogramma, assembly GCA_025617745.1. Classification (NCBI taxonomy): domain Eukaryota; kingdom Metazoa; phylum Echinodermata; class Echinoidea; order Camarodonta; family Echinometridae; genus Heliocidaris; species Heliocidaris erythrogramma. The sequence goes on from CM046860.1 coordinate 37,073,910, forward strand.
GTGTTTGACTAAGAATGTTTTTAAAATCATGGATGAGGAGAGGTCAAGAGCTGCCTTAATTAAAGGTCATGCACAATGGCAGAAGAGGAAAGCTTGTGAATGATTGTGAAGGATTGCATGTACAGTCCCCTAAAGACATAGTTCATAAAGTAACACTCATACTAGATTGAGCATTGGGTAAATTTTCACTTGTATTATTACTTTTTCCTGCACAATTTTATTGAAAATTCGAAAGGTGCCATGAAAGATTTTTTTTTTAATTTCAAGGTTTGTTAACAACAAAATGCAGAATAATAGAATGCATTGATGTGGACAGTGCCAACTTACCATGCCTCTTGAGTATGTCTTTCAGTTCTTGCCACGTCACCTTGTACTCAATGTTACTGATGAAGACACAGCAGTCATAATGGATGACTTTATTTCTCTTGGCTCCTGGGATGCTTGTGTACGTGGGTCTATACCTTCCCCCATCCCGCCCCCGGTCTCTGTCTCTCCTCCTGTCACCTCCTCTATCCTTGCCTCCTCTCCCTCCCCGATCCCTGCTTCTCGACCGCTTCCTCCTCTTGTCTGCAGGTGACCTACATGTATGGATGTAAAACGGACAAAATTCAAAAGGAGATTGTATTTTTTCACTGTTACATGTACCTGTCTTGAGAATTGTACTGTGTGCATTTTGGGAGGCAGAAATCAGCTCTTGATTTTGCAGTCTACAGGTCAACAAAAAATCTTTCTTTTCATCCACGACGTATGCATGACCAGCGTGGTCTCTGCAGACACGTGTAATTGGACTTTTACTTAAATTTTGGTCTATATTTTAAAATATTTTAAAATTATTTTGTCCGTAACACCATGAAGCTATATGAGCTATACAAACCCGAAGTTGTGGGGAGAGTGAATCGTGCACCGTTCTACGCTAACTATGGTGCGCACACACGTACACACGGGTTTGTATAGCTCATATTCATGGTGTTACGGACAAAACAATTAAAAACGTCCAGAACCTAGACTAGTGGTGTTTCTCGCCGACTCGGCCCCATCGAGAGAATAAGAGGTCATCTTTTGTCATGATAATGACAATTCTCACAGCAACGTGCGAAAGGTAAGCTGAATCGTATCTCGCTGACAAATTTATGTACATAAGCAGAGATGCCAACCTTCATCAACAAAAAAAAGTATTCTTAGAATGAAAAAACAGTATTTTTTGACAAAAAAACGTATTTTTTGAAAAAAATCTCTCACCTTAAAAAATTAATGTATCGCTATCCTGGAGCTGTCGGATGACACATCAAAAAGTCACCGGACTGTTATCACAAGGTACACATTTCCTGCCACTACATGTCAGTTATTTGGCCAAACATGTCCTATAGTACATTGGCTACACTCAACTCAACCCAAGCAGAGTACATGTAAATGGGTTCCTAAAAATGTTTATTCCTTGAATGTCCAAGATCCTGACAACTTGCAGCACTTGAAGCCAAGCTGACATGTTTTTTTCTGAAGTGTGCCTGGATTATCATTGGCACCTCCGTGTGAAATGTTGAAGTCAGAATTACACAGCTCGCATCGTGCAGTGAAAAAATCTTTTTTAGAACAAACAATACATGGCCATCTGGTGGTATATTCTGGTCGGAAAGTTTGTTTTCTGGATTTTGACGCCATGATCCACAGTTTATGTTGATAACTGACAATATAATGATAAAATCCAGATAAAATCCCGATGAAGCGAATGCGATACACGGTACGGGCAAGTCACGGCGTGCATATATCGCATAGTAACAGGTATACACGTGTGTGCACACACACGCGATACAATGTAGTATACACACACACACACAGCCAATACAAATTGTGTACAAATCAAACACGTGGGTTGTTCGCAATGTGCGCAGTTTGGGGCCCCACCTATCTAAGCGTATCACCGTACAGCATCGCTTGAAGACATATTATCCACAACTAAGGCCCCTAACCGCGCCTCCCGCGGACTCAGCGCGCCTATGGAAAGCCGATTGTACATAATAGTAATACACAAAACCCATGATTGGAAATCCACAAAAACGTACTGCCGTATTCATAGCAAAAAAGCGGAACAAATACGGCAAAAAACGGAACAGTTGGCATCTCTGCATAAGTGTTCATATTACCCAAAAATTAATCATGTTATTAGTCCATTTTGACCAGAACCACCACAGCAAACACCGAGGGTGGTTTCCAAGGTCCAGTGTTCATGAGAATGTGTGATTCTAATGTGTGTGTTTTTTGTGTTGACATCGTCCAACAGGCGCCATAGTAGCAGGCCGTGTATAGCTCCCCAGGCCCAGTACCAGATTGATAAGCCAAGGAGCTCGTTTAGCTAGCAAACTTGCTCCTTGGAAGCTCTCACATGAGCCCAAGATCGCACTCGCCGATGAGAGGCAAACCCGGCAGTACTGTCTGAGGTACATGCACAGAGTGCGAGGTTATCTATAAATAATGAAGACCAAAACAATTTTGGAGATTGAAAGTAGGCATTGACTAATTATATAACCCTTGTCGGGGGAAATTTCTCATGATTTTTAATTTCTGAAATTCCCCACCCTTGGTGTTGATACCAAGGGTGGGGAATTTCATGTTACATGTATGTACTGGCAAGAAGTCTGAGCATACCAACAGGTGCTGCAGATCTAGTCTACACAAAACAATGGAACCCCCTACATGAACTTCTCATATATAAAAAAATATCTGGACAAAAAACTATACCTATGTAGGAATAAATTTTACTTGGCCTTAGGCCTACTCTGTCTTGGGATTCTCAGAGACACCACGGTCAAAGACCAGCAATGCGTGACATTTTACGCGCATCAGCGCCAGGTAGGCAAGGAACCGTGTGCTCGCAGCGCGGTATGTGTAATATATACAGTTAACAACAAAATTATTCATACCCCTTGGAAAATTCTAGTTTTTTGCATTTTTCCTAAAAATGAATGGTTAAATGAAGTTACTTGCACATCACTTGAATACATTTAGTTATCATCTGCACATGAATGCCGTTTCCGGTTTCACCTCATTTGCATAACAATAGAAAAGGTGAGTTATCCAAACTGGGCGATGTTCAAAATTATTCATACCCTTGGTGATTTATTGACTTTGTCAATCAGTATGAATCCGATCCTTGTGATTAATGCTTGTAATTCACTTTATTTTAATACACCGTCACAAGGCTTCCGGAGGGGTCTCTGCTGGGATATCAGGCCAGTACTTGTTCTCCAATGACTCAATCTCCTTGAGGATGTGTCCACACATGCCTTCACCTGACCTTCAGGGAGTTCATTAGATTTCGTGTCCTACAGGTGATGCAGTTATCGACTTCATGATGACAGGACTATGATATTGAAATTTTCGGTCATTTATTCCATGCAATTTAATGAAAATTCTGTATCTACTTATGAAGCAAAGCACCATTCCTGAAGAGCCCTTCCCTTTTGCACTGCCTGTGGGAGGGTTCACCTTTATTCATTGGTCCCATTCTTAATCAGAGTGCTCAGGAAGGCCATGTTGGTGATATTAAAGTCATTGCATGACTCTAACGTCAGGTCACCATGAATAACAGTATGTAACCTTTGAGTACCATACACATCCCACATTGACTGTTACTGTATATCAATCTTCATATGGTATATTCTTTGTATCTTTGGTATGAAAGCTACAATCCTTGATGTCAAAATGAATGTAAACCAAATTTATACCATATGCCTTCCATGTTACCAGCTGCAGTGCACAAAATGCTACCACTTTGACAGTGCACTGGAACATAAAGATCAGTATTTTAAGCTTCACTAGAGTACCCACTTGCAGGTGTCCATATAAAAAATGTGTCAATCAGTGTAACTGAATAAACTGATAAAATTGGCACCATCCAACCTTTAGACAACTACCATGGCCTCCCTAAACATTCTTAATAATAATGGAACAAAAGTATCAGGAAATACCTTCCCTTGACAGTGTAACAGTGAATGTCTCTAGGGAAGTCTCTCCAGGAAGAGTGCTTTGTTTCAACTTAGATACAGAATTGTCATTAAAATGTAAGGAATATTAACGAAAATATCAATATCATAGTCCTATCCTCATGACGTCTAAAACTACACCACCTGCAAACACAAAATCTGCTTTAAATCCATCAAATCCCCTGAAGACCAGGTGATGGCATGTGTGGACAACATCCTCAAGGAGATTGGGCCATTGGAGACCAGGTATTGGCCCGATATCTCAGTAGAGACCTCCAGAAGCATTGTGACAGTGTGAAGAAAGTGTTACGAGCATTAATCACAAGGACTGGATTCATACTGATTGACAAAGTCAATAGATCACCAAGGGTATGAATAATTTTGAACATCACCCAGTTTGGATAATTCACCTTTTCTATTGTTATGCAAATAAGGTGAAACCAGAAACAGCATTCATTTGCAGATGATAATTAAATGTATTCAAGTGATGTGCAATTAAATTCAGTTAACCATTCATTTTTAGGAAAAAAGCAAAAAACTAGAATTTTCCAAGGGGTATGAATAATTTTGTTGTTAACTGCATGGAGATAAGCTTTTCGGTTTTCGATTTTTGGTCACTTAAGACAACATGCTATTCCAGGACTCTTTATTCAGAATTATTTCACTTCTTTTCTTCTTTTTTTCACTTCTTTCGTGTTTTTGCACAAGCCGGCGTAACAGTTAGTCGTACTCGTAAACTAAATGCAAGCCTAAAGGATGGTGTTTTTCGCCCGGGATGAGAATTTGGCCGGTACGATGTAATGCTTGGCAGTTAAACTTTAAGTTTAAATTAAAATATTATGACAGTCATGATCATGAGAGCAACACACATGCCACATATCAAACACACATACAATAAAAATTATAAAACGGGTTCAAGAATGTAGCCATCCTGATTGGTCAAATAACACCATGTGACCGTGCGAAAAAAAAAGTGATAACATAATGGCAAAAAGGCTCTAAACCACGGCTGAGCTGCGCAAACGCGTACGTCAGCTGCGTGCAACTTAAAACGCAATGAAATCGCGTAGTTTGTCATTTTAGCATGTTTAGCGCAGGGATTACATGCGTGCACCGAAATGCGCATGACTTTTGTTGGCTGCGCTTGTTGGCAGCCTCCATGACTAGCCAGGATTGGCTTCGTGAATGTAAAAAAAAATAAAAAATGGCTATACGCCTTCTACATCACGAAGCCAGGCGTTCTTACCCAGCAATCTAACTGCGCACGGGTTAGCAGGACTGGAAAATGCCCTGAAATATCACTTTTCTGATAACTCTCGCGACCGACAGCTCCTTCACCACAGCGTATCCTCCTAGGAAAACGTTTAGAATTAGACCGCGTTTACACAGAGTGAACTCGAGTTCAAATTCGACAGCGAATTCAATTGCGACCTTGGATTAGCATAAATTATTTTTCGGTGGGCTGTTTACACCAAGCGTTGGACGAACTCGAATTCAGAAGGAAAGTGAATTCGACTTGATTACGCCCTCGCTTGGTGGGAATATCGTGATAATCAACTTCCGGGTAAAATTTGTGAAAACCCCGCGAGTGAGTTCAAAATGGCGGTAGCGAGTATTGTAAGCGCAGCCATTTTGATCTGGTTTTGTATGATTTTACGTCGGAATTACAAAATTATGAACGAATATTTGCAGATATGATGAGCGCGTGGTGGATTGAATCAAGCCAGTTCGGTGAATGTGTCGTTGTTCGTTGTGGTTCACTTGTTGAATGACGCTTGTTTTACTGACGCGACGCTTAGCGTTGCTTAGCAATACCGGAAGTGACGTATGACGGGGTCACTGGCTGGATATTTGCTAGTCGACTTTCAATTACGTGTCCGTTCACACTGCAAATAGCGAATTTAAATTCGATAATAGTCGAGTTTGAATTCGATAAAAGTTGCTCTGGGTCGTCATTCGAATTCGAGTTTTGAACTCGAGTTCTAATTGCGACTACCCTGTTTACACACAAATGAACTCGAGTTCAAATTCGACTAAAGTCGAGTTCAGTCTCTGTGTAAACGGGGTCTTAGAATGTCTTTTTGATCGTACGTATTTTTACAAAAAAATCCAAAAAAGATCGTAAGAAATTTCCGAAAACTCGCCAGTGTTTGTGTGTATCCATGCCTCCTCTTGTCATGCAGATAAGGCATGACAATGGATACACACAAACACTGGTGAGTTTTCGGAAATTTCTTACGATCTTTTTTGGATTTTTTGGTAAAAATACGTACGATCAAAAAGACATTCTAATTCTAAACGTTTTCCTAGGAGGATACACTGTGGTGAAGGAGCTGTCGGTCGCGAGAGTTATCAGAAAAGTGATATTTCAGGGCATTTTCCAGTCCTGCTAACCTGTGCGCAGTTAGATTGCTGGGTAAGAACGCCTGGCTTCGTGATGTAGAAGGCGTATAGCCATTTTTTTTTTTTTTTACATTCACGAAGCCAATCCTGGCTATCCATGACTGTGCGACTCTTGGCGTTTCTATTGCCGACCCGTTTTATAAAACTATTATAACATGGTTGTGAGTTCGTGCAGTAGTGCAATCTGGCAACACACAGCCACTGGTTTTTATCGTGGTGTCATAGTGGGTATAGTGATAGTCTACACCACGATAAAAATCTTTTTGTGTTGCCAGATCTCACCAACACACTCCCAACCACTCACGGGTACATTACTGTAAAATAGTTGGTATTTTCTGTCGCATGTACTAAAGGTATGGGGGGGAAAATAAGATAAATATTTTAAATACTTGCTTTCAAATTCAGCCCTTAAAAATCTCACTCCTACCTCAAATGGCCGTTAGGAAGAACTTTTGATATTTCCAGCAAAATCCAAAGTCAAAATCTTGTCCAAAACCGGAGAAATCCCCGCCGATTTGTTTCGCGATCGCGTGTTGTTTACAAACTGCCGATGTCTTAGACTAAAATCGGCCAATATAATTTTTGTCCACGAAGAAACTCGGGATCGCAAGGGCACATCGATCTTTACGATCGCGCACACAGAAAATCAGAACTTTTCCGTGTACGCCATAGGGACCGAATTTTTGAGGACAAAACTCTTTTGGGGAGATGTCAGCGCCCGCGGCGACCAGGAAATGTACACAATGACTCCGATAGCTCGTTTCGCGAGAATCAACAGTAAATTGCGGATTTCATTTTTGTAAATATCTTTTCCAACATTGGTGAGTTGAATTTATTGTATTTCTTGGATATTTTGGGGTCGGTTTTTGAAAATTAAATGCCGATTTTGAGTGAATATTGGTGACTTTTGTGCAGTGGTGTTTTAAAAAGATGAGGTGTATGACTGCCTACATTATACACACGAAGTATAGGAATGTAGCTATGAGTGCTCCCAACCATTATTACTGGTCAATACAAGCAATAAAAGTGACAAGAATTATTTTACACTTATTTCATGAAAACAGGTTAACTGGCAGAACATACAACCCCCAATCTTACTGCCCGTGGCATCGACATTCATTGTGCGCACATGTGGCTTGCGGGTACTATACTATACAGTCTACAGGTTCCGGGACAACCCGACCACCGGACAGCCCGACCCAAGACAACTCGACCCAATACCCTGGACAACTCGACCCGGTCGAGTTGTCCAGGGTGGGCTGCGTTTTCGGACAACTCGACCTACTTTTTTTATTCTAACAAATTTCATGAACAGAGTTTCACAGCATGGCTACAAAATACATTTTCTGCATCAAGTATGTTGATATGATACATTCATGACATGAAACAAGGAATTTTAAGCTTTTCAGTTCTATAAAACATGATTTTCCTTGCAGTGAGAATACCGGTGTTCCCATATCTGCACACCGATCGAAGCAAACGACTACTCGGGGAATCTACCAAGCAATTTCACTCTGGAGTTCATTTTACCGTCTCTTGAAACGTTTCAGTGGTAAGAATGCTCTATTTTGTATCTTTACATTTCAGTATTAACTTTTCTCTACTTCATTGAAATTATGGCTTGCCGCAAGTCTGAAACTTAAGACAAACTTTGGAGGTTGTCTGACATAGTTAGGGCCGCTCTTATCGCCAACCAACACAGTGCAGTGCCCCCTTTCTCCCGCCGGCCAGCGAGCTGGGCCGTGCGGCTGCCTGTATCAGTGTAACTGACCTTGCATATTGAAAACCCCTGATTACAACCATTATGATATTTAAGGAAGTAAATAAGTTAACTTGGGAGTAATACCGACCACTTCATAAAATGCTGCGTATCTTAGGAATTACTTGGCCGCTTATCGCAAAGTGATCATATTTTATTTATTGTCCAACATGCATTTAACTAAAAAAAAACCAAAGTATTTGTTACCCATGCCATGGTCAGGTTTTCATCATGCGCGCTTAGTGAACACTGCGCATTGAGCCATACAGGCTTTCCACCAGTTTGAGTGATTACTGCAATGCGCTGGATCTTACGAAAGGTGCAAATCCTTTTGGAATAAATCAAAACTTTGAAAATTTGGTTACTTTACGATATTTATTGACGAAGATCATGCGCATTTTGTAAAAGTAGGCCTATGCAAAGATGCTTTTGGCCAAGTTAGGGCGCGTACATTGGATCATAACTACGCGATTCCCATAGGCAAGTCAATTAATTTTGCAGTTTTTCAAGAAAAGCAAAATACTTCAAAATTTCAAATGTCTATGGTGGAAAAGTGGCTTAAAATTTACATGTTTGAAATTGTATTTTATCTGTAAAAATATAAACATCTGGGTTAGAGATATCTAGGGAACAAACTGTAGTTGTAATTATTTTCAAAATTAATTTAATTTTATCTAAATTTTTTGAATTGTTTTCATTGACAAGTTAAAAGGTCGGTATAAAGACACAATTTTTCCTTGTGAGAATATTTGTAAGGGTTTCGTGTTTTGACGGTCACTCCGAAATCGGCTGGCCGGGATTCGCGACACTGGAAGGGCAGATACCTGAACCCCAATACTCAGTCGCTTCGCTCACCCAGAAAAGGTCCGAAGGTCGACTTTTTCAAAATCTGTACCCCCCGAAAAGAATCGTTGTTATGGGAATGAACATTGTATCTTATATCAAACATTGGAAGAAAAAAAAAACGATACTAAAATTTTCACAATATAATTTAGACCCTTTTGATGTATTTTTCAGTAGTGCTGAAGAGAAAAGAGATGAAGAGAAAGGGAAAAAAAAACATTGTACGATAGGCAGTTCTGGAATGCACATATTTTTCATTCATTTATTTTATTTTATTTTTTATTATATATTTATTATTTTTATTTTTTTTTTTGGGGGGGGGGGGGGGTGATTGGCACTGAATGGATTGTCAACCGGATCTTGTTTCATGATCTCAGCACCTCCGGCAAAAGAATCGTTCCCAGGCCCATGGCTATTTTCGTTTCAAAACAAGGTGTATAACTTCAGGTCCCCCCTTCATATGGTTAAATGCACCAGCATCAAGAAATAACAGAACTTTTGAAACTTCCTTTATGTATCACTATTGATATAGACCAAGAGTTTTGCAATTTAAAATTCTTAATAATATGATTCCCACTAAATCTTAGATATTCCATATTCATAAAGTAACTAGATACAAATTGTGTATTTTGCGATTTTATTACTTCTATGATATGGATAATAACCACTTTACCCACCCGCTTTTCTTTCTATACCTTTCAGCTGTATATACATGTATAAGCTTGAAGCAAATCTAAGGGTTACATCAGATGTCCTCCAAGTGGAAGATGGTGAACGGGATCTGCCATCAACTGGATAACCAGATAGGGTGCTTTGGCTTTAGTGGTAGTATTGCCACATCAAATTTGTGGCTGCTTTATGTGGAGGTGTACTGGTTTGTTCAAGAGCACAACAGGTATGGATTGCTTTACCATTCCTCGCCCATGGATCTCCTTTCCATAACCTCTTCCAGAAAATTTTGAGCACTTCAAAACTTCACCCAAGACCTTGGAGGAGGAGTCTGCACCCTACAATGTTTTCAAAGATATGTGATACATACGCTGTGAATCGTTATGAATTGCTCATATATTGGTGGTCAAGCTGATGTCAATCATGGCAGTGTATTCAGACATTGATTTTACCCCATTTATCTATTACATGTAGCCAATAGATCAAACTGGGGGCCCAACTCAGCAGGTACATTTAAGCTGCCAACCTTTTGTGTAAGTTGCATGGATGCACTAAGTAACTTTAACATGTCGAATTTCATGGGTAAAATGGGGCGATTATTTTGGGACAGGCTCCAAGACTATATGACTAATGGACCAATTTTATTATGAGAAGCAGTCCTTATGAATAGCGAACCTTACATTGAATAATGGCCCATTCCCAGATTATGATTAGCAAACCATGCAAAACATGAACGATTTCATCAAAATCTGGTGTAAAATAGAGTGGCGACCTCTCAGAGTTCCACTTAATTTCACAAAACAATTGTCTCTGCACAGCATGTGTGACATGCAAATGAGTTAGCCAATGTTGTCGCACAGAGACACACTTTTCTCTTGTATTTCATGGCAAATATGAAATACAGGGGGCCGCCTTTATGGGATAAACAGCTTGCCATAGGCAATTTAGTTAGGCCTATGCCACTTTCATGAAACGGCCCCCAGGTAACCTTGCCTACGTCGACCCTGAGTTGAATAATCGCCCAGGTGGGTGTTTCATAAAGATTTTTGTAAGTTACTCACGACTTTATGAACGACTGTTGACCCTTTCTTGTACTGAATGATGGGTTCCAGGTAACTCGGCACTTCGGACAATAATAATAATATTCCGTTTTAATATAGCGCCTAATACAAGCTGGAGACAGAGATTAATATTTCCAAACTAAAAATGTTTATGTGAAACCATGTTTAAATCAGAAAAAAATGGCCATTACCTAAGCTGACAAACTCAACTGTTAAAATAGAATGTTTACCGCAAGTATTAAGGATTTTTAACAACTAAATAGTTTTCCCGCAAAGCTGTGCTGTGGTTCAACATTTCCTAGTATCCAAGTATTTTTAATCAAATATAATATTCACAAATAAGCTCCTTTATCATGCAATATATATTTGTATTTACAGAGATAAATGAATACTTAATACTCTGCAATTAACAAGTAGTTTGTGAACTGACTTCATGTTTTTTTTAATTATTTATATGAAATTGACTTTGCTTTTAGAATAGCTCTTGCTCTGAGCCAATACTGTAAATGTAATACTATTGTACATAATAATGACATGTATATATATGTAAGAACTTCAATAAATATTTCATTTGTTGTAAATAATACAATATACTCTTTGTATTACGGTGTTCATTTAAATAAATGTGTGAAATGTCTTTAGGAAGAGAGTTGTTTTACAATCAATGAAAAAATATTTGGGGGAGAGGGAGGGAGAGAGTGAGAGGAAGAAAGAGCAAGAGAGTGAGGAAGAATGAGCAAGAGAGTGAAAGAGAGTGAAAAAGAGTGAAAGAGAGTGAAAAAGAATGAAAGAGAGTGAAAAAGAATGATCGAGAGGGAGAGAGATCATACTAAACTTGCTCAAAATAAATTAGGAAAGATAGTACTGTAAACATCCCACAATTGCAATTATCATTTTTATTATTAATATCACAGCAAATATCTTGATATGTAATCAGAAATCAACAAAACGATGTTAATTACTGATAGCAATGGATAATCAATATATTTTCCATTCTTTCAATTAAACTGTTTGGTTGTCTTTTATTTGTGCCTGAAAATTATTTCATAGGGAAAAGGAGGCATATCATGCATCCTAAAACAGCATAATTGCCACTTGCCAGACTGGCTGGCCAGCTAAACCATGCGAGCATTCATGTAACTTGGTATGAGATTCAATGATGGTCCATAACATCACCTCCACCCCTACCCATCATGGTATTCTCATTGTACACTGCACTGACTTCAAGGCCGACAAACTTTCATTTTTGTGCCCCCTCTTTTACTCAATCCTGGATCCGCCCCTGCCTATGGTAAGTCACACAAAAAAAGTAATAATAGACTAAACACCTCACAAAAAGTAAGTTCCCCTCTCAAGATTTTGTCATAACATCGTAAGGTAAACCTTGTTACCAATAAAAGTTAGAAATAATCCTATGACTGTTTCCTAAGTATTGTGTGAAAATGAAAGATGACATGGACTTCATGCCTGAATGAGCACAATTGGAAGACCAAAACTGCCCTTTTCAAAAGTAACAAAAGTCACAAAGGTTATCAAATGTACAGTTCAGTAACGTGTGTATCCACCACGGCTGTCAATGACCGCCTGGCACCGTCTCCTCATGGTGTTGATAAGTCTGTTGACACGCTGCTGTGGGATGGCATTCCACTGAACCTGCAGAAGCTGAGACAGGTCATGCAGGTTGCTATTGTCGTTGATGTGGGGATAATACAGATCGCTTCAGCTGGTCCCACAGGTGCTCTAAGGGACTGAGGTCATTCTGTCTATGCCCTCACCAGCCAGGAATGCATTAGCTTGTCTCCCTCTGTGTGGTCGGGCATTGTCATCCATGTACACAAATGCTCCTCCATGGGCTGCAGCAAGTGGGGCAACATGTGGACGCAGCACTTCGTCGACATATCGTTGAGCATTCAGGTTGCCAGCAATCTGCACAAGTGGTGTCTTCCTGGTAATGCTTATACCACCCCACACCATGACACTCCTGCCACCATAGGCCGTAGTTGGTCGAACACAGCACTCTGCATGTTGCTCTCCAACTCGAAGCCACACAAGTCTCCGGCCATCAATGTGACGCAGGCAACTTCTCAGCTCATCGGTGAACAACACATTACTCCACTGCTGTCTGGTCCATCGAACATGAGCTCTGGCCCATTGCATACGAGCTTGTCTGTGTCGGAGTTCCAGCATGGCCTTCTTCACTAGACGTCGGGCACGAAGTCCAGCACTGTGGAAGCTGTTCCTGATCGTCTGCACCGAAACTCTCTGGCGGTTGGGTGGTCGAAGCCCAGTCTGGATGTCCGTTGCTGAAAAAAACAAATACAAGAAAAACAAAAACAAACATTTTCAATTTTGGAAATGCCAATTTGATCACAAACATTAACATGTTTGCTTTATGACATCGATGTCATGCGCAGTTTAACACTTGGTTAAAATTTATGAGCATAATGTTTAACAACTCACCTGTTGATGTCCTACGTCTCAGAGCTCGGTTGACCATGAGTAGATCTTCTCTGACAGTTGTGATCTTTGGTCTACCAATACGGGGTAGATCTTTTACCTGACCAGTTTGCTGGAATTTCTGGCGTAATTTTCTTATGGCCTTCGGACTAACACCCATTCTTCTAGCCACCTGCTTCACAGGGGTACCAGCCGCTAAAAGACCAATGGCAATGGCCCTGTCTTGATCACACAATCTGGGCATGATGCTAAGAACATGAACAAATCCAGTAGGCCTATGCTTGTTAAGTGCAAGGTGTATTGACTATTGGGAGAAGCTATGGGACTGACCACCTTACAACTCACTGTGCTAAGCTCTGAACCAAGTAGGAGGTTTGCATGGCTGAATGATCAACCACATGTGTTTTTCCATTAGCAACAAGCCATCCATAATCTTTTGTTACTTTTGAAAAGGGCACTTTTTGAAGTTTGACAAATTATACAGAGGTTTTTTAAAGGCGTCGTAAGAATAATTTTCCGGCTATTCTTACGACATGCGCATACGCTCTATTTTCGTACTCTGCGCACACTTCACTTGTTGAGTAAAAATCTCCATGTCTCTGCGAGAACGAGTTGACATCGAAGGTGTTCAAAACATATAAATACCCTAACCCTAACCCTATTCTTACGACGGCGCAGAGAACGAAAATGGAGCGTGTATCGTAAGAATAGCTGGAAAATTATTCTTACGACTCGTCGAAAGAATAGCCACTGCCTTTTTTAAATCTCAATAAAAAAAATTCAGGGGGAGGGGTACATATAGAACTCTTTCTGATCTTTCTTATTCATCTCGGGGTCGTTTCATCAAACCGTCATAACGACAAGATCGGCGACATCTCGACACTGTCGCTCAACTTGTCCGCTAAGTGTTTCACAAAGCCGTCTTTGCCAAGACCAGGGACAACTTCGCCGACAAGTGACTTGTCGGTACCCCACACCTGTCATATCTTTTTAGAACGCCATCACAAGCCAGCTTTTAGTCAGTCTATGGGCTGCGAAAGAATAAGAAATGTAAATTAAGAGAACATTTATTTCCTGATCTCCAAGTACTATCCTTTACTATTCCTTTTCAAATAGTGTTACTACTGTTCGTATTATAATATTGTACAGACGGACACTACGTTCTTATGGCTTCTTGACCCCCAACAAGTAAATGAGATTAATATTAAAAATACCCACATCCGTCTACCATAGAATCAGCATCAAAACCGAAACAGTCTGTATATACAGACCCATGTGAACGACAACAATATATCATGTATGTATTTTCCCTATATTTTCCCTTTTTACGCAATGCTTTGATATGAATATATGTATCGTTTTGATAAATAAAAATTAAAAATTGGGCCATAAAATATCTTAATGTAGGCCCTAATCATTTTCTCTTAATATCTTAATGTAATCATTTTCTCTAAAGTGAACACGATTTGGGTCTTCTTTCCATAATTAGTCAATTACGGTATCCTCTTACCTACAAATCTAGTTTGAGTAGTTTCGTACATCGCAAAAGCCTCCTCGAGTTTTCTCAATTTTATAAATTCTAAGATGCCATAAGGCATATAAGTAACACATCTTTTCATGTAAACGGGGTGTTTGTATCACTAGCATTCATATTCGCTGCCATTTTTGACATTTTGGAATAGTTTGGGAAAAACTGAGCCTCAAACTTCTGTTTTGGTATTAAATTGACGATAATTCCAATGGACTGTGATTTCAGTTTTTTCGCCGGTGAGTATTGATATCATTGAGTTGTCGTTTATCATGGCTTCGTGAAACAGTTTGTCAGGTCCATGACATTTCTGTAGATCGCCGACAACAGTTATGACTGTCATGGAGTTGATTTGATGAAACAACCCCCAGATTATCTGCACCCTTTTCCTCCACCGGTCTTTCAGTGGATTCATAATCATAGTTTTGAGCTTTGTAGCGGCGGAGCTCCTTGCCCTTGGCTTAGACTAGGCTGCTAGGCATGCTAGGCTAGAGAAATCATGCCCACAATTCCATAAAATCAAACTTATTAACTTATATTTATAAGTTGTACTTTTTAAAACTAAAAATTTGCAATTTGCAATTTTAATTTTATTTTAAGGAAATGAATTTAGCCTTCTGCCTTGGCCCGACACAACACGCAAGAAAAGACAGGCAACGAATGTCCAAACATTGCCAAACACATGCCCCTACTGCCCTATCCTAGGCCTAGCTAGCCTGCGGCATGCAGCCGCGGGGCCCAACGGGCCCAACTTGTGAATTGCCTTGGATCGGGGATCGGTGGCCTGTTGGTCGAAGAATCTCAAAAGTTTGTGTTAAGTTTCAGACTTGCGGCAAGCCATAATTTCAATGAAGTAGAGAAAAGTTAATACTGAAATGTAAAGATACAAAATAGAGCATTCTTACCACTGAAACGTTTCAAGAGACGGTAAAATGAACTCCAAAGAGTCCAATAGCATGAATAGTAAGTTACTCGGTAGAGTCGGTTGCTTCGATCGGTGCGCGGCGGCGGATGGAAACACCGTTATTCTCACTGCAAGGAAAATCATGTTTTATAGAACTGAAAAGCTTAAAATTCCTTGTTTCATGTCTTGAATGTATCATATCAACATACTTGAAGCAGAAAATGTCTTTTGTAGCCATGCTGTGAAACTCTGTTCATGAAATTTGTTAGAATAAAAAAAGTAGGTCGAGTTGTCCGAAAACGCCGCCCACCCTGGACAACTCGACCGGGTCGAGTTGTCCAGGGTATTGGGTCGAGTTGTCTTGGGTCGGGCTGTCCGGTGGTCGGGTTGTCCGGACCCCAGTCTACTACAGTACTAGGCCTACCAGTTTGCGTCTCGGCTCTCTTCGAGACTCCGGACGCGGAATGGGTCTGGGAAGAAAAAGACCTATACTCACCTAGATCTCTCCCTTTCTTGTGCTTGTTGTTCTTGTTTAGCAACTTCAGCAAGCGCGGCAGTTTGTATCGCCACTAGATCTTCAATATTATCTTGCATAAACGCTTCGGTAGATACCCCTTCAATTGGTAAATCGGGTAAATCCATCGTCTCTTCTTGTTCAGCATTCAACATAAATGCCATGATTATTATAGCCTACTATAGCATGCATTACGTACTACAGCGATCGCGAGCGCGGCGCGATCGAGCACTCGATCGAGCATGCGCGACGCGTTGCGCATGCGCAGAATCCGTAACCTAGATTCCAGCCTTTTAATGAGTTTTTTCTCCGTGTATACATGTGTTGTCCAACTTTTCTTTCAATCCTTCATTAAAAGTCAGAAGGGTGTAAGTGTGGGTGAGGGTGTGTGTGTGTGTGTGTTTTTTTTTTTGGGGGGGGGGGGTAGAGGGATCAGAGACACAAAGTTGTGGATGCAAAATGAGACAAAGAATAAAAATATGACCTTTTAGTTATTTCAAAATATACAAACACTTATATGACAAACAGTTGTTATTTGTTATGTTAGCTCGTTAGGTATATTTTCTTCTATTAAACATTTGTTTGTTCATCTTCTTTATGGTTTGCTTTGAGGGACCTCACTTTTACAAGCTAAGCTTTACCCAAGGTCTCCTTGTCTTTCCTTATCTTACTTTATGTATATTTATAGTGGATCATTGTTCATACTCAGTATGACATTTCATTTTAAACTTGTAAAACTGTGTAACATGTTTGTTGAAAGAAAGACAAATAAACTTGAACTTGAAACTTGAACTTGAACCTTTTTTGTAAAATACTTGTGGCAAGATAAAAGGGCGCCAGCATGTCAGAACTTGTGCAGCTCGTGTCCATGCCCAGTTGTCAATCTGGGATGACCATCCCTGCAATTGATTTACAAGATAAGAATCTTATCTCCCATGATTATCCCAGGACAATCTAGGTCAATCAGAACATGAAACTTTGTGACCGTGATGGCCACTTTTGTCCCATTAATGGCTTCTGTGTATTATAGCAAATAATATTCAAGGCTATCGAGAGCCTGTTGCTCATTGTACTCTGATAATAGGGAGCAGCTCTCCCATTTGTTGAACTCTAAAATATGAAAACTTCTAACTGTTGAACTAGATAAAAACCCGGGGGGGGGGGGGGGGGGAGTTCTTTGAGGATGATTTTATACCGTCTACCTTTATCCGAGTTGTTTTTTTTTTTTTTGCCCGGGGGGGGGGGGCGATTGGTACACTTGTAAGGTTGGATTGCCCTGCCCCTTTGATATAGACCATTGATATCGAGAACCTTAAATCTCTGGATACTGATGAAGAACGATAGCAAAATAAATTATAAGCTTTCTGCTCTAAGATTGAGCATCGTCGATCTGCCTAATTGTGGCTTGAAAGCTTGAAGATATTCTGTATTATCCTCACAATCAATTGTCCAAAACTCAAGAGAATTAACCCATTGCCCTCCGAAACCAAGTGGACCCTGTTTTAAGCCTATAGGAATGAGTGAATCAGTAGAGAACAGATTAATAAAATAAAGAACATTTCTATTCACAGATGAGCTATAAAAGTAACCCAATGTAGTACACATGTATTTACATGTAATAGCTTTCAACTAAACTTTTGAATTTGCAGCACTACAAAAACTCAATAATTCATTAAAAAAAAGTTAAAGGTATGTGAAATAAACAAAAGAACACAAATGAAACAATTTTGCAACCAATACTTTTTTTTTATATCTCCAATCAACCATTACATGATGTAACTTTAATTACGTAAAACATGAAAAATGAAAAATAACGGTAAGGAACTAACTACAATATCTAATACATGTCATATACATATAATCTTATCTTATATATGGAAAAGTATATATATATATATATATCACAATAATCGTTCAGTAGGATATACTTTACATTCCTGTTTCCTGTGTGCCAAGGCAGAAACATTCGTCAGAGATTTTCTTCTTTTAACGTCGTCAGAAGTTGACTGTCACGATACATTTCATTACTTTCAAAATCAAAGAGAATTATGCTTAACACAAGCAATGGCACAAACACTGGCCTGAACAGCTTAAAAGTGAGTAATATCTAATTCAATTATCATTTACTTCTGTATCCTCCTATTTGTTTGTTAGTCAATTTGAAAGGCCACATCAAGATTTACACTTAATTTTGTGTCACAAGGAATGTAAATTTTGTTTCACTTTTGGAGAAAAAAATAATTTAAAAAAATACATGGCTAAGGATATAAACTCACAAAACAAACAATATAAAAAAATGATGCAAATACATATAATTTTGAGTCACCTGCAATACCTGGGCCCTGTTACATAAACTAGTTACAAGTTGCAATAACTGTTATAAGCTACTGAAATCCTTCCATCTGATTGGCTGAGAGCAAATTTTTCATAGAAATGTGGTAGTTGTTACTGACAACAGGTTTTATGAAATGGGAACCTTATCAATGTGAGCACTGAGTTTTCTACACATGTTCATTCTGGGGTTTCAAAGGGAAAATAGGAAAATCAATCCGCGAGTATGCATTTTTAAAAATATCTTTTGTCCTCACTTCTGAATCATAAATTTGAAAAAGGCTTACAATGCTTCATAAAAGGTTCCACTGGCCACCGCAATTTATTTGAGGATTAATCAGCTGTTATTCATATAGGTTTCAGTTATCATCCATGAAAAGCAATCCTGTTTTCCTTTGAAAAAAAGAAAATAAAAAGACCTGGGGGGCGTTTCATAAAGCTGTTCGTAAGTTACGCACGACTTTACGCATGACTGGTGATCAGTTCTTGTGCTAAATAATTGAGAATCTGATTAGTATAGCACCAAAGAACATGTTCCAGTCGTTCGTAATGTCATTTGTAACTTTACGAACAGCTTTATGAAACACCCCCTAGGGGTGGTATTTTGAGATTTATTTTATCTTGATTTTAGTGAAATAATTTCAATTGTCATAACAAAATATACACTTATGGCGCATCATTGTTAATGACTGTGCAAAAGTGGCATACGCGGAATTCATCTGCGCAAACACCAATGAAATGTTGTTATTTAAAATTTGCTATGACAAATAGAATCTTTTCACTAAAATCAAGATAAAATAATTCTCAGAATACCACCACAGAGCAATGAAAACCAGCAATTGTAAATCTAACAGTAGATATTACACCATGAGAGTCAGTTTTGAGTTCCCTGTCTCCGTGGGGTATTCATAAACTGTAGCTTCTTTCTATACAATCTACAACATTATATCTTATTATATGCAAAATGGAAATACATACGGACCTGCTTCAGGAACATAGCAGATTTCTTCACATCAATACGCTCATCAATAGCTTACACCGAAACACATCTTCCATTTTTTTTTCTGCTCTTAAAAATAAAGGGTTGCACTTAAATATGCAGACGATGTACACAAAATCGGACAAACGTTTTTTAGACTTATATCACCATCATAACAAGAATTAATTAGGAATGCAAAATTAAATTGAAGATTTCTTTTTATAATCTATATATTGTACATATTTCTACATTAAAATCTGCATCTGGCATATTATTGATGTATCACACGTCCAAATTCTCTATTTCAAGGTTTTAACATGAACATTTCACTAAAGATTTTGTATCCAAATAAGACTTTATACTTTTTAAATTGCAGGTAAAGTGAAATTTGCTGAAAGCATCTGAAAAAACCAGATACAGAAATAGCAATGATTTAACAATTACATAAAAAGTCTTTGACTTAAAGCAATAACCACAGGCTTATGTAATTCATAAAGAAAAGTAATATACTCATTGATTGAGCACATCAATTTCTGACTATAGCACTTCTTTCCATTAAATTTTCTGAAAAGTGAAGCTTCAAAATTTGATAACACTTTCAGGAATCCTTTCATTTTCATGTTCTATACAAATCAATACAAAAAGT
This sequence comes from Heliocidaris erythrogramma, assembly GCA_025617745.1. NCBI lineage: Eukaryota > Metazoa > Echinodermata > Echinoidea > Camarodonta > Echinometridae > Heliocidaris > Heliocidaris erythrogramma. Next base: position 37,093,984 of record CM046860.1, read on the forward strand.
ATTCCACTTGTAAAAAATCATATGAAAGAATTTCTTGTGCAGCAAGTGGCATACAATTATCAAGTAAATTTCACACAGTTGTAATTTCTCTACTAATTATCTGTGACTCTGCAATGTCATTGCCAAAAAAAAAAAAGCATTTAAAGTAGTCTTGAGTTCTGATAATGCTGAAAAAGTCAAGTTTTCACAGAATGCATCAAATTTTAGAGTGCATGTTAAAAACCACCAATTCTGCTCAACACAGTGAGAAAGAATATCAAGACTGACAAAACTACAATACAAATACATTGTCCCACATGTCCATTTCAGTGTTTGTATTTTTTTGTTGTGTGTGTGCAAAATAGCAGGATTTTCTCAATGTGCTCTTTGCTGGTTCCCACAAATTCATCATAAATCAGATTTTTAAAAATATCTACAATGCATCAACTATATTCAATAACATTTGAGACATTTTTTACCTCGATACACAGGCTCTTTACCAGAACTCGAGAATACTTTCATTATATATATCGTGACCGGTAATTTAATCTTGTGACAGCTACTTGAGATCACTATGTGGCGATGTGACAGATTGGTGATATCTAGATGGAAGGCCTTGCCTGGTGTGAAGGATCATGCAATGGCGGTGGCTTCTGGAAGGAAGGCTTCCCAATACTGGATGAGCTGTGACATAGAGCATGAGAGAAGACAATGCAGTAATATTCCATTTTTGTATTCATAGCACATGTATAAAACTATTTTCCTCTTTCTACCTTTATCATTTATCACCCTAGCATGGCTTGTATGCCTTTTACGTACAGAGCTAAAAAGAATGCCGATAGAATACAGTAACTGTCAGAAACCAAATTTTATCTCTGGCAAGATCATGAGCACTGCCTCGCACAACCTTCTCCCTATGCTCCCCTCTATGTACAAACAAGCAAAACAAACAAAAACAGCCCAAACCCTTTTCCTATGCCTATGGTATGTATACATGTAATGCTTATGCTGCAGTCAAACACAAAGCCTAGATGTAAGCATCGAGTTTGGCAATTCTGTTTTAAAGAAATATGGCGCAATAAGCACCCTACAGGAACCATGTAGCTGCCCTAGAGCCCTGAAATAGTCCAGCTCTCGCCAAATTCATACCTTCTTAAAAACCTGTCATATTTGCCATAGAAGACCATGTAAATCCCAGGTTACGGCCATATAGCATCACCGAAGGCCATGCAATCGCCAGGTTACGGCCACATAGCGCCACAGAAGGCAATGCGATTCCCAGGTTATGGCCACATAGTGCAACGGAAGGCCATGCAATTCCCAGGTTATAGCCACATAGCGCAATGGCAGGCCATGCAACTCCCAGGTTACAGCGACACAGCGCCACGGAAGGTCACGGAGGACCAACGTCAATTGACATGGCTGAATTTAAGTGGAAAATCTTTAAACATTTTGAAATTAATTCCTGCTGGCCAGGATAGCAGGATAGCCACAGGATAGCTACGTCCTATCCTGTTTCACCATAATGGCTGTACATGTACGTGGCACTAATGGCCAGGCTTTACATGGAAGTGTGGCTGCAGCATTACAGATGTCGCAAACTGTAAAAAATTGTTGCCTAACCTGTTGCTGATGGTTCATCAAAGATTCAAGGTACTTGATCACCACAGTCCGGAAATCACGCACTCGATTGGACTAGAAATGGAAACAGAAGAAATGGAAACAAAAGAAATGGAAGCAAAAGAAATGGAAACAAAAGAAACATGTTATTTTCATCAAAGATTCAAGGTACTTGATCATGCACCCCACTGATCTAGATATGGAATGAAAAGAAATATCATTATTTTTATTCAAGATTCAGGGAACTTGATCACTAGAGTAAGAAATCACACATTCCATTGGACTAGTGGTGAAAACAAACCAAACATCCCAGTTTTTCAAAAAAGAGATATAATAGATATTGTTGTGTATTATGGGATCGGTTATTAAAGTGACAATCACTTTGTAACAAATCACAGCAGACTCAAGTTTATTGAACTTCAAATAAGATATATTTATTCGCTGTGCTTCATGAATATCTCAGGTTCCAGATCAGAGTAGTCCAAGCAATCAGCCAAGAAGCTCTTTTCTTTTTTTCATGTTCAGAACTCTTCTCCCCCTCTAGCCTTTGGATGCCCCCTCATATATAAGAATCTCTTTTAGCATTTACTTTATTCATGTAGGGGTCTTTGGAAAAGGGTTTTATTACTTTGTTTGGAGATGGACAAAAGGGGGTTTGATGATTGGGAAGACAATGGCAGGTTAGTCTTTGTTCTGGGATTTGGGGTTCTCTTCAGCTATAAATATTTAGAGTTTTATTGCTTAGGATTAAATCATTAAATAGAAGTTCTTAGAAGTGGGGTTCAAAGAAGTGGGGATCTGGGCATCAAAGTGGGTTGTTCTTTAAATGGGGGTGGTTTGTGTTATTTTATCTTTTATTAGATCAATTTAACCACTACATAACAATATACACAATAATTAGAAGACTTGGCCATGGACAAGTGATTGCAATCAATGGATTTGCTTGACTTCCATACAACTTCCATACACTTGTACCCTTAAAATCAAATGACCTGACCATTATGAAATCCATGGGCTTTGCATATGAATCAATGAACTGCTGAAGTAAGGAATATATGTTATATCCACATATTGCAAATCAGATGACAAAGAGGTAAAGAAATGTATCAAGGAATAAATAAGTAAGGGGAAATTTGACAGGACCACTAAAGTCGCATTATATGTAAGCCAAATTTAATTATCTTTACCTCAAATCTACTGATTTCCCTTCGAAGAGATTTGGAGATGATTTCAAACTCGTCTTGTCCTTTTACCTCCTTAGCTGTCCACTAAAAATTAGAAAAGAAAAAAAAAAGGATTATGAAATTTGCTAATTAAATACGACTGTATTGCTTTACAGACAGGTCAGGAGAAAAATTCCTTTCCAATTCATCCCTCTCTTTCCCTTTGATCTTTTTATTTTTCTTGCATTCTGGTCATAGGAACACATTGTGAAAATAAAAAGTGTCTCAAAGCAATTAGCGAAGGTTGATCATGTCTACAGAAGAATTGGTTGTATACTGTGAGGTTTTGGAATCATCAAAATACGAAGAAATTGACCCAATCTTGCTAAAAAAAAAAAAACATGCACTGCACACAGAAATGGGTATATGGGACTGCACACACATATGGCGACATGGAGACAAATGTAATGAATGTACCTGTTACAAAGTTTGATAGCGGATTTAAAAAAAATATGATTTCACAGCTTTTTTAAAGGTCTTTATGGATGCTGTCTAATGGTCAAGGGGAGATTATTCCATAGCCTAGATGCAATAACTGTGAAAGTCCTACCACCTGACAAATTTCGGGTCATTGGGTAGCTGAGCTGAAGGTTGTGATTTGAGGATCTGAGATTTCTACTAGGTGTATATACAGTTAAGCATTCAGATATGTACCCTGGAGCCTGGTTATTGATAGATTTATAAACATAAAGAACTAATTTGAAGATGATACGTTTTTGAATGGGCAGCCAGTGAAGGGAACGAAGTAAAGGTTGGGAAGAATGACTTCTGCCAACCTCAAAAACAAGACGTGCAGCCCAATTCTGCAGACGCTGTAGACGGTTTACATGAGACTTTGGTATAGAGGAAAGAAGCCAGTTACAATAGTCTAGTCTGGAAAGAATACGTGACCTTACAGCATGATGACAAGTAGTTTGATCAATAAATTTACGAATCCTAGATAATTATGTTCCTCAAATGAAAAATCACACTGCGGTAAACATTGTTAATGTGTGCTGACATAGTCATGTTAACATCAAACAAGAGCCCCAGGGGGCACGACGCTCACCTGAGGTGGATCAATTCACATCTGGTGCATGTTCTCTCTAGCACCACCAGGAGATATGTTAGAAATTGAAACAACTAGGAGGATGTACATGTATATGAGATGATGTTAGAAATTAACATAATTCCCCCCCCCCACCCCATGGTCTACAATGTCATGTATTATTTGAATCCCCTACCCCTAAGGATGATTCCTACCAAGTTTGGTTGAATTCCGATCATGTGTTTTGGAGAAGATCAGAACGTACATTTTGCCTGTTTCATGAAATTTCATGAACAAGTTTCATTCTTCATCTATAGAGGTATCTCCATACACAATACCAAGTCTGAGCTATGCCTGGTTCTGGAGAAGAAGATGTTTGAAATTTACATAGCTTTTACAATTGGGGGCCTCCCCCTGGGCCCCCCTGGGGGCCACATGTACCATTTTAGCAACTTTGGGTCCCCTACCGCTAAGGATGATTCCTACCAAGTTTGGTTGAATTCCGATCATGTGTTTTGGAGAAGTAGATCAGAATGTACATTTTGCCTGGCAGCGCCCCCCTCCCTCCAGTATGTTACCCCCGCAGGGCCCCTATAGGGCCACTCAGAGAAATTTCATGAACAACATTCATTCTTCATCTATAGAGGTATCTCCATACACAATACCAAGTCTGAGCTATGCCTGGTTCTGGAGAAGATGATGTTTGAAATTTACATAGCTTTTACAATTGGGGGCCCTCCCCCTGGGCCCCCCTGGGGGCCACATGTATCATTTTAGCAACTTTGGGTCCCCTTCCCCTAAGGATGATTCCTACCAAGTTTGGTTGAATTCCGATCATGGGTTTTGGAGAAGAAGATGAAAATGTAAAAAGTTAACGGACGACGGACGACGGACAAATTTCCATCGCAATAGCTCACTCGAGCCTTAGGCTCAGGTGAGCTAAAAAGGCACCCAGATTCCTTATTGAATCCGATGGATGTATAGAAACTTCACCAACTGACAGTGTTAAATCTGGCAAATTTTTGTAATTGTATGGGCAATCCTTTTCAGGGGACATTTCTGCTATGGTGTTCTTCCAAGTTGACGTAAAGGAATGAGAAAGCTCACAAATCATTTTTAAACTTTCCCAGAACTTTAACCTTCTCTTTGAACTTGTCTTCAAATCTTGCTTCAAGGCAAATGATACCCTTTACTGTCATCCGTTTGTCATTTCTTTTCTTTATTCTTTTCCCCTTTTCTCCTCTTCTCTTTACATTTCAATCGATTGAAAGGAAGTTGGCCATTTCTTTTCTCTCTTCTTTTCCCCTTTTCTCCTCTTCTATTAATTTCTCCTCTTCTCTTTATGTTTCACTGTTTTTTCATGTTCTTTGCGTTTAAACATGAATGACCCCATCTTTAAAGTTATGTTTTAAACGTGCAAAACAGTACCATTGTTAAATTTATGGCAAAACAATTGTAATGCAGATTTTGTATTTTTCAGTTTATATTCTGGTCATGATAAAAAAAGGCCCCTGGAGAACAGACTTACATCTTTGATCTCATCCTGGACCTGTAGGAGTTTCTCTGGCTTGCCGCTAATCTTTAGCTTGGCCTCCGTCTCCCTCTTCTTGGCCAGGGTGGTCTGGGCATTCTGCCATGTCAAGAAGCACTTCTCTCGCTCACGGAATGCTTCCTAGATTGGAGGATATCGATAACTATTTACAGCATGGTAATGATGAAGCGACAACTGCTCCAGGATTTAAGGGCTGGTCACATTCGTCCGAAAACGATAACGAGATTTTCAATTAAAGGTACACTCTACTATATGGCGAGTATGTGCGAGTGTGCTCGTGTCTGTTAATAGTAGGGTAGCTCTAAGGGGTAACCTTTAATGAAAAATCTTGTTATCTCTAACGTTATTGGACAAATGTGACCGGCCCTTTACTTTGTCAAAGACATAGGATAAGGGTTGCAATTCGGGTCCTGGGTTAGGTCTAGAGTTAGGATAAGGTTAGTGTTTGGTTCAGGACTTAAGTTAGGAATTTGGTTGGCGTAGAATACTGACCACATAGCAACTGTAGCCGGAGCATGTGTTAAAGAATCACTGATGACCACAGTTATGATAAGGCTATGAGGCAAGAATGGCTAGCTTTCACATCGTCACTAGCAGCCATTGTGTTTAAAACCATACATGATATTTGAATGTTTGAACTCCTCGATCATCTAGAGGATGGTCTTCAAGACAATCGTCATCTGAAAAGACTGACTTGATTGGAACTCACCCTGACAGCAGCTAAGAGTCCAATGTAGTCCTTCAGGAGCTCTGAGAGCACATAGAAGTCAGTGGCCGCTTGGCTGCTGTGCAGAGACTCGATCTTCTCCTCCGTTTCAGCCAACTGGGAAATGGCTCTGGAGAGGGCGGTGTGCTCCTCTGAATTGCCCAACATGGCAGCACTCTTGGCAAATGTGGAGGTGGTGTTGGCCAACTCTGCAATATGGCAGGCAACATCAACATATCAACAAGAATATAGGGTAGTGAACAGTACATATCTTACTTTTCAATTATTGTGTTTGCACAAAAAAAATACTAATGCAATCCTAAGTCCATGTATGTGACGAGCAATGTTAAGACAAATGTATGAAAAACAACTTGGGTATATAGTAAACCTCATTATAAACCAAATATGTGTCATTTGAAATTCCCAATAACCTCTCAACTCCATGATAAATCAGCAATATAGGTTTTTCTAAATCCATGGCATTGTACCTGTACCAGTGGTGGACAGTTTTGACAGTTTGAAGAAGATAACAAAATCTACCATTCTCCTCAATATCTGTAAACAAGGGGAGTGGCCCTTCCCCCAGCCTGCCCTTTACAATATCCCAACTCACCTTTCCTGCTTGTGACCATACTCTCTACACTAGAATGAAGTTTCTTGAGCTGTGCATCCAGGTTGTCTATCATGTGCTGCTTCTCCTCAAACCACTGCACAGTTAAACAAATGATGATACAGATAAGTTGAATGTTAGAAAATGGTACACTTTACAAATAAATGTATGCATGCCAATAACGATAACGTTCCAGATATAGGGTATATCTATGAGTTACAATTAATTTTCATCCTTGGTCAGTAGATTTGAAGCAAGCACACAAGTTTTCACCATCTCAAATGTTCCAGATTGAAGCTTGTAAGGTCTGTATGCACGGGCCCCCCTGTTTAAACATTCAACATTTGTGGGGTCCGAGTTAAATAAATAATTGTAGGCCATGAGCCCCAGACCCCTGTTGGTGTTAAGTCAAGTTGTATGAATCAATAAATCAAATAAATGAAAAGCAAAAAGAAACAAAGCATGAATGGATGGATAAATAAATACCAGTCAAATGAATAACGATGAAAAACTGAAGAACAGAATGAAAAGTTGAATTTCTGAAACAACTTACCTGGTCTGATTCGTTCATTCTTGACACCACCTTGGAGGCACTGTCAACCACTTTAGTGAAAGCTCGCATGACACCGGCTCCACTCAGGGCTGAAGTGTTTGTGGCTTTCGGGAGCTGAAATAAGATAAAGGAATGATTACCTTATTGCATTGAAACTTTGCTTTTACCAGTTAAATGATTGAAATAGATTACCCTTGCAATTTCAAAAGAACACAGATACTATACAGTGAAAAGATTTCAAGAAAGTGAAAGGACTCCACACTGGGTGTTGGTTAAATCTACATTAGAAATGAAAGGTATCTTAATTTCTCAGTCTGGACCAAAACATAAATGTGTTGTGGTCTAGTGAATAAGTCACCTGAAAAGAAGGTCCAGGGTTTCAGTCCCTGCTAATTCACTAACATCCTTTGGCTAGATATTAATCTACATTTTCAAAGCTCAGCCAAGGTGTAGTACATGTGTACCTGGTAACATTATTTGTAGAAATGCAATGTGTGCCGATGACATTTTCCAGAGCTGAAGCAAGGGTAATAATATCCAAAGCTCTGTAGACTTGCATAGGGATGTTGTATGATAATGTGAATTATAAAACGGGTTCAAGAATGTAGCCATCCTGATTGGTCAAATAACATCACGTGACTGTGCCCCCAAAAAGTGATAACGCATGGCAAAAAGAAGTGATAACGCACGGCAAAAGGGCTCTAAAGCACGGCTGAGCTGCGCGTACCTCTGGTGTGTGCAAACTTAAAACGCAATGAAATCGCATAGTTTAATTGTCCTTTCAGCGCAGGGATTACATGTGCGCACTAAAACACGCATGACTTTTGTTGGCTGCGCTTATGTGATGTCATCCAGGAAAGCAAATGGCAGCCTCCATGACTGTGAGACTCTTGGTGTTTCTATGGGTGCGTAACCATTTTTATAGACTTCATAATTACATTGATGACCCGTTTTATAAAACTATTAATACATGGTTGTGAGTTTGTGCGTTAGTGCGATCCGGCAACACGCAGGTTTTTATCGTGGTGTCCAACACACTCGGCTTGCGCCTCGTGCGTATAGTACACCACGATAAAAAACCTTTGTGCTGCCAGATTGCACCAACGCATTCCCAACCATGTATAAATAGTATACTAATCCATACAGGAATGGAATATTATTTCCTCATAGACATGCTGTATGTAACGCTATGTCGGTTGAAGGGCAAAACCAGAAATTATGCAAAATATAATGACTGTGCAGTAACCATATTAACAAGTGCTGACAACAGCCATCATATAACATGCACATATTTTTGGGTCCTAATTGAGTATACATTCTGCAGTCCCACTTGACCCACATACATTGAAAGTATGAAAGCGGCTTTAGATACTCACATCATCCTTCTCCAGGAATTCTCTGAAGTCGGTGTCAGTGTAGAGAATGGGATGAGCCGCCGTTCGGTTAAGGAATCGCTCCAAGGCTGCTCTCCTCTTACCAATGAACTCCATGGATGAGGTTTGCTCTTGGGTCTTGGCCATCTTTACCTTGGTCATTCCTGGCATTACAGATAAACAGATCAAACACACCTGCAATGCTCTGTTCCCTTTATATGCATCCCCTACTGTTTCTATTATTTCTAATCATACTGACTGTTACATTTTACAATTACTATAGTTATAGTTACTGATAGAACTAATAATAACGTTACTATTAACCACTAATACTTTGACCATTGTTACTCGAACTATGGTTAAAACAACTGCTCCTGCTACCATTGGTGATACTGCTGTTGCTGCTGCTTTTGTTGCTGCTACTGCAACTATTACAACTACTCCTCCTAATCCTAATCCAAAAGACAATTATTATTAATGTTAGAGTACTTTAATATAGCATTGATACTAACCATTGTCGAGAGCGGACCGTTTGAATATTAATGAGTCAGAAAGAAGAGGATCTTGGGTATTTGATTCTAGTTCGTCGTGACTTGGCCGTGAACCAGAATAGCCTGGTGGTTAAGTCGCTGCCCGGCAAGCAGTAGATGACAGGTTCGAATCCCGCTGGTTCCAATTTTTTCTGACTTGTGTTTTTCATTACAGATCGAGCATACGATCTTTAACACTGGGAGTAATATGCCGAAAGATTTGTTTACAAATTAAAAATTCCTCCCCAGTCAAGCTTCTTCGTTTAGCATTGATATTGTTTGAGTCTTTTCCATCTAATTATATTGAATCATTTAACAATCTACTTGTAATACTTCAAAACTCATAAAAAAAGATGCAAATACCTTTACAATACTGTTACAGCTCAAACAGCATTTCTACTGCATAGTTATCTTCAATATAATCAAATATGAACACGGTTGGACATATCTTAGAAATGAAGTGAATTTTTGTTTACCAGCAACGAATTGCTTCTTCCTCTCTGCAAAATTTGTTTTCCACATAAACAATAACATCTAGTGTTCCAGTTCTTACCCACTACACTCTTTTCTGGAGCTGGCGGAACAATGCGACCCTTGGTTGTGTGTTTCTCAACCAGCTTCTGATGCAAGCCTAAGAAATCACTGAATCGTCTCATTACTCCCATCTCAGATTTCTTGAAAGATGGGTCACTGGTCTGTGATTAGAGAGGAAGAGAGAGAAAGACAGAGAGAGAAAGACAGATTGAGAAAGAAAGAGAGAAGAGAGATAAGAGAGGAATTGTGGGAGAGAAAAGGATGGCAGTGTGTAGGGAAAGAGAGGAGAGAGACAAAGAGAAAGATCAAGGGGGGAGGAGAGGGAGAGAATGGGAGCGGGAAAGAAAAAAAGATGGGGGAAAAAAGCTACTTTAAGATCTCATACTTTATAGTTGCAATAACATCTTGAAGACTGATCTGGATTTCAAGGAATTCATCTCCAAAAGCTGCATCTATAACTCAATCTGCCCATTCATGTGTCAAATCAATCTCAATAACTCAATCTTCTTAATAGTGATCCAAATTATACTAATTTCTCTCTTACCATGCTCTGAAAGAAGATCCTCTTTCATCTTGTTCGTAAAATTTCATATCATTGTCTTTCAAAAGACAAAATTAATAACCTCATTAACACCAAACAGCACTCAACATAATATGAAAGGCAATAAATAAACAATTGTTCTCATTCTTTTGATAGTTGGCTGGTTGTTAACATGAAAATATGACACCAATGGCAAATCTGTCATGAGAAAAACTTCATAATGCATGATTCTGACACATATTTACGATTTTTCTCTGTTTGTCTCAGTCTACTTACCTTTGTAGTAACTTTGTAAGCCATGTATGAACTCATGCCATCACCTGCATCAAATAAAAAAACAAGATCTCCATGAGAGGCCTACCAAATATTTATCTTCATTTCACTGTCATCAGCAGGAAAAATATACAGGGTATTCTAAATATAGCTTTTGAGACTTTCCCAACTTTTCAACTAGGCTTTTATATTAATTACTCATTTCTCTACAAAACTGATTTGCATTGTACCCTACTGTTCTATTTATCGGGGGGGGGGGGGGGGGGGGGGGGGGAATACTCATTTTTCCGAAGGTTCATAATAAGCCCGAGTCAAATCGATTGGTTAGCCGGTGTTCGATCGAAGACATCAAATCCCGATTTCGTTTTGGCAAAACCGGTGCATCGATTTGTGACTACCCACCATGAAAAAAGCAAATAAAAAAAGCAAAAGATACGACTGCGTCTTCAATATGCCTCCGCTAGTATTCAGATAATTCCTGATCACCTACAACCATCAAATGGTTATTGCGAAATTGTGATCATGTAAATTGACCTCTGTGACCTCTGACCTTTGACCTACTTACCCCAAAATCTAATCAGTTCATCTTTCTATGGGGATACATACTGGTACCAAGTTTGAAGTTCTCACCTCAGATAGTTCTTGAGATATCGCGGTAACGGTGCTAAAAACCAGTAATTCCATGTAATTTCATGTAAATTGACCTCTGTGACCTCTGAACTTTGACCTACCTACCCCAAAATCTAATCAGTTCCTCTTTCTATGGGGATACATACTGGTACCAAGTTTGAAGTTCTTACCTCAAACAGTTCTTGAGATATCAACGTAACGGTGCTAAAAACCAGTAATTTCATATAATTTCCTGTAAATTGACCTCTGACCTTTGACCTACTTACCCCAAAATCTAATCAGTTCATCTTCGTATGGGGATACATACTAGTACCAAGTTTGAAGTTCTCACCTCAGATAGTTCTTGAGATATCGCGGTAACGGTGCTAAAAACCAGCAATTCCATGTAATTTCATGTAAATTGACCTCTGTGACCTCTGAACTTTGACCTACCTACCCCAAAATCTAATCAGTTCATCTTTCTATGGGGATACATACTGGTACCAAGTTTGAAGTTCTCACCTCAGATAGTTCTTGGGATATCGCGGTAACGGTGCTAAAAACCAAGAATTTCATGTAATTTCATGTAAATTGACCTCTGTGACCTCTGACCTTTGACCTACTTACCCCAAAATCTAATCAGTTCATCTTCGTATAGGGATACATACTAGTACCAAGTTTGAAGTTCTTACCTCAAACAGTTCTTGAGATATCAAGGTAACGGTGCTAAAAACCAGTAATTTCATATAATTTCCTGTAAATTGACCTCTGACCTCTGACCTTTGACATACTTACCCCAAAATCTAATCAGTTCATCTTCGTATGGGGATACATACTAGTACCAAGTTTGAGGTTCCTACCTCAAATGATTCTTCAGATATCGCGGTAACGAGAAGTGGGACGGACGGACGGACGGACAGACAACCCGAAAACATAATGCCTCCGGCACCCACCTTCGGTGGGCGGAGGCATAAATAGAAACTCCATAACGTACAGCATATATACTAGCTGAGAACGTGAAGGCGACTTCAAACTGTTGGCTAACTTTCGCTAATTCGCTCGTGGAGGACGTCGCGTTTTACCTGTGCTTTCTCTATGGAAAAATCGTTTTGTCGTTACGAACTGAAGTTTACGATAATATTCTTGCACTCTCTCTACATTGTCAATTTGACAATTGTATAATTGAACATGATAAATACGGGCATGAGTACGAGTGTTCCAACTTCGCAATAACTATATCACACTCTGAGTCTCTCATCAAATTGGCAATTACTTCTTGGAAATGATCTGAAGCTGAATGTAGTCATGAGCGACGAAAAGATTATTTTGTATTTTTTTTTTTTGCATCGAACAAACGTGTTCCACTCAGCTCTCCAAAGACAAAGGAAGATTATTAATTCTTTGAATTTGAATCATTGTCGGATGTGTCGACAATGAGCATCGTTTCGTGCGACACTAGAGTGATATTTTGGCTAGCCATACGGACTAGAAACTTAAGATTTTGGCTAGTCTGCCGTGATTTTTACTAGCCATTGGCTATCGTTAATGTCGAGCAGCGAGAGCCCCATACATATGCCCGCGATGCCAGCGGACCGGTCACCGGTGCAAGGTGCATGCACTGCGTGCAACTGTGTGCAACTCTGTTTTCACCGCCCCATTTATCGATGCACCGGTATTCGACCGGATCAAAGCCGTCGAATCCCGGATTATGAAATAATCGATATGACTCAGGCTTAGTTCATAATCTCTACACACAAAATTTCAGATAGCAGAGGGTTCATAATTCCGAAAATGAAATACGGTTCATAATTCTGAACACTTGATGCATTACTCTGAAGGTTCGTTATTCCGAAAATCAAATAGGGTTCGTAATTCCGAAAATGAAAAAGGGTTCATAATTCCGAAAATGCAACAGAGCCCTACATAACTTTTGGAATTACGAACTTTCGGAAATATGAAACCTTTTTCATTTTCCCTATTTCTCTTTTCGGAATTATGAACTGTCGGAGTAATGAACCTTCGGAAAAACGACGCGTAAAGTCTCTATTTATCATACAGACTACTGGTACATTCAATATTGTAACTTTGGACTTGTTCATCGAAAGAGAAAACAGGGATTCATGTATCATGTTGAGGCTATCCAGCCATCAATACACATGTTATAATAACACAAGAAAATTAATGGTGCATAGCTTGACTCTCACTTTCAAGGTGTCATTAAGAGAACTCAGACGTAGTGTCTATGTAAAATTTTGACACGTTTATGAAAGTATAAAATATGTTTATCATTAATTCATTATTAACTTGTCTTAGAATGTAACAAAGACATACCTGGAAATTTCAAGCAAAATTATAAACTCTTTAGCTACGAAAAAAATTGTTGATTTTTCAAGAACACTAAGGATACTATTTCAATTTGTATGTGAAAAAAAAAAATTCTAAAAGGAATCTCAAAGGAATTCCATGCAGCTACCATAGTCCATGTAGTCTTTCTACCCATAATAGTGTCATGGTACCTGTAACCCCTGCAAGTACAATTTTGTAAACCTAAACCATAGCGGTTCTAATCCTTACCCATCTTCTGTGGTTCTGTGATTGTGATTTCAATGTCGAACTTGTCCCCACTTTCTTCCTCTGCCATTTCCATCTGGAAAGCAAAGAAGCATGGGTGATTTTTATCTATTTTATCCATTTCCTTTTAATAACCAAGTCTGAATGAGAATTATCAGCCAGTTCATAAATTTTGTCTGTGTGACAGCAAATGAAGATCAATGTTTGCGAAATTTACGGATATTGTTTATGAAAGTTTGATCATTATGCATGCCATGCACATACATGTACAGGCAGTAAAAAAAGGGGGGGGGGGGTAGAAAAATAAAACTGGAGCATCTCCACTTTGAGAATAGTAAAGTTGCAGGGAACAGAATGGGACCTTTCCTGTATTGACCACTGTGGAAGTAAAAAGATTTATTGAACATTACATGAAGAATCTTACGAAAGAGTAGATTAAGTGCCTGGATGTGCAATGCGTCACACTGCACTTTCGTCAGAATCTGCATGAAATTGATTCAGTCCAATTCAAATTTTCAGATTTGTGAAATGTGAAATGTTTGTGAAATGTTTGTCGGCAGTAAATCTACATGTATATGCCCTTAAATAAAACTATACCATTTTTGAGTTAAACATGTCCTAAATGACCCCAAATATCCATACATTAGGTTCAATACTGCATTTTAGTATAAACACTCTGACAGTGTACTCTAGAGGTCCTCCATAAAAAGCTTTTGTTCCCCCTTCAGAAAAAAAAAATACTTTTGACATAATATCATGGAATACATAACTTATAAATGAATAATGATGAAACAGCTTTCAAAAGAATGTTTCCTGCAGTATTTGTCAAACAGGATTTCACAATTTGGTAAAAATGACCTCTATTTACTGATGCAAAGGCTGCAACTCTGAACTTGCCTAGTGACAAAATAAGCTGCCCATTATGTTAATTTGTCAACAAAAACCTATCGAGGAGTCAAATTACCTCATCCATTTTATTCTTCTTCTTGGTCTCCTCTGCCTCATCATCTCCTCCTCCTCCTGCTCCCTCTGGCTCCTTCACAGCAGGAGCAAGGTCAGGCTTCTCCGTCTCCAAGGTCAGTGGAGACGTTGGCTCAGCATCCAACTTGGCTGGCTCGTTGGACTCCACCACTGGCGAGTCATCCAGGGACACCTCAGTGCCGCCACCTATAGCCGAATAACACAAACACACAATCAAGCTAATGGTCGGTATTCATGATAGCGTACTACTTAGTCGAGGTTCCACTGATTTTACATGTATATGGAGCACCAAGTGTCAAACTCTTCATCTAATACAAATTACTAAAATTCTGTTACTAAATGAACAAACAAAAATCATGACAACATGAAATTATGTCATAAATAAATTTATTCAATTTGTCTCCAACGGCCCACAAGGGGGTAACACACGCTACTGCTGTGTGATAGGTCGCGGGTTCGAATCCCGCCCGGTTCCGCCTGTGATTTTTTTCACAGCACCCGGGCAACCTATCACACAGCAGTAGCGTGTGTTACCCCCTTGTGGGCCGTTGGAGACAATTTGAATAAATTTATTTATGACATTATATCACCCGACGGATTAATTCAATACCTTTGACTTGATAGTCCCCATATTGGGATAGTTTGAACCTGATCACTCAGGGCACTCCGGTGGTCTAGTGGTTATGACACTGGTCTAGTAATCCAGAGGTCGCGGGTTCGAATCCCGCCCGGTTCCGCCTGTGATTTTTTTCACAGCACCCGGGCAACCTATCACACAGCAGTAGCGTGTGTTACCCCCTTGTGGGCCGTTGGAGACAAATTGAATAAATTTATTTATGACATTATATCACCCGACGGATTAATTCAATACCTTTGACTTGATAGTCCCCATATTGGGATAGTTTGAACCTGATCACTCAGGGCACTCCGGTGGTCTAGTGGTTATGACACTGGTCTAGTAATCCAGAGGTCGCGGGTTCGAATCCCGCCCGGTTCCGCTTGTGATTTTTTTCACAGCACCCGGGCAACCTATCACACAGCAGTAGCGTGTGTTACCCCCTTGTGGGCCGTTGGAGACAAATTGAATAAATTTATTTATGACATTATATCACCCGAGGGATTAATTCAATACCTTTAACATGAAATTAGTTTCTCATTTTATGACTTGTTCCATTTCATTACAGAAATTCGCTAATTTGTAGAGAATAAAGAGCTTGACACTTGGCGATAGTCCATAAATCAGTGGACCAAGTCCAACCTGGTTAAAATTAGTCCACCTTTATGAATATGAGCCAATAAGCCCAGCTGACAACTTCTTGTACTCAGCAATATACTCAGCAGTAAGACAGTGAGAAAGTCAATCACGTCGAGTAACTTTACCATGTTGTTTTGGAAGGATTATTTCAGACAATGCTCATGAACACAATGATGTATGAGCAAGTCACAAAAAATACTTTGCAGCATTCTTATAAAAGTCATACAAGAACCCTCTAAATCCTGATTATTGTTATTAAAAATAAAGGAAAAGGTTATGTGAATTTTATAATATGCAAGTTGAGGATCAATGGATGGTTTTGGTGGAGTCATAAAAAAATTACAGGGAGAAAATAATACTGCCATTGTTCTTTTCAAAACAAAGTGAAAAGGAAGTCTTTTTACAGCTTTGTTGAAGGATTGTATTGATGTCATCAAAACCTAGCACTAGTCTGCATAAAAGTATGGTTTAACACATTTTACATCGTTTTACTAGCAATTTAATTGCTATAGAGTACCGAAGTGATGACGTCACACTTCGGTACTCTATAACAAACTGTGTAAACCAGCTGCTACATCTGTCATAAAACTAACAACTAATGGACTATATTATTAAACATATATCTTACCTGCAAAGAGATCATCATCATCTTCTAATGCCACATCTTCAGTTGTCTCCTAATGATACAAATAAATCAGAGTGCAAAAAATCATTTGATATACTACTGAAACTATACTTTATACTGCATGTACATAACATCATGAGATGTCGAAACAAGGATGGCAACCTTGTTGTTTCCTTGTTTCGGGGCCGTGCGAACCCTCATCGTTGTTAGTGAGCCAATGTTTTGTTTGTACACTTAAAGTTTCAAAAACTACAAGTCCCGTAAGGCCGTATGAACGTACATGTAGCTAAAATTTTGAGCCAACGTAATCCCTTTGCAGCAAATGTCAACAAAGAAAATTGATCTCCTAAATGGGAGACTCTCTCCCAAAAAGGCTACCAAATATGTTGACATAAGTCTTTGACTCTGACAATACAGACAGTCTACCAAATAGGAAACAGTTTCCAATATTGGCTGGGCACCTCTACTGATAACTCTCGACTTTTTTTTCACTTGTGGTGCATTAGATTTAGAATGTGAAAAAACAAAGGAACTGCCAGTGTCTCTATCTTGTTTATCAATCTTGCGGCCAAAGTCGTTATTATGCCCAGCCGCCATTAAATCCGCCTGAACAAGTGAATAATTAGTCAAGTTTCTTGGTTTTCATTGTTGAAATTAAGTTATTTATAACGGAATAAACGCTATCGTTATCGATTCATAACTGAAAAAATTATCAGTCAGGAAAGAGCGGGATTCGAACCCGGGACCTTAAACGCGAGTGCAGTGTAGAAAGAGAATACTCTGACAGTCTGACCATACGCCTTTACCACTTGACCACGAGCAATTGACAGCGAATCTGATCTTGCTGCACTAGATCTATTAGTATTACTTAGTTTATTAAGGCTTTATACCTCCGCTCCATACAAATCCTATCTATACCTCCGTTCTGCTGTTTTTTTGATATCCTAGGTAGGATTCTTGCCAATTTGAGGATTACTGGCCATATTAGCTATAATACTTAATAGCCAATCTTGCCAAGACAAGTTGCAGTAGGCCTAGTAATTCACCCATTCACTTTGTAGATAATACATGTATGTGTGGGTCGAAGCTTGTCAGAGTATGAATCTATGATTGTGGGTGTGGCTATGAATACAATATTAGTGAGCTGGTCTATTGGTAGACCAAAAGCTTCAGTCTCTCTGTATCGTCGGTTGTTCCGCTGAGACTTCGTTTGGCTCCGCTAGACCTCCGTACATAGAGACTAATGATCACATATCGCGTAGTGTGTGGACGGTCATATCCGGAACCAGAAGTGGTTCTCGGAACTGTCTGTGTGTTTGTGTGTTTGTGTGTGTCGCATGTATTCAGTGGCGTATACGTACCGAACGATAACCGGAACGTACGTGTACAGCAAACATGGTAGCGAACTCGAAGTCGTACTCGTACTCGTAGCCGGCTGCTCGTAAGTCTATTCTAATTTCTATTTCTAGTTCAGTACTATCTAGATCTTTTTCTAATATTAATAATAGTGAAAAACTATTTCCGACCTAAGCTAAGGCTCAGGTCGGCTGTTCGTACACCTTGTTGGTGATATACGGGTGTACCGTCTATGGGGAAGGTTGAGAAATGTCAGAAATATTAAAGATTTCCCCATAACAGACGGTTATTTCTGTCTAGTCTATTGGCAGAGATAAAGTCAATCATCATGATCATGATTCATGTCAAATCGAAAGAGTTATTATTGTTTATTATAAATACATGTATAATATTAACTCAGTCAGTCATGGGCATGATGATAGGACTGGGACTGGAGAAGCGTGAGAAGTCAAAACTATTCACAGCACTGCGCAGAGACTGAGTGAGAGTGAGAGATAGAGACCATGTAGCTATGTGACAAAAAAAATTGAACTGCATCCATCTTGATACAAATAGTATCATAGGAAAGCTCTTTAAGAGACCTTTCCAATGACACTAACAACTTTCAAATTGGTCAAGTAACTAAAAAGTTATGATAATTTAAGTCCTGTCATTTCAACCATATTTCCGGCCACTGTCTAAATGTAACACCAATGGAGGGCATGAAAAAATGTGTGACCAATATCGCCTACTGATGGAGGGAATTTCATGTCACACTAACACACACACAACTTCTCTATTTCTGAGACTTTTGAAATGATCTACTGTAGGTATCAATGGAAAGCTGAAATTGAGCCTGGAGCAGCTACTAATTAGTTACTTTCTTAACAGTAAGTATATTGATTTATGCTAATTAACTTTAATAAATTATGCGAAATATGGAAAATATTTGTTACAATTGTAGAAAACGAAGAATATTATGAATTGTAAGTACTGTAGCAAAGAACAAACCTCTCAAACAGATCACATCTTCTTCATGTTGGTAGCTGGAAGTTCTTTGATTATTGTACATAAAAATGTGAAAAAAATCATTAATAAAAATCAATAAATGTGTGTAGATCTACATGTGTGGTTTATTTTTAAACTTTCACTACATACAATTTACAGTCACCAGTTCAGACATACATTGTACATGTACACCCCAGCCCCTCCCAATAAAATAAACCCGTCGAGAAGTCATTTCAAATGGAAACCATAACGACGTAAAAAAAAATCAAAGCAAACAATTTGAAGAATAAAAATTCATGAAATTGAGAAATGGACTAAACTAAGCAATTCCTGTTAAAAAAAGGAAGGCAGGAATTGTAATATGATTCAGGGTGCCTTTTAATTTATAATGATTTAACAAACACAAAATAAAAGCTGAAAATAATAAAAACATTTTTTTTTTAATTTTAAATTAGAATAATTAATAAAAATATTCATCAATTTGATTTTTAATCAATTGAATTCAGATTGAAGAGAAAGTTGAAATTTATTTTTCCCCCAAGAATTACATAATCATATTTGAAAAGAAAGTATAATGACAGTCAAATTCATAGAAATGCGGATATGTTTGATTCATAAATCATAATTCACGACAAAAACATTTGACCAGTGTCAGATACGCCATCTCTGCCGTGCCCACCACGTCCAGCGGTCTGTCAGAAGCCAGACCACTGGCGGGGTATCATCGACCGAGTGCCAGCTCTTGGCCCGGCGCACCCGGCGGCCTGGCTTCTGACAGACCCGCTGTGCAAGAGTTTCCTGCGTGACCTATTTGAAAGCTGGCGCATGTCTAGAATCTAGTCAAAATGAATCATTTCATACTTTGATAATTAACAAAAGTTATGTTCACTGTTTTAATAAATATTTTACTCATTTTACTGATGAAATTCGATGATGAAAACTGCCAAAACTTTCTAAAATTTCAAGCGATGATATCAATTTCTGGATGGTGGATGTCCACATTGAAACTTACATGTATCGAAAGTGCAGAATCTGGGCTGCTCAAATACGGCCTCGAGAAAGTTGCGCCGATTTGCGCACGCTCGAGAGAGCTGATTTTCAATTGGGATGTATGCAGAGGCGATGTCACTTGCGAACAGAATGTGAACAAGCCTTCTCGCCGTACTCGGCGCTCGCGGTTCCGTTGCATTTGCACATACCTAGACCATGGGCATGAAGAAAGAGAGCTCAGAGAGTGCAGGGAAAGTGCCAGTCATGTTTCGTTTTCAACATGTTCAACAATAGTGAAACAGTGTCCCCTGGCAAAAGGCTAGACCAAAAGCTTCAGTCTCTCTCACTCTGTATCGTCGGTTGTTCCGCTGAGACTTCGTCTGGCTCCACTAGACCTCCGTACATAGAGACTGAATGATCACATATCGCGTAGTGAGTGGACGGTCATATCCGGAACCGGAAGTGTATTTTTATTATTTGTCTGTGTGTTTGTGTGTGTAGCATGTATTCAGTGGCGTATCCGTGCAGTATATAGTACGTAACGGCAACGCGACCTAAGGCTCAGGTCGGCTGATCGTCCACCTTGTTGGTGATACACGGTCGTACCCACTCATAGCTACATTCCTATACTTCGTGTGTATAATGTAGGCAATCATACACCTCATCTTTTTAAAACACCACTGCACAAAAGTCACCAATATTCACTCAAAATCGGCATTTAATTTTCAAAAACCAACCCCAAAATATCCAAGAAATACAATAAATTCAACTCACCAATGTTGGAAAAGATATTTCCAAAAATGAAATCCGTAATTTACTGTTGATTCTCGCGAAACGAGCTATCGGAGTCATTGTGTACATTTCCTGGTCGCCGCGGGCGCTGACATCTCCCCAAAAGAGTTTTGTCCTCAAAAATTCGGTCCCAATGGCATACACGGACGGAAAAGTTCCGATTTTCTGTGTGCGCGATCGTAAAGATCGATGTGCGCTTGCGATCCCGAGTTTCTTCGTGGACAAAAATTATATTGGCCGATTTTAGTATAAGACATCGGCAGTTTGTAAACAACACGCGATCGCGAAACAAATCGGCGGGGATTTCTCCGGTTTTGGACAAGATTTTGACTTTGGATTTTGCTGAAAATATCAAGAGTTCTTCCTAATTGCCATTTGATGTAGGAGTGAGATTTTTAAGGGCTGAATTTGAAAGCAAGTATTTAAAATATTTATCTTAATTTTCCCCCCATACCTTCTTTAGTACATGCGACAGAAAATACCAACTATTTTACAGAAATGTACCCGGGAGTGGTCGTACCGTCTGTCTATGGGGAAGGTTGAGAAATGTCAGAAATATTAAAGATTTCCCCATAACAGACGGTTATTTCTGTCTAGCAAAAGGCATGCCTGGTTAGGTCACTCACTGCACTGTTCAGTGTCACTCATTCCTCATGATTCAGTCATGTCAGTGCAATTCATTGGACATGTTGTTGGATGGTCCATTGACATGGTCATTTATTTTACACAAATCTGTCATAACTTTTCATTCTCACTCCCCAGAAATATTGTAAAGGGTAAAAAACCACGACCCACAAATTACTCAACCTAGGCCTACCTTCTTTGTATCTTCTACTTTTTCCTCACTCATTTCGTCGTCTTCAAAAAGGGGAGGAGGTTCCCGACCGTTGTCCGCCATGTTGCTCACGAGAGAAATAGGGCGTTGTCTTAGACAAGTCGTTTAATAAATTTATGAAATCAACATAAATTTTGCAGGAGGAAATTTCTGTTTGAATATGATAAAGTATTATGCAATTGATCACTTGTAAAGAAGAGTTTAATCTAAAGATTTTATACTACTTTTGTTTTTACTCGAATCGTAATTATCTGAACAGCAGTGACCGGTGATAAAGCTAACTGCGGAAACGAGCAATAAGGGGTTGTATGATTGTTGCTCATCTTTCTATCTTTGCTGGTTGTGCAAATTATTACACACAGGTTAAATGATTTGAAAATAGGGATTTTGGAGTAAAAATTGTGGATATCGCCTGAATCATGCTACTAATAGTATGGTTGTATGATAATGATAGAAAGCGTGAACAAACATGTGCACAATGAGCTAGGATCGAACGACTCGCTTAGCCTATGAACACCACCATCATGCCAATAATAAGGGGGGGGGGGGGGGGGGGTATGTCTCATGTCTCATTGAGGCCTGTACGACATTAGAGTCCATGAAAACGAGTAAAAAGGGTTGTTTTTCCAACACCAGACGGATAACCCGGGTATCTCGTTTAGGCATTGGCGGATCCGGGGGGGGGGGGGGGGGGGGCAAAACCGGCCCGTGCCCCCCCCCCGTTTGAATTATGAAGTATGAATTTTGACCATAGACGATTCGC
Source organism: Heliocidaris erythrogramma (assembly GCA_025617745.1). NCBI lineage: Eukaryota > Metazoa > Echinodermata > Echinoidea > Camarodonta > Echinometridae > Heliocidaris > Heliocidaris erythrogramma. The sequence goes on from CM046860.1 coordinate 37,116,269, forward strand.
CATTTTCTCGATTGTGGTCCCCCCCCCCCCCTTTTAGAGTGAAGACCTTTTTTTTTTTTTTTTTTTGCTTGTCAGGGAATTATGGAGGGGAACTGGACCCCCATAACCCCTTACTGAGCGATATTTGAAGGTATGGCGAAAATTTTTTTTTTGTCTGCCCTCCCCTACTGAGCGACTTTTCGAGAAGCTGGCGAGACCAAAAAAATACGGGTCTACCTTTCGACAAACTTTCATTTTTGTGCCCCCTCTTTTACTCAATCCTGGATCCGCCCCTGGTTTAGGGTATAAAAAACAGGAAAATTTTGAAAAAAGGTTATCAAATCCTCGAAAAGGGTAGAAAATTTCAATTTGACAGTATTCGAGAGCCGGTCAGGAGCCCAAAGAACAGCTGGATGATTTATGCTTAATAATCTGTCAATAATCTCGGGAATCTTCATTATTAGTAGTCTGTTTGGTCTATTTTCAGCGGGTTTGGGCTTTTTTCACTCGAATTCCATGAAAAAGTTATGCTTTTATATTTTTATGCCCCGGTTTTGGCGAGATTTTCGCCGTTGTGTGCTATGGTTTTGTGAATGAACATACGATGGCCTACATAATTCATATTGCCCTTCTGCCGTCCACAAACTGGTTAAGTTATTTGACTTTATTTGACCTTTTTTTCATTAAAAAAACATTTTGAGATGCTCTAAAATGGAAGTTTTATAGACAGATTTTTGTCCCTGGAGTGGGAGGGGGATACCCCCTTCCACACCCTCCCCCGCTAGCTCGCTTCGCTCAATGGCGTATAAGGGGGCATAGGGCACGTGCCGGTGGGCGGCACTTGGAGGGGGCGTAAAAACACAAAGGAAAGGAAAAAAGGGGGAAATGAAGAATCTGCAGGATAACTTTGAAGGATTTGAAGGTTGAAAAGCGAACATTTTCCAAAGCTCGGTCGCTTTGCTCCCTTGCATAATTATTTTTATAAATAAATAAATTTTATATAAATTAAAGCCCTTGTTCTTAAAGTGCGGCCCATGGGCCACTCAGCCGCGTAGACAGGATTTCATTTTAGGGGGTGCGGTTGCACGCGAAGCGTGCGAAATTGCTGATGGGCACGCGAAGCGTGCTCCTCAGGGAGGGGAAGTTTCCCCCTTCCCTTGCGAAGCGCGAAAGCTTTGACATTTGAGCAAATTCGAGAGAAAGATAACGGCTCGTAGCACCTTTTTTTTAGGCGGAAAGTTAGTTCGACGCTCTGACTGCTTTTCAATTATTTGGGTGCATTACTGCAAAATATGTAACAACGGGGGGGGGGGGGGGGGAAGGGGCACAGGGATCGAGGGGGTTTCTTCCTTCCCGCACGATCAGCGCGAAAGCTTTGACGTTCTGGCAAATATGAAAGAAAGATGACGGCTTGTGTTGCACCTTTTTCAGGCGAAAAGTTAGTTCGATGCACTGACTGCTTTTCAATTATTTGGACGCAATACAGCACTGTATTTAACAGCGGTGGGCGCGCAGGGAGGGTGGGGAGTTTCCCCCTTCCCGCGCGAAGCGCAAAATTTTTGACATTCTGGAAAATTTGAGAGAAAGATATAGGGGAGTATCCCTTTGCTGTTTTAGCAAATTTGGATAGAAAGATAACGGCTCGTAGCAGCTTTTAGGCTTTTTTTCTCTAACTTCCCCCCGCTTTTTCGCTCTCGCTTTTTTCCCTTTTTTTTGGGGGGGGGGGGCACCGCCCCATCGCCCCCCTGGCTACGCGCCTGGGGCCACTTGCGGCCCGGCCCACGAGACGATTTCATGCGGCCCGCCAAAATTATCTAGTAAGAAAAAATAATAATCTTGTTTCAAGTACTGTGTTGATGTATAATTATCATCCTAACTATTGTTATGACTAAAGTATCATTTTTATCCGTTCCCTGTTCTGCCACGTATATATATATATATATATATATATATATATATATATATATATAGTTTAAAACACAAAACAAACATGAAACGAAGAAAAAATAAGGACACGGGGAGGAGTATTTTTAAAATCGTCCTTAGATGAGCCACGCGGGTATGTATGCATATAACATCTGAGGCGGGTGATGGGGCTGAAGCCCTCTTCCCCGAGAATATAAAAAATTTCCTGCATTCGGGCACCGCCATCTCATTTCCAGGCAGTGAAATGGTCTCTTTGTAATTTTTATATCTCAGATGATCTAAATTAGCACATTTTGATGACGAAATTAGATTTTCACGATTCTAAAGTGTCAATTTCGCTCGCTCACTAAATTGAAAAGCTAGAAAGTTAATACACAATGTATTCGGGCAATTGAGACGTGAGCCCCATACGTCTTTATATGTATGTGTAATACTCAGTGGCCCGCGACGTAATTTTAAAAATATTTCTGCCCCCTTACAAAATAATTAAGAACCCATGGCTTAAAGGGTTCAAAATTTGAAAAAATAAAGATGTAATTGCTTTGTTCGCTATATCACGTAAGTTTCATATGACTCCTGCTAAATATTGTGCCCCAATATAAGATAAAGTGTATAAAACAGCATTTGCAAAGGTTCAACTTTTGAAAGAAATCTCAACTGTAGGTAGCCTTGCTGCATTTCTCGGCCCTTTCTCAAGCCTATAGGGTTTCCGTTAGTTTTGCTTCCGATTGTAGAAGTGAATGAATAGAAAACCGTTTATCAATGTATAAAGCTTCTCTACCGCTCAATGCGGTGTCAACTGCATAATTTCCTGGGCAAAATGCACAAGAAATTCCGTTTTTAGAGTTAAAAATTGAAAGATTTACTGCTCGGTCGCTTTGTTCCCTTGCTAACGTAGAAAAGTTTGGGCACTCGGGGGGGGGGGGGGGGGGACTTCACATTTTTTTACCCCAGGTGCCAAAATCCCGAGATACGCCGCTGGCTTCGCTCCCTCGCCGGTCATCCCCCAATCGCGAACACGGATCGACAACCCTGGTACAGACCATTTTCTTATCATCATTCAACATAGTTCTGCCTTAGGAGTGTATTCCTAACATGTAATTTGCCCAGGAGCCTAGCATGTTTTCTTTTATTTCATCATTAACTGATATGATTCTTGTAGCTAGTGTACAAAATGATGATGTGTTTCAAATTTTGTTGATTAAAATAGAATGACATAGTATTGATCTTATGTAATAAAGCGTAGCAATTGTATTTAATTTATCACATGTACATGTATATCACAACTCTAAGAAATATAAATATCTCAAAAGGCTTAGGGTAATATTGTTCATAAAATATATGCCATCTTGTCAATTTGGTTTTTGGTGACTGATCCATGGATGTAGTGTTGAAGTTTGTGTGCATACGGTTTTTTTTCAAATCATCAAGTTCTGCAAGTGAATCCTCATGACCACAGCCAGGATTTCATTTTAGGGGGGCGGTTGTGGGGCACGCAAAGAGTGCGATATTGGTGGTGAGCACGCAAAGCGTGCTCCCCAGGGGGTGGATGCAGGGAGGGGGAGTTTCCCTCCTCCCGTACGAAGCGCGAAAGCTCTTACGTTTTACAGCAAATTTGAGAGAAAAATAACGGCTCGTAACACTTTTTTTAAGGCGGAAAGTTAGTTCGACGCCAAGAAGAACCAATCCTCGAATAGGGTGTACAATATTTTGCAAATTCTAAAAAATCCCTGTTAAGGATCTAAATATCTGAAAATTGTCGCGGGTTTCCCTGAATAGGGTATCAAATAGGGTATCAAATAATTATGTAAAATGTCATGCTAAATATAGGTACTTAAAATTCATGTGTAAATTTTACCTAACAAACAATTCAACACATGTATTATGTCGTTGGGAAATTGTTTCCTTTTTCCTCCAACCTAGGTTAAAAAAAATTAAACCTCCTTGTTATGGTCTTTCTGGGTCTTGAATTTAAGCTATCCTATCCTATATCTTATCTTATCTTAACCTATCCTATCCTAGTCCTATCCTGTGGAATTTCTTTTCGGTATCGAACGCAAGGTGTTTCCTTTTGTGTTTGTTACGTAACTGCGATTTTCGAGATTTCTTGTTGCGCTAACACGCATTCTTTATTCATTCTCGGTTGAGCATTATTAGCTCGCGCACGTTTCGATACCAGAGGCTTTGTCAGTGCAATTTTCTCCCCAGGACAGCGGTATGAATGTGGAGGAGACCACGCCCGGCCTAGCGTCCCATGACATTTTACAGGCTATTCAAACTCTCCAACATAAGGTGGACTCCTCCTTCCGGAGATCTGCCAAGCTCGAGAGCTCTCCTTCCTTCAAGAGCGAAGGAAACGAGCAGCAATACGTCCACGCACAGAAAGTTCTTCAGTGCATTGACGACGCTCTAGTTTCCTTGGAGGATATCGGAATCGAAGCCGCAAAGGAGCATCTACTCGAGGCATCCTCCCTGCTTACACAGAGGCAGAAACTGAGTCGCCTGGCAGACCGTTCTCCTTTGGGCTGGGCCACGGTCAAAGAGTACGTCGCAGACGACCTCGCGGAGAATTCCGATGATGAAAAACGTCTCAGAAAGGCGGAGAAGGCGGCAGCCGCCAAGAAGGCCGAAACAACAACTAAAAAGTCAAAGATGCAGCCCCCTTTCCGGACACCCAGGTCTTCTGTACCCCCTCGCAGTATGTCTGGAGCTTTTCGTCGCTTCAACCCCTACCGTTCCGATACCCGCGTCTGCTTCCAGTGTGGCATCGGCGGACACGTTCGCCCTAACTGCCCCTCTCTACGCGCAGTCAGAAGTGCCGTCAACCAGCACCAGCTATCCAAGCCCTCCTTCTAATGTTCACCCTGCCTTTTCTCTCGATCCGCCTTCAGGCGTGCAAGGTAAATTGAGGGAATGTTTAGCATTCTGGAAAAGGGAATTAAAAGCTTCCAAGTTTGTGATACAATCGAGTATGGTTATAAAATTCCTTTTGATAAAGTTCCCCCTACATTTTATAGTAAGAACAATAAATCCAGTTTGGATAACCCAGATTTTGTTGAAAGCGCCATCTCTGAATTGATACGAAACAGATGCGCACTGGAAGTAAAGCAACGCCCTTATTGTTGTAACCCTTTAACCGTTGCTGAAGGCAAAAAAGTTACGCCTAGTATTAGATTTACGTCATACTAATCAGTTTATTGTTCAATCGAAGTTCAAATACGAAGATCTTACTCACATTGCCCAAGTGCTCAGTTCCGAGCAGATTTATTTTTCATTTGATTTAAAGTCCGGTTATCACCATGTCGATATATTCCCCCCCCCCCCCCACCGGCAATTTTTAGGGTTTTCTTGAACTCATTCTGATTCTGTATTACGTTATTACGTTTTCGCTGTACTTCCTTTTGGGCTCAATAGCGCCTGTTATTTGTTCACTAAATTGACAAGGCCACTGGTGTACCACTGGCGGTCACGCGGTATTATTGCGTACATGTATATTGATGACGGCCTCATCATTTCACATTCTGTTGAATCCGCAATAGGAAATTTGGCAGTAGTTAGGCAAACTATCCGGCGCTGCGGTTTTGTTCCTAACGAATCAAAGTGTGCTTGGGACCCTTCTAGTAGAATTCTGTATTTGGGATTCATCATTGATTCGCCATCTTGCTCTTTTTTTGTTCCTCAGTCGAAACTGAATATTTTATGTCAGACCATTGATGAGCTTATCTCATTTTCTAAGGCTAATGCTCCGGTCCCAGTCAGAATGTTGGCCTCTTTCGCCGGACACGTCATTTCAATGAGCCTTGCTCTCGGCCCAGTGGCGAGATTGATGACGCGTGCTACTTATCGCGCAATTGAATTACGGTCCTTGTGGTCCGATTTGATATTCATTTCCAACTCTGTGCTCAAAGAACTCGTTTTTTGGTCAGCCAATATTTTTGCGCTTAACGGATTTGCTTTTTCATATCGTCTTGTACCGACCATGCAAATATTTTCTGACGCTAGCGATCTTGGGTTTTTTGCTCATGTCCGAGGTCATTCACATTTGCGCGTTCATGGTTCATGGTCACCTTCGGAGAAACGCCAGAGTTCCACTTGGCGTGAATTGGCCGCCGTTTATCGCTCACTCTTGAAAGGCATTTTCAGAACATTGTTTTAGCCAAAAAATCAAGTGGTTCACCGATAATTCTAACATACCTCGGATTATTAACGGCGACAGCGTTAAATCCGATCTTCATTGTATCGCGCTTGATGTTTTCTCTTATTGTCAGTTACACAACATTATTCTTTCACCGGAATGGTTGCCCAGGCGAGAAAATATTTTAGCAGACAAGATCAGTAAATATTGCGATTATGACGACTGGTCTATCGACGATCATTCTTTCTCGCAGGTAGATAATTTGTGGGGGCCACATACAGTCGATAGGTTCGCCTCCCCCCACAATGCCAAACTCTCCAATTTTAATGCGAGATTTTTTTTTGCCGGGGTGTTTCCGCCGTCGACGCGTTTTGTCAAAATTGGGAATTTGACAACAATTACCTCTGCCCGCCAGTATCGTTCATTATTCAAGTAGTTAAGCGCTTGGCTTCTTGTAGCGGCGTAGGCACGCTGATAGTTCCGCGTTGGCCTACTTCACATTTCTGGCCTCTCATTTGCCCCGACGGCATCCATTTTGATGCTCACATACACGATTGGAGGTTACTAAATGCTTCGTTTACCCCCTCCTCCTTGCACAAAGACGATATAAAATTATTCTGTGAGCAACCATCATTTTTTACCCTAGCTTTACGTTACGATTTTAAGCGCTCTCAGAGGACCCCGAAAAGAGGTTTTTGTTCTTCCGACTTGGGTTATTGTCCACTTTGTGTCTGAAGCGAATGTTGGCTTCTATTTTTTGTTTTGTTTTGCGCTTTATACTACAAGCCGATTTGAGTGCTGATTTTCCTCTTTTTATACATACAGGCCGATTTGCATGCCTACGTTTGTTCCTTTGCTGCTATTCAGTCCTTTTGCATGATAAGGCCGATTTGTGCGCGCTTCGTATTCCTTTTTATACGACACAGGCCGATTTGTGTGCCCATATTTAGTTTGTACTATTCAGGCCGATTTGCGTGCCCATATTAGTTTGTGCTATTCAGGCCGATTTGTGTGCCTTTATCTTTTTGTGCTTTAGGTGTACAGGCCGCATTGGGTGCCTATGATGGGATGAGCAGCTCTGCTTACATTGTAATTGCGTTTTGGTTTTAATACCCAATTTAAGTAACTGGTAATGGTTTACTTTATCTGTAATCACTAATGCCGCCTTTTGCGTTTCTCGATGACTAATAATCATTGCTCAACTCTGACCAACCATGTTCAATCTTTTGTCGTTATTTTTCAGTATTTGTATTACCCTGAGGTAGATAAAGAAAAGAAATTAACTTTCTGACGTTGTAACACGAGGCAGAAAGTGGAATTTCTTTTCGGTATCGAACGCAAGGTGTTTCCTTTTGTGTTTGTTACGTAACTGCGATTTTCGAGATTTCTTGTTGCGCTAACACGCATTCTTTATTCATTCTCGGTTGAGCATTATTAGCTCTATTCCCCCCCCCCTCTTTTGGTTCCCCAAGGTCCCCCCCCCCCCCCCCCCCCCCCATTAAGCCTCTAGTATTTAGGAGCAAGGAGCAAGGGAGTGCGCCCTCGCTCAGTATCCTTGGACGCAACCACGTTTCCTCCATGAACTTATATGGGGTTTTTTCGTGGCCTCCGTGTACTAGTGTCTCGTACACTAGTCATCAGGTACTGAGCGCCTTGCATCCTTTCTATTCATACTTTATTCAATTGATTAAATTGAGTTATTTAATGCTTTTAGGTGAAATAGTAAAGCTTTACGTAGCTTTTTATTCAGTAGGCCTATAATTAAGTATTTAGATTCTTGAAATTTATCGCCTTGCTTGTTACATCTTACATATTTGCCGTTTTTTCGAATGTTTTTCTTATTGATTTGATCCATTTTTTGCTCTTGTGAGCTAACTTTTAGAAATATGGACTGCTAAGCGAGACTCTATCTCCGATCCGCTCCTACGCAGCCTAGCTGCTGATGTACTTCCTTCGCTACTCATGTCTGCCAAAGCTCCATCGACTACAACCAAATACAAGTCACGTTGGGACAAATGGGTCCAGTGGGCGAGCTCCAAAACGCAAGTGCCCGTTTTTCCAGTCCGAGCCTATATCATCTATGTCTGTATCTTTCTCACCTGTCTTCCGCTAATGGAGCTAAGACCGCAGCAGATTCCCTTGAAATGGATTCACAATCTTGCGGGTTTTCTTTCACCTACAGAGAACCCTATTGTAAAAACAGCAGTGCAGGGGTATAATCGGATTCATTCTTCCCTTGTTTGCCGCAAGGAGCCCATCACGCCAGATATCCTGTCCCAGCTTCTCACATCGCACGGTCAGCTCACCGCATCTTTATCTGACCTCCGCATATTGCCATCTTACCCGTATCGCGATTTTTGAAATGGAGCGTTTAGTGCATAAACGTGTTTAAGATGTGGGAATTTTAGGCAGGAAAAACAGGATATAGTACAATTTTTTTGACTTTTTGTTGCTATGAGAAGATAATCCATTGTTGTAATTGAATGAGGAAAATGAATAATGAAATGAAATGTGGAACCAATTTTGTTGGGGGGGGGGGGGGGTTGCCTGGCATAGGGTGGTGTGGTTTGTTAGGTACTTACCTCTCAGTTGAGGATTCCTTCATAGACAATATAATATAAATTTTTTTATATATAATATAAAAATTCATACGAACCTTCAAGCTGCGGTACGGCATTGCGACCAAAATGTGGCGCATATCCATCGGCAGTGCGACTAACTAAACATGAATGAAAAGTCTTAATTTCAAAATTCATATTCATACGAACCTTCAAGTTGCGGCGCATATCCATCGGCAGTGCGAATAAGTGAACATGAAAATGCATATTCATACGAACCTTCAAGCTACGGCGCATATCCATCGGCAGTGCGAGTAAGTGAACACGAAAAGTCTTATAATATAAAAATTCATACGAACCTTCAAACTGCGGGTTCCGACATGAGGCGATGAGAGATGTTTTTTTTACAGCGGCGCGCGGATGTACAGCACTGTTGATTTCCTATGCGCGCGGAGAAGTTTATAATCGATTATGTTCATGATCGACTGTATGTGTTATGAAACAGTGTTTATTTTTACCTTTGACCCCAGTGATGACCCCAGTGACGTTTTAAAAAAAAACCAACCCCTCAAGGGCAATTCTGGGGTCCCCCTACATACACCATCCGAGTTTGGTGAAGATCTGTCGAAGGATCTAGGAGGAGTAGGGGAACAAACAGACAGACAGACAGACAGATCGACGAACAGACAAACGGTTCTCGAATTATAGTATGATGATATGATGATGATGATGATGATGTTTCATTTCTTACGCTGGATTCCTACGTTTCGACGATCTCAGCAGGCTAAGGAGGATGGACTGCACTTTTCATCATGATCGGCTAGTTCTACACTTATCATCTTCAAAAACTGATCAGTTTCGACAAGGCAGAGATGTTACCATTGCTAGGACATCTAAATCGACCTGTCCAGTTGTTTTAGCCGAGCGATATTTTGCTGCTTTAGGTGATCCACCTAATTCGCTCCTTCCGGTGATTCGAAGACTTACTCATTCAAAACGCGGTTTAATCGCCACTTCTCATGGCCTCAGTTACACCAGAACTCGCGAGATCTTCCTAGATGCGTTGAAGCCAATTGTTCCTGATGTGTCTAACGGCTTGCATAGCCTCCGGTCGGGTGGAGCTTCATCCGCTAGTACTAACAATCGTGTATCTCCCTTTCTGATCTCACAACATGGCCGTTGGAAGTCGGACAAAGCTAGGGACACTTACATTAAGTCTGATGCAGTATCAAATCTTCTTCCATCACAGTCTCTCGGCATTTAAGGTTAAATATGATTTAACCTTAAATGCCGGGAGACTGTGATGGAAGATGAATATGATTTCCTTTATTTTATTGTCAAGCTGTTTTCCTTGACCGAGTTTATGCTCATTTATCTTTTTGCAATTATCAGAACGTCCTAAATCTATTAAACAGCGAGCTAATAATCATTGCTCAGCTCTGACCAACCATGTTCAATCTTTTGTCGTTTGTTATTTTTCAGTATTTGTCTTACCCTGAGGTAGATAAAGAAAAGAAATTAACTTTCTGACGTTGTAACACGAGGCAGAAAATCTAGTTCGTGTGTAATTGGGTTTTTACAGACGTGTATCAATCAGATATGATTATTTGGGTCAAAACCACTAAATCGGGCCAAACGATGATTATTCGTGTCGCATACATATTTTTTATTGATGTGTCATTTTTTCAACGATATTTCCCCCTTTCCCGATTTACATCAGTCCATTATCACCAAATCATAAAATGTAATATAGTTTTATTGTACAATAAACGCATTAAATGTGTTAGTGAGACACACATTGTATGATTTATGACTGAAAACCCTCTGTCGCCTAGACAGAAATCGGCATATTTTGACTTATTATTTACAAATGATAACACGCAATGGCTCAAATTGATTAGTTTTATGTACAAAAGTGATCTAAATAACAGAAACACCCAACGCGAAGAGTTCCCTGGGTATTCTTTTAAAAATATTGGTAGAGTGATTTTGTCGCAAGATTCATTGAAACTTACGTTACCATAGTTGTATAATAAAACAAAATACTATGCGAATGCCAATAGCAGAAATAAATTTCATGTGTGAATGCACTATGACTTTGGAATAATCACATATGATATAATAATCATGTAAAAGTCACTAAATCTGTCAGAATGAAGGAAAAAATTTGATGAGATAAACGTAGATTTAAGGATTGTAACCTACGTCACCACTTTTCCTATCAGATGAAAATGCATATGCCGATAGAGGCAATTTATGCAGTAGCACTTATCTAGTGTTACCATGTTACTAATCAAAAGTTTTCAAAGATGTATATTTCTTTGTTATTACCAGTCATCAACATAATTGTAACATACGTGATGAAACTTACGTTACCACTTTTTCTTTTTTTAATTTTTACATAAAGTATACCCCATTACAAAAGTTATTTAAGTTCACGCCATCTACGGACGGCCTGTACGAACCTAGCAACCGCTTTCAAGTCAACATGGCACGAGTTTTTTACTTCTCCCGTGAGTTTGTAAAGAAGGAAAAACAATCTGGACGTCAATGAAAAGTTTTTTTCTAAAAATTAGTATGTTATGTCTCTTAGTAATCTCTATTCTACCTTTGGATGTCCACCCAATATCTAAAACTCTCAAATAAGACGATTCATTAAGGTGGATGATATTTTAATTTATAGTAAGGTCAGCTATCATCGATCCATGTAGCAGTAACGTAAGTTTCACAAATAGTAACGTAGGTTTCAAAAAGTATGCACTTAAAGGCATTCAGTAACTTTGTGGAAGCTTGATTTAATAAATTGTTGAATTTTGATATCTGTCTTGTATAATGATGTTCAGAAGGATAAATAAATAGCCAGGCATAGAAAGGTTTTCAAATATATAATGCTATTATTAAGATATCTGTGACTGAATACTCATATTTACGAAAGCGTATGGCCATACGCTTTAGTCTAACACTGAGTCAATGGGGAAAATGAGTTTGGCATTTCCGGTCATTTGCATATGTTTACTTTTGTGAAGCACATGGTGATTTTGAAGTGCTTTTTTCCGCATGGGCTTCATTTTTACACCATATTACATACACTGATAGCATGTAAGGCCAGACAGCTCAGATTTTATCAAGCCTCCACAAAGTTACTGAATGCCTTTAACTGTAAAAGGCTTCACTAAATATGTTTTGATTTAGAATAATATTTTGTTCATGTGAAAATGTTTATGATGTCCAAAACAGTACTGCGTGAATTTCTCTTCTCTTTTGCCAAGTTATGGATGTGAAATATTTACTGAAATATTTATATATTTTCTCAAATAATGCCGAATTTAGAAAATCAATTACTCTTATTCCGTTTCTAAAATTCTTTAACCCTTGGGACATAATATGATTTATAATTTTAGTCATGACATTTAGCAATCTTAGACTTGTTTCTTCAATATTTACCAACAATATATTAATGATTATATATCATGAATCCAACGGTAACGTAAGTTTCAATGAAGGTAACGTATGTTACACGGACATTTCACTAATTGTTTTCCTTTTTTTTCACTCTTTTTCCAAAACCCCATAATAGGGAAAGATGGGGAAATCAAGGGCATTGATTCAAGAAGCTTACAGGGCTAGAACCTGGCTCCTGAACAAAAATATACAATAGAAAACGTCTTCAAAGTCTCCTTCATGAAAAATCCTAAAATCTATAAATAATGCATGTCAAATACCAAATTGAAGCCTGCATGTACTGTACATGTATCTATAATGCATTTCGGCCACATTGGAATTGCCTAATTTGTATAATTCGCAGTTGGAAATTTATCTGCATTTTTAATCATTTTAATATTTTTAATAATATAGGTATAGTTTGCTATCCCTATATTACATACATTAGACATAATTAACACAAGAAGATACAAGTATATCAAAACCCTCATTTATTATACATATAGCTGGGTAACAGTTTATACACAACAGTTTACAGGCGCACGCCACAACAGTTCGTGTGTGTGTGTGTGTAATTGGGTTTTTACAGACGTGTATCAATCAGATACAGTCTAGTGCAGTCTAGTGCTCTTATATACCCCTTATAATTTTTTTATGCATTTGGTGACAGTGAGTAAAATCGGGCCACCCCAAACCATACGCTACTAAAAATTCATGAATATTCATATAAGTAATTTCCCCAATATTGGGGAAAAAATACGAAAATGCATATTTTACAAAACCGTTTGCAAAACATTTTACTTAATGACGACAAATTACATTGTGCATGTTAAATAAACTTAACGAAATGGGCAATATTGCAAAATCTTTATGAAGAAATATCTTACAGCGTTATTTTGCAAGATTTGTTCAGTCAGTTTTACATAACTGTGTATCAAAATCATGTTAATGTCAACTGACATTCGTAAAATGTTTTTTATACACAATAGTTTACAAAACATTTCACTTAATGATGACTTATAACATCTGCATGATAATATTCCCTTTAAAAATACTTGTACTTTTACACATTTTACATAATAGGCATTTCTTTTGCAAAATGAATTTTACTTAAATAGTGCTAAGTAAATGTTACATAAAATTTCACATTTTGCATGACCCATAATATGCGAAATGTAATTCATTACAAATATTTAGTAAAATACTACATAAAAACATTCGTTTCAGACAATTTTACATATATTAAGTAAAAATTTTACAAAAGGAAGTTTACATAATGAAATATTAAGTAAATATTTCTCTGTGTGTACGAAAATGCATATTATACAAAACCGTTTGCAAAACATTTTACTTAATGACGACAAATTACATTGTGCATGTTAAATAATCTTAACGAAATGGGCAATATTGCAAAATCTTTATGAAGAAATATCTTACAGCGTTATTTTGCAAGATTTGTTCAGTCAGTTTTACATAACTGTGTTTCAAAATCATGTTAATGTCAACTGACATTCGTAAAATGTATTTTATACACAATAGTTTACAAAACATTTCACTTAATGATGACTTATAACATCTGCATGATAATATTCCCTTTAAAAAATACTTGTACTTTTACACATTTTACATAATAGGCATTTCTTTTGCAAAATGAATTTTACTTAAATAGTGCTAAGTAAATGTTACATAAAATTTCACATTTTGCATGACACATAATATGCGAAATGTAATTCATTACAAATATTTAGTAAAATACTACATAAAAACATTCATTTCAGACAATTTTACATATATTAAGTAAAAATTTTACAAAAGGAAGTTTACATAATGAAATATTAAGTAAATATTTCTGTGTGTAGAGGTCCGAGGCCCAAAAAACCAAGCATACACTAATTCATGTAATTCTTCTGTTTTTTAAAATTTATTTCTGCTTGATTTCTCAATTAATCAAATAATGCATACGTTATACAAATTATACAGTATGATTATAGAAAGAGAAATCAAACAAGAGGGTTTTCATAATAAGCCGAGGTTTCACATCATGAAAGCCCTTTGAGATAAAATATGATAAAATAATGAGAGAAAGGATACAGAGAGAAATAGGGATGAAGAGAGGAGGATAAAGTGAGGCAATTGTACCTTTCCAAATATTTTAAATAACAACTGCATGTATTAACAATAGAAAGTTAATAATCCGGTTTGAGAGGCAGACATGATATTAACATAATAGCAAGTGGTAAACTCGTTTTGTAAACTAATATCATATAGCTGCCTTCCAAAGAAGTGAAAATGTGCCAAGTCATGGGTCCTATTTACATAATTATACAAGGTATTATGGGTGTACTACAAAATCATTATTGTGGGGAATATTGCTTAATTAGGTGATTTTTTTGCTGCTCACTTGAAAGAGTACATTAAAGTCATGTTTTTTATTTCGGGAGGAAGGGAATTGCATACATCAGGGCCAGAGTGCCTAATAGAATTATGTGCAAGAGCAGTCCTGGGGTTAAATAAATGCACATTTTTTGATTGTCTGATGGGATATGCGTGAATTTGTGTGTTCGATTGAAATAATGTTGCAAATACTGGGGGTAAAAGGTTGGAGTTATACTTAAACATGAATAGAGCTTTTTGCAGGAAATTAATATCATTGACCTTGAGGGACTTAAGACGAAAAAACAGCGGGTCAGTGTGAGAGCAAAAACTTGCCCCACTACACGCCCGGATGGCTTTTTTCTGGAGAATTAATATGGGATTTGTATAACATTTATGAGTTGCTCAGATAATATTACAATATGATATGTATGGCAAGACAAGCTTATTTTACAGCTTAAATAGTACAGAAGTAGGTAAAAAATATTTTAGCTTAGTTAACAGACCAACATTACGAGAGATAGGTAAAATTATGTGTTTTACATGATCATTCCATTTTAAATGTTCATTAATATACACACCAAGAAATTTAGTCATTATTTTGTTTTCAAGAAGATTACCATCAATATATAAATCATGATTTTGCAAATTTTAAATTTCCTATTCCTTTTATTTTCTCATTCCATCCTTAAATAGTTCTTTTCTGTTTCCATCCTCACTCTTCTTTTCCTTTATCTTATCCTGTGTTTCCTTGCATTTCTATCTCTCTCGTATTTCTATGTTTTCCCACTTCTTGTATGTTCTCTTTCTATATTTCCCCCTCAATTTCTTTGTTTTTCCTTTTTAATCATATGTACCTTGGCTCTTCTCTTTCCAATCCATCCATATGTATTTCTATCATTTTTTTTCTTATCTTGTTTCCTAATTTCCAGCCTCATGTATTAAAATAAAATTCCTTATTTTAGTCTTCTTTATATTCTTCCAGCCATCTTTCTTTGTTTTTAATTTTTTGTAATCTTCCTTTTCCATTTCAGTTTGTATAAAGGACCAAAATTTTAGTGTCTGAAGCTGTCGATCACTTAATATCAACACCCAGTAACAAAGGCTAGATCTCTTCTACCTGCATAGTCAACTTTAGAAAATGACTGCCTTATACTTACTCCAGGTGTAAATATCAACTCCTTTTTTGTGAAATAAAGTGGGTGAGTTCATTATTCTTTTTCTCTATTACGTACCATTTTGTAATATAAACAGTGTTAATTTGTACGCAGCTTATTAAATGTACCTTGATCATATGTATTATACAGTACATCTTTATTAATTTCATTCAATATTATTACTCAATTACAAACTGGAATAACGTTTATTGTACTGGAAATCCTTAGGCAAGACAAGTATGTTAGCTAACATACTATGGTAAGGATTTACCATTCGTATCCGTAGGCAGGTTCTAACAGGTTATGGTCCACCCAATCAAATGGGTCTTTTTTTCCACTGACAATTTTACCTCTGACATTTTTACCTCATTTTCGTAATACACATACATAATGCAAGAGTGATTTTGTCAATTTAATCATTGAATGTCAGTTTCACTTTTCATCTTCAATTTCATCATCATCATGATCATTATATTTTTTTATCTGAACATCTTTCTTTTGCTCAACATTTTACGTGATCTTCAGTATAAATCCTTTTTTTAGCATGATCATCATAATTTTTTTTTTAAATCTTCGTTTTACATCTCTATTTTTTTAACATTCAATTTGAAATACAGTGCAAGATATGTAATTTTCAATGGACACTTAACAGATTTAATTTGAATGCTCTTATTATGAACTTGTGTGCCCATATGCGAATTTGAATATTCGGAATGAGCTGGCGACAGGTGGAGACGAAGTTGAATATCCATTGCCGAGAATGTATATGCACATTCAATGAATTGGAATGTACAAAATAATGCGAAATCGGTTGCCGCATTAGTTAATTTGACCGACAAAACACGAATTTGAATCACGATTATTTCCATACATTAGCGTATTTGACGAAAATGAATGCTTCTAATATGGAATTGAATGACAAAACAATGAAATTGGCCGGGAAAACCTATAATATATGAAATTTAATCGGAATTAAGCAGAAAGGTGTTAAAATTACCCTTAAATAGGCATGAATCTGTGACGCTTTTAAGGCTATATCTAAAAAAATTGTTCATCCTGAGGCAGGATAATTTCAGAATGAAATCGAAATTATTTTCATTAAAACTACACAATTAACAATCACTTTCTGTGTTTCTCGATTCATGAATATAACTGCGCATCGTAAACATCTCTAAATTTTTTCCGTTTACTTTGGCGGCATCAGACGTCGACGTCGTAGAATCAAGGCAGTTTATTAATTCAATTGTACATCCTTTATAATCTGCCAGGTGTTTGCATTAATTATCGTTAGTTGAAACTCCATCTGTTTGAACCTCCTTGATCCTATCGATACCACTCAAACAGTGTCAAATCAAGCTCTTTTGTTTAATACTAAATTTGTCACAGCACTACACATAACTCTGGAATTATAGCCAATTCTATAAATTTTGGTATTAATGAAAATTTTCCGTGGAATTTCCCAAATGTAAATTTAAACTCGAAGGATTATACGGGAGAATAAACCTCAAACGCATTCACTGAGGTTGATATTTCGGTACAAAGGTTGATCTTCGATAAAGAGAACGAAAATTTTAATTTGAGCAGGAGGTGGTGGAGTAATTTGTAGCAAGTTACGAACTTATGGTTTTATCTTTTGATCATTATATATTATACAGAAGCAGGCCCATGTTACAAATATCTTTAATGATGGAAAGCAATAACTATATAAAAACACATATTTTTACATGATGCCATGCATGTCAAATTTAATTCCAATCATGTCACCTCACAGAAACTGACTGAAAGTTACTTTTATCTATTCATTTTCTTAGCTGTATGTCGATCTCCTTCATGCTTTTACAAAGCAATGCCTGTCGACTCAGAATTTACAGGGGCATCCCCTTCTATTTCGGAGCACATTGACGGCCGAGGTTCACCAAAGGAAGTGGTTTTCCGTATTGAGATAAATGTGACGTCAGAAGGTCGTTGGGTATTACACATTTCACTTGATGACGCCCAGAGATCGGAACTCCTCCGCGCAGATGGTGAATCACGTAGCAGACGCATCCGAATTGTCCTCATGTTTTCTCTCACCTCTGGCTGCCTGATGCCGAAAAGAAGGAAGACAAAGACTCCCTGAAGAGAATTAAAGACGGCGAACAAGGCGTTGAATGCCACGCGACCGTCGCCTATAGCCAGAAACCCGAAAGACCAGGTGAGCCCAAGCAGCGTGCCGATCGCAACAGCGTTTTGGGCGCGGCGAATTGTCTCTATCCGGGCAGTGGCAAGGCTCTGTTTCTTAGACATCCCCGTGCTGATCGTGGAGAAAGTCTTCCTTCCGCAGGTGAGCTTGTAGATAACGATGGCAAAGACGATGCCATTGAAAGTGAGGATGAGTCCGATGGGAAGCATTAGCCCAAAGTATAAAGAAGAGCCAGGTAGAATGAAACAGCTGAAAGCAAAAGGGAAAAAACATGGAATACCTCTCATAAATCTGGAAAGATCAAAGCTCGTCCAGTATCACTATGGAATTAGAAGGGCAATAAAACTATAGCGCAACATTACAGTCATCTTATTAACTTTTAAGCATAGCAATTGATTCATCCCCCCCCCAAAAAAAAAATAAAAAATAAAAATAAAAAATAAAATAAAAAAAAAATAAAAATAAAAATAATATAAATAAATAAATAAATAAAAAAAAAGAAAGTTAATTAAATAAATAAAATAAAATAAATAAAATAAAAAATAAAATATAAAAAATGAAAATAAATAAATAAATGATACATCCACAAATATATTAACCAATTTTACCATTTTTCAATATAATTTTTAAAATGAAAGTCTGTCCTGGTGTAGGCCTACTACTGTGTGATTGAATATCACGATGACTCTTTTAAAGGTGCATCTGACTCAAAGTGATTAGTTTCTTACCAAAAGGGAAATTATGTAGAATGATGTAACATATTTGGGAAACAATATCATGATACATTATTAGCAAACCAGCTTCTGTATCTGTGCATACCGGGTGGGGGTTGGGTAGTGTGGTGGTTGGGTTAAACGTCCCTATGTGGTCATAAATGCATGTCATGCATTTCTGTGGTTTTGACTTTCTCATATCACAACTTTTTTTGAAATGTTTATTAACTACTGGAACATAGTATAAAGTCAGGATAAAAGATAGATCGAACAGGGCTTGGAACAGAACTCTTCAAATGTATTTTTTGTTATATCAGGTCACGTGACTGCTTAACATCTGACTGTTGAAATACAAATAACTGCCTTCACCATTTTCTTACTATTTAGAGTTTTGGTATGATGTCCATTTGCTGGCAACTGTTGTTATGACGACCATCAATGGAATGCCTGCAAGATGTGTTTTGGGTGTAAAGAGTATCAGGTTTGAAGGAGAAGATGAGTAAAACAAACAGGAAGAAATGGGAAACAATTAAGTTGAAAACAAAGATTATGTATGCACGAGGTCTGGAACAGCAATCCAGGGTCAGCGTGATTTAAAGGGAGCGACAAGTCGCAATCTATGGGCGGTTTTACAGTTGGCTGCTCCTTTCTCTGGATCAAAGTTCAAAGCGACCTCAATTTATCGCGCGCAGCTATAATAAAAGTTCCCACATTGACCCAAATTTGAGTAGACAAGATCGCGCGTTCTTTATTCCAGTATTTGAATCTCATTGGTCGGTTACATATGTAGGGATTCGAGTTAACGATCACGCGAGGAATTCGGCAATAACATTCCTTCGGTAGCGCAAGATTGGACCTGATTGTATCCGAATTTCCCCGAGTCAGGCCAACCGGTCAGGCCCATGGATTACGACTTGCCACTCCCTTTAAAGGGGAGGGAAAGGGGATGGGAGTCGTCTCTTCCTAGAACCCCCCCCCCCCCCTCGCTCCGAAATTTAGAAAATCGCCAAAATATTACAATATCACAATATTGTCCCTCGCTAAAAGTGAAATGTATTTTTCAAGGGCGTCCTAGAATGCAAAGTTTATATCAAAAGCAGCATAATATTCTAATAGGGGAGTGTAGGTGTACTGTATCCTCACAGACCCTCAGTTCATCTTGGCTATAATTTCCTCGACATTTTTTTTCCATTTTTGTCACATGTATTTCTTTGATTTGTTGGCCTCGTGGGCCAACTCCAGACCCATACCCACATCCAAAGGTCCTTTTGCTGTAAATAGGCACCCATGTCTAAGGATTTTTTGTGAAAAATGGACCCATGTCTAGTTTGTGAAAAGGTAGACCCGTATTTTTTTGGTCTCGCCAGCTTCTCGAAAAGTCGCTCAGTGGCGGGGGTAGGGACAAAATTTTTTTTTTCGCCAAACCTTCAAAAACCGCCACTGGATATAAGAGCCGGGATAAGAGACCCATGTCTAAGGATTTTTTTGGGGAAAATGGGACCCATGTCTAAGGATCTTTTTAATCAAAAGGGGACCCATGTCTAAGGATCTTTCTTCAAAAAGTCACCCTTCCCAGCGGCACATCCCCGTATACCCAATATACGTGAGTACCCCCCCCCCCCCGGGCTGGTCTAGGGGGACTGTCGGTCTAGTGAACCTATTGTTAATGTCGGTCTCGTGGGTCGTTTGTCTCGTGGGCTGTCGGTCTAGTGGGCTTATAGAACTTTCTTTTTCTGTATTATGTTATTTTTTTATTTGTAGGTCTTGTATGCTGTCGGTCTAGCGAACCTACTGTTAATGTCGGCCTCGTGGATCGTTTTTCTTGTGGGCTGTTGGTTTAGTGAACCTTTTGTTAATGTTAGTCATGTCGGTCTCGTGGGCTACCGGTCTAGTAGAGACCCTCAAACAGCTTTTTAAAGCAGTAAGACAATTATCACTGAATGGTACTATTTGCCTCCTTTTTCGGGGGAAGCTATGTGTTGAGCCGTCAGAAAATTTAATGAAAAAAATCGAGTGAATTTATACCATGTTTACTAAAAAAAAAAAAAAAAAAAAAAAAAAAAATTATGAGACTTCGGCATCTCCTCAAATTTAATTATGGGGAGAGCACAAAAAAATGTGAACGAAGCAATTTTTCTTTTAAAAATAACTCCCTTTCTCCTTGCCTCAAACTTTTAAATTTTCTATGGCAAACATTTAAAAAGATATTTCTGGCAATGTAGCCAATGGCAATTCCTGCTTAAAAATTAGATACGAACTTTAACTTACCCCATCCAATCAAGGAACATTTTAATATTAACTTCGGTATATAGACATTCATGACTCTGACGAACGCTAGGTACATGCTAAAGGCTTCTATACCCATCCAAGCAAGAGACGCAAGACAGAAGTAATGTAATAGGATAGCGACTACTGTACAGCCAAATCCCCAGGTCGGTCGGTCTATACCGATGAGGAAAGTAACGTAGAGAGCGAGCAGGGCGAAACTGATATTGATGATGATCTGTTGCGGTTGTTTCATTCGCAGTTTTCTGCAAAGCAAAGACGATGCCGGTGATTATAATGATTATTTTGTGCAAGACGCAACCTCACGAAAGTGATGGTAGGAGAATTTATTTTTAAAACAGTTTGTTGTTAAATGCAGGAAATAAACAGAAGAGATATGATTCATCCATGTCATTTTTTATATCAAGATAATTTTAAAATTTCTGTTGCAATCCAAATGTTATGTGGAAATAAGTCAGTGAACACATGAATAATGATTAAATGTAGCTATTTATTTTCCACCCTCAATTTTATTTATTTTTCCTTTTATGACAGTTTTACTACAAAGATGTAACTACATGTATTTTTAACTCTCCTAAATCTCCTGACATTATAGCCCTATACAAATCGAAGTGAATAATCATATGCATATAGTACGTATTTATGTCAAGTGGAATCTACAAAGTTTTATAGAGTATAGAGACTGAATAAAGGTTTTCAATCATATCAATGAAATTGGAAATGAAATACCCCCAGATATCACTGATCTTAAATAAAGTAAAAGGTCTAAACAAAAACAATCGGGTACAAGTATATATAAAACATTTTTTATCAATCTAATTCCTGGTACACCTTAAACCTTAAAGACAGAATTCAATGTAGTAATACCCGGAATAATGCATGTGTCTTTTCATGAACTCTTCATTTGATTGTAACTTCAAATTTAATTTAGATAATTTCAAAACAATAGGATTTTTTTTTCAAATTGCATGTCTTTCAGGATAACTTGAAGATTTGATTTTGAGACATAAATTGTGAATTAATTTCAAGATTGTGGTGTGAACCTACAAAAGAGGAAAGTTTCTAAAAATATAAAAATATAGAAATATAACAATTTGAGAAGAAATAATAAGTAATAAAGCAAGATGAAGGACGTCGTGTTAAAAGCTTTTATCAAAATTGTGATAAAACAAGGAATGTATTAAATTAGCCAAACATAAAAGCTCAAAATGAAAACTAATTACATGTTTTAGTCAGCGGGGACCAAATAAATATTGCTTACCTGAAACCCAAAAGAATGCTGAGTGTCAATACCAGACAGACAACGGAGGCGATGCAACCGATACGACTGATCAGATCAATAACTTGAGATTCGATATTCCCTTTGAAATCCTGCAGATGTATGGTTTAGATTAAAATTTGATATAGTTTTCTACTTGCCAGCTGAAAGGGACATACATCATGGTACCTAAGGGCCAACATATATTAAATATTAAGCCCAGTATGTAAATGGTTGCTGTCCGTATTCTTAAAGGAAATTTTGATAGAAGGTCTGAGTTAATCGGCAGGTCCACAAAAGTGGCTCGTTTCATCCAAGTCATATTCATGACTAGCCTTTTGACAAGGCCCTCGTGACTTGGCTATTTTTCTCGGCAAGTAAGCTAGTAGTGGCTGCATAACAAGACTAGACGCCCAGCCCGGTGAATGCGCGATCGAGCGACGTGAGTCCGAGGGCCTTTTGGAACCTGGCCTGTATTTCTTATGTTATCCTTTGTTCCTAGCGAGGATCTGCTACCTTATAGGTAGGAGCCAATCAGCAAACGTATCTTCGCATGACGTCAGCATACATTTGGTATGCAAATTCGCCTTCATCTCGAGCTAGCGCGGCCCGTGCAAGCTACTAGTACATCAATCATGGAAAGCAAGTCCCGCAGATACCGTTGTGATTGGTCGATAATCCTCGGTAGGCGTGTTAGCATACGAATGTCAACTCGTGAATAATTCATATCGGACGATGGAAACCCAGGTTCCAAAAGGCCTCGCGACTAAAGTCGCTCGATCGCGCGTTCACCCGGGCCGTGTTGATTCTTTTCGTCGCCGGCTAATCTCATCTCAGGCACAGCATGACGAGGAAAATAGCCAAGTCACGAGGCCTTGTCAAAAGGCTAATTCATAAACCTGAACAGTGTCTAAATATATAATGAGGAAGATCAGTTCGGAACACCTCTTTTGTTCAGGCTCTAACTGCTCTAAATCTGCATAAAATTGGACGTTTTTAGTATCAAAGTAAAGGAGAAGAACCAAACCTTTATTTTCTGTATTTCATTCTAATGAAAAAATGTGTAAAGTTGAGCTTGAAATTTTGAATTTCAAAATTGGCAAGAAAATAAAATTGTCACCTTTGAAAAAAATGGTTATTTTGCCATTCTTTTAATTTGAGCCCAAATGATTTTTACATCATATCAAAGCTGGAGAACTATGCTTCATGAAAATAACATTTATAACAAAGGACACATTTTCACTGGGTCAAGAACATACTTTTCCTAAGCCAAGTGCCTAAAACCAAGAATACTGTACTGTGATTGGCCAGATAGACCGCCCACCCACCAAGGAATCTCAACATTCCACAGCTGTTTGCCACCGGGTCACTTGAAATTCACTCTCCCAATGTGGTATTCTGTTCAAAACAACCGCGCTGGCTTGTTTTTGGCCTTATTTAGCCAATCAGAAACTGGATTTCGAGCGTTTTAGAAAATCAACATATCTCGTCGTGTACCTGTTAGTCTAGTTCTGGACTCTTTTTATTGATTTTTTTATTCGCCGACTATACGCGATAAGCCGAGTGATGGCACGATCGCGAGAACCTGTTGGACCCGAAAAAAGAGTCCAGTGCAATTGCTCCACGCTGACGACTTTCCCTGAGATTTTTCAGGGAGAGCAATTAAAATTGGCCGCTAGTGAACTTTGGACCCCTGACGTCAGCGTGGAGCAATTTCACTGGACTCTCTTTTGCTCGGGCCATCAGGTTTCCGGATCGCGCCAATCACTCGGCATAATAGTACGTACAGTCGTCGAAAACAGAATTCAGTAAAGAGAGTCCAGAACTAGACTAAGCACCTGTGTGTTCTTGACCCGACTAAATGGTGCCCCATATCAAGAATGGTATTTTGTGAAAATATAGACTTTCAGCTTTACTGTGATATAAATTTTATTTGGGCTGAAAATAAAAAGTTTTGCACAATGATCAAGAGAAATGAGAAGACAAAAATTGTATTTCGAAGCATCTTTTTCTCCGTAAATTTCGCTTTTTTCCCAATCCGTTATAAAAAAAAATTAAAAGTGTAACTTGTGCTCTTTTCAATTGTATAATAATAAAAAAAAAACTTCACTAAATGATAAAGTAGTTAACTTCTTCCAGAAAGAAAATCTCAAGATTAATGAGATTTTACAGGATGAAAGATTTGGCCACGAGAGGATCTGGATGAATCCTGCTTGTTCGCTCATACAGACCTGCCGACTGACTGTAAATGGCTGTCACATTTGTCTGATAACGATAACAATAATGATGACGATAAAAGTGGTCACACATGACCGATAAAATCGGTGGAGTTCTGTCAATAAAGCACGACGGACGCTGCCCACATGATTCTTCTGAAATAACCACTATGAACATGGCGAACAAAGAAGCGGACAAAATATACAGCTCCTCATTGTACCTTCCACACTTGCTCTGGTAGACAAAAGAACATCCCTTCATTGCTATTATGTAAAAATATGTAGAACAGGTGTCACATGCATATTCACCTTTTCTACTTATTTTACATAATAGCAATGAAGGGATGTTCCTTTGTCTACCGGAATTACAATTGTGGAGGGTACAATGAGGAGCTGCATATTTTGTCCGCTTTCTTTGTCATCGTATTCAGTCAACTCGAAGGAGCACAAACCACTGACTCTAAGAACATGAAGAAGATTTCGGTGAGTTCTGTCCTGAAAGAAAAGGTTGTCGAGCGATTCCACCGAAAAGATAAACATGGAGAGGCTCCTTACCATATATCTGAGAAATTTGACTTACCACAAAGAATTCCTATTCATTTTTCAATTTCCACATTAACAAAGCTTGGGCAATTAGGAAACGATTTTTAATATTATCATGTTTATCGGCATCGTTATCGGACAAATGTTAAGGATAAAGTTGAGTTCTGGTCATGCGATTACGTAGTCCATTGCCTGGACTGTCTCCGTGTATCGCGCGATCGCGATCCTATTACACCCTCAACGCTAACACAATAGCTAGTCCTTTATCCCACCGATCTCCACCCTCGCAGACGGGTGAAATTTTGGGGATCGCGCGATTAGTAGAGTCGCGCTCCAGGGACGGATACAGGATTTTCAGAAAGGGGGGGGGGGGGGGGCACACTGAGGAACCCTCCGTTTGACGAAAGCCAAACGGCCATCTAGGGGGTCCGGGGGATACTTTGTCAGACAAAACGGGGGGGGGGGCGCACGCCCCTTGCGCCCCCCCCTCTGGATCCGCGCCTGCGCTCTGTGTGGGATATGAGTGTAGAGAAAGAGCAGCGTAGGGGAATAAACCAAATATAAAAAACGGATAGAATCTATAGACTAGCGATTACGTTGTGAAAGAAACTGGAAGCAATTGGAAAGGTCGATCATGTCTAAATAAGGATTGGTGTATACTGTGATGTTTTGGAATCATCAAAATGATTAGTAATCAACCTAAACTCGATCAAAAGCACATGCATCGCACACAGAAATGGGTATATGAGACTGCACACAGATGTGGCATGAATGTCCGGCCAGAACAATTCAGCTATATTTCGAATATGAGGCCATTTGAAGAGAAATCCTTTTCAGTGGACATTTCTACTATGATGTTCTTCCAACTGACATAAAAGATATGAGAAAGCTCACAAATTGTCACCTTTCACAGAACTCAACCTTTCCTTTAAGAGAATTTGAAAACGATTTGGGAGGAGGAGGAACGTTGTTGAAGTAAGATAGAACATATATGGCTTGTCAATCTCATTCACATTCCTACAATTTGAGCAAACCGTTTACGCCTTATCTTCATGGTTTATGGTCTTTTTAATCTAATAAGTCGTAAAAGTAGTTGATTTTTCATTAATATGTCTTAGAATATTTTGAAAGCGCACCTTCAGTGTAACGAAAACACAAACAATAGTAACGAAGATAATACCAAATTAATGATAATAATAATAATAGTGATAATAATGATAATAATAATAATAATTGTAAATAGTAATAATGAGGCGGAGGAGGAGGAGGAGGAAGAAAGAAGAAGATGAGGACACGTACCAAAAGAACAGCGAAGCTTGTGAGATGATTGCACCGACAATGCACCATGTCTGCATCGGTAATATTGTCTGTTGTACACCCTTCGTCGGACCATCCCGTCGTGGCGTTTTCCCAATATACACATCTAGGTGTTAAATTGGTGTTATTGCCCCTTTCAAGCAAACTCTGATGCAGTGGGTAGTTGACAAAGCAAAACACGTTATTTTGTTGCAAACTCAATTCAAACAATAATTCGGTTTTCCTTCTCTGTTTCGACTTATTTGCATTACACGAGTCATTTTTTTAATTACATTTTCTTTTTCGAACGTAACAACAATGATATATCTATGATTGTTTCAAATAAGCAAAGATATTCTCACTGCGATATCATAGTGCTAATAGAGTACGGAAGTGATGACGTCACAAAAAGCTATTTTTTCATATTGACATTTTATATACCATATCTCAAAGGAACATGGTGAAAAACATCCAGATCCCAAATTTTATTTGCAATTGGCTCATTGGGCCCCGAGATATGGCCGCATGAATACCTCCTTAGCCCCATTGAAGTCAGTGTTAAATTGGCCTGGTTCTAAACTGTTAAGAACCAGGCCAATTTACACTGACTTCAATGGGGCTAATTAGATATTCATATAGCCATACCTTTGGCCACCATGAACTGATTCATGTCAAATTTCAAAATTCATGTCACACTTCGGTACTCTATAATTATCGTCATCCGCTGTTTAAGCACATTCCTTAACGGGGTTTATAATGAACTTTATGAGCTTTATGTTCCTTCGTTATTACCAATGTCTAAAGAGCATTTATCTTACATCTTGCATCAAAATTTCCTCCTTATTGAAACTACTGACAGCTGCTTGATCAGCAAGGTGGTTAGGTGGTAGTCATGCCCATAAAAAAATAATAATCTGAATGCATGAATTTACCTGGTTAACAGGAAATAATAAGACAATGGATTCATTATCAGGAAGGTCTTTGATATCAGCCCCTTCAACGGTCACACTTAAGACAGGAGAAGCAACAACTGACGTCGTTTTTGGCTGAGGATTCTGCCTGCCTCCGGTAGATGTAATACTCGATGGGGGTGGGGACAATTTGTCATCCTGAAACAATTTAGGCGAATTCACTAGAAAGACACTGAGAGATACTGCCTTGCTGCCACCTAAGATACAAACACAGTTTAAAATGCCACTCTATTACTACTTAACCAAAAATGAAGTCGACACAAAAACTCCTTCACTTTAGTAAGACTAGTTCACGATGAGCTGTATACTACCTCTCTATACAAAGTCTGTCATTAAGTTTGAAAAAAATGTTTTAAAAGCTTTATAGGATTCCATCAAACAGGAAATAAGATTGAAACTTCTTTCAATAAGTGTTCTAACATTGCTTAATTATTATCAAAATATATCTGCATAAGACAGAGTCTGCCACCGATTTTTTTTTCAGAGGAATTTTAGTTTCACTATCTGACCAAATCGAGGATGTCGGTCATCTCTGTCAGCGCCTAAGTGCACCATATTGCAATCTCACAACGGTTCATACTCATCCATACTAAAATGGCTCTCCGTTTGGCATGTTTGGTTTTGTATATGCAGTTCATGCAGTTCGCACAGGGATGTAAATTATGAACTGTCATTTGTTAATTATTGCACTCATTAAGGCACTCAGTATATAGTGTGCGGTTGGTATGTGCCGCCGAGAACCCCCATTTTTACACTCAAATTTCCGATCTAAGGCATACCATTTTTGTTGTTAAGCAAATGAAGAGAGAAAACCGTTCCAAATCACCGCTTTTTCTTCTCACTCGGCTGTTCCGGTCGTCATGGCCCGCCCCGGTCGCGAATTTTTTTCCCTGTACCTTTGGGGCTATTCAATATGAATATTCATGAAAGAGACTACAAGTATCGGAGTTGTATTTTCTTATTCAGTTTCACCTTATTTTTAAATCAGCAAAAGAAAATTTCGTGCCGCTTACGAAAAGAAAATTTTGTCAATTATAAACTCCTAAATCCTAACCCTGACCCTGACAAGACTCGAACTTGGGATACTCTCATGAAAAGCACAATGTAGACCTGAATGCGCCACACAGAGAACTGCGAATTCGGTTCGCTCATTTTATCATATCCCTACAATGTTTTTAAAATTAATATTCATGCCGGCTAGTCTTAACGGAATAAACAGTATTGTCACCCTCTTGACAAGAGTAATATATAGAGAGTAGCGACATAGACGTCTGACTCTTCGGGAAACAAAATGGCGTTTGAATTCTTCTATTGACAACACCCAGGTGCTCATCAGAATTGAATAGAAATGTTGCATAGCAGAGGAAACAAAATGGCGTTCAAATCACGAGTTATTGCTACTCTCCTTATGTAGGTACTCTTGACTAGAGTAGCGACAACTCATGATTTGAACGCCATTTTGTTTCCTCCGCTATGCAACATTTCTATTCAATTCCGATGAACACCTGGGTATTATCAATAAAAAGAATTCAAACGTCATTTTGTTTCCCGAAAAGTCAGACGTCCATGTCGTTACTCTAGATAAAGGTACTCTACTTTTGACCAGTGCCGTATATAGAGAGAGGCTGGCCAACTCGGTTTCAGTTGGGTAGCAACAGGCGTATATTCCTTTGTTATGTAAGCTTGCAACAAAGGAATATGCGCCATGTTGTTACCCAACTGGAGCCGAGTTGGCCAGACTCTATTTATATACGGCACTGCTTTTGACGCTCAAATACTGCCCTCTCTCGTCGGTTGCGCAAGTCCTGTAGGTTAAATCATTACCTCTTTCAAATTAACCAGCATGATACTTGTCTATGTTAAGTGTGTCAAGAATTTGAGACGATTGAACATTTTATTTTATATTGTTCAAAATACGATAAAGAGAGACGTCTCTTAAAGTAGCTATCCAAAGAAAATCACAAATATGGCAATTAATGTATCACTAGAAACTGGGAAATTTACAGATGGCAATCGTATAAGTTTTATTTCAACTGCGTATATGATGATTATAAAAACAACACAAATAAAAGCTCTTCTCAGCATCTGGAATATCGAGGATTCGCCAGAAATATAGCGAAGTTTTGATGTCGTCACACTAGGGACCAATCCAGCTTAAGCAGACGACGTCCAATAATGAATAAACGTAATTGCAATGCAATTATTTATCAAATTTTAAAGAGTTTGGTACATTTAAACATGACCTTATTTCACACCATTCTAAAAGGGAAAGTGAACTGATTCTGATAACTAAAACCGTTTGATAGTAAATACACAGGAGAAGGGTCAATGATCAATGAAATAAACCCCACTTTCAAATTGAAAAGCCCTCCGAATAATATCACAGATTGTATTCGTTCCCTCTTGAAACGCCGAACATGCCCTGGTGCAAGCAGCTGAAAATACAATAGCGTGTTATTTTGTTTACAAGTGACTGATTCCTTTATTTTTTTTAAAGGAGAATTAACCCCTGAGTACAAATTTACTTATATTGAAAGGTGTAATATATTCCTACTTATTGGCCTAAATCATTTTCTAATAAGATATCAGAAAAGGGTATAAATAAAGATATTCCAACACCCGGTATCGTCTCCTACTCATTTACATGGGGGTTGCCATTTTCTTGCTGATTTGGATTTGTACATGAACCATTGAGAAATGTTCCGGTCAGGAAGATATTTTGAATCCAAGACCTAAATTGCTTTTCTTCATTACCTAAAATCCCATATGTGACGAAAAATATAAAGTGGGTGTTTACATGATTTATAAAAATTAAATCTTTATAATGATACTTTTAAATTGTCTGGTTTTGCTTAACAAAAATCTATTTTCTTGGGTTTGCCAAACAGAGCAGTATGCAGCATGCATTCTGACTTTTCAAGTCCCATTATCCGAAAGCAGGTGAATGCATAGTTTGCTGCTATAGATGCTCAGGGAAGAAGCATCCATAAAATTTGAATTAATTTGCTCCGTCCATTGCGTCACAGTATCTAGAAAATAGATTTATATTAAGCGAATATCGATTTTCAACAGAAATATATAAGGAAATCTTCAGTTTAAAAATAAATTGACATATCTATTCTATATTTTTAATCTCAAATGGGTTTTTAATTTTGAAAAAGGCAATTGGGCATTTGGATTAAGAAAATCTTCTTGTACACATAAAAAAATGGCAGCCCCCATGTATTGCTAGCAGACGATACATATTGCTAGCAGATGATAAATTTTGCTCAGAAAATCTTGATTCGTATCGATCTCGTATATTTTGACGCGAAGCCATATAGTCTAACAAGTAGGAATAAATAACACCTTTCAACACTATCGTCTTTATTGTTTGAGGTTAATTCTCCTTTAACGCTGCATTTTTCATCAAAATAATACCATACACGAAGTTAAGAGTGAGGCAACAGACTAACATTAAGACTGACGCTAGTCAAGTAAGAGAAATAAGTGAAGAGGAGATGACAAAACAGGCACTGGAAAATGTGTAAGATGTTATGGGACATCGTCTGCCAAGACAGGACTGGTCCTTCGTGTGTCGTCACACATCTCAGCAGCGTTCAAGGAGCTCTTCAGCTGCTATATCGGGGGCTGTATTTTACCGTTTTATAATTGATAATAATCATTAATTCAAATGTTTCCAACCGTTGAATTTGGATAACCTTGTTTGATTTATGCCATCTATGCAATAATAAGTATTAAGCCAATATTTATTTTGATGGAATTTTCTTGCAATGTGATCTTTAAAGCAGATAACCGAAGAAATGTCCCATAAAATAAGAAATAGGACAAATTATACATTTTTGGAAAGCTAACCCCCCAAAGAATACGATGA
Organism: Heliocidaris erythrogramma; assembly: GCA_025617745.1. NCBI lineage: Eukaryota > Metazoa > Echinodermata > Echinoidea > Camarodonta > Echinometridae > Heliocidaris > Heliocidaris erythrogramma. Next base: position 37,147,177 of record CM046860.1, read on the forward strand.
AATTAAATTTTAGAGATGTAAGCTTGTTCAAAAAGATTATCAGGACTTTTTTCAAGACCCCTGACAGGATCTCAGATGAGCCACGAAAGCGAGAATTCTTGCACTAGAAAAATGACGTCATTCTCCGGACAGCTAGCTTACGGTATACGACTTGACTGTACTGTAGCTGTATGAATCGTATATGTGTGTGTGGCTGCTGCAGTGATTCACCCAGTGATTGATGGAATGACGGTGTGATTCCAGGTTCTAACATCTGAATCAGGGCCAAAATCAGACATTTTGTCGACAAGATTTTCAAAGATTGGAAGAAATCAGTAGCTTACCTTGAACCGTGAACGTTATGTGCGCGCTGTATTGACGTGATCGTGAGCTAGCTAGAAGCAAGCAAGTGTCACTGTCCAGAGTATTACCGTCACATTTCCAAGGTTGAAAAAGAAACTGCTCGCGGGGCGAAAATATGCGAATATTTTGGCACACATTTGAAACAGAATAATATTAATTTATGAAAACCTATCGATTTCGAATGTTGATGGAATGTTTTAGGGCATCTTCCCCTTTCCGTTAATACCAAATTTCATTGCATTTTGATTTGTTTGTACATCTCCGAGTAACACCTTTAAAGTGACAGTAAATTGGAGCTCCTAATGGTGCCATCTTTCAAAAGGATTTGATAAGTGGTTGTGCCTCTAATTTTCCCATCATGCCCCATTCTAGTTTGTAGAAGCTTAGAATGTATCTGTAGGCAATTTTCCAGATGTGCAACGTCAAAAATAATAGTTTGAAATATAAAATGTGCATATTTTCCAAACAGCTGTTTGTCGAAATTCAAAATAAAATGCAATTAATTTTCACATTATCATCTCAATTTACCAGTAACTGTAAGGTGGCGCTGATCAAGTTTTTGCCAGTTTTTAATGCAATTTTAAAAGAAAGGATTAAATTGAAAATCCTAATCTGAAAAAATTATTGATGTCTAACGCAATTTGCACTCGTGAATTATTGGGTTATATATATGATACTAATCGCTTTAGATAACGTTTTAAGCTTTGATCCTCTTACATAACTGATCTTATAAAGTAATTTGGTAGACATATTTGCTGTTTTTCCATGAACGATTGGAATTAACCCCCTTTTTTATTTCCGATTGATGGCTTGCGTATCTTGATATTGTGGGGAATGAGTACGAATAATCACGATCGACAGCTGCCTAACGTAGGAGATGGGATACTAACATCTTACCATACTAATGATGACCATTAATAACACCATTTTTACCACAAAAAAGAGAAAAAGAAAAGTCGCCCGTGGGCTTTCCGAAGCCTACGCCAAACCTACAAAAGTGACTGGCGCGAATAATCTGAGAGTTAGAGGAGCTCCATCATACCAAGAACCAACCAACCAGAAAGAAAAATAGCCCCCGGGCAAGGAAGAGAAAAGCACTTTATATCAGTGTAGTATTTGTAATATATCGGTGTTTATCAACTCAACGCAATAAATGTGATGAAAAGTTTTTGTAAAATCTATACATGGCCTTTAATTTGATCATTATACCTTTATATACTTTCCACCTACACGCATTTTCTCTATTTTAAACACACCTGGCACGAAAGTTAGTATCGACTCTGGGAGAGCATTGGACGTCACGCCTGCTAATAAAGACGGAGCTCCTTCACTGGCTGAAAAATCAATGACGTCATTCCCGACTCCACCTATTGCAGTCCTAATTGGAAACTTTCTCCTCTCGACTTTGATGGCTGCTAGTACAATATTTGATCCTCTGTAATGAGAGAAAACCATTATTGCCAGGATGTGATGCGCGGGTTCAGGCAGGTAGGTGTACAAATAATCCATATGCATGCAGCCTAAATATCTTTAAGATTTGACCCGTTTTAATCATTCGGAGTTAAATGTACTCTAATTATCTGGATTCTAAGATCGCGTTGGAATTTTGAAGATTCATGAATAATTTCTAAAGATGAAAACAGGGGAACATTTGTGAATCCATAAAGTCCAGGCAATGAGACCAATGGCACTGTGCCCTTATACCCTTTGGCGAGTTTAAGGAAGGGGGTGCAGAATCGGCCCATGCCCCTTAGTTGTGAAATTTTCTCAATTCTCGCTACCTCAAATATGCAATTTTCGACGTAGAGGGCAATATTATGCATGGAAATGGTCCGCATCAAATTTCCTTTAATTTCATTTGGGGTGGGAAAGATAGAATAAAAAGGAAAATATTATATCAAGATTATTCTGCAGGGGGGCTTCGGGTAACTGACTACAAAACTTTTATTAAGACTCAAAGAACAATGTGGATCAAACGGCTGTTGTACGGTGAAAAATATTTAGGGTGGAAACTAACATTTGATTACTTTTTTAGATCGATTGGAGGTCGAAGTATATTTCTTTGTAATTATGATATGAAGAAAATGAATGAGTGTGTGTGTGATTGGTAGGAGAATGGTGAGGGGGAAGGGGTGGGTGGATGAGATGAGTGTGTAAGGGTGAGTTCGGGTGGGCCATGTATATCTTCCTCTAAGATTTTTTAAAATCTTAATTAAATAAAGAATCGTTTCAAGAAACCATGTATAATTGATATTTTTTTTCTAAATGCATGTTCAATGATTGATATATTGTATTTGTTTTCTTTCTAAAAAAAAAGAGCCTTTGTTCTGTTATTCCGATTTTAAGAAGACCTTATATTGTTTAAAAGTATAATTGGTCTATGTAAACTCTGTTCTTTAGTTCCTTTTTGTCTGAATATTATATACACTGTATTATGATTTAATGTGATATTAATGTATCTTTCAAGACGAAGGAATATTTTGCGTGCATTCAATTTCAAGGATTTAGGTCGCGCACAGCCGATTTGTAATTCAAATTCATTTTCATATCATTCGAATTTGTATTTATGTCATTTGGATCTAAGTTTTTGTCAATCAAATTCGCACTAAATGCACCTAGTTCGCAAAACGTTCATTCAATTTAGCAAAGAATGGCAAGGGAATTGCGCAATACTGTTATTCCAGCATTCAATTTCATTTCGGATCATTCAACTTAACACGTTGAGCATTCAAAATCAAATGTTGTTCCAGTAAATTTTGTCAGTTGATAATTATTTGGTATTTTCATTCTTTCCTTATGAGTTTTCTGCACACATGGGTGTGTTTTTCTATAATCAATAACATTCTTTTATTTTTCTTCTGATTTATTATTTTTATTTTATTTTCTTCTGATTTATCATCATTTTGAAATTTAGTTCTAGGAATTTTTCTTCTTCATTTCTAACGTTTATAGTGCCTGCAGAATTGCAGATTTTCTTGATTAATTTTTATTTTTTTTCATAATATGTTTTTTTTTCATGTCTAACTATATATACATATAGTGAGTGTGTCACTGTGTTGGCTGTCAATGTATACTCTGAAAAATGTTATTCATAACGTACATGTAGTTATCATGAATTATGTTATATAATTATATAATGTTTCCTTTGTATAGCAGGCCTATGTCATGTTGGGCAATGTATCTCTTTATTTTAAACATTACGACTTGAATAGATGAGTAAAACACAAAAACGCTAAATACATGCTAAATTGAATGAACTCATTACGAATTCGAATGCCCACGTGCGAATTTGAATGCTCGAAAAGACGCTTCCAAGCGAGGTAGCGAATTTGAATGCTCTCCACGCATATTTGAATTTGAATGATGTAAACGCTAAATGTCTTGACCGAAGTGCGAATTTGAATGACCTCAAAATGAATTTGAATGATAAATTTCATGGCACAGATCTTTTTCGCGAATTTGAATGACTCCCTTATCAAATTGAATGACAAATCTGCGAAATTGACTGGGAAAACCTATATATTAATTGAAAGAAAAAGCTCTTTATTATTACTATAAGGTATTATATGAAAGAAAATAGTTATATATCTATGTCCAACGATTGATGCATTGTATTTTCTTTTCATCGAAAAATAATTATGGATAATTTCAGAGAATTTTATAATTTTTACTGGTATTAATGTATTTCATTAAGTTTCCTTGTATATGCAAATTATTTTATATGTGACTTACCATGATTGTTTCTTGAAATGTTATATTGTTCTTGAGAGGAAGCAATAAAATATTATTCAAAACAAAAAATCTTCGTTAACTTCACTTCCGGTCCGTATTGAAATACTACGGCTTATGAATAAAATGAGTGCTAAAATGCTTAATTTTTGGGATCGCATGACATAAACCACTCAAATTTTGAAAATGCAACCAATTGTCTCAATAAATCACGATGGTATCTTTTCAAACATGTCGGTTAAACTCAAACTCGAGGATTTTTGTAATACCTGTGTAGATTTTCAATGCAAAAAGACAAACACTTGTCGACCCAATCGGGATATTGTCAGCACGCGCATGCGTGGTTTGCATGACAAACGCCATCTGTTGGCGAAATTGCGTATTTGGGGTAGCGAGAATTGTGCCCCTCCCCCCATCCGCCTCTTTTCATACCTGTAGGTGAAATTGTTGGTGGATGTGCTTTGAATGGCTGCCGTCAGGATGGTGATGGTAGTCAGTATGTTCTTTGAGACCAGCCTGGAGCTTTTGGTCTGAAAGGTACTCTCTGGGATGTCTAAGATGTTATCAATCGCTCCTACTACACTCTCAGATACCTTAAATAATGAATTGTAATGCATCATTAAAACATGATCCATGTGTAATAATGAAGTAAATGTGCAAAACCACTTTCTGATTATGATATTATATCACTTTTGTAAAGCTTGTAAATGAATTCATGCCTACAAATTCAAAAGTAGTAAACAAAGGAAGCGATCTAGGGCTAAAATACTTTAAGCCTACGTTGGGCAAGGTGTGAGAGTGGAAAATACATGAATCTCTCACCCAAAACTAGGTCGTGATACGACTGTAGTTTATTGGTAACTAGAATAGTTTGAATAAGTCTCTTAGTAATTTCTTTATCGAATGATTCTGGATATTAATGCTAAGTAATGTAATATAGGTAGAACAGTGCCCAAAAGTGGTGGCTGTTAAGAAAAATATAGGCATAGACATTTGCAAGCATTCAATGTCATATTATTCATTTACTTTTCATCAAGAGAATCTTTTATTTTCTGTTTTTCACAATTCCCCCTCCCCTGAACAAGAGTTAAGTCGCCTACATGCATTTATTCATCTTTACATGCTTCATTGATCATTACAGGGGGGCGTGGAACTTTTGGGACCATTTTTCTTTTTGCAGCCCCCCTTACCAGTACGCCAGTGCTTGCCACTGATGAAACTAACAAATGTTATTCATGTAAATTGATAAACTTAATGCATGTAACATTCATTTCTGTACAGGACCCTAAACTGCAGGTAAAATCTTACCTCCAAAACGATTTCTTCTGTTAAGTTCTGCTCTGATGCAAATTCCACGATGGTACTCAACTTGTCGGTGACCGTTTGAAGGTTTCCCTCGTCAAAGTAACTTGATTTCGTTGTTATGTTCGCTAGTTCTTCAGATATATCGTCTATATTGTCCACTGTAACAGTTTTCTGAAATTTAAAGATGTTTTGTAGAAAAAAAGATATTAAGATACACATGTATTATATTAAACCCTTCGAAAATATAATAGTGTGTGCTTGGTATGTTATGTAGCATGTGCAATAACCTATATAAGCAAGCAGTGAATATCGTTTATTCAAAGTCGTGTGTTAATGTGCATTCACCATTATAAGAAATGTATAAAAAGATTGCTCTGTAAGGTCGTACGGATGGGGGCAACCTCGCGAGTCATAAGGACCGCTATTCATAAGGACCGCTATTCATAACGTGTAAGTTCCTGTACCTGAAAGTCCGCTATTCATAACACGGAAAGGGGTCATGCACTATTCATAAAGGACCATTACTCATAAGGACCGCTCTTCATAATGTGAGATGAGCGACCTTCAAAATTCGCTCAGTCGGGTGGGGGGGGGGGGGGGGGGGGTTATGGGGGTCCAGTTTCCCTCCATAATTCCCTGACAAGCCAACAACAAAAAAAAATACCTGTCCAGCATGAACGAGAAGCTGGAATCAACAATGATGGATCTTAAGTTAAAGGGAGCGACAAGTCGCAATCTATGGGCGCTTTTACAGTTGGCTGCTCCTTTCTCTGGATCAAAGTTCAAAGCGACTTCAGTTTATCGTGCGCAGCTAATAAAAGTTCGCACATTGACCCAAATTTGAGTAAACAAGATCACGCGTTCTTTATTCCAGTATATGAATCCGGCAATAACATTCCTTCGGTAGCGCACGATTGGACCTGATTGTATCCGAATTTCCCCGAGTCAGGCCAACTGGTCAGGCGCATGGATTACGACTTGCCACTCCCTTTAAGAACATATCTGATTCCAACGCCCGAAAAGTAGCTGCACTTGAGAATCAACTGAAGAAAAAATCGGACAGCATCAGCCGACAGGAACACGACATCAACGAGATGGAGCAGTATTCTCGCAGAACCTGCATTCGTATATTTGGTGTAAAAGAAGAGCAGAATGAGAACACCGATGACATTGTAATCTCAAAAATGATGCGAGTTGACGTTCGCCATGATCAGATCGATCGATCACAACGCGTTGAAAAGCGCCCTCAGGATAAGAAGAGGAACCGCGGCATTATCACAAAGCTATGTTCCTATCGCACAAGGCAGATCCGCATCAAACATCGTAGTCGGCTGAAAGGTACAGGAATAGCAATATATGAAGACTTGACATCCAGAATTTTAACCTTTTACATGAAGCGCAGACATGTGACAGAGTACAAGCAGCGTGGTCATCTGATGGCCACATATTTGCACTGACTACGTAAAAGAGAAATAGCATTACAACCAAACACTTGGTACACTGTAAGGCAGATCTACTGAAATTATAAACTGTCTTCTTTAGTTAAGATTTTTTATAACTCTCTTCTTACGTGTAAATAAGTTGGAATTTTTCTCTTTTTTCCCCTGTTGTATTCATTTTCCCCTTTAATTAGCAATCATGCTACAATGTCATAGGATATATCTTACAGGCAATCAAATTCAAAGATTATTATTGGGTTTTAAGACATGTTATTGCTTGTTTTTTAATCAAGGCAAATCAAGGCAAAGCTTGGTAAAAATATTCATAAATGCTGATGATGAATTATTCAAATATGCAAATAGTAAAAACTTTGATTCAGAATATTATGAACAAAAAAAAATTACCTTTGTGCAATTCTTCATCTTTGTCGCTTATGCATTGTAATATGCGAATTTTCAAAAGAATATTGATAAATTACAGACATGTTTATTAAATGCTAGTATACAATTTTCTATTATAGGGTTAACAAAAACGTGGTTGAAGGATGATGAAGAGATATTGCCAGTGTTCAGCTTAGATGGATATGACTTTGTTAGTAAAGGATGAAAAATTCGAGCTTGAGGTGGAGTTGGTCTATTCATAAAAGATTCATTGAAATACAAAATACGTAATGATTTGGAATTATATGTAAATGAAGTTGAAACATTATTTATTGAACTGAATTTTAAAAGACAAAGTTTGATTGTTGGCGTAATTTACAGACCCTCATCGCAGCCAATACTTGCCCTTAAAGATTACCTTGAACCAATTCTTTTTAAACTTGTGAATGAACATAAATCCTGTTATATTAGGGGAGTTATTTTTATTTAATCAGTACTTTGTTTCTATTGGTGAGGATATTTCTGATAACATCCCTTCTTGTAATAAAAATCCATCAGACTTTTTAAATGGTAACTACCCAAAATTGATTTTTTGTGCGTGTATAACAGAAGCTGATGTAATCAATGCTGTATTAGGTTTAACAGATGGAAATAGCGCAGGACAAGATGAAATCGATAGTAAGGTTCTGAAAAAGTCAGTACACATAATAGCTCCATTACTGACAAGCATATTTAATTTATCTATACAAAGTGGATGTTTTCAAGAATTGATAAAACTGCTAAAGTCTTGCCTTTATATAAAAAGGGAGAGAAGAATCTATGTACAAATTACCGTCCAGTTTCCCTTTTGTCTATTTTTTCAAAAGTTCAAAAAAACGATTGTGTATGCAAAATTAATGCCTTTTATATGTAAAATTAATATTTTATACAATAAATGTAGAATTACCTACAATTTAAGAGATTGGTAATAGTCCATAAACTTGTAATTCTTTAAAAAACTAATTATATGATATTGAAGACTAAAATAAGAAACTTAGAGAACTTATATGATGTTCATTTGAATAACCAGAATATATTAAAAATTTCAAGTACTAATTTTCTTGAAATCACTCTAGAGGAAAATTTCACTTGGGCTGTTCATATAAATGGTTTACTTTAAAAGATTTCTTGTGCTATTGGAGTTATATTCAAAATAAGGCATTTTATACCACTAAACATTTTATTAAACATTTATAATGCTACAATCTTGTTTAATAAAGTTTTTATTTTACAGAAAAGAGCACTGCGTGCAATTACTAATTCTCATCCTAGAACACCATCAGAACCACTGTTGTAAGGATACTTACAATTTTTGATATATATATCTAACTTACAAATAGCATCTTTATTGTATATGTTTGAGCAGAATTAAGTTGGTTAAAAGTTTACCAAGTTATTTTAACCAACTCAGCTAAAGCAATCTTGACCAATTTGTGGCAATTGTATTCACCTAATAAATGGGCATGTATTTACCAACAGATGGTAAAGTTAAATATGAATATTCATGATTTTTAGTTGCGTACGGTTTGGGGTGGGCCAGATTTACTAACTGTCACCTAATCCATAATAAATTATAAAGGGATTGTAAGAGCTTGCACCACTGGTCAAAATGCTATCATGTGACTATCGTAAGAAGGAAGACAAGAGTTATATTCCGAGATATGACGTAAAATACGCCATACCTCGGAATATAACGCCCATAATGCCGTTATATCCGTAGGTATGACGTCACGTGTATGTGCGATCGCGCAGGCCAGGCCCCAGCGCAGCGCAGCGCAGCAGCGCGAAATTTTGGAAACAAAAATTTCTGTTCGTCAAAATGGCTGCTTCGGCAAATCGATTCGCTTCACTGGGTGAGGAAGAACTGGACGAAATCATTGATCAAAAAGATGCTCGTTCAACTAAAAAGGTCATTAATGTAGCAGAGAATGTGTTGAAGGCTTATAGTGAACACAAAGGAGTCCAAATTCCAGAAACAATTACAGCAGATGAACTGAGTAAGTTTCTTCGATCATTTTATGCCGAGGTTCGGAGATCGAATGGTGAATTGTATAGGAAGCGCTCGATGATAACACTACGATATGGATTGCAGAGACACTTCAAGACATTCGGTTTTGACATCGTAAGTGACGCCGAGTTCAAAGGGGCAAATGAAATGTTTCACGCTGTACTAGTCAAGCTTAAGAAGGAGGGTAAAGGGTCAGTTGATCATAAAGAACCAATTACGCGAGAAGATTATTTGAAAATCAAGTCTTGGGTAGTCATATTTTTGTCTTGGGATACTATATTTTATAATATAATATAATATAATATAATATCCCTCGACAAAAATATAATTCCCCTCGAGGAACTCAAATGTTATATTGACCCTCAAGTCAGTCAATATCTGTATATTATAAACTGATTCAGCGGACCCAGGTTCGAGACTGAGTCACGTCTTTCGGATGGTGACGTTAAAGGTCGGTCCCCAGACGTAAATAATCACATTTGATTGATACACGTCTGTAAAAACCCAATTACACACGCGTTGTGGCGTGCAATCCAGATGTAATCTGTAATCCAGCTACCAGTGGAAGTTATAAACTGATTCAGCGAACCCAGGTTCGAGACTGAGTCACGTCTTTCGGATGGTGACGTTAAAGGTCGGTCCCAGACGTAAATAATCATATCTGATAGATACACGTCTGTAAAAACCCAATTACACACATACACACAGATTGCACCAGATTGCACCAACTGGATACGATAGTTTAAACTGTAGGATAGGTTAGGATTGACTAGGTTAAGACTCAGAAAGTCTCACAACAGGCAAAAAGAAAGACTCACAACAGGCAAAAAGGAAACAATTGGCAAATGTCTTGTTTCCGAAACAAAGTTGGTTGTTCTGTAGGCTTACCCAACAGTTGTAGTAAACTACCTACTGGGTAAAATGTATATATAACCAATAATTTAGAGATATTCTGCAATATCGTAATAGTTTTAAGTACTAGATGGAGCATAGCGACCAAACGAGAAAAATTTCAATTATATATAGTGAAACTTTTTTAAAGCACAAAACAGGTGTAGCAGCTTTTACCCATTATTTTATCATAACAGGTGTAGCAGTATTAAGTGTCAACAATTTCTCGTCGACGTAGCAGCTTTTACCCATTATTATTTTATCATTCATTTTTTTTCTTCAGTGTGCACAATATCCAAGGGGGAGGGGCGATACCCCAGAAAACGCCCCCTGGATTGCCGCCCCTGCCTACATGAATATGTTTCCCCCTCAATGATGCTCATAATGCTCATAATGCTCATAATGATTTGCAGAAATGGATTGTCGATTTGAAAATAAAAAGCAAGATATACTTAGTGGGTTTTTAAAACATTTCATTAGCCTTTAACCCTAAAAAGGACGGGATATTTTGGCGCTCTCTCAGCCGGGGTGGAATCCAGCCCCCCCCCCCCCCCCCACCGGATATTGGCCGTGGAGTAATGAAAATTTCTGCAACTTGGCACACAGATAGAGTATCTTATAAAGAGTAACCCTGTCAAGTTTCATATCTATATCCAAACGGTTTTTCTAATTATCGCTAATTGATTATTTACATATTCGCGAATTGAAAATTCTGCTTTTTGTACAATACACATGGGAAAAATTTCATTTTGGCCGCGCGCAGCGCGTTGATTTTTGATACTGCGCTGTAGCCGCTAGTCAAAATTTTATAAATTTGGTATCAAATGATGCGTAGGAATTAGGAATTAGGAATTATGCTCGAACATATCGCGGCAACCTCGGCCCTTTTAGGGTTAAAGAACCAAACGTCTTATTTCGTATTGTGTATATTTACGCTTTGAAAAAAAAGCCTCTTTCATAAAGGTGTGTTTCCAGGATATAATGTAAACGCGTTTATTTGCCAATTTTCCCCACCACGTTGATCCCACTGGATAAGATACCGCTGGATAAGTCAGAATAAAAAGAAAAAAAAAACAATTTGAATTTGACATTCATCATAATAATAATCATAATAGTAGTAATAATAATAATAATAATAATAATAACAATGATAATAGCTGTTTCTTATATAGTGCTTAAAGCATTTTAACCCCGGTCACTGGATTCAGTTGCGATTCTGCACAGTACAGTCCACATTCTCCTCTCCTCTTGGGAGCATTCCAGCTTGTCGCCTGTTTCCGCCTGTTTCCAAGCACGCACATATATCCAACCACAATGACATAATCATAATCACAATTGTTTGTAATTTTGAAAGAGAAAAGAGGAGAAAATGCATGGGGAAAGGAAGAAAAGGGAGAGATAGAATTGATTAATAATTACTTACATTCAGTATCTCGTCTAAGGCTTCGCTGATGGGTGACTGGGTTGTAACTGTCATAAGAAATAAAGCACAAGTCAACAACATATAATTGAACAATATGAAATGCATGTACTAATTCAAATATTTCACCTAAAATTATGAAACGAAAAAATAGACTTATTTCGCGGAAGTATTCTAAAAATAATTGAAAAAGCCGGTTGGTGGTTTTCTACAGCATTTAAAAAATGCAGAAACGAATAAATGTGCAATTGAAAATGCAATAACATTTTACTCTCACGTTTTTCATGTGTGTCTTATCTTTTAAAAAAATATCTTTTTAAGAGGTTAATTTCATTCTCCGAAATGATAAAGATTTGAAGATGCATAGTATAAAAGATATAAAAATAATTACACACTGAATACTGGTAAATTAGTAGATATAACAAAGGCATAGAAATCTGACAATGCCCCCTTCTCGCTCTAATAAGTGCCCTTTACTCCTTTAGATAAATGCCATGTTTACTTCCGCTAAGAGCACCTTTTCTTTCTAATGATTGCTCTTTAATTTCTAAAGTGCCTTTCCCTTTTGGCCCCCAAAAGTGGCCTGTTTGGCTGGTGCCCCACACTTTGGAAAACGCTCCGCCACTCTAGGTGTTGTGGATCAGTGGATAAGTCCCCGGACTGTGAACCACGAGGTCCGGGGTTCGAATCCAACCGCAGCACTAGCGTTAATCTACATTTGCCACTCTCCAGCCAGGTGTTAAATGGGTACCCGGTAGGATGCGAAAGCTAATGTCGTTTGTTTAGCAATTTGAGCGTCACTGTACTGCTCAATTTCAATTTTTCAATTCAAAATCATTTTATTTCCAACAATAACACTTACAAATAATACAGAACATTCATTATATCAATTACAAAGTACACAAAAAGTACAACAAATTTCGTTTAGAATGTTCAAAATACAATGGAAAATAACATATGAAGGAAAAGAGAGACCCACTAAAAAGACAAGCTTGTAGTTTGTGGGTCACTCAAATAAATAAATATGATGTGTGACGGACTACGGGGGGGGGGGGGGGGGGAAGAAAAGAAAAAAAATAGATAAAAGAAAGGGACGCGACACGCAACAGTAAAACAAAACACATATAGGATGCAGAAGAGAACAAGACAGGCAGCGTCGGAACAGAACAGTAGATAGTAGAGGGGGAGAAGAGGGAAGGAGGAGAATAGATTGGAAGAGGAGCAGAGGTCTACAGCGCAATCGATGCTTACGGTCGTCTTTCGTCATTAGCCGGTGGACGATGCTTAAAAGAAAAAAAAATAATGTAAAATATCAGTCTCGTGTGAAAAGCATGAAGGCTTGGTGGGAGATATAATGTTGAATTAAATATTTCTTTAGCTTTGTTTTAAATGTTAAAATACTTGTTGGTTCCAAAACCTTGGGCCAGTATAAACAAAAGTATTTTGAGCTTGTATTATTCGTAATAATGGTAAATGATATTCATTGGTCCGGCGAGTAGGGTAATTATGGACATGATCATTTCTAAGAAAGATATTATTGAATATTTTAGGTAGTTCGTTATTCTTAAAATTAAACATTAATTGACCTAGTTGATGAAGGTATAAATCTTTGACTTTAAGTATATTATTATTGAAAAATAATTCATCAGTATGAGCACGAAATTGTAAATTAAATATTATTCTCAATGATTTTTTCTGTAATAATAACAATTTATCAAGCAAATATTGGTGTGTATTTCCCCATATTAGAATACCATAGTTTAAATACGGTAATATCAAACTATGGTATAAAGTAAGCAGAGTAGATTGAGGAAAACATAATTTCATCTTATTGATGATGCCGATATTACGAGAAATGGTTTGACAACAATTATTAATATGGTATTTCCATGATAATTTGTTATCCACATGTAATCCAAGAAATTTAATACAAGTGACTTCTTTTAAAGGGGTGTCATCAATTATTGCTTTGTCAGGCAAAGAATTTAAGGAGTTACTAAATAGCATGACATTAGTTTTTTGCAAATTAATAGACAGTTTATTTGCTCTTATCCACTGGGTCACACTTTTTAGTTCATCATTCATTGTACGTAGAAGAATATCGGAATCAGAATGAGAATAAAATAAATTTGAATCGTCAGCAAATAATATGAAAGATAATTTCTCAGAAGATCTGTAAAAGTCATTAATATAAATAATAAATAATAGTGGCCCTAGAATGCTGCCTTGGGGAACACCACAAGAAATGTCGCGCATAGCGGAAGCATGATTGTTGACAGAGACAAACTGTTGTCTGTCAGATAAGTAACTCCTGAACCACTCCAAGGCCTTTCCGCGGATACCATAGTGATATAACTTATTAAGTAAAATGTCATGGTTGACTGTATCAAAGGCCTTGGAGAAGTCCAGGAAGACACCCACTGTATGACAAAAATTGTCCAAAGAGTTTATTACCTTTTCTACAAATGAAAGCAAGGCGTGTGTGGTGTTATGCTTTTTACGAAACCCAAACTGAGAGTCAACTATAATATTAAAACGTTGCAAAAAATTTATTGTCCGAGAATATATTATTTTTTCGAGTATTTTGGAGAAGCTAGTCAACAATGAAATGGGTCTATAATTAGTTACATCAATTTTGTCTCCTTTTTAAAATATTGGGACCACTTTTGCAATTTTCATACTAGATGGCACAATGCCGGACGATAGTGACAAGTTTAATATATAAGTAAAAGGATCCAAAATGCAGTTTGTTATCTTTTTTAAAAGGAAATTTCCAATCCCATCAAAACCAGGACTCTTATTGTTACTCAGACCTCCAACAATATCTCTTACTTCATTATTATGGACAGGGGTAAAGAATATGGAGTGTGGATTGGGCAATCCTAAAAACTCAGTAAAGTGTTTATCAGAGGGGGGTATTTCCTGGGCAAGATTAGTCCCCAGCGAAGAATACTGGAATACTCCCCAGGGAGCGGATAAAGTGCACACATTGTGTTCACTTAATTAAGGGATGTGTGAAATACTATAATCTTAATTTTCATGTTGAATAAAGCCCAACAAGTATGTTGAATTATGGTTATAAATGCAAGTATATCATGGCATTCTTCACGAAAAAATCACACCGAACCCTGAACAATTAGGGACAAAGATTGAGGTAGAAAGGAAACGTGCAGATTGCTCACATTTGGTCTGTAGCATAAGTGATATGAAACCTATAAATTCTATTGAAAGATTTTAGAAGATCTCTTTTTGTTTTCTGATTATAAAAGCATGAATACATAATTAGGCTGTCTTGCATATTATTATTTGAATAAAACTTCATATAACATAATTAAAAGGATATTTAAAAAAAACCTTCAATACATCAATTTCTATTACAGTATTACAGTAGACCACCAAGTTTCAAAACATTATGATCAGTAATAATTTGTATAGTTTGTCCAACAGTTGTTAATGATGTTTTTTTTATAATGCAAATTAGCGAGTAGTTTTGCAGCATTTTATTCAAATGAAATTACTAATTTAGGCATATACTATAAATATATCAACACTTTACTGATGTGAATGCCATCAATAACAAAAAAAATCACTTAATAAACAAATGAAAACTATATAATGTACATGTATGGGCCCTTAATTAAAGGTACACAAACGGGGACCCTTGTGATATCATATTCAAAATAATCAAAATGTAAAGGACAGAAGATAACATGACAGAATTATAAGGCTTCCTTCAACATTGTTTAATTTACCTTACTAGTGCATTCTGAAAGTCCACTTTTGATTAATAAAAAGATGATTAGACTACAAAAGAATAGCTTTAAATGCAGACAGACTGTGATCGAGATGCTGATGATTGTAAAATAATTATGATCAAGAGGCTGATGTTCATGTATGATGATCATAATGTTCTCTATATATGTCCACAATAACCAGATAACGCCTTTTTATCGTGACCTGTGATTATTTACGCATTTGTTAAGTTTATCTCTAACTCTTGTAGCGAAAAGGAAATGGACTAAAACTTGTTGAACATATCCTTGTAGCAAAAGATACATGAGCCTGATCGGTTAAAAGTAGGCAAGTTTGTCCATCCGTGATATTTTACTGATTATAATTTTAGGAGGTCACCATAATATATGGCAACCAAACTTTATCAAATCAACTCTTTATCAACTCCTTCAGTGATGCCCTTCAGAATGAAAGATAAATAGCTCTCTTCAATAAAATTTTACCGCCCTTCAAGCTTTCAAAATTTGCCAAATCTCCGTCCGTGACCAACTGTGCATGTGCCTGATATTTATCGCAAATCGACGATATCGGTCATCTGATCTGTGCCAGGAATTACCACGTAGCAATCTCTCAAAATATTTATACATAGCCTTGCAAACTCAGCTCTCCGCTTATTTTGCACATGTCCGTCGCACGAGGGAATTGCAATCTGGCAAGAGATATAAATCATTTTTCATTGCTCATTTGTTAAATATTGAACATACAGAGGAAAACAGCTAAAGATGATAAGGATCTACTCATTTATCGAGTAAAATAAACGAATGAAAAATGAAAACCTTAAGCCTGGCGCGGAAGCACCCCAAATGATGTCATTTCGGCATTCTTTCCGCGCCAGATGCGGAAAAAGTGTGTGAATCATCGTTTCTTGGGACATTACTATGAATCTCTGCCTATTGACTGCAGTCATACCTGGGAGTGTCCTAGGAATCAATCGGGAAGGTCGCGAAATGCCGCGGAAAATGCTGATCGTAGCAGGACAGCGCGGACACATCTATAGGATCACACCATGAGCGGTAAAATCACGGGCTAGGACAATCAGGATGATTTTCTGACAACCATTTTGACATGTGGAGAGTATCAGGAAATAATGCAAGGTTATAAATTCGGCGCCGATTTTTTTCAAATTCATGCTTGCCGTCATAGAGGTCACACCAGCTGCAATTCATCTTGCTGTATTGCTTCAAATCCAGATATATTTTGGTTCCTAACTTTAAGTAAAGCAAGTAAAAAAGGATAACTATTAGGAAAGAAATGAAAAAAGATCAATGCGACTGCGTCATACCTCCGCCTAAATTCAAGTTCATGACTCAATCTGTTCTTGAAATATTGTGATAACTACAAAAAGAAGTCTACAATTACATGTTAATGGACCTCTTTGACCTTTGTCCTAAGTCCAATCACTTTATTTCCTTCTAGTCATGTATACTATACAGTTTAGATATCGTGATAAAAAAACCCAGATAAATCTTTGATTTTATGTATATTGACATCTATGACCTTTGAGCTTTAATCTACATAAACACAAATCTTATCAGTTCGTCTCGATATGGTGATGCCTACTAGTACCATGAAGTTACTGGCTCAAATTGTTCAATAGATACTGCAGTCAAGGAGTCTAAAAACCTGAATTTCATTGTAAATGACCTCTGTGACCTTCGACCTTTGAACTACTTACCCCAAAATTGTATCAGTGTGTCTTACCAAGGAGATAACTCCTTGGTCTTACTACAGTTATGCATACTTAGCCCCCAGTTTGAAGTTCATATTTTAAGTGGTTCTTGAGATGTCCGTTGATGAGTCTAAAATCTGAAATTTCAGTATAGACTCATTGACCTCTGTGACTTTTGACCGCATATGGAAAACTGTGTTGCATTTGACCCGGAGCGGCCTACGAATGCCTTATAATACGTGAAAATTCGAGTATATACCCCCCCCCCCCTTCCAGCAAAGAATCGCGTTTATAAACCCTCGCCCTGCAAATCAAAGTTTAAACCTTTAACTTTTCAATGAATATATTCTTGAAGCAATTTTAATTCGGGAAATTAATGCGTTTTTGGACTAAAACTATGTCTGCTGACATTGCTCAATGAAAATGAGCCTCAATCACTTGTCCTTTGTTCTTTCGATTACCCTCGCACGCGAAAAGATTGTAGAGTGGTCATAGTTTTGAATGATATGAAACTTATTTTGATTGGTTGAAAGGAACTTAGGGCGTTTTTCTTGTCAAATTTGTGATCAAGAGCCGTATTATTCAATGACGTGCGCGAGCTTTCCTTTCTACAGCAATTCAATAGGCTTACGGAAAACGCATGCACAATGCACGCATTTGAGGATAGGCTTTCGGCGAGTGCACACACACCGAACAGCTCCGCCAAATGGAACATTTATGGCTAAAGTTTTCCATATGTGACAAACGTATTTTCGTTACAAAATGAAAATGGGCAAAATAATTTTGTAACAAAATGATTTTTTGATACAAAATAAAAAATGAACAAAATGATTTTGTTATGTTCATTTTGTAACAATGATTTTTGTTACGAAATGAAAATGAACAAAATAATTTCGTCATGTTATTTTTGTAACAAAATTATTTTCGTTACAAAATGAGAAAGGACAAAATAATTTTCGTTACAAAATATAAGTGGACATGTTCACTTTTTAACAGAATGATTTTGGTAACAAAATGAAAATTTTGTCATGTTTAAATATACCAAACTCTTTATAATTTGATAAATAATTGCATTGCAATTACGTTCATTCATTATAGGACGTCGTCTGCTTAAGCAGGATCGATCCCTAGTGTGACGACATCAAAACATCGCTATATTTCTGGTGAATCCTCGGATATTCCAGATGCTTAGAAGAGCTTTTATTTATGTTGTTTTTACAATCATCAGATACACAGTTGACATAAAACTTATACGATTGCCATCTGTGAGCTTCCCAATTTCTAGTGAAACATTAATTGCCATATTTGTGATTTTCTTGTAATGTGATCTTTAAGTCTGAAAATGTAGCAGTATTTTTCACATTTGCTGTCATTGCGCAAGATCAGAACTTTCAGATATGAAAAATCAAAGTATATTGAGGGGATCCTCGAAATATCTTATCGGTTATATCGGGAAAGAAAAATCGAAGGCCATGTCATTCATGAACCCTCTACCGTTCTTGGCGTGTAGTCCCACGTATAGCGGTGCATGCAGGATGGTTTCCACTCGTGTGTACGCACGACCTACCTAGCGATATAGCTAGGGGCAGCGTACAGACCACATACAGTACACGTACACCATGCATACACACGAGAGTGTGAGAGTAAACAGGGGGCGTGTCTTGTCAGTGATTGTTAACGACAAATTTGCTCTCAGACAATCAGATTGCAAGGATTTCAGTAGCTTATAACAGAACGGCTGATCGATGTGAGCACGAGCTGAGGCAAAAGGATGACGTCGGGTGAGCGCATGCGCACAGAGGCGAATCGTTCGATGATAGACCGTAACTTCCAGTCTTTTCACGTTAAGTCTTCGATTTTTGATGGCAGTTTTACACAAAACTACTAACTGCGCAGGGAGTGAGACTGGAGTTTAAAGGGATACCCAACCCCAGATTGTGGAGGTTTTACGCCGCAAGTGGGCACGCATGGTCGTTACCAGGGGAGCGTTTTGTCAGTGATTTTTACTGACAAATTTGCTCTCAGCCAATCAGATGCAAGAATTTCAGTAGCTTATATCAGTTGTCGGTAAAACTCACTGACAAAACGCTTGATGAAACGCTCCCCTGATCATACCGTTGCCCCGCGGGAGCAAACTTCGAACTTCGAGGCGCAACATGCACGCTCCGCTTGAGCTCGAGCTTTCCTGCGAGATTCGGTCGGCTCCGTGCAGTCCGAAAAGTAATCCTCGTAGTCCAACGGACGCGTTCGACGCACAAACTTTGTGTACGAGTGAATGGGGCTTACGCAATCCTGACTTTCCCCACGGCCGCCTGGTGGCGTATCCCTTTAAAGTCGAGTACTATGTCATTTCGTCATAATCATTTCGTCCCAGACTCGTGTCGGGAAAAAAACAATACGTCTTTTACGGGCCCTCTGAAACAGAAAAATACTCGTATCTCAAACACTACTCGACCGTTTTCAGTGAAAATTGATATGAAGCATTATCATCATTTCTTATCTACTCTGGAATTTTCATGATATTTAAGGCCCAAATAAGGGAGATACGAGAATGTGAATTTTCGAGGATTTCTGCTCCTCGCTCAGCGGAGGGCTTCGATAGCGGTTAGGAATTCAAAAGCTTTTACGACTTTACGAGGTGTTAATTGTCTTCCTCAAAGACGTAAGTGTCTTGCCGGGATAAAAAAGGGTTCGTAATTCCGAAAATGCAATTAAGAGCCCGACATAACTTTTCGGAATTTCAAACCTTCGGAAACTTGAACCCTTTTTCATTTTCTGAATTATGAACCCTATTTTCATTTTCGGAATTATGAAAAGTCAGAGTAACGAACCTTCGGATATACAACATGTAACCGTTCTAACATCCACGGAAAACAGGAAACAGCCAATTGCCAGGCCGTTCGTGATTTTAGAAGTAGGCCCACTTTTGTGACGAGATCCCTGACATCCCCCCAAATAGCATTTTTTCGGAATACACAAGTTTTTCGATATAAAAAATCTAGGGGTGCTTTGGACAAACAGATCATAATGAGCCTTCTTGTAACGCCAAAAATGGAAGCCTCCATGGAAATTTTTGATCTATTAAATTTGATAGGGAGATACTGGGGTTAATGTTGTAAAACCTTCCTCGTTTTGTGCAAAATAAGGGGTTATTTATATAAATCCTAGAAGATTAATACATTTCACCTTCCGTTAACAGGATAAACAAGAGTTGGTCGTGATATCAAACAATGTACATGCATGTACCTGCATTCACGCAATGAATATGTGCCACTCTATTGCATGTGATGTTATCTTCTGCATTATATATGCATTCATCGATGCTATTCTCAGTTCCAGAGCAGTTCAGTCCAACACTAGTAATTTGATTCTGACTTGCTATATAGTTTGTTCTCAATAATGATTTGAGACCGGGGTAGTCTAGAATTCTGCACACCACCTGTCCATCGGGTCCGTGGCACCTATCACCACAGACTGAACCCCACTCTGTGATCTCGGTGTAGAGCTCTCCTTGCTGACGCCGACTAATTCCGCTCAGCCGTACTGGCAATAAACAGATTTGAAATAAATGCATAAGGAAAAGAGGGGAAGGTTTTCTCAACTGCAGTACAATTGCACGGTACTGCTGGCATGTAGAAGTGTGTTTAAACTAAAATATTTCTAGCTCACAGCAGATTACGACTTAAAAGCAGATTATACGAAAGAAATATCGACAGTTTAGAATGGGAATGGTTGCCAGATCAGATTTGCCGGAGTTAAGGAGCAACAAAAATGTCCTCTAGTTTCCAAATTATTGACTACGAAATGTCCTTAGATAATACAGTATATCGTTGGAAATAACTCTTATAACGATTTTCTTAAACCTACAAGCCTACGGAACAAAAATGATATCATTTTGTTTTCATTTGAAAATTAAGTTTGTGAAAATTAACATTCAAGTTATGTGACATTTTTAAAGATACTCATGGGCCATACTCTGATCATATTTATCTCGACGCAAGCTAATCTTCTCATTCTTGGTTTTAAACTCAACAGTATTGTTTGTACACATGACACCAGCAGATACCGTGCATGTAGAAGGGTTCTGGATCATTGAGCACTCCGAAAATGTTGCCTCGAATCCTCTGCAGATATAACCATCACGAAGCACAGGCATGGAATTAGGATCTGACAAGACATATCGGATAAAACGTTGAGTGAATGACTCGATCCCAATGAAGCCTAACATACGACATGCCACTTCGGCGCTCTGAAGATTCCATGAAGACGCGCAGACGAACCCTTTGTCTGAAGCATCATCTTTGAGAACGAAACCATCTCCGGGTGCATTGCCATAAAGTAATGTGATGTTTAAAGGAGAATTACGCTCAAAAATAAAGACGATAGTGTTCAAAGGTGTTATTTATTCCTACTTGTTAGACTATATGGCTTCGCGTCAAAATATACGAGATCGATACGAATCAATTTTTTCTGAGCAAAATTTACCATCTGCTAGCAATATGTATCGTCTGCTAGCAGCACATGGGGGCTGCCATTTTGTTTATGTGTACAAGAAGATTTTCTTAATCCAAATGCTCAATTGCCTTTTCAAAATTAAAAAACCAATTTAAGATTAAAAATATAGAATAGATATGTCAATTTATATTTAAACTGAAGTTTTCTTTATATATTTCTGTTGAAAACCGATATTCGCTTAATAGAAATCTATTTTCTCCATACTGGACGTATGGGACGGAGCAAATTAATTCAAATTTTATGGATGTTTCTTCCCTGAGCATCTATAGCGGCAAACTATGCATTCACCTGCTTTCGGATAATGGACTTGAAAAGTCAGAATGCATGCTGCATATATTATGTTCTGCTCTGTTTGGCAAACCCAAGAAAATAGATTTTTGTTAAGCAAAACCAGACAATTTAAAAGTATCATTATAAAGATTTAATTTTTATTATACATGTAAACACCCACTTTATATTTTCCGTCACATATGGGATTTTAGGTAATGAAGAAAATCAATTTAGGATTTGGATTCAAAATATCTTCCTGACTGGAACATTTCTCAACGGTTCATATACAACTCCAAATCAGCAAGAAAATGGCAGCCCCCATGTAAATGAGTAGGAGACGATACCGGGTGTTGGAATATCTTTATTTATACCCTTTTCTGATATCTTATTAGAAAATGATTTAGGCCAATAAGTAAGAATATATTACACCTTCCAATATAAGTAAATTTGTAATCAGGGCTTAATTCTCCTTTAATCCTGCTTCAACATTTTCAATGAGAAAAAGGGGGTTAAGTTTTCTCTAAACTTGTCCCATATGTGGCATACAGAAAGTGAATACAGGCAAAAGATTTGGATAGATACACCTTTTTGCAGGTTAAAATCCAAGGCCGGCATTAACGTTCTTTTGGCAAGTTTTTGACACTCTCCATCCAGGTGTGAATGGATATCTGATATGCAAATCTTTACATATTTATTATAGTTATCCTTATTACATTATCTTCCAGTAGGGGAAAAAGAATGGGTAAAGACAGATTAACCAAATGCAGGCGCAATTTCGGATGAAGGGTGAGTTATGATATTTTAATACTTTCGTATTTTGTTATGAAACTTCATTAACATTGACATCCATATTCTGTTTTGCAATACAAAGCATATAAAGAACATTAACATTCACATGAAAAAAACCCCCACACCACCCGACAACAACAACAAACAAGTAAACAATAAACAGTTATGATCTGAAGCCCACCTGGGATTGGATCTTCTCCGTACAGTTCCATACGAAGGCTAATCCAGTTATTCCAGGTAATGGGTAGTAGGCGGATATAACGGCACACCTTGACCACGGGCAATGTGTTATACACCACAGTGTTCCGGTCCGTATTACCAGTAAAGACCTTCATGAAAAGAGAGCAGTCGATGTGCTATTAGCTAGCTCAGCGAAATGCAATGGCGCAAAAAGACGCGGGAAAGACGCAAAGAGGAAAATTGCTAGTTTAGTTTGTGCTTATATTAAACTCAAAATCAGACATATCTGAATCAAAAGTTTTCATATCATTTTGTATAAGATTGTTTTAAGAGGTGAATACTAACTCTACATTAATATTTTGGTTCTGCCTCTATAAAATGACATTTTGATTTTGAAAATTTTTGTCAAATGCGTCTTTCCCGCATTTTTAAGCACCACGACGTTTCGCTATTAGCTTAAAGCTACCTAAATATCGTTACATTAATCTCTCAACCCCTACACATAAAAGGTCCAATTTATTCTGCATGGAAGCTCAATCAGGTCTTTCAAGGGGCCTGTAATAAAGTCGGTGGATTTTCAGAGGATAACTTTACTTATCATTTAAAGTCTGTCGCAAAAGTAAAATTGATTTGGCTATAAAAGGGGAAGTCCACCTTGGGAGAGAGAAAAAAACCCCCAAACATGTTATGATAAAAGAAGAAAGATATAATTATACTCCTATAGTCTTTGATAAATTTTATATATCAGCTTGACAGAAATGACCTATACTACCAAAAGCACTCATGCAAATGTTTCATAACCCATTGCCTACGGGAGCCGGGTGGCTCCTGTATTAAGCCTATGGGGATGAGATAATTCAGTAATTAATGGGTTAAAACCACGAAAGTCACATATATTCAAACAGGCAGTCAAATTTCTTACACACCATACACCCTACGTACAAAAAAGCTTAATTTATATAAGAAAAAACATGCATATATACTGGACCCAAACTTTGGTACTCAATTGACACAGTTTTAAAATTAACCCCATTTTTTCATATCCAAACGTTAATATAAACATATCTTGTTGAAAAGTTACAAAAGCCAAGGAACGTAACTGTAAACTCATAGGATTAAACATTACATTCTTGTTCTTAATTGCATGCGTATTTTGATATGTTCTTGTTCTAAAAAATGACTGTAAAGACATGGAAAATAAAGAACTTTGAACCTTGTCCTTCTTTTTGAAATTTCTGCAAATGTTGAAATATGCCTCCGCCGGGAATCGAACCCGGTCCCTGCCTTACAATGCATTTACCGGTAGGCCACGGAGATGTGGCAGTAGTTTCGGTGACATCAGATGCAATTATATAAGACATTTTCGTAAAATATTCAAATTTATACACGTTTCCTAGTGACATATTATTACATTCACCCGTAAAAAGCTATTCTTTTTCAATAGTCAGAATGTGAATTGCATGTTGTTAGGTTGGACAAACATTTAGGCTTGCCCCACGTAGAAACATGAAATGTATGTAATCTGCATTCTAACTACTGATATAAAATAACTTGTGACAGGTCGATGTAACATTACTAGGAGTTTGACAAAAGAAGTGAGCAGTTAATTTGAATGCATTGCGAAAATGGCCCATTGACCGACATATTTACATATCTTCACGGATTAATTCCTTTGCTGGTGGCATGTGAGTTTTGAACAATGACAAGCCATATGCCTCAGCTGGATCCAAGCAAATACTTTTATATAATCATATGTGGTTAATTCCATGAAAATGTCAACTTTGGATGAAAAACAACGTGGAACTTAAACATTTTCCTTCTATGTCAGTTGAATATGCGTGATTTGATCTCTATGAAACGATATTCAAATTAAATTTGTTTAAATAATATTTTGACCCAAAGTGACCATTTTTAACTCCTCCATGGTAAAATATAGTGAATTACATATGAATAAAGTTTAGAGATTTCTTCCGTTATTTTAACAGGACTCGGGGCAATAATTACGTCTATTATCTTACACAGGAGTCTATGAAATAGGAGCCATGCTTTTACGTCTATACACACAAAGTCCAAAAACAAAAAAGGCTCAAGATTTAAAGGTCAAAGGTCAAAGGGATTTGTGTTCCGTCTGTCACGTTTTTAAAAGGTACTTTTTGCTTTTGGAATAGATTGGATCAGTGTTTTGGGATCAAATTTTGTGGGGGGGGGGGGGGGGTATGATTCATTTCTCCTGCTAACTTAAATTGGTGGAATACGATGTTATGAAGATGATTATTAATTATAAACTGATGCCCCGTCTGACACATTTACATCTACAGAAAAAAATATATAAGGATGGGATTACATGGAAATTTTCCAATGGTTGAAAATTAAAATGCTTTTACTATAATGTTATATTGTACTAAATATGACCCTTTTACCACTTTATGAGAATAATATTTCAATACTGGAAATTTTGTTGTCTTTAATAATCTATTTTGTGTACACCCTCTGTGTGTCCCGTATGTTATGTTTTTATTGTCCAGTCTATCACGCTCACTTTTTGGGCACTTCCCCCCCCCCCAAAAAAAAAAAAAAATAAAAAAAAAGAAAATAATAAATTAAAAAAAAAAAATAAATAAATAAATAAATAAATAAATAAATAAAAAAATAAATAAATAAATACCAAAAAAAAAATGAAATAAATTTTTTAAAAAATAGATAAATTAACAAAAAATAAATAAAAATAAATAATAAATAAACAAAAGCATTAAAAAATAAATTTCAAATGTTTACTAGCAGGTTTCCAGAAGCCACTAGCAAGTCATAACATGAATGCACACATTTTGTTTCAAGATTTTCCAATGAGGAGAGTTCGGTCGAAAAGTTTCTAAGTTCAGCATGACAGACTGGATATGAATTTACCAAGCTTGGTAAATTCATGTCCCGTCTGTCATGCTGAACTTGTGGGCAGGGCTTGAAATAAAAAAAATCCCCCATTTTGTGGACAAACCCCATAGATCACGCCTCTACATCAAAATAAGCATCGCTTTTAATTGAAAGATATAATATTAAGTATTAACATTAAAAAGTTAGAGTTGGATGTCTCGTCTGTCACGCTGGAATTATCCATGTATAATATAATGCTGAAAACAAACAATTCACTGACATTTTTTTTTCTTCCAAGCAACGTCTTTATTTGTCAAGTGAAATGAACAATAAACAATATAAGATTCGCCCAGACATGTATATTTGATTGTTTAAATGTTTTGTTATACATGTAGATGGCTAAAATTCCTCTTCGTTTAAATGATACTAATAAATTAGTTGTTTCCCGTCTTATACAAATGGACATCTACCTTATCGACTCCGGGATTGTTGTAGATGTCTTTAACGATTTTAAAAGCAACGCCATCCACGCTGCATGCAACCTTGAAGCTTGTTACCCATTGGTCAGCAAAGTCCTGTCGGCCTTGTGTTGCAACTCCAGTGATATTGTATGTAGTTGGCATAGCAACCTGGAAAATATAAGCAATATGTTTATTCCGTGTCAGATCACACAGTGGCTTAAGGGGTAACAGACTGAACATTTTAAATTTTAAATGGTTTTTGAGCTGTGGCACGCATTCAACAGGCATGCCTGCCAAAAATGGACACTTTTTGCAATTTTGAAACGACCATATCGTAACTACTGGGTCAGACATATTTAGAAAGGTATTTACATAAGCTATGTAAATCATGTTCCGTGTCCGAGCATCCTAAAGTTCCATGACCTCTTGATCTGTGCTTTAACCTTAAATTTTACCTTGATGAGAACCTAACCGGGATATGAAATATGGTTAAAATATACGTCAAAATATACGTCAAAATATTTTGTATATCATACCAAAAATATTGGAGAAGTAATATTGTTATGATTTTTTTCCAGCTTCTTTTAGAATTTGAAAAATAACCCCTGATATTCACTATTTCACTAATCAAGTCTGGCAAATCACTGTGCATTACAACTGTCCTTCTGAAAATGCTTTTGCTGCTCATTGTCATTAATTATTGATGTGTTGAATGTCATGAACAATGGGTGGGTTCCGCTCGCTATTCATAAGGACCGCTATTCATAGAAAACCGCTATTCATTTAGCACGTGTCATGAATGGCGGTCCTTATGAATAGTGGTCCTTATGAATGGAGGTCTTTATGAATAGCGAGGTAATTTGTCTATGGTTTGCTCGCTATGTAGCAGGACCGCTATTCATACAAAACCGCTCAAGCGTTATGGATTGCGGTCCTTATGAATAAATGGTCCTTATTAATATCGGTCCTCATGACTAGCAAGGTTACCCCCAATGGATATTCTACTTTTCTGAATAAATTACTGGCACTGATAAATTTTGTAGACTTGATAACTCAAGCAGATTACCATTTTTCGAACTTTAAAACAAGCTGGGAAAAAAATAATATTACTTCAATTTTTTCATATGATGTACAAATATTTGGATGTATTAAATTCACCAAATTTCGTCCCCGGGTTAGGCGATCTTCAAGGTAAAATTCAATGTTAAAGCAAAGATCAAGAGGTCATTGAACTTTAGGATGTTCGGACATGGAACATGATTTAGATAGCTTATGTATATACATGGGCCTCGGAACCAAGGGACTGGGGGCTGCAGCCCCCCCCCCCCCCAAGAAAAAAATATTAGTAGACACGTTTCATTGAATCTCGGGGGAAAGGTTCGTCATTTTTAATTAATGAGAGAAATCACATCAGCCCCCACTTTGAAAAACGCTCCGCGGCCCCTGATGTAAACACCTTTCTAAATAATTTATCAACACTATTGACCTCGTAGTTACAGAGATATGGTCTCAAAGTGTCAATTTTTGACGGAAATGCCCGTGAAATGCATGCTATAGCGCTAAAACCGTTTGGCTGATAGGGTTAAAATGTCAAATTCAGCATGGGAAGAGTCAATTACCCCATAAACCGAATTTGTGCCAATTTGAAGGAGGTAGGGTTAAAAAAAAAAAATGATTTAGGTGATGTGTTATTGAATGAACCAATGACAACCTGATTCATGTACTTTATTTCACTCAACATAATTGTATGACTCTTATTCAACCAGCATGTTATTTATATATCAATAAATTAAAGTCACTTTACCTTCAAATTTTTAGTGAAAGCATACTGAAAATCTGGACATAAACCAGAGGCGGAGGGTTTTACAAAGTGGGAGCATCGCCAGCAAGGGTACTTTTTGGACATACTATAGCTGGGTGGGTTAAAGTAAAAAAAAATCGATTATCGTGACGCGGCGAACAAAAGCACCATTTTATTGTGTGAAGTTTCTTTAGGGTATATAAAATGATTTTAGCGAAGAAGCCTTCGCGAAATATATCCCTAATCATAGTAACAGCCAAATATTCAATTTATTGCCCGATTCTAGTCTAAGACATCGGCGACATGAAAACAACACGGGATCGCAAAGAAAATCGGCGGCGATTTCTTCGGTTTTGGACATGATTTTGACTTTACATTTTGCTGGAAATATCAAAAGTTCTTCCTAACGGACATTTGAGGTAGAAGTGAGATTTTTACCGCCGCGCGAAGCAAGGGCGGTACTAATTTCAGTCGATTCTGTCCCGATGTTTGTTTGTTTGTTGGTTTGTTTGTTAGTGCTCTAACGTTTGAATGGTTCCATTTCAGTTCACCAAACTTTCAGCGAATCTTCATCTGAGTAATATGCGATTTCCTATTGAATTCCACGGTCACAGGTGCATCTGATTTTTTTAAATTAATTTTTTTTTTTTTTTATTAATTTTATAACGCCGAAGGTACAGCCCTTTTTATATCCTACATCATAAAATTCTCATGCAAAGATTGGCCAGGAATGTCTCACGTGACAGAAAATACTTTCACCATGAAGAAAAAATGGATATCGTGTGACGTCAGACCTCCGTATATTTTTCGATATAAAAATATTATGACGTCACTTTTTTGTTCTTCTGGATATTTTGAAGCTATCGATATCGCGACAATATATCGCGATAATGTTTCTGCGTCAGCGCTGAGAGATGGCTGAGAGAGCCGCTAGCTCATGTTCAATGTACGTACCGGTACGTGTGTATGCGCGTAGTGCTAGTGAAGTGCAGATGACCCTACATGCACGTTGATCTCAACTAGTCGAGTCGACCACGTACCAGCGCTAGCGTTGGATTTTGAGTGCCATGTAAATCTACAACACCTTACGAGAAGGGGTCTATTAGCCTCTCTTTTGACTTGGGAAAAGTTCAGGTTTCAAGTTTACATTGTTTAAATGGTTTCGTTGGATTTGTGCCAGCAGCCATGTAGATCTAGATCTACAGTAGACTATAGACAATAAAATACAAGCCATGCCAAGGCAATGGCCAGGCATCTTTTGTGACTTTGGGCAAATATGGTGAGTTGTATACATTTCATAAAGAGTCTAGACTAGTCTAGGACTAGGTCTAGATTCTTTAGTTTTATTATTGTTTATCTATCTAAGCTTACTCTGGTAGGATATAAATCAAATATACCATGCACGCTTTTCGAGGCACCAGTTGAATTATGGATTCTTCGGTGACTGGCATAGTTACTATTGTCTTCGGGGCTGCGCCCCTCAGAAAATAGTGCTATACCAGTCACCTCAGAGAATCCATAATTTCAACTGGAGCCTCTCAGTGCAAGGTATATTTGATTAATATGCACGTACCGTCATTGGCCTGTGCATGCAGTGTACGATAAAACACCGCAGTAAAGTATCTATTGAGTTATCGTATCCGCGCGCGCGCTATTAGTATGATGAGAGACTATAGTCTAATTAGAGCGCAATCGGAGAAACTGCTGGAGCTTAGCCGGTCACACATGCACTGTAATGTATGTTTATTTTTTTATTTTTTCTTTTATTGTTGTTTTTATAAATATAACAGCTGAGTACAGGACTATAAAATGTTTGTAGTCAGCCGTAGTCGCAACCAGCCTTGCTCGCAACATTTTATCATTTATCTGTCATTCTGTGTTCGTGTGAAGATCTAACTGTTACTTTTTAGGTCTAACGACGTTACATCTGTGCTGCTGCAGTGTAAGATCAGTCGTTCGGGTGTTGGCTACGCTGACATTGGGTACGACGACGCTCCGCTGAACCCCCTCGCCAGGAGGAGAGCGACCAAAACAATAAAGTGACAAAAGACTCCTCCAAACAGAGGGATTTTCCCGTCTAGCTGCAGTGTAACTCGCTAACGCAACAGAAATTGGATATGCGATAGCACTTTATTTAGCAGCATTGAAATCTGCACAATTTTCACGTAATGTGGCTATGCCTAGGCTATTATAGTTTGCTGCATGGATGCAATTTCCTATTGAATTCCACAGGTGCATCTGTTTTTTCTTTATTTAATATTTCTTTTTTTCTTTATTGTTTTGAAGGTGTGTATAGGCAATATTTAAGTCATACTATTACTACTCTAGTTAGACCTAGATCTATAGTACAATAGCACTTATAAGGTAGCCACTTCAGTTCTAAGAACTGTTCTCCCAGCGGGCCCTGTATAACAATTACCCCATAGTCATCAGGTACAATTCAAACCTGGCCAATTATTTTGAGCACAATCTCAACTCCCCGGGGAGCATGCAAGCCAGGCTATCAGATGACGCTCACTTCTTCTTCTTCCAGTAGTGTGCATAAACCTCCAAGGAGTATTGTCGCACAGCAGTTGGTGGTCTATCAGCCGATCAAACGTGTTGCTCGAAAACTTATTAATAATTAATAACCTAACAATTCCAAAAACGAACGCATCTACACTATATACAAATTGTTCTCATATTTTGAGTTAGTATATGACGACATCTTTGACTCGTGTCTTGAAGATGTCGATTGATGGTGAGATGACCACGATCTCGGGTAGACCGTTCCACAAACGGATGGTGTTTGGGAAGAACGTATCCTTCAGTAGTGATGTTCGTGAACGTGGGATGAGAAATCTCTTGCTGTGACCTCTGGTTGGAGTATTTTGGTGATTTTGGTGATGGTTGGTGATTCGGTACATCATAGTAACTTTTGACACGGCTCTACGATGTTGAAGAGTCTTCCACTGAAGCTCACGGCTACGGTTAACACCCGACCAAGGTTCCCATCACTCATGGGTAAAAAAAAAAGCGAGCGGATAAAATGCCTTGCCCAAGGACATAAACATCAGACATAGTAGGGTTCGAACCCCAATCCACTACACCACAGCGCATCCGCAATTAATTCTTACTGAATGGTAATGGGGTGGGACACTACATCGCGCAGGCGGCGGTTCACTGTTTCTAAACAGTATCAATCTAGTTAAGAGCTGAATTTGAAAGGAAGTACATGTATTTAAAATATTTATCTTATTTCCCCCCATACCTTTAGTTCATGCGACAGAAAATATTTTTGCATTCATATCGCGAAGTGGTCAATATGAGTGTGATCTTGATGAGTATTCAAATTCAAATGAAATCGAGCGACTAGCTGTGCATCAATTTGGCTGCTGTTTTGATGAATTTGACCGGGAAAACCTAGAATATGTGACCCGTCACATCAAACTGAGACAGAAGTCGCTGGGCTAGGACTCGAGAAAAAGGGGAAAATCGTGAAAAATACCAAATTTTGGGAAATTATTATTCTTGATGTATTTGTATCTCCAATGTTTCATGAATGCCCTGTAAAAACTTATAGTCCTAAATATTACTGGGAGAGGTAGAAAAAGTTTTTCTGTGAGTGTTTTTTGGTCAATTCGTTAGAATTTGCGGACAGTGAGCGCAAGGCCACGCCCTGGCTATGCGAGGCTTTCATTCATTGGGTGTTCCAGGTCACGTGATATTTTCACCGAGGTATGTCGCGGGCTAGACAGGCTCGTGCCTTCTCGCATGCCTACATGTATGAAAAAGAAGACTTTGTTTTAAGGATTTTATATTTTCCCTTCCGCACTAAAACAAATGGATATCTACATGTAATATAAAAAAACCAAAGACACTAGAGTGAACGACAGATCTATTGCTGTTAGCCCTCTTTAACTGCTGTTAACACTGCGTGTTGTATAAACTAGCAAAATACAGCATATTATTATGTCAAGTCTAAAAAGCGTGATTCGTGGGGGTCGGGGATCAATAATCGTTAGGACATGAACTCCATGCACTTAAACACACCTTATAGGAAAGCTGCAACTGCAATTTGTATTGTTCTTTTGAAAAAGTTTGGAGTTAACTTGCAGGAAAAAAGAAAAATGTCAAACAAAATATTTGTTTGTTGCAGCGTGGTTTTAAATGCTTCCTGGCCTTTATACTGTATCATTGGACATGTTAGAAAGCAACGAGAAAAGAAAGTGGCTTTCATAAAGAGGGCAACAATCAGGAAAGTATTGTGTCAAGTTTCGCTTTGTAGGGGGAGGGGGGAGGGGGGGGGGGGGGTGATACAAAAGAGACTCAATAATTGCCATTTAAAACGCTGCGGGTATATCGCATAATGAAATTAATATTATCAACAAAAGTTCAGTCCACCAGGGCGCTATTTAAATGTGTCCTGCTCTTTATATTGCATCATTACAGACCAAGAAGAAAAGAAAATTGAGGTAAAATCATTGTATTGTATAACACTAATAATACTTTCATGGGGACTATAAACTTGATAGATCATACTAACAGTTTTTGCTGTTTTTGACGATATATCATTTACATGTTCTTTCCAGGTAAGTTTTTCATCATTAACAAACCCTAAGAATTTAGTTTGCTCTACTCTTTTAATGTTATGATTGCCAATCTGTATTTATATTACAGGATTATCCAAGTTTTTGATTTAAAAATGATATAAGATTTTTTTTCCCAAATTAATTGTCAAACGGTTTGCAATAAACCACTTGTGAACAATCTGCAATTCAGTATTTACAATAGAAACTGTTTCATTTATGTCCTGACCTGAAAAAAATGAATTAATGTCATCTGCGAACATAACTGAATGCAAATAATGACCAACTAAGGTAGTATTTACATGAACTTTACGTGATATTTATTTCAGAAACAAAAACCCCAATAAAATATTATTGTGTATTAAGCAATCCAAGCCAATTTTCCATAAAGGTCTATTTTCATTCAACCAGGAAATTGTAGGTCCATTTTCTAGTTAAAGATGAAAAAAATGGTGTATGAAGACAAAACGGAAGTCAACTTCGAAAGCGTCTTTCTCGAACATATACTTTTCCAGAGCCCTACTATTCTCGAGTTTCAAAATCTATTATCTCCACTAATACACATTCTCTAGAGTTGACCTTTATATCAAATTAAAGCTTATAATAATCGATAATGAAAACAAATTTGAAAAAACGACTTCTGTCTCATTTTGACGTGACGGGTCACATATGATTTGTGTGAAAGCAAAAATATAAGAAAAACGGGATGATGAAAATTTGAAAGAAATCGGACAAGGAATAAGAACATTATGGATGTTTCAAAATGACATTACTATCACTCTAAGCGAATGTCAAATTGGCAAAATTTAGTGTGAGTCGATCGTGATGTATTGGTGTTCAATTTGGGGCAGTGCTAAAGTATATTGTAGATTTTGTTATAGGTCCTCATATCATGCATATGGCACAAATATCCTATTGAGCAATACATTTTGAAGAAAATGACATTTCCGTCCTTTTGGG
The DNA here is from genome assembly GCA_025617745.1 of Heliocidaris erythrogramma. Classification (NCBI taxonomy): domain Eukaryota; kingdom Metazoa; phylum Echinodermata; class Echinoidea; order Camarodonta; family Echinometridae; genus Heliocidaris; species Heliocidaris erythrogramma. The sequence goes on from CM046860.1 coordinate 37,180,604, forward strand.
TGTTAGAGAAAATGGGGGAGTTGCCCGCCACAACATCACGGTGACCTTACCGATTCGGCCAATTTGAAATTCCCATATGTATAGTGATTACATCTTTCCAAATTTCATAACTTTCTTATTGCTTGTCCGGTTTCGTTCCAACTTTTACTAATCTGCTTCTCTGATATTATTCTTAAAAAAACACAAAAAATATTGCCATTAAGGTTGGATTTTCCCTTTAAATAGGACAGGGGTCGCGGATTTTTTTTTGAAAGTGGAAGGGGGGGGGGGGTGGCTGACACCTCTGCCCGAATATCAACCATCATTTTTCGATATTTTGCGAGGGAGCGGAGAGACCCAGCACAAAAAATTTGGGCCTTCACAGTTTATTATGGCAGTAATTTTATATAGAAGCGAGAGAGCAAAAAAGTGATGTTTTATTATCTTTCAAATGTAATCTCGTCGTCACAATACACTAGGTAATTATAACAAATATGTAATATGAAACATATATATTTAAAAAAAATTCCGCGGCTCAGTGGCCCATGTAGAATATCTTATTGAAAGCGAAAAAAGTGCATCCGAGAAAAAAAAATCAGATGATACACTTAAAGGGGAATTAACACTAGAATATAATGTACTTATGTTCAGAGGTGTAATATATTCTTAATCATTGACTTGTATCACTTTAGAAATAAAATATCAGAAAAAGGTTTAAATCAAGATATTCTAGCTCACGGTATCATCTACTAACATTTTACATGGGGGCTGCCATTTTCTTCATGACATGGAGTTGTACATGACAATTTTTTTTTCGCCAGACCTTCAAAATTCGCTCAGTGTGTGTGTTGGGGGGGGGTTATGGGGGTCCACCAGTTTCCCTCCACAATTCCCTGACAAGCAAAAAACAAAACAACCCCCCTAAAGGTCTTCATTCTAAAAGGGGGGGGGGGCACAATCGAGAAAATTGCGGATCGTCTATGGTCAAAATGCATACTTTTCTTCCAAGGGGGGGGGGGGGGGGGGCACGGGCCGGAAGTACCCCCTGGATCCGCCAATGCGTCATAGTATCAAGAAAATACATTTATATTGAGTAAAATCGTAATTTTCAAAGAAATATTAAACACATTTTTGTTTTTAGAATATATGTATATATCTGTTTATTATTTAAAATCTCAAATGGGATTTGTACCAGGAAGAAAGACAATTTTGCATTCGGATTAAATATATCTTTATGTACACATCAAGAAAATGGTAGCCCCCGGGTATCGCTAGCAGACGATAAATCTTGCAGAGAAAATCTTGATTATACCCATTTCGTATATTTTAATGCAAAACTACGTATAGGACATCAAGAAGGAATAGATTACACCTTTGAATATAAGCACATTTATATTATGAGGTTAATTCCTCTTTAAATTTAACAAATGGTGGCTGAAAATCATGCTCATTTTATCAAATTGTGTCACCATGTTATCTCGCACTGAGGTGAATGAATGGATAAAGAACTAGATTTGCAAGTAGATAAGCATGCACATGTATACATACTTTGATAGATACGTGGGTAAGTGAATCAACCGATTTTTAAACGAAGGAATATATGAATAAACAAATGAATATATCAAGTAGACAAATGTAAAAAAAAAATGGTAATTGGAGGCATGAAAGTGTAGTTACAGAGCTCGTAGAAGACTTTTTAATTAAAAGAAGTGGGAAAGAGAAGAGAATGTGGGAGTCGGATGGAAAGGTAGACCGAGGTGGGTGCATCGCTTGATTAATGATGTATCGTTCTTGCATTCTTAACTTTGTTTTGCAAAAATGTAAAATAGCTTTTAATTAAATTTTAAAACATGTACGTTTTGAACATGGCTGGGGAACTGCCCAAAGGGCCCATCATGTATAGCAGTATGGGCATTTTTTGTCGCAACGAGGCAAGCAGCAAATGGAAGGGAAATCGTTGACAGAACTAATAAACGCACTCCTACCTGAATCCATTGGGTCTGAGTAATATTTTCTGCTGCAACCCAAGCTCCTACTAGCTTTCCCTCTCTACCTATATTCAGGCGTGCTCTCTCGGGGCCATGGCCATCGTTCCATTCACTCGAGGCTGTCAGACTCGAATCTGGGATAGCTCCACTTTCCATACCCAGAGGATTCCCTGGGGGAGGGGTCTTCTGTAAGGCACCTGTTGGTAGAATTTGATATACAGTGTGTCCTATATCATTAGCTAGAAAAAACGAAGCCCTGAAACAAAGGGTTATTGTGTCGAAACTATATGCTCTATGGTCATAATTATCTATTTTTTATCAAACAGATGTATTGATTTCAAATGATACATTGCTGGTATCCATCCATACATGCCTTACCTAGCCGCATCATTTTGAAAATGTCGTGTTAAAACCCAGTTTTGGCAGATTTGGGTAAAAGCATAAAACATTCAGATCACAGGCGAACATGACCCGAAGGAATCATAAACTTTAAAAACCAGGGGAAAAGATGGTTTTCATTTGCTTCTTTCCGTAATGAAAGTAAGGGCAAAAAAAAAAAAAAAAAGGTTGGTGGAGCTTGTCGATGGTGGGTTGGGAAAAAGAATTGGATTATTTTGTACTGAAATGGTACCTAAAATCGTAATGAACAGCGATTAAAACAAGAGCCCCAGGGGGCACGACGCTCACCTGAGGTGGATCAATTCACATCTGGTGCATGTTCTTTCTAGCACATGAACAACTTTCATTCTTCATCTATAGAGGTATCTCTATACACAATACCAAGTCTGAGCTTCCTACCAAGTTCGGTTAAATTCCAATCATGGGTTTTGGAGAAGAAGCTGAAAATGTAAAAAAGTTTATAGCTTTTACAATTGGGGGCCCTCCCCCTGGGCCACCCTGGGGGCCACATGTACCATTTTAGCAACTTTGGGTCCCCTACTCCTAAGGATGATTCCTACCAAGTTTGGTTGAATTCCGATCATGTGTTTTGGAGAAGAAGATCATAATGTACATTTTGCCTGGCAGCGCCCCCCCCCCCCCCTCCTCCAGTATGTTACCCCACAGGGCCCCTATAGGGCCACTCAGAGAAATTTCATGAACAACATTCATTCTTCATCTATAGAGGTATCTCCATACAAAATACCAAGTCTGAGCTATGCCTGGTTCTGGAGAAGAAGATGTTTGAAATTTACATAGCTTTTAAAATTGGGGGCCCTCCCCCTGGCCCCCCTGGGGGCCACATGTACCATTTTAGCAACTTTGGGTCCCCTACCCCTAAGGATGATTCCTACCAAGTTTGGTTGAAATCCGATCGTGGGTTTTGGAGAAGAAGATGAAAATGTAAAAAGTTAACGGACGACGCACGACGCACGACGGACGACGGACAAATTTCCATCACAATAGCTCACTCGAGCCATAGGCTCAGGTGAGCTAAAAAAAAAATTCGAAACTGTAAATCTGTAAATGACCGATGCGGACAGAAAGGTGATTATTTTCACAGAAATTAAAGGGGTAAAATCCATTGTAATAAAATAAAAGTAAAAGTGTGATATAAAGAACAATTAAGGCAGGAAATAATAGGATGAGCACCTTTTTCATCGCAAGAAGGGCACTTTTTCATCGCTTAAAGGAGAATGAAACTCAATACAAATTAGTTGACAATCATGTGGAAAGTTGTCAGCCTGTTCAAAATATCATTAAAATACTTGATTGCTCAGTAAAGAGAATGATCTCTCTAAATTTTGCAGACTCCTTGCTAGATATTTATTGCATGGGGGCTGCCATTTTGAAAAACTGTGATGTCATAGTAGTATATGTCCATTTCCTTGTACACTGTTGGAATATTGATTACAATTTTTAATCCTGTTGGTTAAAATTTTAATCAACCGAGGATTATGGGCCAGTCACAAATCAGTTGCGATGCGTCGGCGATGGGTAAAACCCGGGAAATTTTAACCAAATCTTGAGACAGATCTCACGATTTTGCACCCGTCGGAGGCGCTCTCCGGACGCCTGCGGCTTGTCGCAGATTTTTTAGGCATCGCCACACCCGTCGCGGTCCCCAACTTTGAACTTAAAATTTTAAGATTGCTCGCAAGATTTTTCACCCATTTTGGGCATCCCAGACATAATCTCCGATGACCTACGATGCCCTCCGATTAATCGGAGGCGTCCTCCTAATAATCTGGGACTAGTCGCAAGATTCTGTGTGGATGAGGGATACCACGCTACAGTGTACAGGGAGAAATACAGATGACCGAGGTCAAGAAACCCTCCTTTTCCCCCACATATACCCAGGGGAAAAAAATTAAAAGAAAAGACGCTCGCAGATATCGTCTCCGATCCCCTCCGATGCAATCGGAGGCGATCGGAGGCTAATCCCACGATTTTTCGACAAAACCGGGTCAAAATCCTTGAAAAAATCTCAGACAATGTGACTGCTCCACTTTTATTAGGATTATTGCTAGGATTGTTCAAGGATTCTTTATTTTCTACGACGACCCCCGGCCAAAACTAATCCCCTACAGATCGCCGACATTGTGACTGGGCCATTACCAGGTGAACCACACATTTGTAGGTTAAAACTTTAATCAACGACCTGTTGGTTAAAGTTTAACCTTTTGTTGATTAAAAGTTTTAATCATTTTGTTGGTTAGTTTTATTTGGTGAGAAACTTTTTTCATATATCTGTGATTGTTGTTTAGCTTAATCTTATGAAGAAATAGATCTATTTACAGTGTGATCTAGTTTTAGTTTTTGTCATTATTGCCCGGTCCGCGAAGTATGGACATCCGCGTAGTTGAACAAATAGCCATACCGCTGGCGTCGCCTCCTCGGCTACCGTAGACGTAGTCAGTAGCTTTACCGATGGGCCTGGCTTAGCCAGGTCTTGTCCAGATCAAGCAGGTCGAACTAGCTCCCAAACCATTTTAATTAGGAAGAAAGATCACACTGTATATCTATTTCTTCCAAAGATTAAGCTAGACAACAATCACAGATATGAAAAGAGTTTCTCACCTTCAAACACGCTGATAAGGTCAGCTTTGAAAGTCCCCAGTCATTCAGCAACTTGACAACGCCTTCCATTTTTATCGCAAACAATTTTTGGGTCATTCTCCGAAAAAGTTTTCATGGGTTATACTGTGAAGGGATATATTGTTATCATTATTATTATCATAAATATAATTGTTATTATTATTATTATTATAACAATTATCATTATTGCCATTATTACTAATATACTTATTATAGCTGTTGATGTTGCTGTTGTTGTTATCACCATCATCATCACTATCATGATTATTAGAAGTAGAAGTAGCGATAGTATGATTTGGTAGTATTATATTGTATAATGATATGTTTTTCGATGAGAAATATCTACTGACTTGTTGTATTTATGTCATGTAGGGCGATATCTTTCACATATTTAACATAAGATTACTCATAAATGGCTATTCCTCCGAGACGAAAATTACGAAATTACGTGGTAATGTTTATTTTTAGTTAAGAAGAATAGTTCTGATTTGATTTTGATTTTAATTTAATCGTCAAGCATAAATACAATAGAACATGACATGACATGTATGAGAGTGAAAGAAATATATCCCTTCACAGTATAACCCATGAAAGCTCATAGTAAGCTTATTTCCTTTGGGGTCTTAAGAATATATAAATATTGATAAATCATAGATATTCTGTTTGATTAATATAATCATAAAGCAAGGCAAAACAAAATTGTCCAACAAGTGTGAAAAACCAAGATATGGTATGAACAAACTTGTTATTAACTACTCAGTAGTCTGTCTGAAAAACAACATCACTATAGAAGAAAGTAAAAAAATAAAAAGGACAGACACAATTATATAAATATTCATTATATGGCCCCTGTCATTACTTTCAGTATTCTACGATTATTAATATGTTTAGGTAGTTAACTACCATGTGTTAATTATTTACGATACGTTCTAAGCCGTAATAATTACTCTCTCTCTCTCTCTGCTGTTATTGTAAATGATGAATTAGAACAGTAATCAGTGGCGTAGGTACGGGGGCACGGGGGTACGCCCCTAACACAAAAAAGGGAGAGAAAAGGGAAGGAAAGGGTTTAAACGACGAGAAAAGTTGATAGGACCCCCATCGGTACTCTCCCCAACATGCCGATAATCGGTCTATTTAATTCATTGTGTAAGAATATTGCCCCCACCCATGATGGGGCACCGACATCTTGGGGGACCATATATTTAGTGTATTGTGGGGACATCAACCATGTCCATTAGACCGATAGCCCACGGGAATAATATTGTCGGTCTCGTGGGCTGTAGCCAAGCCGATCATGGAGCAAACGTGGAGACAATGTGTAAGAAGGCTTGTTAGGTATTGCGTTTGCGACTTACCTTCACAATAAACTCCAGCATCTTCAAAATGTACACAGTTGTTGACGCCCCATCCGTTATCACTGCAATAAGTCAACCTATCTTCATATCCTGTACAGTCGACATTATCAAGTAGTATTGGACCAGATCCAGAGGGATATGTACCACCGCTCCTGGCAACACCAACATCACCCGAGTATCCAAGCTGTCGACAAACTACCCTTGCATCAGAGTCATCCCAAAAGTCGTCACAGACTGTCCCCCACTGGCCATAATGGTAGATCTCAACCCGACCTTCATCTGAACTGGGTCCATCAACAAGGCGGACTTCTTCGATTACAGTTTCTACAGGAACAAAGCATGTCATCATTAGGTGGTAAGATTATGACCGGTAAAATCAAAATCATACTATCTTAAGTCCATGTAGGTTATAAACCCAGCTATAGTTCTTTGGTAAGCCACCTAAAACTCAGAAAACGCTGATTATAGTTGGATAATTTCTAAATACTAACTCTTGCAAGATGCTAAGAAGTTTTTAATATCCTATAGTGGAATTTTAAACAAATTATGCCTGTTATTCATCCTGACCATGAATTTAAATTTACAAGTGCGACAAGTGTGTGTAATCCAAATGACGAGCTGAACGTGCCCGACTTCGTACGAACCTCTCTGGGATTGAGGTGGGGTGAGCAAGGCATAGCATGTTGAGCGATATAGCCTCGGCTTGGAATTCCTTTCAGGTTTTAACACTAAACATCATTGACAGTAAAAATCTGCCACATTTATATTTTAATACAAGTGGGACAATATGAGACCATATTAAAGAGTTTCAATCAAATTTCTCCTTTCCCACCAGAAATGAATTCTTTTCATATCCCTACTAAGTGGATAGAACTTTTCCACTGGTTTATAGGGCGCAAAATGCCAACCTCCTTATCCCGTAGAAATTACCATGATTGTTTAACTAAAATTGCAGAACCGTAGGCATCACCTTGTAAATAGTGAATATATTGCGCTTTAGTCAAAGTTTCTTTAGACATATGCGAGGTATTATCAAAATGATACCGGTACTTCTAATTAAAGTTATTGAAGTAGATATATGCTGGTTTAAGAGGAAATTTATAAAACCATTATCACCATCATCATCATCCTCATCATCATGATGATGTGTTAGTAGTAGCATAAATATATAATATCATTGTCAATGTTGTTGTTATTGTTATTTTATTATTATTTCTATTTATCATTATTATTATCATAAATATAATTGTTATTATTATCATTATTGCCATTATTACTAATATAATTATTATAGCTGTTGATGTTGCTATTGTTGTTATCACCATCATCATCACTATCACGATTATTAGAAGTAGAAGTAGCGATAGTATTATTTGGTAGTATCATATTGTATAATGATATGTTTTTCGATGAGAAATATCTACTGACTTGTTGTATTTATGTCATGTAGGGCGATATCTTTCACATATTTAACATAAGATTCCTCATAAATGGCTATTCCCTCGAGACGAAAATTACGAAATTACGTGGTAATGTATATTTTTAGTTAAGAAGAATAGTTCTGATTTGATTTTGATTTTAATTTAATCGTCAAGCATAAATACAATAGAACATGACATGTATGAGAGTGAAAGAAATATATCCCTTCACAGTATAACCCATGAAAGCTCATAGTAAGCTTATTTCCTTTGGGGTCTTAAGAATATATAAATATTGATAAATCATAGATATTCTGTTTGATTACTATAATCATAAAGCAAGACAAAACAAAATTGTCCAACAAGTGTGAAAAACCAAGATATGGTATGAACAAACTTGTTATTAACTACTCAGTAGTCTGTCTGAAAAACAACATCACTATAGAAGAAAATAAAGAAATAAAAAGGACAGACACAATTATATAAACATTCATTATATGGCTCCTGTCATTACTTTCAGTATTCTACGATTATTAATATGTTTAGGTAGTTAACTACCATGTGTTAATTATTTACGATACGTTCTAAGCCGTAATAATTACTCTCTCTCTCTCTGATGTTATTGTAAATGATGAATTAGAACAGTAATCCGTTGCGTAGGTACGGGGGCACGCCCCTAACACAAAAAAGGGAGAGAAAAGGGAAGGAAAGGGTTTAAACGACGAGAAAAGATGATAGGACCCCCATCGGTACTCTCCCCAACATGCCGATAATCGGTCTATTTAATTCATTGTGTAAGAATATTGCCCCCACCCATGATGGGGCACCGACATCTTGGGGGCACCATATATTTAGTGTATTGTGGGGACATCAACCATGTCCATTAGACCGACAGCCCACGGGAATAATATTGTCGGTCTCGTGGGCTGTAGCCAAGCTGATCATGGAGCAAATGTGGAGACAATGTGTAAGAAGGCTTGTTAGGTATTGCGTTTGCGACTTACCTTCACAATAAACTCCGGCATCTTCAGAATGTGCACAGTTGTTGACGCCCCATCCGTTATCACTGCAATAAGTCAACCTATCTTCATATCCTGTACAGTTGACATTATCAAGTAGTATTGGACCAGATCCAGAGGGATATGTACCACCGCTCCTGGCAACACCAACATCACCCGAGTATCCAAGCTGTCGACAAACTACCCTTGCATCAGAGTCATCCCAAAAGTCGTCACAGACTGTCCCCCACTGGCCATCACGGTAGATCTCAACCCGACCGTCATCTGAACTGGGTCCATCAACAAGGCGGACTGCTCCTTCGATTACAGTTCCTACAGGAACAAAGCATGTCATCATTAGGTGGTATGATTATGACCGGTAAAATCAAAATCATACTACCTTAAGTCCATGTAGGTTATAAACCCAGCTATAGTTCTTTGGTAAGCCACCTAAAACTCAGAAAACGCTGATTATAGTTGGATAATTTCTAAATACTAACTCTTGCAAGATGCTAAGAAGTTTTTAATATCCTATAGTGGAATTTTAAACAAATTATGCCTGTTATTCATCCTGACCATGAATTTAAATTTACAAGTGCGACAAGTGTGTGTAATCCAAATGACGAGCTGAACGTGCCCGACTTCGTACGAACCTCTCTGGGATTGAGGTGGGGTGAGCAAGGCATAGCATGTTGAGCGATATAGCCTCGGCTTGGAATTCCTTTCAGGTTTTAACACTAAACATCATTGACAGTAAAAATCTGCCACATTTATATTTTAATACAAGTGGGACAATATGAGACCATATTAAAGAGTTTCAATCAAATTTCTCCTTTCCCACCAGAAATGAATTCTTTTCATATCCCTACTAAGTGGATAGAACTTTTCCACTGGTTTATAGGGCGCAAAGTGCCAACCTCCTTATCCCGTAGAAATTACCATGATTGTTTAACTAAAATTGCAGAACCGTAGGCCTCACCTTGTAAATAGTGAATATATTGCGCTTTAGTCAAAGTTTCTTTAGACATATGCGAGGTATTATCAAAATGATACCGGTACTTCTAATTAAAGTTATTGAAGTAGATATATGCTGGTTTAAGAGGAAATTTATAAAACCATTATCATCATCATCATCATCATCCTCATCATCATCATGATGTGTTAGTAGTAGCATAAATATATAATATCATTGTCAATGTTGTTGTTATTGTTATTTTATTATCATTATTTCTATTTATCATTATTATTATCATAAATATAATTGTTATTATTATCATTATTATAACAATTATCATTATTGCCATTATTACTAATATAATTATTATAGATGTTGATGTTGCTATTGTTGTTATCACCATCATCATCACTATCATGATTATTAGAAGTAGAAGTAGCGATAGTATGATTTGGTAGTATTATATTGTATAATGATATGTTTTTAGATGAGAAATATCTACTGACTTGTTGTATTTATGTCATGTAGGGCGATATCTTTCACATATTTAACATAAGATTCCTCATAAATGGCTATTCCCCAGAGACGAAAATTACGAAATTACGTGGTAATGTTTATTTTTAGTTAAGAAGAATAGTTCTGATTTGATTTTGATTTTAATTTAATCGTCAAGCATAAATACAATAGAACATGACATGTATGAGAGTGAAAGAAATATATCCCTTCACAGTATAACCCATGAAAGCTCATAGTAAGCTTATTTCCTTTGGGGTCTTAAGAATATATAAATATTGATGAATCATAGATATTCTGTTTGATTAATATGATCATAAAGCAAGACAAAACAAAATTGTCCAACAAGTGTGAAAAACCAAGATATGGTATGAACAAACTTGTTATTAACTACTCAGTAAAATTTCTGTCTGAAAAACAACATCACTATAGAAGAAAATAAAAAAATAAAAAGGACAGACACAATTATATAAATATTCATTATATGGCCCCTGTCATTACTTTCAGTATTCTACGATTATTAATATGTTTAGGTAGTTAACTACCATGTGTTAATTATTTACGATACGTTCTAAGCCGTAATAATTACTCTCTCTCTCTCTGATGTTATTGTAAATGATGAATTAGAACAGTAATCAGTGGCGTAGGTACGGGGGCACGGGGGTACGCCCCTAACACAAAAAAGGGAGAGAAAGGGGAAGGAAAGGGTTTAAACGACGAGAAAAGATGATAGGACCCCCATCGGTACTCTCCCCAACATGCCGATAATCGGTCTATTTAATTCATTGTGTAAGAATATTGCCCCACCCATGATGGGGCACCGACATCTTGGGGGCACCATATATTTAGTGTATTGTGGGGACATCAACCATGTCCATTAGACTGATAGCCCACGGGAATAATATTGTCGGTCTCGTGGGCTGTAGCCAAGCCGATCATGGAGCAAACGTGGAGACAATGTGTAAGAAGGCTTGTTAGGTATTGCGTTTGTGACTTACCTTCACAATAAACTCCAGCATCTTCAAAATGTACACAGTTGTTGACGCCCCATCCGTTATCACTGCAATAAGTCAACCTATCTTCATATCCTGTACAGTCGACATTATCAAGTAGTATTGGACCAGATCCAGAGGGATATGTACCACCGCTCTTGGCAACACCAACATCACCCGAGTATCCAAGCTGTCGACAAACTACCCTTGCATCAGAGTCATCCCAAAAGTCGTCACAGACTGTCCCCCACTGGCCATAATGGTAGATCTCAACCCGACCTTCATCTGAACTGGGTCCATCAACAAGGCGGACTGCTCCTTCGATTACAGTTTCTACAGGAACAAAGCATGTCATCATTAGGTGGTAAGATTATGACCGGTAAAATCAAAATCATACTATCGTAAGTCCATGTAGGTTATAAACCCAGCTATAGTTCTTTGGTAAGCCACCTAAAACTCAGAAAACGCTGATTATAGTTGGATAATTTCTAAATACTAACTCTTGCAAGATGCTAAGAAGTTTTTAATATCCTATAGTGGAATTTTAAACAAATTATGCCTGTTATTCATCCTGACCATGAATTTCAATTTACAAGTGCGACAAGTGTGTGTAATCCAAATGACGAGCTGAACGTGCACGACTTCGTACGAACCTCTCTGGGATTGAGGTGGGGTGAGCAAGGCATAGCATGTTGAGCGATATAGCCTCGGCTTGGAATTCCTTTCAGGTTTTAACTCTAAACATCATTGACAGTAAAAATCTGCCACATTTATATTTTAATACAAGTGGGACAATATGAGACCATATTAAAGAGTTTCAATCAAATTTCTCCTTTCCCACCAGAAATGAATTCTTTTCATATCCCTACTAAGTGGATAGAACTTTTCCACTGGTTTATAGGGCGCAAAGTGCCAACCTCCTTATCCCGTAGTAATTACCATGATTGTTTAACTAAAATTGCAGAACCGTAGGCCTCACCTTATAAATAGTGAATATATTGCGCTTTAGTCAAAGTTTATTTAGACATATGCGAGGTATTATCAAAATGATACCGGTACTTCTAATTAAAGTTATTGAAGTAGATATATGCTGGTTTAAGAGGAAATTTATAAAACCATTATCATCATCATCATCATCCTCATCATCATGATGATGTGTTAGTAGTAGCATAAATATATAATATCATTGTCAATGTTGTTGTTATTGTTATTTTATTATCATTATTTCTATTTATCATTATTATTATCATAAATATAATAATTATTATTATTATTATTATAACAATTATCATTATTGCCATTATTACTAATATAATTATTATAGCTGTTGATGTTGCTGTTGTTGTTATCAACATCATCATCACTATCATTTTTATTTGATTTTATTTATTTCATATATATATACACATCATTATAATCATAATCTTCATACATGGTGTAATCAAGAAATATATACATATATGAATGGATCGTCATAAGCTCGTAAGAGCTTGACAGGGACGTCCAAAAAAAAACACAACAAAAAAGAACACACATTATAATTGGTATTTAGACGTAATGATGTTCATTCATGGTTATAAATTGATATAGAGAGGGGATACATATAAAGAAAGTACTATACATCATAAAATAATAAGACTAGTTACCAAGCCTATGTGATTTATCTCATAATGGATAACAAATAAGAAAAATATAATACGGGGATAGAGGTTGGACCATGCAATTTTTTACCTTACGTTTCGTATTTGCAGAGAAGTGCATTCTTTAATTGTCTCTTAAAAGTATTTTTTGTTGGACACGTTCGAATATTAAGAGAAAGCGAATTCCAAAGGTCGGGACCAGCGTGTCGAATAGATCGTTGGGCAAGGGCTGTTTTTGGATTTTCTAAATGCACATTTGAAGAAATTCGGGTAGGATAATTGTGTATATCTGAATTGATACGGAACATGCTTAACAATTTGGTGGGAAGTTCGCGGGAGTGGTATCGAGACATAAAAAGAGCAGTTTGGAAATAATGTATGTCATGAATAGGGAGAGTGCGTAGCTGATAGAATAAAGGATCCGTATGTGAAAGATAATCTGAGTTGGTACGAATACGGACAGCTTTTTTTGGGGAGAAGGAACAATGAATTAATTTTAGTTTTTTGACAACCCCATACAATGTTGCAATATGAAATGTAAGGCAGTATAATCGAATTATAAATAGTAAACAATGTTCTGCGAGGAATATACGATCTTACTTTGTACAACGCACCAACTCCACGTGATACAGAAGTCACAACATTAGCTATATGAGAATTCCAATTCAGTTTTTCATCAATAGTTACGCCTAAAAACTTGGTACTTTCTTTTTTTTCAATCTTTATATTGTCAATAAATATATCAAAGGATGGGTTATTAATATTTGACCTTGGGGTTTTGAAGTGTACATAATTCGTCTTTTTTATATTCAATGATAATTTATTACTTCTGAACCACGTTGAGACCTTGGGTAATTCTACATTCATAGTTTCAAAAAGATACTCAAGATTATGATGGGAAAGAAATACATTGGTGTCATCAGCGAATAGGATGAATTGGAGTAAAGAAGATGAATTACAAATATCATTTATGTATATGAGAAATAACAAGGGGCCAAGGATTGAACCTTGGGGGACCCCACATTTGATTGATAATATCATAGAGTTCACATCATTATAAGTAGTATATTGTTTTCGATCAGACAAATAATTTTTAAACCATAAAAAGGGGATTCCTCGGATACCATAAAAGTTCATTTTTTCAAGTAAAATACGATGGTCAAGAGTATCAAATGCCTTACTAAGGTCCATAAATACACCAAGTACATGTTCTTTTTTAGATAAAGCATTTGAAATATTATCGTTAAGTTCAATGAGAGCTACATCTGTTGAATTGTGTTTCCGAAAACCGTATTGAGACGAAATAAGTAAATTGTTATTCATTAAAAAACCGTACAGTCTATTGTATACAACTCTTTCAAGTATTTTGGAGAAGCTTGAGAGGATAGATATAGGTCGATAATTACTTATTAATGAAGCATCTTCTTTTTTTGTATATGGGTATTACCTTGGCAAGTTTCATTTTGCTTGGAAAAATTCCAGTGCTTAGAGATAGGTTAATTATATGTGTAAGTGAGGATGCAATATGAACAATTATTTTTTTCAAAAGATTATTACTGATATCATCATGACTTACTGAGTTGCTAGACTTAAAAGAGTTAACTATCTGCAATATTTCAATGCACGTCGTCGGAGTGAAAAATAAGGAAGACTCGCATGGTTTAGTCAAGAAATATTTAAAGTCCACGTGAGTATTAGGTATCTTTGAGGCCTGTTCAGGTCCTATATTTACAAAATAGGAGTTAAAACCATTTACGATATATTGTTTGGTTGATCATATACATGTACATGTCCCTGATTATCATGACTGAACCTATTTAAGGGAGTATAGTCTTTGGAACGACCAAGAATATCATTTATAGTTTTCCATGTCGTAGAGATATTGTTATTTGAGTTTTCTAGTTTTGTACCAAAGTGTTTTTTCTTTGACAGGCGAATAATAGATGTTAATTTATTACGATATAATTTATATTTATTAATATTAATTGTGGTGGGATTTTTAAAGCTGATTTTGTAAAACTCATTTCTTGTTCGTATTGACTTCAATATTCCTTTTGTAATCCAGGGTTTATTTGAACATTTATTCTTACGTTTCCTTTTGGTTTTAGGTATGTTTTTATCCAAATAGTAATTAAATCGTAACATAAAGACATTAAAAGCTAACTCCGCCTCTTCTTCCGATGTTACACTTGCCCAATTTTCTGATGTAAGATCTGAGTTAAGGTTAGCTATATTTACAGGAGTATATCGACGAATTTGAATTTCTTTATTATTTCGTTTATTTTGCTGCTTTATTTCAGATAAAAATGTAAAAATAGGTAAATGGTCTGAAATATCAGAATATATAATGCCTGAGGAGGAGAGAGTGCGGTCGATGTTAGTAACTATATTGTCAATGAGGGTAGCTGTTAGCGGAGTAATCCTTGTTGATTTATCTATGAGCGGTTCAAAAGAATTCGAATAAAGATTATTCACAAGCTGAATGGGTATTCGGTCGTTTGATAATAAATCTACGTTAAAATCGCCTAATATGTGAACACTTTTACCCTCACTACATGCATAAGATAGTAATCATTCGAACTCAAATAAATATCATTATTGGCATTAGGCGGTTTATATATCACTCCTATAATATAATTTTTACTGTTTATGTTTTCAACCTCAATGAATAAGGACTCTGCACTCTCCCCTTGAAAATAAATATCAGGTCTCATTTTGAAGGATACGGAATTATTTATATACAATGCAACACCGCCACCTTTCCCATTTTTTCTGTTATTACAAACAAGTTTATAACCGTTGATATCAAATATTGAAGGTGAAAATTTGTGAAACCATGTTTCTGTGATACCAATTATTGAGAAAGAATGGGATAAAGTGGAAAGGAGAGTGTCGAACGACTCAAAGTTCTTTGTTAGACTACGAATGTTCAGGTGTAAGATGCTAAAATTGGCATTATTTCTGAAAAGTTTTGAAAATTCATCAGGTAAGTAATAATCGCATGTATTTGCATGGTTTATACCTATATTAACATCGTCATCCATATCCATAAAAGGGCATAAGATATGCAATTATATACACATAGGTAACGAGTTTGCAAGATATATAAAGAACATAAAATATTATATTGAGCATTTGTATAGAACAGATGATGCAGAGTAAGATAAAGAGTGAATAGACATCATAAATGCTACAGGCGAGTTTAAACAGACCGAAAATATAAATACGGTAGTCTAATCTTAGACTGAGCTTCACATCGACTCTCCGTGGAAAAATAAAAGGTAGTCATTTCTGCGGATACATGTAAAGTACATATATCTATGTTCATACGGTAAAAGCAGTTTATATATCACCAATCTGACAGTGCCTAGGCACATACTTAATATGTACATAATGAAAATCCCATATGTTGTTATAAGCATGTTCACAAGTGTAAACACTGAATAATATATTCAGATGCAATGTATAAAGCATATTCTACATATTAATATCAATAATTCTACGTAATATAATTTAAATAACATCAAAGTAATATTATACTCCGATGAATTATATATGTAGGTGTGTAAGCACAATAACCATAAATATATTTTGTATCAAATCGAAGGGAGAGAAATAGGAAGTAAAGGACAATGAACGTGAGAGGTGAGAAATTAGAAGTAGAAGTAGAAGTAGCGATAGTATGATTTGGTAGTATTATATTGTATAATGATATGTTTTTCGATGAGAAATATCTACTGACTTGTTGTATTTATGTCATGTAGGGCGATATCTTTCACATATTTAACATAAGATTCCTCATAAATGGCTATTCCTCCGAGACGAAAATTACGAAATTACGTGGTAATGTTTATTTTTAGTTAAGAAGAATAGTTCTGATTTGATTTTGATTTTAATTTAATCGTCAAGCATAAATACAATAGAACATGACATGTATGAGAGTGAAAGAAATATATCCCTTCACAGTATAACCCATGAAAGCTCATAGTAAGCTTATTTCCTTTGGGGTCTTAAGAATATATAAATATTGATAAATCATAGATATTCTGTTTGATTAATATAATCATAAAGCAAGACAAAACAAAATTGTCCAACAAGTGTGAAAAACCAAGATATGGTATGAACAAACTTGTTATTAGCTACTCAGTAAAATTTTACAAAGACCCATATTCACTCACCCTGGAGTCACGTCATTGATCACTTGTTTAGGAATGAATATCGAGTAAATATCGAGTGCTTTCTAAAGAGAAAAGTGTGAACTTTCACTCTATTTTCACCCACCAGGGGAGTGACGACAGTGATAACTCGATTTTTTTCCCCCAGAGAGTGTGGAAACTCCGGCCTTAATTTCCAAATCCATTTCTATTTTTAATTTTATATCTTTATTTTCCCGGCCTCCCCCTCCCCAAGTATATGTAAAAACATGGCGGATAACTGAGGGAGAATTTTGGACATAGTATTCGCCATGTTCACACAACCATAATTCTCTGAGTTGTATTTTGGTTTTGCCTAGGGGACTGCCTAAATATTATCAGAAGTCTTTCATCACCATAGGGAGTTTATCATACATTTCTAACAAAATTTCGAAAACCTCAGAAGACAAGACATTACATACAACATGTTTACATTCTCCTTTACTTTCTCCCATACATGGCAGGTAATTTCAAGATAATTTAAAAACATGCATAAATCTCAAAATCTGTGAAACAGTGTTTTAAGTTAATCCTGAGTTCCGGTTATGACGTAGGATGAAATATTCACAGAATCAAATCTTTGTCAGTACAATTAGAGTTGTACAAATGACAAAATTTAAACATCAAAGATTTCATTAAATTCTTATGAATTCAGAAAATTTAATCCCTTAAGAATACAAAACAGTCAACGGGTGATTTTTGGCTACCAACATTTTTTCAAGAAATATTTCCAAACTCAGTAATCCTTTTTAACATTTTGAAGCGAAATCACAAATACGTTACCAGAGGTAGTATCTTAGAAAACTCTGATGGTCTGCTTAATTCTTGCTTAAAAATGTCAACACTTATGCAAAACTACAAGCTTTAATATGTACAAACATCATGGAAACATTTTGGAGTCAACCTTTATCTTTCCTGTTATAAAAATGATCGTGATTTATGAAGTGAAGGTTAAATACAAAGCAAATACATATACATATTTCGGCTTGAAATATGTAACCCTAAATTGAGTTTCTATTTGTAGTTTAGTTTTATCAGTAATCTCATTGATTATGTATGAAACGTAATGAATAGGTATTACACGTGTGATAAAAAACAAATGACACGTAACATAACTGCCAGATTAAATAAATTCTAGATTCAAAGAAGAACGGTGTATGGTAACCTATTTGACGCATCGGAAGTTCCGTTGGCATATGCAGCAACAGACCAGCACCAATAAATGCATTCTATCTTGTAGAACATCAAAATATGACTGCATTGTAAAAGCAAAATACTTCTATCCATGAAAAACGATCTTAACGTAGATAAATGATTAGATACTTCTATAACATTGATATATATGTAAAATACGAATACGAATATATGTAAAATACGAATACATTGTAGTTATATCATAATGTGATATGCGCTATACAAGAACAGTGGTATTATTATTATTATTAACAATAAATCACAAAACTACAATGTTTATTCTGAGATACTTATGAAATTTGCAGTTACGGAAGACGGTAAAATGAAGTTTTATGAAAATAATATACGCATAAATTTCATTTCCAATTGTTCCTGTATGAAATAATGTCTCAGGAAAATTATAACCGACAAATGAGCAATACATAATTATCTCATCAGATACGTTACCACCCTGATCAGAAAAGAATTGAGGAAATATGAAACGATCGAGATAGAAGATAAGGAATGTGTCAGCAGAAGGTTAAAGTTTCTTTATTAATAATTACATAATATATAGACATACATATTTTGTAGATATCTTGTCCGATACATTACTAATCTGATCTGATCAGATACCTTACCTTACCTATATTTGGCAATAAGAGCACACAGATCGATAGGAATAAGCCACTTCGGAGATGCAATCTGAGCATGAGCAGATAAAGGTCATCTGTACCAAATTCTAAAACCCACTGACACTAATATTCGATATGTGCTCATGAATGTCATGTAATCATTATTCAATTATGCACTAATGGTGCATTCCATGATATCCAGGTGGAAGTATTCGTTTTAAAGGGGGAAACAAAAGCTATTCATGAGGCACCTCTGTCACTCCCAGAGTTATTTTTCTGAAGTGCACATAAAGGGACCCTCCATGTCTAAAATATCTGTGGATATTTGGGGTCATTTGTACCATGCGCTAACCCCGAACCCCGGTGGAGCCACTCCCCCGCAGAGGGGGACGCGTATGACCGTTACCAAAAATGCAAATAACCCCCTTTTGCAGTCAATTTCAAGGACATTTTGTGAAATTTAACCCCCTTTTTTACGTCAAAACAAGGACAAAATGGTACTTTGAAATACCCCTATTTTTAAGATTGTAAGGACACTTTCGGAAACTTTCCCCTATTTTACCATATTTCAAGGACAAGACATTTATGCCCTTCTTTCATTAACATAATAGGTGTCCAAGACCCGATTCCTCAAATTACAAGTTCACACACAATTTATATAAGGAAAATGCATTTTTTAATGTGTTATTCATTTAAAAATATTTCGGCAATAGTTCATATAAACTCCTGGGGAAAAACCACTGAACTCTATGGACCATAATTTGGGTATTTGAAATAACCGCTATGTCTGACCACTACAATAGGCTAGGTTAAATAACCTCATACCGACTTATACATGTACAAGCTTATCTGAAGATAACCTTGTATTCCAGACTAGCTTTTATGGGTGAATAGGCTTCAACAGCTTTTGTGTGTATCAGCGTGCCTATTTCCAGTCTAGATCATTCATACACGAGATGGCCTATGGGTGGGCCCTTGCCTATGTGGGACTGTATCCAACATTCACTGTTGCAGCGGTCACAAACAGACAACAAAATTGCTCTAAGCAAGATTAGATTATCTTTAATTTGCTAGATTACCTGATTCATGGACTCTTCAACTAGTCTTACTGTGCCACAAATTTGGGGATTCAGAATTGAAAATAAAATTTTAAATAATTATTTTCCTCTCATAACTCATGATGTATGATACTAATTACTATGAATTGTCTAGACTGGAAAAGGGCCCACTGATAGTACACACAAAAGCTATTGAAGCCTATTCACCTATAAAAGCTAGTCTGGAGTTCAAGGTTGTACCACAAATTTGGGGATTCAGAATTGAAAATAAAATTTTAATTAATTATTTTCCTCTCATTACTCATGATGTATGATACTATGAATTGTCTAGACTGGAAAAAGGTCTGCTGATACACACAAAAGCTATTATTGAAGCCTATTCACCTATTAAAAGCTAGTCTGGAGAGTGGAGTACTACAAGGTTATCTTCAGATAAGCTTGTACATGTATAAGTCGGTATGATGTTATTTAACCTCACCTATTTGTGAGTGGTGAGACATAGCGGTTATTTCAAATAACCATATGGTCCATGATAGAGTTCAGTGGTTTTTCCCCAGGAGTTTATAACTATTGCCGAAATATTTTTAAATGAATAACAATTAACACATTAAAAAATGCATTTTCCTTTATTGTATAAGCACTACATGTACAAGCTTATCTGAAGATAACCTTGTACTCCATACTAGCTTTTACGGGTGAATAGGCTTCAATAGCTTTTGTGTGTATCAGCAGGCCCTTTTCCAGGCGAGATCATTCATACAGGAGAGGAAAATAATTATTTAAAATTTCACTTTCTGTTTCAAGTCTGAATCCCTACATTTGTTGCAAAGACTAAAACTTAACATAAGTAAAACTAAAAGTAAGAGTTGAAGAGTCCCTGAATCAGGTTGGCAAATTTAAGAAAATTAAAATTTAAATCTTGTTTAGAACAATTTTGTTGTCTGCTTTTGACTGCTGCAACAGTGAGTGTACTCTTAGCGGCAATGGCAAACTAACATGAAAGCGTATGAATGGGACTGTAGTGTTACTGTTAGTGTTAGTGTAAGTTGAACTATTCATACCTGTGAAGTGTGATCACTGTGAAACATAAGTCCTTTCACACGACTTTCACGAACATCACGATTCGTGCATCTTCCCACTTCGTCTTTGAAGGGCATATGATGATTATATGAGTAAAATAGTCCTTCAAACTTGGTCAAAATACAGCGGCGACGTTCCGGAATTGTTTTGAGGGAAACAAGATGGCGCTGGCGAGCTGCCAGTGGCGTCATGTTGCCTATGCTATGGCTAATCAGCGTGCAGCGAGCGATCGAGCCCAACAGTGTTATTACCTTCACGTCCGCCATCTTGCTGACTGACGGCAGTACGGGGATTTTTTTTCTCAACGATGAACGCGCCCTCCGATCCCCGGCAGGCCCGCAGCTAGCAACTCGGCTCAGGGATTTTTCTTCATGCCTTGGGTTTTCATCCCTTTTCCTGACCCCTATTTTATCAATTTCGAGGACACCTGCGCACCCCTATTTTCTATATTTCGAGGAATATTCTGTTCGCGGACGTTCCTTGAAATTTACCCCTATATCCGCGATTTTGGTAACGGTCATGCGGTCCCCAAGTCACATTGAGTGGCTCCACCATGCGCTAACCCCGAACTGGCTTATTTCCTAGGGACAAATTAGCGATTTAAACTGTATGGACATGCTGGCGACACGAAAATTGCACTTTCGCACACTTTTTTGGAGAATGGCCCTTTTGCGAAAGATTTGTGCGCAGCATTTTTGTTCCAAATCAATATTCGGATGCGCTGTTCGGTCATGCGATCGATATTTTCAATCAACTTTGATCAAACTTTAACTCACAAAAACATTCGAGTGTCTCAACAGTTAGCAAGATCATTTTGGCGGGAAAGCCGAGAACACTGTTTTTAATCAATATTGGTTGCAAAGTAACCAACAAGATTAAAAACAATAATTTTAATCAACAATATTTTTGAACCACTCATAGGCACTCAAGATTAAAAGTCAGTTTTAACCAACACTCATTTTAAAACCAATGATAAGCGATTTATAATCAACAATTTCTTAATCCGTAGTTTTTAATACATGTTTTAACAGTGTACACAATGTATATGAATAGTTATACAACCAAAGCCACCAATGCAAAATGGCAGCCATCTTGGTACCCCAACTCTCGCACAGGTGATGTTGTATCATGTGTATGGAGCAGTTGTATGTATGCCTTTGTCATTTCTTTGAATAATTGACAAAACCTTAGCCTGACTAAGCAACAGCTTGTGCATGCCTATGAAACAATTGAACCAAATATCTTGACACAATTAGGATATATGACAGCATACAAATCCCTTGATTTGAATGTAGTACAATGTACATGACTGCAACAATGGTTTGTTGTGATGAAATCCAGTGTAAAACAGAGAACAAAAGCACCAGCCTGAAGGTTTACGTAAACCTATGAAGCCCATTTCCTGAACATCGTTTCTTACGTACGATGAAAAGTAAATGTATCAATGCTTTCCTTCCTAGAACATTGCCTGACAACCGATAATCATATTCCTTATTAACCCTACTATAAATGAACGGAAAATATTGATAGAATAATGTATTAGAACGCTTTGTTAATTTTTAGTATGACAAATCTCAACAAAGTTATCTCTCTTAAAACTCCCATTAACTGCTCTCGCTATAGCGAATTATATTCCATTTATTTAACATAACCCAATAAAATTCAGTGATGATACAAAATAAACACCGTAATATTAGTTATAACTAAACTTATCCTACACGCATCAACAATGTTGATGCATGTAGGATAAGTTTAGTTATAATTATGTTGAACATAGTTCGACCATCTCCCAGCTGGAGACAAATCTACTCCACTGCCATATGAATTTTTAGTACAATAATTATAATGAAAAATCGATAAACTAGTGCAGAACGAGCGAGGCGCATCCAGCATCGTCAGAAAGGGTAAGGAATTGGTAAGGGAGTTGTGAGAAAGTCCACGATCCATAGTATTGAAAATAGCTACTATAAGTTTTTATTTCTATGAGGGCGGGGACGGCAAATTTCCCCCTTTGTGGATCAACCTACATGACCTAAGAGAATATTTGGTACCATTGTAATAAACAAAATGTGGTATCACTTTACGAAAATGTAAAAAGAATTTGGAATACTATTACGAACATTCGTTATAATTTTTCTATGTTATTGAGAATATATTTTGCTTAATGAACATTTAACTATTACTCTACAAACATTTGACAAACAACAATTGAAGGACAACTGGCGCGCTATACGAACGAACACAGTCATGGATATTAAACTTTCCTACGCCAGTGCATAAATTTGCAATAAAAATGTTATTTACTCACTCATTTGACAACACAAAAATGAAAACGTAAGAATGCAGGACAAGGAAGTTAATCCTCCACGAGCCATCTTCTTTTCCTTTGCTCGAAAATCCTCTGTAGAAACTCACACTGAAGATGGTAACAGATTATATTGATGGTCCCATGATATCACAGCCTCTATTTTTCAAACACAACTGGCGTTAAACTTGGAAAGGACCAAGGTCTTCCAGGTACGAAAGCCGATATGAGTTTGAAGTGATTGGTATATGAAGTCACGACTAAATGTGCAAGTATTTCCTACAAAGCTGCAGTGCTATAGGCTTTTTAAAAATAGTTTGTACTTCCTGATTACTTCATGCGCTCTTTTCTCTTTCTTTTCCCCTTTTCTTTGCTTGAACAATACATTCTGTTTATATATTTTATGTTCATTGTATTTATAGATCATGTAAATTTGTTTTTATTATTTTTGATACAGGAAACCTTGGTAAATCAGTTTGAAGTGAAAATCCTTGAAAGTGCTAAAGCTCGGTGGCCTAGTTAAATGTTTGTTCCCACCTCTGAACGTCCAGTGTCGGGTGAGGCCCAAGTAACCCGAAATTACTATCAAAATTTGGGTATATTATGTTGTGCTGTTTCAAGATCGAATTAATGCAAAAGCTGTCTAACGCGGAAGGGGAAACACTCCACCCCCTTAAACAGGTGGTCGCGGGAAGAGGGTATTGAAAGGTGTACATAATGAAGGTTTGAGTGAAGGCTACATCACACTGTTCAAACTCTGACGTGTTATTTAGTGCAAAATTTCGATGTTAACTAAAAAACGAAAATCTTCACGATTCGTTGCAACTCCCGCTTACATAATAGCAAAATATTTAGTTTAACTTTAAATTATTGTAGAACGTCTGTAAAACCCAAAGTATTGAATTAATACATAGAACTTTTTAACCAGAGCCAGAGAATACAACTTGTAATATGATCTTCACTGACGAAGATTTGGCAATTCAATGGGATTTCTTCAAAATGTTCAAACGATGTTCCAAACAATTGAAGAATAACCAGTTAGCGTCCAAATCAATGATTTAAAGATGCACAACCTATGCAGCACAGTAGAATATATTTACATAGTGTCTGCGCTTCATAAATAAATTTGTGTTTGTATTTGTATTTGTATTATTATCGCGCCCAGGGGCCTGAACAAGAGACGGGTTTTCTTAATTCCAACACTCTCAGATCTGCAGATATAGAAAGTTTATTACTCTGGTACTCTTTGAACGATATGATTATCATGTTATATATTTTAGCAGTGCTCTCCAGTGTTTGTAATATCAAAAATAATTATTTGGTAATTCAATGATTGATTTCGACTGCAAAACTAGATGTCATATCACAAAGTGACCCCTTATCACTGCAGAGGTTATGGAATAAGAGTAACATTTTTTAATATATATATTTTTTTAATAGTCATTATATCGGCTACACCCCATGAGATCGACAATGTCATGAATGCCGGTTTAGTGAACCCGCATAAAAGTTGGCAGGGACCTCGCGAATCTGTAGACCTACCAGACCAACATGTCGGCCTTGTGGCCCTTCTACCATTTATTCCGTGGTTTTTTTTTTACTAGACTTCTCGTATACGGTGTTGACCTCGAGGACATTTATATTGCATAAACCAGCAGTACTCAATTTAACCTTCCATACCAAAGATATATTGCCTTATACCCAAGTCGAAATGAAATAGGGTAAAAATAGGAAAAAAATAGTTTGTCAAAAATATTTTTCCTATTTTTTTCCTATTTTGTATAGCGTAGAGATAGCTACTTGTAATAGGATAAAAATAGGATTGAAACACATTTTTCCTACTTTTTTCCCTATTTTCCCCTATTTTTATTCCAAGAAAATAGGATAAAACCAGAAAGAAAATAGTCCTTCGAAATTATTCCGGAAATAGGAAAAAAACAAAAATAGGATGGAAATAGGATTAAATTAGGTGAAAACTAGGTAGAAAATAGGGGAAAACACGTTGAAGAAAATAGTGGGAGATGGAAAATAGGAAAAATATAGAAATAAAATAATGGAAAACTAGGCAGAAAATAGGATAAAATTTGATTGAGAAATAGGATAAAATAGGAGGAAATAGGAATTGAATAATGGGAAACTACAGAAAAAATAGGACAAAAACAGGAATAAAATAGTGGAAAACTAGGCAGAAAATAGATTGAATCTAATTGAGAAAATGCAATGTAATAGGGACAAACTAGGGAGAAAATAGGAAAAATCTACAAAGAAAATTAGAAGAAAACTAGAATGAAAAAAGGGTGAATATTTGGATTGAATAATGGGAAACTAGAGAGAAAATAGGGCAAAAACAGGAATAAAACAGTGGAAAACTAGGCAGAAAATAGGTTAAACCTAATTGAGAAAATACAAATAAGGAATAGGGAAAAACTAGGGAGAAAATACAAAGAAAATAGGAAAACCAGATTGAGAAACTAGGATAAAACTTGATTAAGAAAATAAAAATAGGGAAAAACTAGAATGAAAATAGGGTGAAAATTTGGATTGAATAATGGGAAACTAGATAGAAAATGGGGCAAAAACAGGAATAAAATAGTGGAAAACTAGGCAGAAAATAGGTTAAACTTAATTGAGAAAATACAAATACAAAGAGGAAGACCTCCTCACAACCCAGGTCGAAAATCCTATAGACAGAATTTCTATAGGTCCCATAGAGACCTATGTCTCTATAGGTTTCTATATGGAAATGGTCTAATGGGACTGATAATCCTGTAGGTTTCTATAGGTCCAATAAGAAATCCTGTAGGGTTTCTATAGGACCTATAGAAAACCAATAAGAAAATAATTAACTATAAGATTAATATAAGAAGAAATGCTGTGGGTGTCTACAGGAACAATCACATGACATTATTAATTATTATTTTATTAACCTATCTTGCAATCATATCCTATCCTATCCTCTCCTACTCCTATAAATCCTATAGCCTACATCCTATGTCCTATACCTAGCTACTAAGCAATTGTATCACATTCATTATATATAGGGACATAGTTGTAGTGCTATAAAAAAATGGTTACTGACTAGATTACACTTTTATTATTAAAATTGATTTACACTTTTATTAATGAAATATGAAAATGCCTTTTGAAATTGTGTACAACATTACAAAACCATATGCCGAAAGATTTGTTTACAAATTAAAAAAATTCCTCCCCAGTCAAGCTTCTTCGTTTACTAACCATTGTCCACGGCGGACCGTTTGAATATTAATGAGTCAGAAAGAAGAGGATCTTGGGTATTTGATTCTAGTTCGTCGTGACTTGGCCGTGAACCAGAATAGCCTGGTGGTTAAGTCGCTGCCCGGCAAGCAGTAGATGACAGGTTCGAATCCCGCTGGTTCCAATCTTTTCTGACTTGTGTTTTTCATTACAGATCGAGCATACGATCTTTAACACTGGGAGTAATATGACGAAAGATTTGTTTACAAATTAAAAATTCCTCCCCAGTCAAGCTTCTTCGTTTACTAACCATTGTCCACGGCGGACCGTTTGAATAATAATGAGTCAGAAAGAAGAGGATCTTGGGTATTTGATTCTAGTTCGTCGTGACTTGGCCGTGAACCAGAATAGCCTGGTGGTTAAGTCGCTGCCCGGCAAGCAGTAGATGACAGGTTCGAATCCCGCTGGTTCCAATCTTTTCTGACTTGTGTTTTTCATTACAGATCGAGCATACGATCTTTAACACTGGGAGTAATATGCCGAAAGATTTGTTTACAAATTAAAAATTCTTCCCCATTCAAGCTTCTTCGTTTACTAACATTACAATAGTTTAATGTAAGTAAAATTTCTATCAAAGTTAAAATCTTAATCCCAAATCTAAATGTATTTATCTATTTCCACTAGTTTTCATATTTTAGATTGTTATTCATGAATATTCATGATTGATTAGGACCTATAGAAACCAATAGTTGGGAAACTAGAATAAAACTAGTGCTGGAAAGATAAAGTTTGGAAAATATGATAAAACTAGTGTTAGCAAAAGTACAGAAAGTCAGGAAACTAGAATAAAACTATAGTGCTGGAAAAAATAAAGTTAAATTATTACTTACCTTGATTTACCTATCAACTTTCATAAAAACAAGATAGTCGTTTTCGGAAATAATTGGAAATTATGTGTTTTTGGCGTTACTGAATGACAGGGTTTTTTGAGTTATTGTCTCCAAGATTACTTAAGTATGATATTTTATGCAGAACAGGAACTAATTCTTGATTACTATGTATAAAGTGTATTTCAGCATGCAAGCCATATCATGACACTTGCTCAGTGTACGCAACTTTTCCAGGTTCATGAAATATCAAGCCGACTAATAAAGTTTCATTTCAAACATATGTTATGTTGCTATAATAATAGGAAAACAAAAATACAACCGATGAAACATATCCCTTCAACCCAACAATTATATTTTTTAAACCGTTACATGTAAACACGTCCTGTAACTAAACCTCATTTAGAATCATGTAGACCTCGAAGAAATGGGTGGGCGTATAATATATATGTATATATATATATATATATATATATATATCGAGAGAGAGAGAGAGAGAGAGAGAGGAGAGAGAGAGAGAAGAGAGAGAGAGAGAAAGAGTGTGTGTTTGTGTTTTGGGGTTAAAATTTATACTCCAACGCACGTTGACTGAGTTGACTGTTAATTTTACTTCCTTATTTAGACTAAACGATGGCATTGATTTATGTATGCATTGTCGAAGTGATATAATTATGCATGCAGGAAGTACGTATCATTTAAAAGGTTAATATCCGAACTCACTGATTTCTTTCCCAATGATGAACACATATATGTAAAGAAATATATCCATAAGAATATAATATCCTACTGCGACCTTTTCATCATTTACTATGATCATGGGCGGATCCAGCATTTTGTAAAATAGGGTGGGGCTCTATCCCTAATTCTATGTTCTTTACTCGTGTAAATGAAGGTGAAGTCCTTGACATTGTGAACAATTTTATAAGTAAACGCAGTTGTGGACATGATGATCTGGATAATTTTATAATTAAGAAAATAATAGCAAGTATTGTTGAACCATTCACTTATATATGTAATCTATCTCTGAGCACAGGTGTTTTTCCAAACAAAATGAAATTAGCCAAAATAATCCCTATTTTTAAAAAGGGTAATCCGTTATCGCGATCAAATTACAGGCCAATATCTTTGTTAACCACTTTCTCCAAAATACTTGAAAAAGTAGTTTTTACTCGCACAATGATGTTTTTGAATAATAACGATATTTTACATGAATCTCAATTCGGATTGAGATAATACAACACATGCTGTCCTCTCTCTAATCAATAATATTACAATTTCTATTGATAACGGTACCCACACAATAGGAATGTTCTTAGATTTCTCTAAGGCATTCGACACTATAGATCATGAAATTCTCTTAAGCAAACTTTCACATTATGGCATAAGGGGCATTGTTTCAGATTGGTTTCGAAATTATTTATACGAACGTCAGCAATATGTCTGTATTGAGAACTGCATGTCACAATTAAATATTAATTGTGGTGTTCCACAGGGTTCTATTCTAAGCCCTTTACTTTTTATCTTGTATATAAATGACTTTCATAGATCATCAAATTTATTGACTTTTATCATGTATGCAGATGACACTCATCTATTTTTCTCGCATAAAAGCCTAGAAACTATATGTAATGTCATTAATTCTGAACTGGATTCAGTTGCAAAATGGATTAAGGCTAACAAGTTTTCACTAAATCTAGAAAAAAACAAATTACATGTTATTTAGTAATACTTTTAACGAACTTCCTCATCCAATTCTCATAGATAATATACAAATACAGAAGGTGATTGAAACAAAATTTCTAGGCACTATAATAGATAATAAGCTATCATGGAAGCATCATATTGATAATGTATGTAAATTGATATCCAGAAACATAGGTATGATTAACAAACTCAAATGGTCTTTTCCGCCAAACATACTTCTATCACTATACTCCACATTAGTTTTACCATATCTTAATTATGGAATATTAGCCTGGGGAAACAGTGCGGCATGCCTGTTACACAGAGTTTTTTCATTACAGAAAAAAAACTATGCGAATATTAAGTAATGTTAATTATCGCCACCACACTGTTGGTCTTTTTCACTCTAATAATGTACTAAACATTTATGATATTTACCGCCTCAATCTTGCTGTACTTATGTTTCAGTATCATAATCATGAATTGCCAACTGTCTTCAATAATATATTTACAGCAAATAATGAGATCCATCATTACCCCACCAGACAAATCAATCTATATCACATGCCAAGAACTCGTACAGCATTAACCCAGAATACTTTTTCATATACAGCTCCTAAATTTTGGAATTCACTCCCTTTAAATATACGAGAGAGTATAAGTTTAAGTACACTCAAACGTAAATTGAGAAAATCACTTATTGCTCTTTATGAACGTTGATCCCTCAATGGTGATTCTTGTTTACCTATGTAGCAAAATCTATAGATTAAATGAAACCTTCCAGATCCTGCCCCTCCACCCCACCCACCCCCCTTCCTCACCCCCTGTCACTTTGTCCTTCTTCTGTCTTTTGTAAAATTTACTCCTTTCCATTGTTACTATTCCCAGCTTTCTCAATGCTTTCTCTTCGATGGAAAGTGTGTTATGATTATGATTTTGTTTGCTTTCCATGGCCATGTATCTGTCTTCTTCTTTTTCCCTTTTATTGGGCATTTTATGCATGCTTCCCCAGACTAGTTTTTTATGTGCTGTATTCATGATTTATCTTTTGCCAGGGACAAGCCCTTCTACAAGCTATGCTTCTATGCTGGGCTCTGTTTTCATTATCATTTTCATAAAATTAATCTAATGTAGTAAACGAAGAAGCTTGATGGGAGGAATTTAATTTGTAAACAAATTTTTAGGCATTTTACTCCTAGTGTTAAAGATCGTATGCTCGATCTGTAATGAAAAACACAAGTCAGAAAAAAATTTGAACCAGCGGGATTCGAACCTGTCATCTACTGCTTGCCGGGCAGCGACTTAACCACCAGGCTATAAGCCACTTCGGGGATGTAATCTGAGCATGAGCAGATAAAGGTCATCTGTACCAAATTCTAAAACCCACTGACACTAATATTCGATATGTGCTCATGAATGTCATGTAATCATTATTCAATTATGCACTAATGGTGCATTCCATGATATCCAGGTGGAAGTATTCTTTTTAAAGGGGGAAACAAAAGCTATTCATGAGGCACCTCTATCACTCCCAGAGTTATTTTTCTGAAGTGCACATAAAGGGACCCTCCATGTCTAAAGCAAGGCTGACACTTGCACGACTTTTGGCCACGATTTTGTCGTGGCAAGTCGTGTCATTTTGGGGCACGAACTGGGAGGCTCCCGCACTGTTCACGACTGGTTCACGCATAGTTCACGATGAGTTCACGAATAGTTCACGAATGCGTGCCCATCAGTGTCCACATTGACACGAACTGGCACGACGAGTTCACGCATAGTTTGCGCATAGTTTGCGCATAGTTTACGCACTTCCTGCATTGGCACGACGAGTTTGCGCAAATCCTGCTGTGTCTCCGGGATAACATCGACACTTGATATGGATGACTGGGGGAATGATCTCTCTCAGCGGCCTCTGCCTCTGGCCTGTCGGCTTTTGGCCTTCTCTGCTTTGCTCTTCCTCGTGTCTGCTTTGTTTTAGGCATGTTGTCTCTGTGATATAAGTTGTCTCTTCGCTGGCGATTTCTGGAATGGCGAGCAGTGTCCAGGAAGCCCTATATATACCCCCGCACCGACGCGAGCGCCACTGTCGCGCAGTAGTCGTGAACTGCTCGTGCCATGTGCAAACTGTTCGTGAAGTGCGTAAACTAGTCGTGAACTGCTCGTGAAGTAAACGTGACCGTGACAGTGGGAAGGCACGGTCATGCTGCGACACGCACCAATTTGTGAACATGTCGTGACCTACTCGTGAACTCGACGTGAGCTGTTCGTGAACTATTCGTGGCAGTTCGTGACAGTCGTGACATGGCGCGCACTGGCACGCATCCTCCCGCATCGTCCCGACGAGTTCACGACGAGTTCACGAACAGTTTGCGCATAGTTCACGACCCGGTCGCGAAATTTTGTCGTGACCAAAATTTTGAACATTTCAAAATTCTCGTCCCGACATGGCACGCAGTCACGACGGGTTTACGCACACTTCACGCCAGTTTACGACTAGTTTGCGCACTGGCACGACTCGAGTCGTGCCAATGCGTGCCACAGAATCGTGCAAGTGTCAGCCTTGCTTTAAATATCTGTGGATATTTGGGGTCATTTGTACAATCTCAGTACCATGCGCTAACCCCGAACTGGCTTATTCTGGTTCACGGCCAAGTCACGATGAAATGGAAACAAATACCCAAGATCCTCTTCTTTCTGACTCATTAATATTCAAACGGTCCGCCGTAGACAATGGTTAGTAGACGAAGAAGCTTGATGGGAGGAATTTAATTTGTAAACAAATTTTTAGGCATTTTACTCCCAGTGTTAAAGATCGTATGCTCGATCTGTAATGAAAAAAAATGTAGTCTTCATTACTGTTACTTTTTTCTTACAACTCAAACTTTAATGCACATTATTTTGCTTGTAATGATCAAAAACGTTCCTGCACTAAGTTGTATTGTCAATATTGTTGATTGCATAATACATATTGTTATATACATGTACTTTGAAAAATGAAAGTGTAATGAAATAAAAATCTGAATCTGAATCTGAATCTGAATCCCGAAAATTTGTGTCAAGCATTTCTACATAATATTATTGTTATCTTATTTGGTTTGATTTAGCAATATATTTGAAGAAGGCCACGGTGGCCCATATGGATCGGTGAGCTATCGGCCCCTATTCTATTATTCTATTATCAAATATGTAAGTCTTCCAATCGGTACAGGCACATTTATAGGTAGGTCTCTCGTATATATATATATATATATATATATATATATATAGCCCTGGAAAATATAATTATTAGACCAGCTGCTTTTAAATGCTTAATGTAGGAGGTATTGGCTACATCAGTAATTGAACTTTCAAATTGATTTTTACTACCTAAGACATAATGATTGGATGACTATTCCCTAAAACAGTTACCCTATACAATAACTAACCACTCAGACAATTGCCCCCCTGGGTAATTGCCCCTGGGACAATTACCCCCCCCCCCCTGGACAATTATCCCCAAAGGACAATTAGATATAAAGGCATAAAGGCATGGACCCCAAATGGATGGATACTTCAGATTAACTAACAGAATGAAAATATCCTAGAGGATAATTATCCTGGGGATATTCTCCAGGGGTAGGAATGTTTTGAAATAATGTTCTGATAGTAATGGCCGCTGGGATAATTGTCCAGGAGGTATGCCAGATTGTCTTGTTAAGCCATGTTCACTTCTCTAGAGGCAGTTTGTTCAGTTCTTGGTGGAAAATTGATACACATTACATAAGAAGATATCAGCCATGCCTTGTGGCATGCTGTCCATAAAGGGTTGCATTTTTTTTCTCTTCACAGCAGCTCATTCATGTAGCTAGAATCTTTTCTTTTTCGGTAACTTCAATTATTGTCTATTGTCTTCGATTTTTATGTCACTTCATATGTTCTCAGTGGAATCATGAGCAGGCCATAG
The DNA here is from genome assembly GCA_025617745.1 of Heliocidaris erythrogramma. Taxonomy (NCBI): domain Eukaryota; kingdom Metazoa; phylum Echinodermata; class Echinoidea; order Camarodonta; family Echinometridae; genus Heliocidaris; species Heliocidaris erythrogramma. Next base: position 37,213,654 of record CM046860.1, read on the forward strand.
TGCTCAAACCAAGACAAATAACACTTGAAATTCATCCTCTCAGACATTAGTAATTGTCTTTTATGTGGTCAAAAACTCTTTCTCATAGGAAAATGGGGGGGGGGGGTTAATTTTGGGGGAAATTTGTCCGGAGCAGTTTGTCCTTGCCGTAGTCGTCCTAGGGTAATTGTCCTGTTGTAATTGTCACAAAACTAATTGTAATGGGGAGTAGTATTCCATTAATAATGAATTAGCTGTTGAATAATTATTTTCCTAGTCCCATAGACAATGGATTTTTCAGCGTTAAAACACTACCTGTATGCCCCCAAATGCAGCTGGTCTAATAATTTTTTTTCCAGGGCTGTATACTATATACATGTATATTATAAAGGCCCATACGGCAAATGTGGGTTATATCAGTAATTGAATTTTCAGAATGATTTCTACTATAGTTAACTCATAATGAGTGGATGAATTCTCCGCAAAACAATTAGCTTGTGCAATAACTAATCCCTTGGACAATGACAGCCAGGGTAATTACCCCTAGGACAATTAACCCCAGGCAATTTTGCTGAAAGACAATTACTTCTATAAGGGCACCCCAACGGATAGATAGTTCAGAACAACTAACAGAATGTAAATATTATCCTAGACGCTAACTGTTCTCACGGATATTTTCCGGGGATAGGGGTTTTGAAAAAAACAATGTTCTGGCAGAAATGGTGTGGGGATAATTGTCCAGGAGGTATGCCTGATTGTCTCGTAAAAGCCATGTTCACTTCTCTGGAGGCAGTTTTATCAGTTCTTGGTGGAAAACATTATTTTGATGATAGCACCCTTGCCTTGTGGTATGCTGTCAACAAGCTGTTTCTCCTCACAGCAGCTCATTCATGCTGGAAGAATGTGTTCTTGTTTCATAAAATTAATTGCCTAATACCTTTATTTTTTATGCCACATGCACCATTGGTCTCAGTAAAATAATGAGCTGGCCATAGTGCTCAAACCAAAAGAGGTAACACTTGAAATTCATCCTCTTAGACATTTATAGTCTATTATGTGGTCCAAAAACTCCTGGGGGTAAAAGTCAAAGGGGTAATTGTTAGTAGTAGTCCAATAATCATGAATTCGATGTTGATAATAATATTCCTACTTCCGTAGACAATGGACTTAACGCTACTCACATACCGCCAAAATGGAGCTGGTCTAATACTTTTTCCAGGGCTGTATATGTCGTCCTTTTTTGAAATTTCGGCCCCTATATATTATATATATATAATTTTCTCACATTTCTTTATGATATATTCAATTTTCTTCAATCCTATCAATTATGATATTTAATTACGAATTTTAATTGTCCTCTATAGAAATTCGTGATTTGCCCGACTTTAGAGGGAAGACCTGTTTCATTGGTAGGCCATTATAGCGTACGCATGGAATTGGTATGGATGTACCCCCTACGCTCGATGGAAAGAGAGGGGCTATATTATGTGAGATTGTAACTTTGCTTCGACGGGAGCCCGGATAGCTCAGTTGGTAGAGCACTGGTCATGTAATCCAGGGTCCCGGGTTCGTAATTTTCTTACATTTCTTTATGATATATTTAATATATATATGAAATAACTCTATTCGCGCCATAGGGGGAATCCTTCTTATCTCGACCTATTGTTAAAATTCCCTGTAACGCCCGTCGAAATTCTTAACGCCCAATTTTTATTGTGACGGAATAAACTGCATTGTTAGGATTCCCCCTATGATCGGAAATAGTAATAATATACATGTATATATATATATATATATATATATATATATATATATATTATCCTTATCAGGATTGTCAGGATTGGTCGACTTTCGCTACTAAACAGTGCTCAATACATAATGTAGAGTTAAATAACAAATGAAGAAAAGTACACAACTACGTGTGCCCGACAAGCCTGTTTCTGTATATATATATACACACAGTGCGTATAAAAAAACACACGTTACACTTTTGAAAAATCTGTCAAATTTCAAACATTTAGAAGATTTTTTCATGCCGAAAGATGCCCAATAGTCTCATCTATCAAGTGCCACTTACAAAACAAATTTTCGGGGAACACTGACTGTTTTTGTTCAGAGGGTGAAAAATGGCCTGCACCAAATTGAAAGAAGAGGAAAGATTAAACTAACAGTCCGAATAAGTACTCCCATTCAAACAAATTGCTCTTTTGCATAAATTTATGATTATGTTATAATAGTCTATTAATTTTGTGTCACTTTTCTATCATTGTTTTCATTGCTTTATGCATGGCTGAGAATTATTAATTAATAATGTGTAATCACTTCAAGATCTTTTAAGCACAGTATTCACAATTCCCAGAAACATCAAATCCACATGCCAGTCAGTGAAGAAGAGCAGTACCAAATCAATACATCTTCAGATCACTCAATCGATCAAAAAATCAATTAATCTATCAACAATCAGCTCATCAATACTGTCAGTGCATCAATCAATGCATCAGTCAATCATTCAATATTATTCAGTCAGTCAGTTGATTTTTGATTGAATGATTAATTGGTGGAATGATTTGAAGATTTATTAATTTGGTACTTCTTGAATGAATGATTGGCATGTGGTTTTAATGTGTCTGTGTATTGTAGATGCTATGTTTAAAAGATCTTGAAGTAATTACACATTATTAATTCTCAGCCATGCATATCAAAAGCAATGAAATCATTAAAATAATGATAGAATATTGAGACAGAATTCCTAGACTATCATAACATCATACATTTATGCAAAAGAGCAATTTGTTTGACTGGGAGTACTTATTCGGATTGCTTGTTTAATTTTCCCTCTTCTTTCAATTTGGCGCAGGACAGTTTTCTCACTCTGGACAAAAGGATTTTGAAGTAATTACACATCATTAATTCTCACGCATGCATAAAGCAATCAAATCATTAAAATGATAGAAAAGTGACACAAATTCCTAGACTATCATGACATAATAATAAATTTATGGCAAAGAGCAATTTGTATGAATGGGAGTAATTATTCTGACCACTGGTTTAATCTTCCCTCTTCTTTCAATTTGGCAGAAGCCATTTTTCACGCTCTGGTCAAAAAACACTCATTGTTCGCCCAAACGTGAACGAAAATTTGTTTTGTTAGTGGCACCTACTGGGCATCTATCTACATGAAAAAATCTTCTAAATGTTTGAAATTTGACAGATTTTTCAAAAGTGTAATTGCACGTTAACGGAATTGCAAATTAGAGATTTCTTGCTCACATTTGTGGAGTTTGTGCACTGATTTTGTAATGTGCTTCCCTTCCTACCATATGATAGTCTGCAAATGTACTCATTCTTTCACCTGAACTCTTTCATACCGAATTTTTTTCGCTAACATTAATTATATTCTAGTATATATACCGTGGTAACGGAATTACCAGAAAATGGTGTCATTTTAAGCCTCTAATTTCCATTCAATATCGTCTGAAATGTACAAGTCAGTTATTCCAGATTCATGTTTGATTCTGCTCTCTGTTTATTAAATTAATTGTGATGGGAAGAGATTTAAAAATAACATGACATATATGTAGTATTTGTTCTTCAGTCTCCTGTAAACTTAAATGCTGATATTTTTATTGGCAATTTCAAGTGAATAAAACACAGTAAAATGAGTAATAAGGATATTATGAAAAGGTATCTGTGAATATACTAGATATATTAAAACTTATTGCAACTGCTCGGTATATTTGTGTTTAATTTTGTCAGTTAATTTGCCGGAATTTAATCATCAGCGTAAATAAACAAGATTATTAAAACAATATTCCATACAAATTGGCATAATAGCCATGATAACTGAATTACGTAATATTTGAACTCAATACTAACTCAATCATTCATTGACTATTCTTTGCATATGAATATTTACATAGGTGTTCCTCTACTAACTAAACTCCTTAAAAAGATAAACTTGCAAGTTAGTCACCTAATCTCTGTACAGTGTACACCATCAAAAGGAGGACCTGTGAAGGATTGAAATTAAAGCAATCTTTATTGTAAAATCTGAAATTAGCTGATTTTGACCTTCTCATGTGGAATTGCCCAAGAGTAATACTTCAGTTGTCAATACTTTGAATTCTTCTTCATTCTTCTTCTCCTTCATCAAACCTTCAAATTAATAAAGGGCGTAATTAGGGTTATCATTAACACAGACATTCTAACCAAACCTAAATTACCCAAACCCTTCGCCTCTTTGCCTAAACGAGAAATGCTTCACAACTTTGACAAGGTTACTCACATTATGTTATATCTTATCTGGTATATTCTTTTTCTTACAAAGGAGAAGTCCACCCTGACACCAAGTTGATTTGAATTAGTGCAGAACAATGGGAAAGGAATCGATAAATGTTCAAGAAGATTCTCAAGTAAACAGGGTAGAATAAGAAATTAAGTAAGTTTTGATGGTCCCTACAGAGATTAGCAAACCTATGGTTCCATTTCATAGCAAATTTTTACTTACTTACGAATTAAAAAAAAAATTACCTTGGAGTTTTGAGGAAGAGTACATTTATTTAATTAACACAATGCATGTATTCAATGAAAATTTGTTAAACATTTTGTACAAAACAAATGGAGAGTAGTTTACAAAAGAAATCATACAATTACCAGTTGAAGGGTCATGCCAGTAGACCTATAGCCGACGAGACCGACAGAACAAAGAAATACATAAGGGAAGATAGAAAATGATCAGTCTATAGTGGGCTTTCGGTCTAGTCGGTTATAGCTGCCTGTGTAACGATCTCCTATAGAGACAATCATAAATTGTTTATTCTTTATAAGATTTTTCTCAGACTGTTACAAACCTGATCCTCTCTTGAAATAATACAAAATGTGTAAACTTATTAGCGTAAACGTGTAGTGTAAAGTTTTCCCAGTGTGCAAAGTGGGGAGAAAAAAATCCCTGAAATCTTTTGAAAAATAAATTCAGGAGCTCCAGATTTAAAAGAAATCTATCTCTCTGGCTTTCCCTTTCTTTCATCTGACTACGTCATCTCTTTCTCTTTCCCTCCTTATCTATATCTCTCAAGACAGGGGGAAAATACTTATATCCAGAATTTGTTATGAGCATAAACACCATGTCCATTAAAATAATAATTCAAATAATTAAAATTGAAAAAAAAAATAATCATCACATCGCTAATTGAACACAGATGATATTAAACAACAATGCTGTTGAACAATATTAAACAATGTGGCCGACGGCAGTATGTCATAATCGGTGGATTTGTAAGCTCCTCAATCATCGAGTCTATCACCGCTTGATGGATTGCTGTCCGTGTGATCTTGGTACTTGATGGCGCCTAGCCTTTTGACAAGGCCTCGTGACTTGGCTATTTTCCTCGTCATGCTGTGCCTGAGATGAGACTAGCCGGCGACGAAAATAATCAACACGGCCCTGGTGAACGCGCGATCGAGCGACTTTAGTACCGAGGCCTTTTGGAACCTGGGTTTCCATCGTCCGATATGAATTATTCACGAGTTGACATTCGTATGCTTAAACACGCCTACCGAGGATTATCGAAAAATCACAACGGTATCTGCGGGGCTTGCTTTCCATGATTGACGTAGCTTGCACGGGTCGCAGCGGTTTATGCACGCTTGGGCTAAAATCACTTGGTCTAATTTCTAGATGGGCTACCTTCATTCGGGGTAAAACCTTTTGGTCCACTCTTCATTTGGTCTAATTTGCACTTGGTCTAATAACCAGAAGGTCTAATGACCACTTGGGCTAATTATCACTTGGTCTAATTACCACTTTATTTTGTTGTCACTTGGTCTACTACCAGTTCGTCTAATGTCAGTTTGTCTAATTCCCAGTCAGTCTAAAACTAGTTGGTCTACAGGCATTTCGTCTAAAATCCACTTGGTCCAGTATCCTTTTGGTCTACGTAGCATTTATATGGTCTAATGTGCAGTTGGTCTAACTTTCATTTAGTCCATTTTCCATTTGGTCTAATTGTCAGTTGGTCTAAATGCCAGTTTGTCTAAACATCACTTTGTCTAATTATCACTAAGGCTAATTGCCTGTTGGGCTATTCCCTTTTCGTCTACGCACCTACCAACACTATGCGTCACCTATAAGTACGATCTTTTGTAAAAAAAATTATGTTGATGATGAATAAAGGAACCCCGTGGAAGGGTAAAAAAATAAATAAATAAAAATTGCTGCTCGGTCGCTTCGCTTCCTTGCATAATTTGACTCGGGGAGGGGGGGGGGGGGGGGCGCCAATTCACTGTTTGTCCAGGGCGTCATAATATCTAGATACGTCACTGCCTTAAAAGAAGAAAGCCTAAGGCAGTGAACAAGTATTAAAAGCGGCATTTTTGTGTAGCATGCAGGAGACACTTTTCGGGTGGTAAAGGGGGGGCGGGGGGCATTGTGCCCCCCGCCAACGAGCGAGTTAATTTACGCTTTAGATGAACAAATAATAATAATAATAATAATAATAGTTGGATACTCTTCTTTCTTCTTCTTCTCTTCTGTCCTCCTCTCTCTCTATCTCTCTCTCAATCTCTCTCTTTGGTCACTTGGAAAATCATTGAGGGAAATCGCGCCCTGTAGCGCCGCCCCTGAAAAAAGCAGTTTGCATAGCTCCAAAGAATCTGAGAAGCTTAATGGCAGAATATTTAGCTCTTGATATGACAACAGTGTGACACCTTAAACAGGAACTTATCGAGAGCTGGAGACACAGTGCCCAAATATAATATTGCAGCAACTAAGATATCCCCCGCCCGAAGCTTGCTCGGTACGTCAGCTCGCACTCATCGTAACTCATGTAAGTAACATAAAGTCCTATCTATCTCATTTATTGAGAGACTGTGCTTGAAACGCTTTTGCGGCATCTTCGTCATGTATAATGCAAGCTTCATGCATGACCTTCCACAAGAACATTGTATTTTTGGTCGCTCGCTTGCAAGTTAGGAGTAGAGCAGAATTGCCTATTGTGCAAAGATTAGAAAATATATCCTTAAAATTTACACAAAATTGTGTGTTAAATACAATGTAGGCGTTCAGCAACGTATTAAAACGCCAGTTTCCATTCTTGTATTCACCCTTTATAAATTCCCCCTTTTTCAAAAAAGGTACCCAGTTCGTTGAATCCCCAAGTCTGTGGGTCGCCTTGCCCCTCCTATGGAAATACCCTGGCACCGCCCCTAGCTTTTATTGACTACTTGCACAAACATTTGTACATCGGATATCAACTAAGAAACATTATTATCAACAGAAACACATTATCAATCAAACAAACATAATTTGAAGTGCAATACAAAATCAGGTTCTTCTATTCAAGTCATGAAAGGAAGAGGAGACCTATGAATGTTTTAATTACGAAAAAATAATACCAAATAATTGATTTTAATAAATTAAATCATTAATATAATGTCGGGATTTCGATTGATCTTGGTATAAGCAGCAACAAGGTGAATAACGCTTTTAATGCACATTTACTTAGATGACTTCTTTGAAGTCATCCCTGTTTCCCTGTCCTTTCTCAACTTGCTACTAAATGGCCAGAAGAATAGTAATTAGACCGAATGGCAATTTAGACTATATGAAACTTAGACCAAATGATAAGTAGCCCAACTGGTTATTAGACTAAATGGAATTGGACCAAGTAGATCATATGGTATTAGCCAAAGTAGGTGTAGCCCAAATGGATATTAGACTATGTGGCTTGTAGACAAAATGACTGATAGACTATTTGGAAATAGACGAAATGAAAATTAGCCGAAGTGAAAATTAGCCCAAATGGGTTTTAGACTAAATGGGGTTAGCCAAACTGGGTATTAGGCGAATTGGTATTTAGGCCAAATGGAAATTAGACGAAATGGTAAGTAGACAAACTGGTTGTAGACAAAATGAAGTTAGATCACGTGGAGTTCGACGAACTGATAATTGGACCAAGTGGTGGTAGACCAAGCGACGGTGTACCGTCGCAGCGCCGGTAGCCTCTTGTCGAGGCCCTGGCGCTGTTGAAATCCTTGGCGATATGGACATGATGGAGGCAATGGAGGCAAACCGAGGTGCTTGCGCCGAGGGCCCCTTGACACCCGACCTGAATTATATATTCATGAGGCACGATTTCCTTCTGAATTATGCATGAACGTGAATAGTTAGATAACCGCGGTGATCGCCCAGCAAATTGGCCAATGAAATCTCAAGGATTTCTTACTTCAGTTCTGGACTAGTCTATTATTTTTGGGGGGGATTACGTAAATCTCTTGCTCAAAATACATTCACAGACAAGCATATTTTGAAGAATTCGATCTCTAGCTTACAAACCATGGTAATTTGGAATAAGACAAATGTACATATTTCTCAAGAGATCATCATATATTTACAAATAATGAAGAATGGGCAATAAAAGTCACCGTTCAACAATAGATGCATCTCCATCAATTGTGATGTAACCAAGGAGTTACCAGCAACTTCACTGCCCGGCAAGGCCCCGGGGGATCCGCCTGGCCCTAGCTCGCGAATTCAAAGCAGTAGTCTCACTCTCCATCCCTGGCCCACGGAGGTAATCAGTACAGAGCGGTAGCACGTGAAAAATAACACTTTTTCCATAGCCAGTAGGCAAATTCACAAAAACATCTTGTCCTTTAAGTGCAGATTTGATTGCATCAACTTGCAAATCTTTGAATCTGTCAATCTTCAACATTCTAGCGGCATATTCTAAGCTCTTACAAATATCGTCGTGGAAGAAACGTTGAACGCCATTTTGGGCTGCGATTAAATAATATGTAAGAAATAGCGTGCAGTCGCGTCATGAATATTTAACATTACGTCATGGTAGCTCGCGCTTATTGGATGATTTTCACCGACCAAAATTTGGTCGGAATATTCGTCAAAACAATGAAATACAAAAGAAATTCAGAACGGGTGTCAAGAGGCCCTCGGCGCAAGCGCCTCGGTTTTTGCCTCCATATCGCCAAGGATTTCAACAGCGCCAGGGCCTCGACAAGAGGCTACAGCGCCGGGTGCAGGTGCCGAGCTAGTCCACTGGACTGTATTGAATAATCCACGCAGCAAGCAGACCAAGCGGACGTTGATGGCGAGTGACTTACACAAATTTGTCGACCCTCAATACAGTCCAGCCAAACCTGCCATCTCCCCCGAATTTCAGGGGGAACTCTCACCGTCGGGCTCCGCCTATACGATTGTCAAAGCTCCGCTGATTAGCTTATTGCAAATGTCAATCAAGCTGAATGCAAATCGTGGCCGATTAAGTTATAGTCTAAATTCAAGGCTTTACAATTTATTATAAGTTTAATCCAAAATAGATTTTGACATTATTTCTTTAAATTAGTTTAAAAACCGCAGTGAGTATTGAATATATATTTGAATGAATCAAATCCATGTTGAATTTAATTTTGTAGCTCCATTGTAGACATTTTGAATACGAAACAAATAAAATCTCGCATGTACGTAAGACTATATAATACATCTCTAAATTGCTTCTGAAGCTCAGATCTGTTCACCTTTGTCGACTGAAGATTCGTGTAATGTTTTTGTGTGACAAGCTGTACATCGCATATCATGCACCATCTTCCCATTGCAAAGCTGCTCGTCTTCCCTGCCATTTTCTTCTTTGACGGCCATCGCCATCGCCATCGAGCAGCGAGTATATCAAACACCGTGCACCTCTAGCTCTGGAAGTTTTCACTCACAGCCACTGCACACATGCACACACGTGCATTGTTTTCTTTCGCTAACATCGCGATCCCGGGCGCTTGTGATCAGCTTTTTCTCGCAATGCATATTCATTACGGAGCGGTTACGTATGAATATCAATTAGATGATGTCATACTACATTATCTCGCTCGTTCTGGCAGTGTATTCTGGACGATTTTTTTCGGGGAGTACAGATTAGTGGAGTCGCGCGATCAGCGGCTCTGCGCGGTGAGTGGAGTATGTGAATCAATGGCGTGTGAGTGTACTGTGTGGGGGAAGCGGACGATTAAGAATTAAAATCGGCCAGTATCTGGACTAGTGCCAGCGAGCTAGCTCGAGATGAAGGCGAATTTGCATACCAAATTTATGCTGACGTCATGCGAAGATACGTTCGCTGGTTGGCTCCTACCTATAATGCTACAGTCACACGGCCATGTTACGGACCTGCGGATGCCTGCGTATATTTGGATAATGAAAATGCGTAATTTTTACCCCAAATATCGCAAATTTGAGCAAAAGTTACCTATATTCTGCGGACGATACGGATTAGTTACGGATGTTACGTATGAATTACGGATGTTACGGGTAAAAGCTGTTGATGAGCCCATCCGCTGCCAACCCGCTGACACATGTCACGGACGACTTACGGATGACTTACGGACGATACAGATGACTTACGCACGATACGTATGAGTTACGTAGTTTACGTATGGATAACGTATCTTCTGCGGATGCTTACGTATATTTCATCCGCAGCAAAATTTTGAGATTTTCAAAATTCCAGCTGCGGATCTGCGTATGTCTGCGGATCCTGCGGATTAGGTTACGGATGGATACGGATGCTTACGGACGATACGGATGACTTACGGACGATACGGATGAGTTACGTATTTTACGTATGGATAAAGTATATTCTGCGGATGCTTACGTATATTTCATCCGCAGCAAAATTTTGAGATTTCCAAAATTCCCGCTGCGGATCTGCGTATGTCTGCGGAGCCTGCGGATTAGGTTACGGATGGATACGGATGCTTACGGATGATACGGATCCTTTCGGATGCTTACGGATTTTTATCCGTAAGCATCCGCAGCTACCGTAATGCTATGGTCAGACGGACAGATACGCGCGATACGCATGTCTGCGGATGTGCATCCGTAAAAATCCGTAGAAATCCGCAGCAATCCGTATCATGCGTATCATCCGTAAGTGCATCCGTAAAAATCCGTGGGAGTGCGCAGGAATCGAGGTCTTCCGCGAAAAAGTTTTGAAAATCTCAAAATTATTTTAAATTTCCCGCGCAAGGTCTTTTGCGCAGAATTTAGGTAGAATTTGCGTATTGTTCCGTATCATGCGTATTGATCCGTATCTTTGCGTATTTTTGCGTAAAACGTCCGTATCCATCCGTAACCTAATCCGCAGGATCCGCAGACATACGCAGATCCGCAGCGTGAATTTTGAAAATCTCAAAATTCTGCTGCGGATGAAATATACGTAAGCATCCGCAAAATATACGTTATCCATACATAAACTACGTAACTCATACGTATCGTCCGTAAGTCATCCGTAAGTCGTCCGTGACATGTGTCAGCGGGTTGGCAGCGGATGGGCTCATCAACAGGTTTTACCCGTAACATCCGTAATTCATACGTAACATCCGTAACTAATCCGTATCGTCCGCAGAATATAGGTAACTTTTGCTCAAATTTGCGTTATTTGGGGGTAAAAATTACGCATTTTCATTATCCAAATATACGCAGGCATCCGCAGGTCCGTAACATGGCCGTGTGACTGTAGCATAAGTGGCCATGTGACTGTAGCATAAGGTAGCAGATCCTCGCTAGGAACAACGGATAGCATAAGAAATACAGGCCAGGTTCCAAAAGGCCTTCGGACTCACGTCGCTCGATCGCGCATTCACCGGGCTGGGCGGCTAGTCTTGTTATGCAGCCACTACTAGCTTACTTGCCGAGAAAAATAGCCAAGTCACGAGGGCCTTGTCAAAAGGCTAGATGGAGCCTGGCCATGGGGTGGTTTGAAGTATTTTTCAGACTGTTTCGCATAGTCTTTGAGATACCGCCGATAGTAGCCTGTGCGTCTTAGAAGCCGCCTCAGATCACCAAATATCTCAACATTTCCAATGCCATTTTCTTACCTTCTGTCAGAAAATTTTTAGTGTTAATTATTGGAAATCTTACTGAACTTAATCTTCCTAAGCACCAAGCGACGTGTGACAGCGACAAATCAATCATTTGTGAACGAGCCTTAATTATTCGTACTAAGAAAAGTTGCAATAAATTAAATTCTCTGACAAGTTTTCAATGAACCAGCAATTTAAGATGTTCCCATCGGGACTCGGACTTGGACTCGGACTCGGATTCGGACTCGGACTAGGATGGGATGGACTCGACCACAGGCACTGTTAACCAACAACAACATTCAAATTGCTTCCAAGCAGGAAAATAGAGTCGCGAATAGAGACGTGAGCACCTGCACCACCGACATGAGAGGGCAGTATTTGAGCGTCTAGAGACCCCGTTTTGCAGACTTTGAGAGGCACTAAAACTTTAAGGCCTTTTCTCAAAGTTACACCTTATTTTTATTTTAGAAAAAGAAAGTTTTGTCAATAAAAAATTCCCCAACCCTAACCTTTACCTTGACGAGACTTGAACTCGGAATATTTTCCTGCAATGCAATGCGCCACACACAGAACTGCGAGTTTAGTTCGCTCATTTTATTATATCCCTACAATTTGTCTTTCAAGAATATTCACGCCGACTAGTCTTGACGAAATAAACTGTATTGTCATCAATACTGCCTTCTCTCGTGGGTGGCACAAGTCCTGACTGGAAAAAATGAAGAAATAGCGCCCGACGTCGCCCAGGTGTCGGCGGGCACCGACAGATCATCCACCGAAACTCGGACGGCGTCCACCTTTAAAGGGAAAGACTTGTGAGAGAAAAAGGTTGCTTTAAATAAAAGCGCAAAAATAAGAGAAATATAGATCAGTTTGAGAAAAATCCGACAAAGAATAAGAGAGTCATGAATTTTAAAAATTCTATGGAAATCTCAAATTGGCAACTCCAGTATACCTGTGATGTCATGAAATCACTACTCTCCATTTGTTTTTGTACACAAAACTAACCCAAATATCCTCTTTCTCCAATTAGTAAACGAATAGACTTAGTTTAAACAAGAGGCCATGCCAAAACATTCCACCCTTAATTATGCCTGAAACATAGGAATAAGCAAGATGTTATACACAAAAAATGAAAATGAATAACTTTTGTTTAATTCATACATGGTGTCATACAAAAATCTTTTTTCTGTTTTGTTTTGTTTGTTTTTGTTTGTTTGTTGTTGTTGTTGTTGTTGTTGTTGTTGTTGTTTTTTTTTTTTTGGGGGGGGGGGTCAATGTCAATGTCAATGATATACAAAAACATGTTACCCTCACTATACCTCGAGCATAGGAATAAGTAAATTTGCTGGATTAAATTAAACATCATACATTCAATAGTTGAATGACTGTTGTAATCATTTTTTTTGCTAAAGCCTTCGACACAATTCATCATTTTTGTACTTGTAAAGAAAATTAAAAAAAGGAAATTTGCTGAATTAAATTACACACCATACAGATAATAGTTCAATGACTGTCTGTGTATTCACTGATTTTGCTACTAAAGCCTTCGACACAATTCATCATTCTTTACTTGAAAAGAAAAAAAAACCAAAAAACGTTATTACAGGATACCCGGGAAATCTTCGCAAAACTTAGGTATGATATAAATATCAAATTGTATGCTTTGATGGTATAAGATATACCAGGAAGGAATTGAAATTTGGAATTCCTTATATGGATCGATTTGGAACCGAAATTGTATCTAAATATTTTAGATTTCGTTTGTTTACTGATGAGTCCAATATATTCATTATATATTTTTCATCCAGACGGGAGCAACATCTATTTCTCAGAAGTCAGTAGACACTTAATTTATATCGCAGTATGGTGCAACACAAAGCAGCTAATTATTAATACTGATGACACTAATTAAAGTTTATTCATTTATTATCAAGAAAAGAAGAAAATACACAATTGTTTATTTAAATGTAATGTTAAAACTAAAAATTGCAAATATTGATATAAATCGTAAATTGTGAATATATTTGAATGTCATTACACTGTAAAAAATAACTGTAAAACTACAGGGTTTTTGGCCCTTGAAATTGCAACTTATTGCCGTTATTTCAATTTTACAGTCTTTTTCCTGTAAAACAGCAGCAAGTTTGTTGGTTTACCGGAAATCAGCATATATTTACAATCGCCCGACATGCACTGTTAAAAAACATTTTCTAATATTTTAAGAAGTTACCCTGTTAAATTACAAATTGTTTCCATGTTTCCGTTTAAACTACAGGCTTCCTGGCCCTTGAAATTACAAGTTATTGCCGTCATTTCAATTTTACAGGCTTTTTCCTGTAAAACAACAGCAAGTTTGTTGGTTTACCGGAAATCAGCATTTATTTTCAATCGCCCGATAAAAAACACCGTTAAAAAAACATTTTCTCATATTTTAACAAGTTACCCTGTTAAATTACCAAATATGTGGGAAAACACTTAAATGAATATTCATGAATTTTTAGTAAGCATATGGTTTGGGGTTGCCCGATTTAGTAACTGTCACAAAAGGAATAAAAAAACTATAAGGTGCATATAAACGATTGCATTAAATTGAATTAACTAGACGTCTTTCGGATGGTGACGTTAAAGGTCGGTCCCAGACGGAAATAATCATATCTGATTGATACACGTCTGTAAAAACCCAATTACACACACACACACACACAATTAACTAGATAGGATATGTTTAGGATAGGATAGATTAAGGTAGAGAATAGGATAACATAAAGCATGGCTATACACTAATAACTGTAAAACTACAGACTTTCTGGCTTTCCTTGAGACTGACTACAAATTATTTTAAATTTACAGTCTCTTTCCTGTAAAAAAACGAAATATTTTTTACAGACGTTTCTTTACATTATTCTGTAATTTTACACGATGTTGTAAAATAACGTGCATTCCTGGCGTCCCGACTGCCAGGAAATTTCCCGTAAAAAAACGGAATTATTTTTTACAGTGTACTTATATGTAAATGTGACTAACCTCGATTTACTATTTAGCATTATGATAGTTCCTTTTACCAAATTACGTATATATATTTCAATATGGCACGAAAAAGAGACATGATAACGAAGCTTTTCGACCTGCAGTCATCAGGTTATCACGCAGGTATATAACAAATTACTTGAAATCAACTATATTATACTCGGTGAACCCGGACGCAACCTAGACGCCGTAATTTCAGAACAATCGCAAAGCTTGGACGAACTCCTTTTGTCTGCACAGAAGAGGTTCTTGCGATTGAATGTAAGCAGCTTCCAGAAAGCGTAAATGCGCTGAGCTTCTGGCCCGGGACATAATTGAGAATTGATCGTCGGCATAGCTTTGTGCGCAAGCTGGATTGTTCAGCAAGTGGAGACCAATCGCTGAATCGCATTTGGCTATCTCTGGTCTGTTAGCGTGCATTTCAGATTTGCAGGCACGGACGGGCTGCGTGCGCTGATTGGTTGTACGGTTCCGAATAGTCGAGGGGATGTGTTGTTTAATGCGATCAGCCAACCGCTGAGAAGTACGGCCCACGTACCTGGCATCGCACCGGCACTGAAATTGGTAAATAACATTACTCAAGTGGGGGGTGGGTAGTACATCCTTGCTAGTTGACGGCAGCATCCTGTGTGTAGAAAACACAATGCGTGTCGAAACCGCGTAATAGCAACGTGACACTGCGTGTTTGATCTGACTGGCGTATTTGTCAGATACCTTACCCCTCCAGGGTAGTTTGAGATACACGGGGCATTTGGCAGGTCCAAATCTGGTGTCAGATTTGGATTGTGCCTCCAGCGTCCGTGTTATGGTGCGAGATATAACATGCTCAGGGTAACCATTGTCAAGGAGAATAGTTTTGATTTTCGCGATTTCGGGAGCTAATTTGCACGCAGAGCAAATCCTAAGGGCGCGGCACACTAAGTTTCTAATGAGCCCAATCTTGTATGAAGTTGCACTGTACGAGTCCCATCTCGTGTATTGCCCGGTGAATGTGGGCTTGCGGTAGACGGAAGTGATGAATTTCCCATCACTTCTCTCCACGAGAACGTCGAGAAATGGGAGCGCATTGGACAGTTCAATTTCACATGTGAATTTTAGCGCGGGATGGAGCCGGTTCAGTTGTGTAAGGAAAACCTCACACGCTGCGCGGTTATCAAAAATTGCAAACGTATCATCAACATACCGACAATACACATGTGGGACTATATTAAGATCGGTGGCGTTCTGTAGCAGGCGCATTTCATGAAAGCCAGCAAAAATGTTAGCAAGCGCGGGGCCTAATGGGGATCCCATAGCCACACCATCTATCTGTGAATACATCGTATCATTGAAACTAAACTCAACCGCGCGAGTGGCCAAGTTCATGAGATCAATGAATACGGGCTCAGGAACAGGTGGTGAGTCTAAGTCGCCATGATAGAGATAAGAACCACAGATTTCAATAGCTTCTTTCAGTGGCACGTTGGTAAATAGGCTAGAGATATCGAATGAACACATAACACAATTCCTATTATCAAGGGGCAGATCGCGGACGAGTTTAGCAAACGTAAACGAATCTCTAACAGTATGAACAGACAAACAATCTAAGACTGGCTGAAGTTGCTCGCTTAGCCATTTTGCCAGTTCATGCTGCGCTGACCCAACCATCGATAAAATAGGACGAAGCGGAACGTTTGTTTTGTGGGTTTTGGGGAGGCCGTACATGCGGGGTCTTAGCGAGCCATAGTCCTTCAATGGAACGTACCTTCATGACGGATGAAATTAACAAACTACAGATCCACTTATCGTGTGTGCACCGCAATCTCCGTCGCGCCTGGCGCAAAGTTCGAGAATTTATTTCGTTCTTTGATTTGTTTCGGCTCACGCGCTACATAGCTTCCATCGATGAGCAAATGGAAAGGAAAACACGCAATAAGCATGCCAATACTATTGCATCGTTGAAACGCTATCGGTTCGGCAGTACAATCCAGGATAAGAGAGTACATATCACCAACCTCTCTGATCACGTGCTTTCCGACACAGAGGCATTTGTGTTAGCACATGGCTTTAATTTCGGCGTGCCCAAGTCGAAAATCAACCGAGAAGAGGTAATAAGCTATACTTTGTTTTACAATGGTGTACTCCATTTCTCCTTACATACTACAGCACTTTACCAACCAAAACACATAAAGTCCAAGTCCAGTACATGAACCTTTAATTCATGGTTTTTCTTCCTCCCTAAGAACATCACAGAATCCAGTTTCAATTTGAATCGCACGTTCTTGCGGAGGAGGTATGAAAGGGGTGCAGCTGCATCCACAAAGCTCCTCAAAACTTCCATTTTCAATGGACTATCTGGGTGACGCCTTATTGGAGCAATACCTCCATCCTCTAAATCGTGCAGCAGAACATTTGTTCGACCATGAACACCACTTACACTGAACAACTCATGCAAATCCCGAAACAACTCTTGCATCTGAGCTCTCTCCCCTCTAGAAAGATGACAAAGTTTCTCAACCATCTGTGAGTTTCTCACCTTCACACCAGGCAAATAACCACTTTCATTCACATCAGTTGGGCCATCCATGTGAATGTCACTATAACCACGGGCACTAACTTCAGGTAGTTGCCCCTCTTTCTCTATTTCACACTCTGTACCATTCTGCTCCGAGATTTCAGCGCGAACAACTGGGTTTACCTCATATTCCTGCTCTCCATACACATAATCACCACCTTTCTTGTGATTATTCTCTGCTAAAGACTCGGTCACACCCTCTACTGAATTCTCCTGGAATGGAGATAGCAAAGACTTAGTAATGGCACATCGTGGGTTATGAACTCTTGGGGTATTTTGCTCTTTAAATGTAGAAATGAAAGAAAATATAACCTATAAAGGATTAATAATAATAAAAAAAAAGAAATTATCGAATTGGTGGAAACAGGGAGATCTAACAATGATGGATAAAATACATAAGCTGTTTATTCATTCCAAATTCATTTATGTGTCATCTATAACACCGGTTCCAAGATCGGTATAAATGAGGAACTAGATCGGTTGACTTTCGAATTTTTGTGGGGTGGACAGGGGCGGATCCAGGGTTTTGTAAAAGAGGGGGGGGGCATACAAATGCAGGTTTGTCAATTTTTGGAAAAGGAAGACTCTTTTTTTTTTTTTTTTTTTTTTTTTTTGGGGGGGGGGGGTCTCGTCAGCTCTCGAAAGTCGCTCAGTGGGAGGGGGGGGGGGGTGGGGGATATGGGAGTCCACTTTCTCTCCATTAAAAAAAAAAGGTTTTCATTCTAAAATAAAGGGGGGGGGGGGCGAGGAAGCAAAGCGTCCGAGAGGCAATTTTTCAAGTCTTAACCCTAAAAAGCGCAATTTCTTGTGCATTTTACCCAGGAAATTTTGCAATTGACCACCGCAATATTCAGCGGTAGAGAAGCTCGAATTTTATACATTGATCAACGGTTTTCTATTCACTCACGTCTACAATCGGGAGCAAAAACTAACAAAAACCCTATAGGCTTGAGAAAGAATCGAGAAATTCAGCAAAGCTACCTGAAGTTGAGATTTTTTTCAAAAGTTTAACCTTTGCAAATGCTGTTTTATACACTATCCTATATTGGGGGCGCAATATTTAGAAAATTTTCGCATTTCAAACCTTCAGTGCATTTACCCAGCCGATATGGGGGAGCAAAATCCGTAAGGATTATGATTTTTTTTCTTTCTCTCCTTTGCATTTTTGCGCCCCTCCATGTTCCGCCTGGGGCACCTGCCCCCTCCACCTAGATACGCCACTAAGTGAAGGAGGGGAGGGAGACTTTTTCAGAAATCTGTCTATGAAACTTGCATTTTAGAGCATCCCAAAATGGTTTTTAATGAAAAGAAGGAATGCTCGGATCTACGCCAATGGAGGGAACCCCTTAATTGAGAATAACAATGCGAGCGAACAAATTTTCTTCGATATTTTTGCATTGAAATTATGGCATTTCTTATTTCCTTACTTGTATTTCACGATCAAACATAAAGAGTTTGGGTTATTATTAGTTTTAAGTTAATGTATCATAATTCTCATGTTTTTTATCGCAAAATATTGGAGGGATGATAATACAGGCCATCCCCCCACCTCAAATTTAGGGGGATATATACCATCCCCCCGGGATCGACACCTCTGTTTTCAGGCAAAATGCACTTATACTGCAAAAGTTTACCAGTATGGTCAGCTTTATTACACCTCTCAGATTAGGAAATATACTGCTTTTCATGCAGAATCGTGGACCACTGGCTATTGTGTGCGAAACCTCATAGACTTCTGTGTGTTTGAAGCGACAGGGTTGAGACACTCTATAGCATTATTGGTAGGATTTGTACGTCATGTTTTCTGAATTTCATAGATTTGTTTTACAATATACAACAAGAACTTTGTACTTTGAGACCAATCGAACATAGATATATATTGCAGTAGATTATTATTATTATAATGAAGTATTTGGCGTCACCTGTGCCTGGGAGGGGAAAAGCGAACTGAATCACTGTAACCCTTACGTCTCTCCTCCCGATATAACTGATTGGAATGTGCAGATATACCACTACACCGGGGTTTCCCCCACTCTTATTCGAATAGTGCAGTGGGTTCTTAACGTGCAAAGGTGGTGACTGTCCTCTACACGAGGCCTCCAGTTAACGTCCTATCTGAGGGACGGAGTGTTTTCCACTGTAACATAGCCCGCGTCTATGAAACAAGGGAGGGGCACGTTAACACACAACGTAGGCTTCAGTCATCCGCCCGGGGTGGATTCGAACCCACGATTTACCGACTGAGCCAACTCGCCTCCAATGATAACGATAAGAGAAGAGAGAAATTATAGCAATTACTCTTAGGCTTAGACTTTGAATTACCCATGTAAATAAATTGAAAAGCGTCAAACTATAGAAACACAAATATTTTCTATCTCATTTTATGAAGATGTGTCAAGGACGATGGTTCCATTGTGCAGAGTCGTCTTATTTATGGAAGGGGCGGGGATACCCCCATCCACTTTAAATGATTTATATGCGTATATAATTAATGCGTTCTGGCGCTCTTGATAGAAAAAAATGTCTTGGCTTAGTCACGGCACCTCAAAATTTTCGGCTCATTACACCATAAGCATGATAAGGCAGTACACCTATATATTGAAATAGCGATGCATACCCCCCCCCCCCCTGTGTCTCCTCTCCACCTCTTGTCAAGTTTGCCCCCTTTCAGTGGCGTATCTAGACCTTCACCTTCTCTAACACTTCTCTTTTATGTCTCTCTATAATTGCCCTTTCATGTCTCTCCCGTTCACCTTCTTCGACCTGTCTCTCATTCTGTCTCTCTGTCCATCAGATCTGCCAGTCTATCACTCTTTATCTCTGTCTCTACTCCCTCCTCCATTTCACCCTATGTTTCTATTAGTCCCACCTATCGACCCCTCTTTCTCCCTCTCTATTGAGCTTCTTGCCTTTCTTTCAATCAATTTTTGCTCTCTCCTTCCCCTCAGCTCTCTCCTCCTACCACTGCACCCCTTCTATCTTTGTCTGTTGTTTTCAATCATCTACTGTATCTCGCTTCGAATCATCTATTTGCCTCCCTTCTTCTCCCTCTTAACCCTTTTCCATGTCTTATGTCTCCCGCTTTTTTGTCTCCTCTCCATCTTCTCTCTGCCTCAGCCTACCGCTGTGTATCTCTTTCCCCACTCCTTTCCCGCATCCCCCTCTCTCTGTCTGCTCATCTTCTTTCTCATCCTTCTCATAACTTATCTCACTTTCAATCACTCCCTCTCTCTCTTTCTCTCCCTCTCCTTCCCTCATATCTCTCTCTCTCTCTCTCGCTCTCTCTTACACACGCCTCGATCACACGTCCTGGTTCATTTCACCCCCGGCCCCCGTATGGTTCATGTCACGTGAGAGGACCTTTATCATATTCATATAAGAATTTTCAATTACATATATCTTTCTTTACAATCAAATTTAAGATGCAATTATTTGCACACGTCGATTCAGAAAATACATTTAGATTTCTTACTTTTTAATGAATAATTTCCTACACGCAAAAAAGAGAACAGTCTTAGAGATGTTTAGACATTGTCTTCTTAAATATACGTTTATTTTTTTCCTTAAAAAAAAAAAAAAAATTATCTGCAGTCATACTCTTGCAAGAGTTCCATCACAGATGACTTGTGCAGGTCAAATGATATCATTCTCTTTTTGATAGTAGTACAAATGTGTACATGCATTAAAAAAATGAATTTCAATCTAAATGAATCATACGTTTTTAATTTCAATCTCTTTCCAAGAGATAAATTATTTGAATTTACACTGGAGAAATAGATACTATTAACTTATTTACCCACTATACACCCCACAATAGAAGAAATAATAAAAGACATAAATGACCATCTAATTTCCATGTTCAATACACACCATGTTACTCTTGAAATATAAAATAATGTTGAGTCTTGTTGACAATTCTAAGAAATATAAATTAAATGATTCATCTCCTTTTTAGTTGGTACATGTATATTGATATTACTAGTATTACAAGTCAACTAAAAAAAAGGGGGAGAAACACACACAGAGATCATATTCTATAGTTTTAATTTCAATAAAGTGTTGAATACCCTGTAATCCTATACTTATTTACCCTGTGACACCTAGGAGTTATCACATGAGGCTATGGCATTATTTGACAATGAAAACTTACTAGCAGATTTTCATCAAGATTTCAGCTATCTGTTAGCTATATATACATTATGTGATATGTGGGGAAGAATGCTGTTTGAGCTAAGTAGACTGTGGTTGATCAGCCATTGTTTTATTGGTAATTGGTAATGTATAGGCCTATAATTTCTGAATACTACAATTTTGTACATGCACAGAATTGAGTAAAGGGGAAGTTCTCCCTGATAATAAGGTGATGTGAGTAAAAGCATAAAATGAGGTGGAAAATATTAGTAAAAGTACGAGGAAAATCTGATAGAAAGAATACAAATTAAGGAAGTTTGGCAAATTTGTTTGTTTGTTTGCGATCTAATAACATACAATAAATCGAAGTTTTACATAAGTATTAGAGAAGTAAAAAATCATGTACAATAATAGTATACAATAAACATAAGACAAAGCATACAAACAAGATTAAGGAATATAATAGACCTATATGTAAATATTTTTCTCCAATAAACTATAGACAGGTAATTTAGAACGCAGGAGACCGCCATCGTGAGCGGTTAGGCTGGAAATGGATGGCGGCCTCGTAAAAAAGATTTGTGACCTACGTTTCAAGCAACTTTCTTATTTACTTTTAATTTAATGGACTAGAGGTCCGAGGCCAAGAAAACCAAGCATGCACTAATTCATGTAATTCTTCTGTTTTTTTTAATTTATTTATTTCTGCTTGATTTCTCAATTAATCAAATAATGCATACGTTATACAAATTATACAGTATGATTATAGAAAGAGAAATCAAACAAGAGGGTTTTCATAGTAAGCCGAGGTTTGACAGCATGAAAGCCCTTTGAGATAAAATATAATGATAAAATAATGAGAGAGAGAAAGGATACAGAGATAAATAGGGATGAAGGGAGGAGGATAAAGTGAGGCAATTGTACCTTTCCAAATATTTTAAATAACAACTGCATGTATTAACAATAGAAAGTTAATCATCCGGTTTGAGAGGCAGGCATGATATAAACATAATAGCAAGTGGTAAACTCGTTTTGTTAACTAATATCATATAGCTGCCTCCCAAAGAAGTCAAAATGTGCCAAGTCATGGGTCCTATTTACATAATTATACAAGGTATTATGGGTGTACTACAAAATCATTATTGTGGGGAATATTGCTTAATTAGGTGATTTTTTTTGCTGCTCACTTGAAAGAGTACATTAAAGTCATGTTTTTTATTTCGGGAGGAAGGGAATTCCATACATCAGGGCCAGAGTGCCTAATAGAATTATGTGCAAGAGCAGTCCTGGGGTTAAATAAATGCACATTTTTTGATTGTCTGGTGGGATATGCGTGAATTTGTGTGTTCGATTGAAATAATGTTGCAAATACTGGGGGTAAAAGGTTGTAGTTATACTTAAACATGAATAGAGCTTTTTGCAGGAAATTAATATCATTGACCTTGAGGGACTTAAGACGAAAAAACAGAGGGTCAGTGTGAGAGCAAAAACTTGCCCCACTACACGCCCGGATGGCTTTTTTCTGGAGAATTAATATGGGATTTGTATAACATTTATGAGTTGCTCAGATAATATTACAATATGATATGTATGGCAAGACAAGCTTATTTTACAACTTAAATAGTACAGAAGTAGGTAAAAAATATTTTAGCTTAGTTAACAGACCAACATTACGAGAGATAGGTAAAATTATGTGTTTTACATGATCATTCCATTTTAAATGTTCATTAATATACACACCAAGAAATTTAGTCATTATTTTGTTTTCAAGAAGATTACCATCAATATATAAATCATGATTTTGTAAATTTTAAATTCCCTATTCCTTTTATTTTCTCATTCCATCCTTAAATAGTTCTTTTCTGTTTCCATCCTCACTCTTCTTTTCCTTTATCTTATCCTGTGTTTCCTTGCATTTCTATCTCTCTCGTATTTCTATGTTTTCCCACTTCTTGTATGTTCTCTTTCTATATTTCCCCCTCAATTTCTTTGTTTTTCGTTCTTTAATCATCTGTACCTTGGCTCTTCTCTTTCCAATCCATCCATATGTATTTCTATCATTTTTTTCTTATCTTGTTTCCTAATTTCCAGCCTCATGTATTAAAATAAAATTCCTTATTTTAGTCTTCTTTATATTCTTCCAGCCATCTTTCTTTGTTTTTAATTTTTTGTAATCTTCCTTTTCCATTTCACCTTACACACATTTCTTTGTTTTATCTTTTCTTGTTTTATTTTTTTTTGCATGTCTTCATTTTTCCTTGTCCGTTTTTTTTTCTGTAGAGGTCAACTGCCTGTACCATGCAGCTATATAGGTCATTCCCCTCTTGGTGTTTAGTCTACTGGGATAGGGTTAATTGTTTCCCTTAATATAAGAAACCGCGGGATGGACATTGCCAACACTGTA
Organism: Heliocidaris erythrogramma; assembly: GCA_025617745.1. Classification (NCBI taxonomy): domain Eukaryota; kingdom Metazoa; phylum Echinodermata; class Echinoidea; order Camarodonta; family Echinometridae; genus Heliocidaris; species Heliocidaris erythrogramma. The sequence continues at coordinate 37,237,611 of CM046860.1, forward strand.
AAAAATTACTGCAGGAAGTAGGCCTATAGTAAATTACATGACCCGGCTGCACAGTAAATACTGTATCATTTACAGTTATATACTGCTTTTTACAGTTTAACTGTAAAATAAACAGTACAACACCGTGAAAAATACAGTAATTTACTGTGCAGCGGGTTGCCAGTAATTTACTGTAAATTCCTACAGCAATTTTTTACAGTGAAGGACATGTATAAACAAACCCCAGTATACTGGGAACTGGACAGGAAGCTCCTATTGTGTAGTTTGCAGGTACAAACTCTAGTCAGTTGTAAATACATATAGAAGTGTCTGAAATGTGAGACTATGGACTGTGAGCTTGTATAAAGGACCAACATTTTAGTGTCTGAAGCTGTCGATCACTTAATACCAACACCCAGTAACAAAGGCTAGATCTCTTCTACCTGCATAGTCAACTTTAGAAAATGACTGCCTTATACTTACTCCAGGTGTAAATATCGAATCCTTTTTTGTGAAATAAAGTGGGTGAGTTCATTATTCTTTTTCTCTATTACGTACCATTTTGTAATATAAACAGTGTTAATTTGTACGCAGGTTACACCTTGATCATATGTATTATACAGTAGATCTTTATTAATTTCATTCAATATTATTACTCAATTACAAACTGGAATAACGTTTATTTTACTGGAAATCCTTAGGCAAGATAAGTATACATAAGTGCCTAAGGATTTACCATTCGTATCCGTAGGCAGGTTCTAACAGGTTATGGTCCACCCAATCAAATGGGTCTTTTTTCCACTGACAATTTTACCTCTGACATTTTGACTTCTGACATTTTTACCTCATTTTCGTAATACACATACATATATGCAAGAGTGATTTTGTCAATTTATCATTGAATGTCAGTTTCACTTTTCATCTTCAATTTCATCATCATCATGATCATTATATTTTTTTATCTCAACATCTTTCTTTTGCTCAACATTTTACGTGATCTTCAGTATAAATCATTTTTTTAGCATGATCATAATTTTGGTTTTTTTTTAAATCTTCGTTTTACATCTCTATTTTTTTTAACATTCAATTTGAAATACAGTGCAAGATATGTAATTTTCAATGGACACTTTACAGATTTAATTTGAATGCTCCTATTATGAACTTGTGTGCCCATATGCGAGTTTGAATATTCGGAATGAGCTGGCGACAGGTGGAGACGAAGTTGAATATCCATTGCCGAAAATGTATGCACATTCAATGAATTGGAATGTACAAATGTGAAATCGGTTGCCACATTGGTTAATTTGAACGACAAAAAACGAATTTGAATGACGATTATTTCCATGCATTAGCGTATTTGACGAAAATGAATGCTTCTAATATGGAATTGAATGACAAAACAATGAAATTGGCCGGGAAAACCTATAATATATGAAATTTAATCGGAATTAAGCGGAAAGGTGTTAAAATTATCCTTAAATAGGCATGAATCTGTGACACTTTTAAGGCTATATCTCAAAAAATTGTTCATCCAGAGGCAGGAGAATTTCAGAATGAAATCGAAATTAATTTCATTAAAACTACACAATTAACAATCACTTTCTGTGTTTCTCGATTCATGAATATAACTGCGCATCGTAAACATTCAAATGTCAATACATCTCTAAATTTTTCCTGTTTACTTTGGCGGCATCAGACATCGACGTCGTAGAATAAAGGCAGTTTATTAATTCAATTGTACATCCTTTATAATCTACCAGGGGTTTGCTTTGATTATCGTTAGTTGAAACTCCATCTGTTTGAACCTCCTTGATCCTATCGATACCACTCAAACAGTGTCAAATCAAGCTCTTTTGTTTAATACTAAATTTATCACAGCACTACACATAACTCTGGAATTATAGCCAATTCTATGAATTTTGGTAAATAAATATTTTCTGTGGAATTGCCCAAATGTAAATTTAAACTCGAAAAATTATACGGGAGAATAAACCTCAAACGCATTCACTGAGGTTGATATTTCGGTACAAAGGTTGATCTTCGATAAAGAGAACGAAAATTTTAGTTTGAGCAGGAGGTGGTGGAGTAATTTGCAGTTACGAACTTGTGGTTTTATCTTTTGATCATTATATATTATACAGAAGCAGGCCCATGTTACAAATATCTTTAATGATGGAAAGCAATAACTATATAAAAACACATATTTTTACATGATGCCATGCATGTCAAATTAAATTCCAATCAATATATGTCACCTCACAGAAACTGACTGAAAGTTTTATCTATTCATTTTCTTAGCTGTATGCCGATCTCCTTCATGCTTTTACAAAGCAATGCCTGTCGACTCAGAATTTACAGGGGCATCCACTTCTATTTCGGAGCACATTGAAGGCCGAGGCTCACCAAAGGAAGTGGTTTTCTCTATTGAGATACACGTGACGTCAGAAGGTCGTTGGGTATTGCACACTTCACTTGATGACGCCCAGAGATCGGAACTCCTCCGCGCAGATGGTAAATCACGTAGCAGACGCATTCGAATTGTCCTCAGTTTATCTCTCACCTCTGGCTGCCTGATGCCGAAGAGAAGGAAGACAAAGACTCCCTGAAGAGAATTAAAGACGGCAAACAAGGCGTTGAATGTCACGCGACCGTCGCCTATAGCCAGGAACCCGAAAGACCAGGTGAGCCCAAGCAGCGTGCCGATCGCAACAGCGTTTTGGGCGCGGCGAATTGTCTCTATCCGGGCAGTGGCAGAGCTCTGTTTCTTAGACATCCCCGTGCTGGTCGTCGAGAAAGTCTTCCTTCCGCAGGTGAGCTTGTAGATAACGATGGCAAAGACGATGCCATTGAAAGTGAGGATGAGTCCGATGGGAAGCATTAGCCCAAAGTATAAAGAAGAGCCAGGTCGAATGAAACAGCTGAAAGCAAAAGGGAAAAACATGGAATACCTCTCATAAATCTGGAAAGATCAAAGCTCGTCCAGTATCACTATGGAATTACAAGGGCAATAAAACTAAAGCGCAACATTACAGTCATCTTATTAACTTTTAAGCATAGCAATTGATTCATCTCCCCCCCCCCCCCCAAAAAAAAAAAAAAAATAAATAAATAAAAATAAAATAAATAAAAATGAAATATATATATACAAAAAAAAAAATAAAATATATAAATAAATAAATAAATAATAAATAAGAAAATTAATAAAATAAAATAAAATAAATAAAATAAAACATAAAATATAAAAAATTAAAATAAATAAATAAATGATACATGAAAGTCTGTCCTGGTGTAGGCCTACTACTGTCTGATTGAATATCACGATGACTCTTTTAAAGGTGCATCTGACTCAAAGTGATTAGTTTCTTACCTAGGGAAATTATGTAGAATGATGTAACATATTTGGGAAACAATATCATGATACATTATTAGCAAACCAGCTTCTGTATCTGTGCATACCGGGTGGGGTGGGGTGGGGTGGTGGTTGGGTTAAACGTCCCTATGTGGTCATAAATGCATGTCATGCATCTCTGTGGTTTTGACTTTCTCATATCACAACTTTTTTTGAAGTGTTTATGTAACTACTGGAACATAGTATAAAATCAGGATAAAAGATAGATCGAACAGGGCTTGGAACAGAACTCTTCAAATTTTTTGCTATATCAGGCCACGTGACTGCTTAACATCTGACTGTTGAAATACAAATAAATGCCTTCACCATTTTCTTACTATTCAGAGTTTTGGTATGATGTCCATTTGCTGGCAACTGTTGCTATGACGACCATCAATGGAATGCCTGCAAGATATGTTTTGGGTGTAAAGAGTATCAGGTTTGAAGGAGAAGGAAGAAATGGGAAACAATTAAGTTGAAAACAAAGATTATGTATGCACGATGTCTGGAGCAGCAGTCCAGGGTCAGCGTGATTTGAAGGGGAGGGAAAGGGGATGGGAGACGTCTCTTCCTAGAAACTGTTCCCCCCCCCCCCGAAATTTAGAAAATCGCCAAAATATTACAATATCCCTCGCTAAAAGTGAAATGTATTTTTCAAGGGCGTCCTAGAATGCAAAGTTTATATCAAAAGCAGCATAATCTTGTAGGTGTACTGTATCCTTACAGACCCTTTTCATCTTGGCTATAATTTCCTCGACATTTTTTCCCCATTTTTTGTCTTCCCTTATGTATTTCTTTCATTTGTTGGTCTCGTGGGCTGTCGGTCTGGTGGACCTTATAGAACTTTCTTCTTTTCTATTATGTTCTGATTTATTTCTTTATTTTGTCAGTCTCGTGGGTTGCTGGTCTAGGGGGACTGTCGGTCTAGTGAACCTACTGTTAATGTCGGTCTCGTGGGTCGTTTGTTTCGTGGGCTGTCGGTCTAGGGAACCTACTGTTAATGTCGGCCTCGTGGATCGTTTTTCTCGTGGGCTGTCGGTTTAGTGAACCTTTCGTTAATGTCAGTCATGTCGGTCTTGTGGGCTACCGGTCTACTGAATGGTACTATTTGTCTCCTTTTTCCGGGGGAAGCTATGTGTTGAGCCATCAGAAAATTTAATGAAAACATCGAGTGAATTTATACCAAGTTTACTAAAAAAAAAAAAAAAAAAAAAAAAAAATCGAATTTTTTATGAGACTTCGGCATCTCCTCAAATTTAATTATGGGGAGAGCACAAAAAAAATGTGAACGAAGCAATTTTTCTTTTAACAATAACTCCCTTTCTCCTTGCCTGAAACTTTTAAATTTTCTATGGCAAACATTTAAAAAGATATTTCTGGCAATGCAGCCAATGGCAATTCCTGCTTAAAAATTAGATACGAACTTTAACTTACCCCATCCAATCAAGGAACATTTTAATATTAACTTCGGTATATAGACATTCATGACTCTGACGAACGCTAGGTACATGCTAAAGGCTTCTATACCCATCCAAGCAAGAGACGCAAGACAGAAGTAATGTAATAGGACAGCGACTACTGTACAGCCAAATCCCCAGGTCGGTCGGTCTATACCGATGAGGAAAGTAACGTAGAGAGCGAGCAGGGCGAAACTGATATTGATGAGGATCTGTTGCGGTTGTTTCATTCGCAGTTTTCTGCAAAGCAAAGACGATGCCAGTGATTATAATGATTATTTTGTGCAAGACGCACCCTCGTGAAAGTGATGGTAGGAGAATTATTTTTAAAACAGTTTGTTGTTAAATGCAGGAAATAAACAGAATTTCATCCATGTCATTTTTATATCAAGATAATTTTAAAGTTTCTGTTGCAATCCGTTTCGATAGATTCAGGCCAAATGTTATGTGGAAATAATACATGAATAATGATTAAATATAGCTATTTATTTTCCACCCTCAATTTTATTTATTTTTCCTGTTATGACAGTATTACTACAAAGATGTGACTACATGTATGTTTAACTCTCCTAAATCTCCTGATATTAACCCTATACAAATCGAAGTGAATAATCTATAGTACGTATTTATGTCAAGTGGAATCTACAAAGTTTTATATAGAGACTGAATAAAGGTTTTCAATCATATCAATGAAATTGGAAATGAAATACCCCCAGATATCACTGATCTTAAGTAAAGTAAAAGGTCTAAACAAAAACAATCGGGTACAAGTATATAAAACATTTTTTATCAGTCTAACACCTTAAACCTTAAAGATAGAATTCAATGCAGTAATACCCGGAATAATACATGTGTCTTTTCATGAACTCTTCATTTGATTGAAACTTCAAATTTAATTTAGATAATTTCAAAACAATAGGTTTTTTTCTTCAAATTGTATGTCTTTCAGGATAACTTGAAGATTTGATTTTGAGACACAAATTGCGAATTAATTTCAAGATTGTGGTGTGAACCTACAAAAGCGAAAAGTTTTTAAACATATAGAAATATAGAAATATAAAAATTTTAGAAGAAATAATAAGTAATAAAGCAAGATGAAGGACGTCGTGCTAAAAGCTTTTATTAAAATTGTGATAAAACAGGGTATGTATTAAATTAGCCATACATAAAAGCTCAAAATGAAAAATAATTACATGTTTTTTTAGTCAGCGGGGACAAAATAAATATTGCTTACCTGAAACCCAAAAGAATGCTGAGTGTCAATACCAGACAGACAATGGAGGCGATGCAACCGATACGACTGATCATATCAATAACTTGAGATTCGATATTCCCTTTGAAATCCTGCAGATTTATGGTTTAGATTAAAATTTGATATAGTTTTCTACTTGCCAAATGAAAAGGACATACATCATGGTACCTAAGGGCCAACATATATTTAATATTAAGCCAAGTATGTAAATGGTTGCTGTATTCTTAAAGGAAATTTTGATAGAAGGTCTGAGTTAATCGGCAGGTCCACAAAAAGTGACTCCTTTCATCCAAGTCATATTCATGACCTGAACAGTGTCTAAATATATAATGAGGAAGATCAGTTCGGAACACCTCTTTTGTTCAGGCTCTAACTGCTCTAAATCTGCATAAAATTGGACGTTTTTAGTATCAAAGTAAAGGAGAAGAACCAAATGTTTATTTTCTGTATTTCATTCTAATGACAAAATGTGTAAAGTTGAGCTTGAAATTTTGGATTTCAAAATTGGCAAGAAAATAAAATTGTCACCTTTGAAAAAATGGTTATTTTGCCATTCTTTTAATTTGAGCCCAAATGATTTTTACATCATATCAAAGCTGGAGAACTATGCTTCATGAGGCCTTATTTATTTAGCCAATCAGAAACTGGATTTCGAGCTTTTTAGAAAATCAAGATATCTCGTCCTGTACCTGTGTGTTCTTGGCCCGACTAAATGGTGCCCCATATCAAGAATGGTATTTTGTGAAAATATAAACTTTCAGCTTTACTGTGATATAAATTCTATTTGGGCTCAGATAGTTTTGCACAATTATCAAGAGAAATGAGTGGACAAAAATTGTATTTCGAAGCATCTTTTTCTCCGTAAATTTCGCTTTTTTCCCAATCTGCTCTAAAAAAAATTAAAAGTGTAATTTGTGCTCTTTTCAATTGTATAATAATAAGAAAAAACTTCACTAAATGATAAAGTGGTTAAAGACCCTGAAAGGAGTGAATACAACCATACATGCATAGAAAGCTGCTGGTTCATAGAATACAAATATACAAAAATATATGATATATATCCTTCCATTATATCGAAAAACTGAAATTAAAATCAAAACTGACCGCCCCTCCCAAATCCGTCGGGATCGACCAGCCCCACATCGCCTGGAAATGATGACGTCATACTGTGTAGAAAGAGCAGTGTCGCAATCACACTTCCTGTTTTCCCCACCGGTATACTGTGTGACTACTGAAGTTTGTTGTTATAAGTTCGGAGAAGTTGTTTGCATTTTTGTTTTTAGAAATAGTTACAGGGATGGCTGCCTCAGTTGTCAGGGAAGAAGGTGAACCTGATCAAGACGACTTGGTTATGGAATTTGAAACTGAAAGTGTTGAAATTGACAGTGAAAATGACAGTGTCAGTCAGCGACAGCCAGAGCAGTCGTAGTAGTAGTAGCGATACAGACGACAGCGAGGCCAGTACTGCGGAGAACACCGGCGTCTCGTCGAATGGGATTACGAGCCCTTAGTTTTACCCCGTGGTGTGACTGTGAGCCTGGGCAAAATATTGGCGATTGCAGGGCCAGCCCACGAAAATCGACTGCATGAAAATGTCGATGATTGGTAAGACTTATTGTCCATTTTTTGTGCATTCTATTCTAGCCTATTTCAAAATTTCATTTTTAGAAAGACTCACTCAGTCCTGACTGACAATCAGAGTTAGTTAGAAGTTGTTGTATTGTAGCCTTCAAAGTTCAATTCGCAAGTCATTCAATATTTTTGCCTCAATTTCACTGCACTGTAATCACTATTATTGGCTATATTAGCTAATATGCCCAGTAATCCTTATTGGCATACGAGTGGAGGTATAAAGCCTTAGTTTAGTGCACGCTTTGTGGTTAGAAAGATGTGTGGTTAGAGTATTTTAATTCTGAACTGCACTGACGTAAGGGCACGGGTTCGATTCCCGCTCTTCTTGGCTGATATTTTTTCGGCTATGAATTGTTCATGACAGCGTTTATTCCATTGTAACAAATTCAACAATTCAAAATTTAAAAAAGTAGAAATCAAAAATAAAGATAAAGAAAAATAAATTTAAAAATAAGATAAATTAAATTTTACTATAGCAAACGTTGATTATAATTTTGGAAATGATTCCCTGAATCTGACCCTACTGACAATGACCAACTTTGTTCAGTTGGATTTATGAATCATTTAAAAAAAATTATAAATGAATTGTAATAAATTATTGGTTTCACACGAAATCATTGTAAATATCAATCTTACCAAAAATTGTTTTTGTTTTGTTTTGATTTACAGGAAGTACAGGAAAGTGGTGAGGTGGTGCTGGAGCTGGCTTGGCAAAGATGTAAGGGTGCAACTGCCTGCATGCATCCACACTACAATTATGGAAGCATATCCAGATGGAGGGGATCGATACAAAGGCACCATCCTACGTCGATTAAGATAAGGATAATCGCCAGAACAAAAACTAGTTTAGCTTGCTTATCAATGAATGAACTGGATTATTTATTTTAGCAGACATTTCCTCCTGAAAACTTGAGCCACAATATGATGTGTAATGTTATCAGCATTATATTTTCTGAAACTAGTACAGTCACACCTGCTTTAGCGACCACCTCTATAGAAAGGCCACCTGCTCATAAAGACCACTTTTCTTGTCTCCCTTGAGTGGTCTTTACAGACAGGTTTCACTGTACATGTATGTGATTGACTGATTGCATAAAGTCATTGCAATGTTGAATGGAATTGTTTTCATTCACATATTCTGTACATGAGCGCAAAAATGGAGACATTTGGAAGTAATGATTGTTCTATAAATAGGTTTAGCTCATCATAGGAAAGATTATTGATGAAAAATGTCCATCTGTGACACTACTGATGTATACTGATAGTGAAGTCTACAAAAGTAACTAACATTTAATCAAGAAAAAAAGTCTGGGCACAGGTATATGAATTTGATGCTTATTGTACATGTTTGAATTTCAACCTGAGTATAACACAATTATATTCAACATCTAAAAGTAATTTCTTGATCAGCCAAACATGTGAACTTTGCATGTGAGGAAGAATGTTTGAATCTACATGTATATAAACTAGCAAGCCTAAAAAGAAATTGTCATGTCTCCTCATTATGTACCCTGTAATACCAGTTGTTTTAATGTTACAAGACGGGCATTATTTTTAGAAGTTTGAGCATAGGTAAAGAGATGTTGTATATATATTTTTTTTTATAATTTGAACTTGAGAAAATTGTAGAGTGAACATCGTGAGTGGAAAGAGCAAGAGAAATGGAAAGGTTGAGAAAGACAAATGGAATGTTGAGAAAGGGAGATACAGTTGTAGAAATAGAAAGGGCAATTGGTAGAAAGAGAAAGATAAAAGTATGGAGACAACAAAGATACAGAGAGTAAGATAAGGAATTTTCTGATGGTAAAATTGGGTGTGTATGATTAATATTACTCATAATAAAATCAAAGCAATCAATTTCTTTTCACAGAATTCCCGCCTTCCAAATTGAAAAGGCAATTGTCTACTTAAACTTGACCAATATACAAAATACATGTACAGTTGAATCTGCACAATTCAAATCTCTCGGGAGCACAGAAATCAGTTCGACTTGGAAGAAATTGGACTTGGGAAATGTAAATAACACATTTTACATATTCTGGTCTGAAAAAAAAATGCTTCGAATTTGGAGATTATTTGACTTACGGAATGTTGACTTATGCAGACTCTAATATCACAATAAAAAATACATTTGGGGAAAAAATACAACATAACATTATCTGTCTAGAAACAGATTTCTGTGGACCAATGAGATATGACCCAGAAAAGTGAAATGTTCCTTCTGTTTCTCTCCCTCACTTCCCATCTTGCTCTCTTTCTCCCTCTTCCACCCTAACTTTCCTTCTGTCTATCCCATTTCTCTTTCTCCCCTCTTCCACCCTAACTTTCCTTCTATCTCTCTATTTCTCTTTCTCCCTCTTCCACCCTGGCCCTCTCTTCCTATTTCTTTCTCCCTCTTCCACCTTCCCCTCCCATTTCTCTTTCTCCCTCTTCCATCCTCCCCCTTCCTGCCTCTATCTCCCCATTCATCTTTCTCCTTCCTAGTTTCCCACCGCTTTATCTCTCTTTCTTTCTCTATCTCTTGTTTCACATCAATTTCCATCCTAAAGATAAGCTTTCTACTAGACATAGAAAAAGAAACGCACATACAGTGTAATTCTTTTGGGTATCCATTCCTGATTTTTCCTCTTTACTCAAACTATTGTTACATTGATAGAATTAAAAAAAAATCACTGTACTTTTCTGGATAGCTAAGTAACCTGAGATTTCTCTTCAAATGTGAGTTTCAGAACCCACACATTTCACTGTTTTATAACCTAGTTATGTATCAGAAGTCTGATTTATCAAAGTAAAAAAAATGGTACTAAATAAACATTCTATAATCACATCGTAAAATATCTAGACACTTTTCATAGTTCAAATGTTGCAGAAATTCTTTATCAGGCAAAATTTTTTCAAAAAATATCAAGTACAAGTACATGTATTTACCTGATCAACTTATTTTTTGTGTACCATGTAGTTTTTGTTATGCTAGCATGCATGAAGTTCTCAAGTTACTAGTACTCTACACTCACCTGCTTTGTTTACTTGCATAATTATAAATGATCCAATGCGTAATGATAGAAAAGTCTTAGGGTCTATGAAAAACATATATTATTCTGAAAGAAAATCTTGTTCAATGAGTTATCATCTACATGTATTGATGGTGAATGTGGTGATGTGTTCACATTCAAAATGGTGTTCCTCAAAAGCCTGGACAGCTTTATCCTTGTTGGGGTGCTGATACGACGCACTTCGAGATGGTTTGGGCTGCAGCTCTTCCATGTCATCTCTGATCTGTTGCTTGTTCTCCACCAGATCTAGAACAACTCTCATTAGAGCTATCACATAATCTGCAAGATATTATAAAATACAAAACTATAGCTTGAAACTTATTCCACAGATGCCAACGTTTTTACCAAAAGAAAAAAAAAGAGAGGATAGGGGGAAAAAAAGAATACCAAGCACACTATGTATTCTCATGGTTGTGGGTGAACAATCTTCATATAATGTCAATGGCATGCACATGGTCTGTGCTGGATAGCTAACTAGCGCACTGACCATAGCTCAATACATACTTCTTCCTGTTGAGCGACCGTAATCAACAAGTTGATTCCGGTCGCAATTGTTCACCCACAATCATGAGAATACCTAGTGTGCCAATTATTGATTGCTATTCAATGATTTTGGAAGGTTTGTGGAAGTTTAAATATTTCTTTGTGATTTCACAGATTATTTTAATTTCCATTGTATTATATACATAATTTCATGACCCTATGTGGTATTATCATATTTCATTATTTTAATATTAATCGTATTGGTTGGCATCCCTGTGATTCAGAAGGTATACAACAAATATACAGTTGTATGTACATTATTGTGCTGTCTACTAAAAACATTCCAGTGTGCATGATTTCTATATAAAAAGTTTTGTAATTTTTTCTACTAAAGAGGGGGGGGGGGGGGGGGGGATTTCAAGCTGCAAGTTATGCTTCATTTTACAATGACTTGAATATGAAAAGCCACAAAACAGACAGAAATGCACTGCCTCTTCAGTAGAGCAAATACATGTACTCTTAATTCAAAGCATATTTTTGCCTCTTTGAAGTAATAAATTAGGTTCAAAGCTTGAGGAAACTTTGCGCATTCCATCTGGCAATCTGTATTCAAGTTATCAAAGTTATTCATAACTAATAAATAAATTTATGACTAATCGGTCATAATGTCATATTACTATTAGCTGGAATTTTAAAGAAATCTTAAAAGATTTATATGCCAGAGCATATTATGGCTAAAAAATGAAAATTTTCACTGGACACACAGCCACTTACCATATGTGCAAGCAGTGAGGACTCTCTCCACAGTATAACCTCCTTCCTTAGAGCGTGGATACTTCATCTTGTACACTGGATTCCCTTCACTGGTAGCTTGTGATCTATCTCAGTTCTCATTCCAATGGGCACATGTCCTGACCCTCCAGGAACATCCTCTCCTTTATCACATTTAGACATATATTTGCGATCTAATAAGAAAATAATATACCATTGTCCAAGTCAATTTAAATAGGAACAAATATGAAATTAATATTGACCAAAAATTAGGTGGAGACAACATAGTCAGTGGAACAACCAACGGTACGGAAATGACAGAGAATAAAGCTTTTTTGCTCTAAGCCATAGGCCTATGACATTAACATGATGTGACAGCCAGGCACTCTGTCTGCAGTGCACGTATCACACAACAAAAGTAAAAGTACAAAACACATCACAGTAACAATATCATGTCATTAGGCCTAGATATAAGCAGAACAGAGACTAATTGTCCTAATTACATTTTGAATATCTGGTCGATAATTTTAGAGGAACAATATCAACTCCCAATATGAGGGAATTGCAACTCGATATTTAAAACGCAAACTTTATAATAGATCGCCATGAATGATGAATGTAAACCAATGCCAGAGGCAGAGCTGGCGGCAAGGCGCGACGCTCAGTACAGCCAGCCGGCCCTGTCCCGACCGCTACTCACAGCAACCTCGATCTCAAAGCAAGAACAGCATAGAGTAGGTGGTGCAGACGCGGGGGCAGATCGACGCACGGTCTGTGAATTTATTTCGGCATTAATATCATGTTTTTATTATTTCTATCACAGCGTGAAGTGAATTTAAATAGTGAACATCCTTTTACTAAAGAAATGCATTTAAAAACAAACTAGAACTAGATTTATTCCCTATTTTGATAGTATAAAAATACAATAGATTACATACCGTACTTGCATGCAGACTGGGGAGAGCGAGAATTCTACACAATGTGACGTCATCACTAGCTCACGGAATCCGGACTCGAAAAACAAATTTCTCCGGTGGCCATTTACCAAGCCCCCGCTTCAAAGATTTCTGATGTTGTTACTCCTTTCACAGTCATTGACATCTCAATCGGTTTGTATTTTGTTGTTCCATAAGTCGAATGCTCTACATTGATATATAATTTGTCTTATTTATTTTCTGCTCCGGTCGGGGTCTTTAACTTCTTCCAGAAAGAAAATCTCAAGATTAATGAGATTTTACAGGATGAAAGATTTGGCCACGAGAGGATCTGGATGAATCCTGCTTGTTCGCTCATTAGGATACAGACCTGCCGACTGACTGGTCTTAATAGACCTGTTTACTAAGTTATTCAAATTTTACGCATACTTTTGAAACAAAGGTTGTTCTTGACAACCAGAAAGCTTGCCAGAGGCTTGTCAGACATAGCAACAAGTAATGTATGCAAAATTTGAATCACTTAGTAAACAGGTCTATTGTTTGAGAAATGTAAATGGCTGTCACATTTGTCTGATAACGATAACAATAACGATGACGATAAAAGTGGTCACACATGACCGATAAAATCGGAGTTCTGTCAATAAAGCACGACGGACGCTGCCCACATGATTCTTCTGAACTAACGTCACCTCGAAAGAGCACAAACCACTGACTCTAAGAAGATTTCGGTGAGTTCTGTCCTGAAAAAAAAGGTTGTCGAGCGATTCCACCGAGAAGATAAACATGGAGCTGCGGTTCCTTACCATATATCTGAGAAATTTGACTTACCACAAAGAATTCCTATTCATTTTTCAATTCCCACATTAACAAAGCTTGGGCAATTAGGAAACGATTTTATTATCATGTTTATCGTCATCGTTATCGGACAAAATATGTTAAGGATAAAGTTGAGTTCTGGTCATGCGATTACGTAGTCCACTGCCTGGACTGTCTCCGTGTATCGCGCGATCGCGATCCTATTACACCCTCAACGCTAACACAATAGCTAGTCCTTTATCCCACCGATCTCCACCCTCGCAGACGGGTGAAATTTTGGGGATCGCGCGATTAGTAGAGTCTCGCTCCAGGGGCGGATACAGGATTTTCACAAGGGGGGGGGGGGGGCACACTGAGGAAACCTTCGTTTGACGAAAGCCAAACGGCCATCTAGGGGGTCCGGGGGATACTTTGTCAGACAAAATGGGGTGGGGGCGCACGCCCCTTGCGCCCCCTCTGGATCCGCGCCTGCGCTCTATGTGGGATATGAGTGTAGAGAAAGAGCAGCGTAGCCTGGGAATAAACCAAATATAAAAAACGGATAGAATTTATAGACTAGCGATTACGTTGTGAAACAAACTGTCTGGAAGCAATTGGAAAGGTCGATCATGTCTAAATAAGGATTGGTGTATACTGTGAGGTTTGGGAATCATCAAAATGATTAGTAATCAACCCAAACTCGATCAAAAGCACATGCATCGCACACAGAAATGGGTATATGGGACTGCACACAGATGTGGCATGAATGTTCGGCCAGAACAATTCAGCTATATTTCGTCATATTTCGAATATGAGGCCATTTGAGGAGAAATCCTTTTCAGGGGACATTTCTACTATGATGTTCTTCCAATTGACATAAAAGAAATGAGAAAGCTCACAAACTGTCACCTTTCACAAAACTCAACCTTTCCTTTAAGAGAATTTGAAAACGATTTGGGAGGAGGAGGAACGTTGTTAAAGTAAGATAGAACATATGGCTTGTCAATCTCATTCACATTCCTACAATTTGAGAAAACCGTTTACGCCTTATTTTCATGATTTTTACGGGTCTTTTTAATCTAATAAGTCGTAAAAGTAGTTGATTTTTCATTACTATGTCTTAGAATAGTGAAAGCGCACTTTCAGTGTAACGAAAATACAAACAATAGTAACGAAGATAATACCAAATTAATGATAATAATAATAATAATAGTGATAATAATGATAATAATAATAATAATAATTGTAATAATGAGGAGGAGGAAAAAAGAAGATGATGAGGACACGTACCAAAAGAACAGCGAAGCTTGTGAGATGATTGCACCGACAATGCACCATGTCTGCATCCCTAATATTGTCTGTTGTACACCCTTCGTCGGACCATCCCGCCGTGGCGTTTTCCCAATATACACATCTAGGTGTTAAATTGGTGTTATTGCCCCTTTCAAGCAAACTCTGATGCAGTGGGTATTTGACAAAGCAAAACACGTCATTTTGTTGCAAACTCAATTCAAACAATAATTCGGTTTTCCTTCTCTGTTCCGACTTATTTGCACTACACGAGTCATTTTCTTAATTACATTTTCTTTTTCGAACGTAACAACAATGATATATGTATGATTGTTTCAAATAAGCAAAGATATTCTCACTGCGATATCATAGGGCTAATGTCGTCATCCACTGTGTAAGCACATTCCTTAACGGGGTTTGCAATGAGCTTTATGACCCCACATTCTGTTGGAATTTTCCTTCGTTATTACCAATGTCTAAAGAGCTTTTATTTTACATCTTGCATCAAAATTTCCTACTTACTGACAGCTGCTTGAGTTAAGTGGTAGTCATGCACATAAAAAAATAATAATTTGAATGCATGAATTTACCTGGTTAACAGGAAATACTAAGACAATGGATTCATTATCAGGAAGGTCTTTGATATCAGCCCCTTCAACGGTCACACTTAAGACAGGAGAAGCAACAACTGACGTCGTCTTTGGCTGAGGATTCTGCCTGCCTCCGGTAGATGTAATACTCGTTGGGGGTGGGGACAATTTGTCATCCTGAAACAATTTAGGCGAATTCACTAGAAAGACACTGAGAGATACTGCCTTGCTGCCACCTAAGATACAAACACATTTTAAAATGCAACTCTATTACTACTGAACCAAAAATGAAGTCTACACAAAAACTCCTTCGCATTAGTAAGACTAGTTCACGATGAGCTGTCTACTACCTCTCTATACAAAGTCTGTCATTAAGTTTGAAAAAAAAATGTTTTAAAAGATTTATAGGATTCCAGCAAACAGGAAATAAGATTGAAACTTCTTTCAATAAGTGTTCTAATATTGCTTAATTATTATCAAAATCTATCTGCATAAGACATAGTCTGCCATCGATTTTTTTCAGAGGAATTTTAGTTTCACTATCTGACCAAATCGAGGATGTCGGTCATCTCTGTCAGCGCCTAAGTGCACCATATTGCAATCTCACAACGGTTCATACTCATCCATACTAAAATGGCTGTCCGTTTGGCATGTTTGGTTTTGTATAATTATGCAGATCGCACAGGGATGTAAATTATGAATTGTCATTTGTTAATTATTGCAAGGCACTCAGTATATAGTGTGCGGTTGGTATGTGCCGCCGAGAAGACCCCCATTTTTACACTCAAATTTCCAATCTAAGGCATACCATTTTTGTTGTTAAGAAAAAGAAGAGAGAATACCGTTCCAAAGCACCGCTTTTATTTCATTCCGCTGTTCCGGTCGCTATGGCCCGCCCGCGTCTTTTTTTTTTGTAACCAAGCCTAGGCAGATTTCGCATTTTTTCATGAATATTCATGACGCCGGGAAACGGTTCCGATTGGTCTTCATGAAAGCACGGTCGCCGGTGGGGGAAAAAAGTCCCTGGCCTGCACGCACGTACGCATATTATGATCGTATGTGTTCAACGTGTAGGCGCCTAGCCTACGTTTTTGCACTGAATCTATTATCGATCTAAGTTAGATCTTAATATAAGAGTTAGAATTGCCTCCACGTATCCCTCAAAATGCTGGCCTAATAATAGACGTGTGGTAGACCCAACTTCAAAATGGAATCGGAATGTGATGGTGTGATATCATCAAATTTGCAGGTATGTCTAGCCAAGACTCTAGATCTACTCTAACTAGACCAATTTTGTTACAATTTTCAATTTCAGTTAGGTTTAGATTAAGTGAATGTTATTTTAAGGTCAATGAGCATGATGAGTTAGACCTAGATCTAATCAGTACTAGTAAATGATTGATGATGGGGGTAGGCCCTAGATCTACATCTAGATGATTTTAGATCTACCTACAATAACTAGTTACGCACTTTGTTTTCATCAGCTAAAAGGTCACCAAAATAATTTGTTTTGGTACTAACGTTAGTAGGCCTACTACTATTGGAACGTTAGTAGTAGTCTGCTTCTTTCAGTCCTGAAGACTCTTGCAGTTCTTCTAACTCAGGGCAATGTGCGTTACAGGAGCAGGGTGCAAGTGCTAATTACAGTGTGCATGCAAGGAAATTTAATTTCTAACGTGAACAGTAAGACTCTAACTTTGTTAGACCTAGCCCAGACTAGAGTCTGTGTCTTGATTCTGCATATTGTTGTAAAGTTCATTTGTGGAGAACATTACGATAGGCAATTGTCAATATACGCATAGCCTAGGCCTAGACCTATTTTCAGAGTAATGCCAGTGGCAGTGTCAATTTTGGTCGGAAAAGGAGGGTGTCCTCAAAAGAGCTAATTACTAAATTAGATCTACGCACATGCAATAAATTAATGCAAAACTTGATTTTGAAATTGACTGCTCAATCCAATTTTTTACGTGTCACAATGCATAGGTGGGGTGAATATGTTGAGAATTAAACAGTACATACATGAACGTAGGCTAGGCGCCTACACGTTGAACACACACGATCGAAATATAGCGCTGCACGTAATATGCGTACGTACGTGCAGGCCAGCGATTTATTCCCCCCACCGACCGTGCTTTCATGAAGACCAATCGGAACCGTTTCCCGACCCTGCGTCATGAATATTCATGAAAAAATGCGAAATCTGCCTAGGCTTGGTTACAAAAAAAAAAGACGCGGCCCGCCCCGGTCGCGAATTCTTTTTTCCTGTACCTTTGGGGCTATCCGATATGAATATTCATGAAAGAGACTACAAGTATCGGACTTGTATTTTCTTATTCAGTTTCACCTTATTTTTAAATCAGCAAAAGAAAATTTCGTGCCGCTTACGAAAAGAAAATTTTGTCAATGATAAACTCCTAAATCCTAACCCTGATCCTGACAAGACTCGAACTGCGAATTCGGTTCGCTCATTTTATCACATCCCTACAATGTTTTTAAAATTAATATTCATGCCGGCTAGTCTTGACGGAATAAACCGTATTGTCACCCCTCTTGACTAGAGTACCTTTACATAGAGAGTAGCGAAAAGTCAGACTTCCATGTCGTTACTCTCTATTTAAAGGTACTCTACTTTTGACCAGTTCCGTATATAGAGAGAGTCTGGCCAACTCGGTTTCAGTTGGGTAGCAACATGGCGTATATTCCTTTGTTATGTAAGCTTGCAACAAAGGAATATGCGCCATGTTGTTACCCAACTGGAGCCGAGTTGACCAGACTCTATCTATATAGGGCACACATAAGTAATTCATCCGCTCGCAATGCATGCCGGTGAGGCGGAGCAAAGATTATTTGAAATTAATTGATTAGAAATATTCATATAAAATCGATTGATTGTCCTCAGTAAATTTAAAAAGCGTAAATGGTGTTTAATAGACATACTCTTTTCAATTTGACACCTTAGCCGAAGTTGGCTAGCTTTTTATTATTTTTAAAGGATTTATTTTATCACTGGTGCACTTCCACTGTTTCTATGTGCAAATGGGCTGAAATTTCGGCTAGCCTTGTTTCAGCCTAAATATCTTTTTTTTGAACGCCGGGAAAGTGCCCAAATTAGGTATTTTATTTGAGAGATATTTATATTTTGTCTCTATTCTGTGAATTTAAACGATTTCTACCGAGGGGTGTTCAAAATATGATTTATAGACAACCTTCGTTATAACACGTGAGTGAATGGGGCCGTGAATTACTTATGTGAGCCCTATACGGCACTGCTTTTGACTAGTGTCCCTGTATAAAGAGTTGCGACATGGACGTTCAACTTTTCTGGAAACAAAATGGCGTTCGAATTCTTTCTATTGAGAACACCCAGGTGCTCATTGGAATTGAATAGAAATGTTACGTAATAGTGGAAACAAAATGGCGTTCAAACCCCCAGTTGTCGTAACTCTTCTATACAGGGACACTACTTTTGACGCTCAAATACTGCCCTCTCTAGTCGGTTGCGCAAGTAATTTAAGTTAAATCATTACTTCTTTCAAATTAACCAGCATGATACTTGTCTCTGTTAAGTGTGTCAAGAATTTGAGACGATTGAACATTTTATTTTATATTGTTCAAAATACGATAAAGAGAGACGTCTCTTAAAGTGACAGTAAATTGGAGCTTCTAATGGTGCCATCTTTCAAAAGGATTTGATAAGTGGTTGTGCCTCTAATTTTCCCATCATGCCCCATTCTAGTTTGTAGAAGCTTAGAATGTATCTGTAGGCAATTTTCCACAGGTGCAACGTCAAAAATAATAGTTTGAAATATAACATGTGCATATTTTCCAAACAGCTGTTTGTCGAAATTCAAAATAAAATGCAATTAATTTTGACATTATCATCTCAATTTACCAGTAACTGTAAGGTGGCGCTGTTCAAGTTTTTAATGCAATTAAAAAAAAAGGATTAAATTGAAAATCCTAATCTGAAAAAATTATTGATGCCTAACCCAATTTGCATTCGTGAATTATTGGGTTATATATATATATGATACTAATCGCTTTAGATAGCGTTTTAAGCTATCATTGATCCTCTTACATAACTGATCTTATAAAGTAATTTGGTAGACATATTTGCTGTTTTTCCATGAACAATTGGAATTAACCCCCTTTTTAATTTCCGATTGATGGCTTGCGTATCTTGATATTGAGGGGAATGAGTACGAATGATCACGATCGACAGCTGCCTAACGTAGGAGATGGGATACTAACATCTTACCATACTAATGATGACCATTAATAACACCATTTTTTACCACAAAAAAGAGAAAAGAAAAGTCGCCCGTGGGCTTTCCGAAGCCTACGCCAAACCTACAAAAGTGACTGGCGCGAATAATCTGAGAGTTTGCGGAGCTCCATCATACCAAGAACCAACCAACCAGAAAGAAAAATAGCCCCCCGGGCAAGGAAGAGAAAAACACTTTATATCAGTGTAGTATTTGTACGGTATACTAAACGCAATAAATGTGATGAAAAGTGTTAATAAAATCTATACATGGCCTTTAACTTGATCATTATACCTTTATATACTTTCCACCTACACGCATTTTCTCTATTTTAAACACACCTGGCACGAAAGGTAGTATCGACTCCGGGAGAGATATTGACGTTACGCCTGCTATATAAGACGGAGCTCCTTCACTGGCTGAAAAATCAATGACGTCATTCCCGACTCCACCTATTGCAGTCCTAATTGGAAACTTTCTCCTCTCGACTTTGATGGCTGCTAGTACAATATTTGATCCCCTGTAATGAGAGAAAACCATTATTGCCAGGATGTGATGCGCAGGTTTAAGTAGGTAGTTGTACAAATAATCCATATGCATGCAGTCTAAATATCTTTAAGATTTGACCTGTTTTAATCATTCGGAGTTAAATGTACTCTAATTATCTGGATTCTAAGATCGCGTTGGAATTTTGAAGACTCATGAATAATTTCTAAAGATGAAAACAGGGGAACATTTGTGAATCCATAAAGTTCAGGCAATGAGACCAATGGCACTGTGCCCTTATACCCTTTCGCGAGTTTAAGGAAGGGGGTGCAGAATCGGCCCATGAGCCTCCCATGGAAACCCCTTAGATGTGAAATTTTCTCGCTACCTCAAATATGCAATTTTCGACGTAGAGGGCAATATTATGCATGGAAATGGTCCGCATCTTCGTGAACTTCACTTCCGGTCCTTGTTGAAATACCACGGCTTATGAATAAAATGAGTGCTAAAATGCTTAATTTTTGGATCGCATGACATAAACCACTCAAATTTTGAAAATGCAACCAATTGTCTCAATAAATCATGATGGTATCTTTTCAAACATGTCGGTTAAAGGGTGTGGTAAGTCGTAATCCATGGGCCTGACCTGTTGGCCTTACTCGGGGAAATTCGGATACAATCAGGTCCAATCGTGCGCTACCGAAGGAATGTTATTGCCGATTCCTCGCGCGATCGTTAACTCGAATCCCTACATACCTAACCGACCAATGAGATTCAAATACTGGAATTATAAAGAACGCGCGATCTTGTTTACTCAAATCTTGGGTCAATGTGCGAACTTTTATTAGCTGCGCACGATAAATTGAAGTCGCTTTGAACTTTGATCCAGAGAAAGGAGCAGCCAACTGTAAAAGCGCCCATAGATTGCGACTTGTCGCTCCCTTTAACCTCAAACTCGAGGATTTTTGTAATAAGCCAGTTCGGGGTTAGCGCATGGTACAAATGACCCCAAATATCCACAGATATTTTAGACATGGAGGGTCCCTTTATGTGCACTTCAGAAAAATAACTCTGGGAGTGATAGAGGTGCCTCATGAATAGCTTTTGTTTCCCCCTTTTAAAAGAATACTTCCACCTGGATCATGGAATGCACATTAGTGCATAATTGAATAATGATTACATGACATTCATGAGCACGTATCGAATATTAGTGTCAGTGGGTTTTAGAATTAGGTACAGATGACCTTTATCTGCTCATGCTCAGATTGCATCTCCGAAATGGCTTATACCTGTGTACATTTTCAATGCAAAAAGACAAACACCCAATCGGGATATTGTCAGCACTGCGCATGCGTGATTTGCATGACAAACGCCATCTGTTGGCGAAATTGCGTATTTGGGGTAGCGAGAATTGTGACCCCCCCCCCCCCATCCGCCCTTTTCATACCTGTAGGTGAAATTGTTGGTGGATGTGTTTTGAATGGCTGCCGTCAGGATGGTGATGGTAGTCAGTATGTTCTTTGAGACCAGCCTGGATCTTTTGGTCTGAAAGGTACTCTCTGGGATGTCTAAGATGTTATCAATCGCTTCTACTACACTTTCAGATACCTTAAATAATGAATTGTAATGCATCATTAAAACATGATCCATGTGTAATAATGAAGTATATCACTTTTGTAAAGCTTGTAAATGAATTCATGCCTACAAATTCAAAAGTAGTAAACAAATGAAGCGATCTAGGGCTAAAATATTTTAAGCCTACGTTGGGCAAGGTGTGAAAGTGGAAAATACATGAATCTCTCACCAAAAACTAGGTCGTGATACGACTGTAGTTTATTGGTACATAGAATAGTTTGAATAAGCCCCTTAGTAATTTCTTTATCGAATGATATTAATGCTAAGTAATGTAATAGGTAGAACAGTGCCAAAAAATGGTGGCTGTTAAGAAAATAGACATAGGCATAGACATTTGGAAGCATTCAATGTTATATTATTCATTTACTTTTGTACACCGATTAAATTCATCAAGAGAATCTTTTATTTTCTGTTTTTCACAACCCCCCCCCCCCTCTCCCCTGAACAAGAGTTAAGTCGCCTACATGTATTAATTTATCTTTACATGCTTCATTGATCATTACAGGAAACAAAACTGGTCCCACTTTGTCTGTTGAGGAATGACATGAATTGATCTTGATCATTATCTGTTTACTAAATGGCTAACTAACAGTGGCGTAATGAGCCAAAAGAATTTAGGGGGTGAACATCTTACGAGCGAGCAAAAGATCGACCTTTTTAAAATGAAAATGTAGTGTGTCATAGATCTAGACCTATATCCGGGAGGTAATTTATCTTTGGGGGGGGGGGGGGCGTGGAACTTTTGGGGCCTTTTTTCTTTTTGCAGCCCCCCTTACCAGTACGCCAGTGCTTGCCACTGATGAAACTAACAAATGTTATTCATGTAAATTGATAAACTTAATGCATTTCTGTACAGGACCCTAAACTGCAGGTAAAATCTTACCTCTAAAACAATTTCTTCTGTTAAGTTCTGCTCTGATGCAAATTCCACGATGGTACTCAACTTGTCGGTGACCGTTTGAAGGTTTCCCTCGTCAAAGTAACTTGATTCCGTTGTTATGTTCGCTAGTTCTTCAGATATGCCGTCTATATTGTCCACTGTAACAGTTTTCTGAAATTTATAGATGTTTTGTAGAAAAAAAGATATTAAGATACACATGTATTATATCAAACCCTTCGAAAATATAATAGTGTGTGCTTGGTATGTTATGTAGCATGTGCAATAACTTACAAGCAAGCAGTGAATATCGTTTATTCAAAGTCGTTGGTTAATGTGCATTCACCATTATCATAAATGTATTAAAAAATTGCTCTGTAATAGGTCGTACGGATGGGGGCAACCTCGCGAGTCATAAGGACCGCTATTCATAACGTGTAAGTTCCTGTACCTGAAAGTCCGCTATTCATAACACGGAAAGGGGTCATGCACTATTCATAAAGGACCATTACTCATAAGGACCGCTCTTCATAATGTGAGATGAGCAAAAAAAAAAAAATTGCAAGACCTTCAAAATTCGCTCAGTCGGGGGGGGGGGGGGGGGTATGGGGGTCCAGTTTCCCTCCATAATTCCCTGACAAGCCAACAAAAAAAAACTGTCCAGCATGAACGAGAAGCTCGAATCAACAATGATGGATCTTAAGTTAAGAACATATCTGATTCCAACGCCCGAAAAGTAGCTGCACTTGAGAATCAACTGAAGAAAAAATCGGACAGCATCAGCCGACAGGAACACGACATCAACGAGATGGAGCAGTATTCTCGCAACACCTGCATTCGTATATTTGGTGTAAAAGAAGAGCAGAATGAGAACACCGATGACATTGTAATCTCAGTCGCAAAAATGATGCGAGTTGACCTTCGCCATGATCAGATAGATTTCAACGCGTTGAAAAGCGCCCTCAGGATAAGAAGAGGAACCGCGGCATTATCACAAAGCTATGTTCCTATCGCACAAGGCAGATCCGCATCAAACATCGTAGTCGGCTGAAAGGTACAGGAATAGCATGAAGACTTGACATCCAGAATTTTAACCTTTTACATGAAGCGCAGACATGTGACAGAGTACAAGCAGCCTGGTCATCTGATGGCCACATATTTGCACTGACTATGTAAAAGAGAAATAGCATTACAACCAAACACTTGGTACACTGTAAGGCAGATCTACTGAAATTATAAACTGTCTTCTTTAGTTAAGATTTTTTATAACTCTCTTCTTACGTGTAAATAAGTTGGAAATGCAATTTTCTCTTTTTTTCCCATGTTGTATCCATTTCCCCCTTTAATTAGCAATCATGCTACAATGTCATAGGATATATCTTACAGGCAATCAAATTCAAAGATTATTATTGGGTTTTAAGACATGTTATTGCTTGTTTTTTAATCAAGACAAATCAAGGCAAAGCTTGGTAAAATTATTCATTCATGCATTCGCTTATGCATTGCAATATGCGAATTTTCAAAAGAATATTGATAAATTACAGACATGTTTATTAAATGCTAGTATACAATTTTCTATTATAGGGTTAACAAAAACGTGGTTGAAGGATGATGAAGAGATATTGCCAGTGTTCAGCTTAGATGGATATGACTTTGTTAGTAAAGGATGAAAAATTCGAGCTTGAGGTGGAGTTGGTCTATTCATAAAAGATTAATTGAAATACAAAATACGTCATGATTTGGAATTATATGTAAATGAAGTTGAAACATTATTTATTGAACTGAATTTTAAAAGACAAAGTTTGATTGTTGGTGTAATTTACAGACCCTCATCGCAGCCAATACTTGCCCTTAAAGATTACCTTGAACCAATTCTTTTTAAACTTGTGAATGAACATAAATCCTGTTATATTTGGGGAGTTATTGTTATTTAATCAGTACTTTGTTTCTATTGGTGAGGATATTTCTGATAACATCCCTTCTTGTAATAAAAATCCATCAGACTTTTTAAATGGTAACTACCCAAAATTGATTTTTTTTGTGCGTGTATAACAGAAGCTGATGTAATCAATGCTGTATTAGGACAGCGCAGGACAAGATGAAATCGATAGTAAGGTTCTGAAAAAGTCAGTACACATAATAGCTCCATTACTGACAAGCATATTTAATTCATCTATACAAAGTGGATGTTTTCAAGAATTGATAAAACTGCTAAAGTCTTGCCTTTATATAAAAAGGGAGAGAAGAATCTATGTTCAAATTACCGTCCAGTTTCCCTTTTGTCTATTTTTTCAAAAGTTCAAAAAACGATAACACACATACACACAGATTGCACCAGATTGCACCAACTGGATACGGTAGTTTAAACTATAGGATAGGGTAGCCTAAGGGTAGGATAGGTTAGGATTGACTAGGTTAAGACTCAGAAAGACTCACAACAGGCAAAGAGGAAGACTCACAACAGGCAAAAAGGAAACAATTGGCAAATGTCTTGTTTCCGAAACAAAGTTGGTTGTTCTGTAGGCTTACCAAACAGTTGTAGTACCTATTGGGTAATAATATTATTATTGGGTAAAATATATATATAACGATATTGGGTAAAATGCAATATCGTAATAGTTTTAAGTACTAGTATGAGATGGAGCATAGCGAGAAAAACGAGAAAAATTTCAATTATATATAGTGAAACTTTTTTAAAGCACAAAACAGGTGTAGCAGCTTTTACCCATTATTTTATCATTCATTTTAAAGCACATAACAGGTGTAGCAGTATTAAGTGTCAACAATTTCTCGTCGACGTAGCAGCTTTTACCCATTATTTTATCATTCATTTTTTTTCTTCAGCGTGCACAATATCCAAGGGGGAGGGGCGATACCCCAGAAAACGCCCCCTGGATTGCCGCCCCTGCCTACATGAATATGTTTTCCCCTCAATGATGCTCATAATGCTCATAATGCTCATAATGATTTGCAGAAATGGATTGTCGATTTGAAAATAAAAAGCAAGATATACTTAGTGGGTTTTTAAAACATTTCATTAGCCTTTAACCCTAAAAAGGATGGGATATTTTGGCGCTCTCTCAGCCGGGGTGGAATCCAGCCCCCCCCCCCCACCGGATATTGGCCGTGGAGTAATGAAAATTTCTGCAACTTGGCACACAGATAGAGTATCTTATAAAGAGTAACCCTGTCAAGTTTCATATCTATATCCAAACGGTTTTTCTAATTATCGCTTATTGATTATTTACATATTCGCGAATTGAAAATTCTGCTTTTTGTACAATACACATGGGAAAATTTTCATTTTGGCCGCGCGCATCGCGTTGATTTTTGATACTGCGCTGTAGCCACTAGTCAAAATTTAATAAATTTGGTATCAAATGATGCGTAGGAATTAGGAATTAGGAATTATGCTCGAACATATCGCGGCAACCTCCCGGGGGGGGGGGGGGTAATTCCACCCGGCCCTTTTAGGGTTAAAGAACCAAACTTCTTATTTCGTATTGTGTATATTTACGCTTTGAAAAAAAAGCCTCTTTCATAAAGGTGTGTTTCCAGGATATAATGTAAACGCGTTTATTTGCCAATTTTCCCCACCACGTTGATCCCACTGGATAAGTCAGAATAAAAAGGAAAAAAACGTCACGTTCAGTTTGAATTTGACATTCATCATAATAATAATCATAATAGTAATAATAGTAGTAATAATAATAATAATAATAATAATAATAATAATAATAATAATAATAACAATGATAATAGCTGTTTCTTATATAGCGCTTAAAGCATTTTAACCCCGGTCACTGGATTCAGTTGCGATTCTGCACAGTACAGTCCACATTCTCTTCTCCTCTTGGGAGCATTCCAGCTTGTCGCCTGTTTCCGCCTGTTTCCAAGCACGCACATATATCCAACCACAATGACGTTCGCATCCTACCGGATGCATAATCATAATCACAATTATTTGTAATGTTGAAAGAGAAAAGAGGAGAAAATGCATGGGGAAAGGAAGAAAAGGGAGAGAATTGATTAAGAATTACTTACATTCAGTATCTCGTCTAAGGCTTCACTGATGGGTGACTGGGTTGTAACTGTCATAAGAAATAAAGCACAAGTCAACAACATATAATTGAACAATATGAAATGCATGTACTAATTCAAATATTTCACCTAGAATTATGAAACGAAAAAATTATTTCGCGGAAGTATTATAAAAATAATTGAAAAAGCCGGTTGGTGGTTTTCTACAGCATTTACAAAATGCAGAAACGAATAAATGTGCAATTGAAAATGCAATAACATTTTACTCTCACGTTTTTCATGTGTGTCTTATCTTTTAAAAAATATCTTTTAAGAGGTTAATTTCATTCTCCGAAATGATACAGATTTGAAGATGCATAGTATAAAAGATATAAAAATAATTACACACTGAATACTGATAAATTAGTAGATATAACAAAGGCATAGAAATCTGACAATGCCCCCTTCTCGCTCTAATAAGTGCCCTTTACTCCTTTCGATAAATGCCATGTTTACTTCCGCTAAGAGCACCTTTTCTTTCTAATGATTGCTCTTTAATTTCTAATAAGTGCCTTTCCCTTTTGGCCCCCCAAAAGTGGCCTGTTTGGCTGGTGCCCCACACTTTGGAAAAAACGCTCCGCCACTCTAGGTGTAATGATGTTCGATCTTTTCATGAAAATTTGAAAAGATCCACACTTTTGATTTAAAACAATGACACGCCCTTTCGTATGTATGACGTTAAAAAATGTCTTAACTCGTCAGAGCCTGCATTCAAATCCAACGATAGAAAACATTCACAGTTACAAAGAATCGATTGGCGGATTACGATTGGAATTTCCTCATTTTCCAAAGGTATGTAACACATAAATTAATCCCCTAATCGAATCGTGACCTTTGGGCACATGGTAATCCCATAATGTAAGCCCGTATTAGTGTCGAATGCTTTGGAGTATTTATGACATTCGGCAATTAGAACGGTTCCAGAATATAATAATTAATTTTCCTCATTTCCTGCATAATAAATCTATTTAACAGTGCTTAAAGACAAATTTCATTCTACAATTACTACTTATATAAAGTCATATCAGATTCGTCGACATGTTCACACGAAGTTTTTAATTTTTTTTAATGCATCGACGAGGGTTAAAAAGAGTAACGCCCCACAAAATAAAGATCGTAGTACAGCTACGCCCCTGATTATTTTCTGTTATCATCACTCTATAATTATTTGTAATGTGTGTCTCCAAACTGAAGTGGTAGAAAACGGTTACCTGCTATGTCAATGGAGAGGACTGATTCTTCTTTTTAAAAAATTCCTCTTAAGTTTGATTATTCGAGGAAGTCACAGGACATGTACAGGTGGAATTATTTTACATATATCTATATGATTACCAAAAGAGATGTTGGCTTGAGAGGTCGTTTGTGAAACCATCGATACAGTAGATGAGCTCCTCTGAGTAGTGGATGCCTGTAATGGTTGCCTTGTTGTAGTATTTACCAACTCATCAGAGCCTGTATTCAGAGCCAACGATTTAAGAAGAGATCAAGTAGGTCCACTGGTAAAGGTAAGTAATAATTTTCAAGCAATCTCACATTCGTTATTACCATGTGTAGGAAAGGCACAGTTACAAAAAAATCACTTCAATTACGATTACAATTCTGTCATATTTTAAATGCAGGTCAAAAATAATTAATCCTTTAATCGAATCGTGATCGTTTGGCAACATGGAAATCCCATTATATAAGACCATATCAGTGTCGAATGCTTTGGAGTATTTATGACATTCGGCAATTAGAACGGTTCCAGAATATAATAATTAATTTTCCTCATTTCCTGCATAATAAACCTATTTAACAGTGCTTAAAGACAAATTTCATTCTACAATTAATACTTATATAAAGTCATATCAGATTCGTCGACATGTTCACACGAAGTTTTTAATTTTTTTTAATGCATCGACGAGGGTTAAAAAGAGTAACGCCCCACAAAATAAAGATCGTAGTACAGCTACGCCCCTGATTATTTTCTGTTATCATCACTCTATAATTATTTGTAATGTGTGTCTCCAAACTGAAGTGGTAGAAAACGGTTACCTACTATATGAATGGAGAGGATTCATTCTTCTTTTTTAAAAATTCCTCTTAAGTTTGATTATTCGAGGAAGTCACAGGACATGTACAGGTGAAATTATTTTACATATATCTATATGATTACCAAAAGAGATGTTGGCTTGAGAGGTCGTTTGTGAAACCATCGATACAGTAGATGAGCTCCTCTGAGTAGTGGATGCCTGTAATGGTTGCCTTGTTGTAGTACTTACCAACTCATCAGAGCCTGTATTCAAAGCTGTCAAAAATAATTAATCCTTTAATCGAATCGTGATCGTTTGGCAACATGGAAATTCCATTATATAAGACCATATTAGTGTCGAGTGCTTTGGAGTATTTGTGGCATTCTGCAGAATTTAAATGTTACATTAAAATTGGAATGGTTCCAAAATTTCCTATTTCATTCTCACCATTTCCTGCACAATCAACCTTCTATTTGAAAATGTTCAAGACAATTATCTAAGAATTTAATTTGACAATCTGTACCAACATAACATTGAATCTGAATTTTGCTTTATATAATGTTTTACATAAAGGAATGTCAGAACATCATATACATATGAGTAAGGTGATTATTCCGGTTCTACATTTCACCTGTTATTATACAGTTGCCAAAGTCATAATTACTACAACTTTTTGCTTCAGTCATGCTGATTTTTGTTATTTAATAATGTTAATGCGTATTTTATTTGGTGGCAGCTCTTTATAAGACATTTTGTTCTTTCTTGCTGTCTCCGCATTCTATGTATAATATATTTACTCTATTGTTAATTGTACTTTTATCTTTGAATGCAATAATTAAAAAAAAATTAAGGGTAACAGTGGCGGATGGGGGGGGGGGGGGGCACATGGGGCCCTTGCAAATTTGGTATGAATGATGTTCTTCATCAATATTTACTTTGCCAGTAATGAACTTATTGTTGCACTATCATGGAATAGACATTTACATGCCATTTACAGGTGATTTTATTTTACACACATATATACTTACCAGAATAGCTGCTAGTTTGAAAGGTGGTTTCTGAGCTTTCTAGTGAAACCGTAGATAAAGTTGAAGAGGTCCTCTGAGAAGTGGATGGTGTACAATCAATTGAGGTGAATGAAGTATAATCACACTCAACTATACGAAGAAGGAGGAGAGTAAGTGAAATATGAAATATTAAGCTGGTAGAAATAGGAATGCAGAATACTATTAGTACAATGCTTAATATAATTGCAGGCCTATAAACGATCATGCTGTTAGCTGCTTTGAGCTTCGTCGTGTTTGTTCCAGGCCTCAATTGAACCACACCGGCTTACGCTGCTATAGATATCATTGTCTATTAAAAAGAGGGTAAATACAGTAATCAGGGAGATTTTGGTTCTCCGAAATATTTTTTTGCTTTCAAGTTCACTTAATTAAGGGATGTGTGAAATACTATAATCTTAATTTTCATGTTGAATAAAGCCCAACAAGTATGTTGAATTATGGTTAGAAATGCAAGTATATCATGGCATTCAATGACATTGAGTGTTTTCTTCACAAAAAAATCATACAGAACCCTGAACAATTAGGGACAAAGATTGAGGCAGAAAGGAAAGGTGCAGATTGCTCACATTTGGTCTGTAGCATAAGTGATATGAAACCTATAAATTCTATTGAACGATTTTAGAAGTCCTCTTTTTGTTTTCAGATTATAAAAGCATGAATACATAATTAGGCTGTCTTGCATATTATTATTTGAATAAAACTTCATATAACATAATTAAAAGGATATTTTCAAAAAACCTTCAATACATCAATTTCTATTACAGTATTACAGTAGACCACCAAGTTTCAAAACATTATGATCTGTAATAATGTGTATAGTTTATCCAACAGTTGTTAATGATGTTTTCTTTATAATGCAAATTAGCGAGTAGTTATGCAGAATTTTATTCAAATGAAATTACTAATTTAGGCATATACTATGAATATATCAACACCCCTGATAGCAGAAAGTGTTAAAAATTACGTGATATTTACGTCATGGTTTTCGTCTTTTTTACGTCCTGTAATTACGTCAATAAGACGACAACTTGCACCAACGCAAGACGTCAAGAGGACGTATTATTTTGACGTCATCTGTACACTGTAAAAACTGAAGTGCTGTATATAGCACTTTTTGGGGGCATGCATAGGGACTGCACTCAGAGTGCTATTGAATGCACACAGCGTGCTATTTCAGCACTTTCACGGGAGCTGGACCGGCTCCTTAAACTGCTAAACATTCATTTAAAAAAAATGATTTGGGCGAGCTTTGAACCAGGGTCCACTGATCGAGAATTGCTGGCATTACCGCTAGACTAACTCACATTGTACGATTTAGAGCAGATCATATTGTTACATAGCGAATTTACGACACCACATAGTTCATGTTATCTACTTGACTCCCATGACTCAACTGGATTGCAAGAAGCATTCGTTAGTCCATCGGTAACGTCAGCGCCTCTCAATCAGCGGAACCTGGTTCGAGGCTCGTCACGGTCACATTTTTTTTTGCTGGTAAATTAGCACACTACAAGTTCTATAAACAGCATTTCAGGTGCAGTCACTATACATGCCCCTAAAATGTAAAGGACAGAAGATAAAAGTAGCAATTTAGTTTTTACAGTGTACAAGACGTAGATATGACGTCAAAATAAGACGTCTTCTTGACGTCTTGCGCTGGTGCAAGTTGTCGTCTTATTGATATTGACGTAATTACAGGACGTAAAAAAGACGAAAACCGCAACGTAAATATCACGTCATTTTTAACACTTCCTGCTATCAGGGAAGAGGAATGAAGACGTAGAGATGACGTCAAAATAAGACGTCCTCTTGACGTCTTGCGTTGGTGCAAGTTGTCGTCTTATTGACGTAATTACAGGACGTAAAAAAGACGAAAACCACGACGTAAATATCACGTCATTTTTAACACTTTCTGCTATCAGGGACTTTACTGATGTGAATGCCATCAATACCCCCCCAAAAAAAAATCACTTAATAAACAAATGAAAAATATATAATGTATGGGCCCTTAATTAAAGGTACACAAACGGGGACCCTTGTGATATCATATTCAAAATAATCAAAATGTAAAGGACAGAAGATAACATGACAGAATTATAAGGCTTCCTTCAACATTGTTTAATTTACCTTACTAGTGCATTCTGAAAGTCCACTTTTGATTAATAAAAAGATGATTAGACTACAAAAAGAATAGCTTTAAATGCAGACAGACTGTGATCGAGATGCTGATGATTGTAAAATAATTATGATCAGGAGGCTGATGTTCATGTATGATGATCATAATGTTCTCTATATATGTCCACAATAACCAGATAACGCCTTTTTATCGTGACCTGTGATTATTTACGCATTTGTTAAGTTTATCTCTAACTCTTGTAGCGAAAAGGAAATGGACTAAAACTTGTTGAACATATCCTTGTAGCAAAAGATACATGAGCCTGATCGGTTAAAAGTAGGCAAGTTTGTCCATCCGTGATATTTTATTGATTATAATTTTAGGAGGTCACCATATTTATATGGCAAACAAACTTTATCAAATCAACTCTTTATCAACTCCTTCAGTGATGCCATTCACAATCCGTGACCAAGCTTACATGTGCCTGATATTTATCGCAAATCGACGATATCGGTCATCTGATCTGTGCCACGAATTACCACGTAGCAATCTCTCAAAATATTTATACATAGCCTTGCAAACTCAGCTCTCCGCTTATTTTGCACATGTCCGTCGCACGAGGGAATTGCAATCTGGCAAGAGATATAAATTATTTTTCATTGCTCATTTGTTAAATATTTAACATGAAGAGGAAAGCAGCTAAAGATGACAAGGATCTACTCATTTATCGAGTAAAATAAACGAATGAAAAATGAAAACATTAAGCCTGGCGTCCACTACAGCCCCGACAAGATTAGGAAGTGTCGCGGAAGCACCCCACATGATGTCATTTCTGCATTCTATCCGCGCCAGATGTTGAGAGGCCTTGTACATGTCTCCCTCTATGTTGGATTTCGGGTATAGATTCTCACTCAAAGAGGCCAGACTGGACTACGCCAGATGCGGAAAAAGTGTGTGAATCATCGTTTCTTGGGACATTACTATGAATCTCTGCCTATGTACTGCAGTCATACCTGGGAGTGTCCGAGGAATCAATCGGGAAGGTCGCGAAATGCCGCGGAAAATGCTGATCGTAGCAGGACAGCGCGGACACACCTATAGGATCACACCAGGAGTGGTAAAATCATGGGCTAGGACAATCAGGATGATTTTCCCACCATTTAGATATGCGGAGACTATCAGGAAATAATGCAAGGTTATAAATTCGGCGCCGACTTTTTTTTCTCAAATGCATGCTTGCCGTCATGTGAGGTCACACCAGCTGCAATTCATCTTGCTGTATTGCTTCAAATCCAAGCTGAGAGAGATATTCAGCTAGCCCTGTTGCCTTTCTCGTGACTTGACCACAAATGACCGCAGTGCCTTCGCGCACTAGCTTATAGATCCGCACCGGCTCCGCGCTTTCCTGAAACATTCTGCGTGGCTTCCGCTGGCATTCGCAAGGCTTCCCGGCACCGCGGAGGCGTTCAGGAGCGTTGCGGAGGAGGCGGAAGTGCTAAAGAAAGGCGGGATGTCCTGACGATGTCCGCACGACAATAGGGACTTTTCGATTTGCACGTTCAATAGTCGACTGCAACGTGCGGTAATTCAAAGGACTGCTTTGTGTTAATGGTATACAAAGTCGGTGAAGCGAGGCACCACGCTTTGTGCAAGAACGGCTCACTCGTCCACTGCCCTGTGGACGTACGCGTTTTGGGTGGAAATTCTGGTCGTCCTCAAGGCAGTGGACGTGTGAGCCGCTCTTGCACAAAGCGTGGTGCCTCGCTTCACCGACTTTGTATACCATTAACACAAATCAGTTGCAGTCGACTAGTGAACGTGCAAATCGAAAAGTCCCTAATGCCGACAAGTTGCCGAATGTGTCAGGAAGTTCATTTCCCCGTCCAAATTTTGGTCAAGACCAACATTTGGACGCGGAAATTTTGCCCTCTCCCGAAAGTGCGGAAACGCTGGGAAGTGTTTAAGAATGGCAGAAAGAGTGAACGGAATCTTGCAAGAATATGCGGATAGGTTGAATGAATGCGGATTTACTAATCTCGCAATTCGCGTCTTGTCCGCACCCTATAGTGGACGCCAGGTTTTAATGGGCTTCAGTCAGGAATAAACAATCCAAAACGATAAAATACTTACGTTCAGTTGGAAAAGGGTCCAGTGGATCTGATAGTAAGGAATAACACAAAACAAAATTACTAAGTATAAACCAATTGTTATACAGGGAAACCTAGACAAATCTGTTTAACTCAATTTAATAACAACAAATATATTTTTAAACAGAGATTACACACCTCCATACGTAGGTCTAGTGAATAAAGTTAAAATGAGATAAACTCTCAACCTCTTCGATAACGTTGATTACGTTGACGAAGTAACCGATAACGCAGTCGGTAAAGTGTCAATAAAGTATGGGCCTAAATGTATTTCTTCCATTCCAAATACTTTGATGTTAGCTCAGTCTAAAAATGCCAGCTGCCTCGGATATCGTCAATATTATGAGTAACTGCTAAGAATATATGCGAACGTGAGTTTAACACCAAACATTTGTATTAGCTGCAGGCATTAAATTCTCTTTTTCTCCTTCTTGTTTTATAGAAGCAATGCAGATATTATCTTTTAGATAAAGTTAGAATAAATCATGTCATACAGAAAATAAGCGATTTTAACAGATATATTTTGGTTCCTAACTTTAAGTAAAGCAAGTGAAAAAGGATAACTATTAGGAAAGAAATGAAAAAAAAAAGATCAATGCGACTGCGTCATACCTCCGCCTAAATTCAAGTTCATGACTCAATCTGTTCTTGAAATATTGTGATAACTAGAAAAAGAAGCCTACAATTACAAGTTAATTGACCTCTTTGTCCTTTGACCTAAGTCCAATCACTTTATTTCCTTCTAGTCATGTATACTATACAGTTTAGATATCGTGATAAGAAAACTGATAAATCTTTGATTTTATGTATATTGACCTCTATGACCTTTGAGCTTTAACCTACATAAACACAAATCTTATCAGTTCGTCTCGATATGGTGATGCATACTAGTACCATGAAGCTCATGCTAGTACCAAGTTTGAAGTTTACTGGCTCAAGTTGTTCAAGAGATATTGCAGTCAAGGAGGCTAAAAACCTGAATTTCATTGTAAATGACCTCTGTGACCTTCGACCTTTGAACTACTTGCCCCAAAATTGTATCAGTGTGTCTTACCAAGGAGATAACTCCTTGGTCTTACT
The DNA here is from genome assembly GCA_025617745.1 of Heliocidaris erythrogramma. Lineage (NCBI taxonomy): Eukaryota > Metazoa > Echinodermata > Echinoidea > Camarodonta > Echinometridae > Heliocidaris > Heliocidaris erythrogramma. Next base: position 37,273,001 of record CM046860.1, read on the forward strand.
ACAGTTATGCATACTTAGCACCCAGTTTGAAGTTCATACTTTAAGTGGTTCTTGAGATGTCCGTTGATGAGTCTAAAATCTGAAATTTCAGTATGGACTCATTGACCTCTGTGACTTTTGACCGCCTAGTGACAAACGTATTTTCGTTACAAAATGAAAATGGACAAAATAATTTTGTAACAAAATGATTTTGTTATGTTCATTTTGTAACAATGATTTTTGTTACGAAATGAAAATTAACAAAATAATTTCGTCATGTTAATTTTGTAACAAAATTATTTTCGTTACAAAATGAGAAAGGACAAAATAATTTTCGTTACAAAATATAATTGGACATGTTCACTTTTTAACAGAATGATTTTGGTAACAAAATGAAAATTTTGTCATGTTAATTTTGTAACAGAATATATTTTTGTTACAAAATTACCTTTTAAAATTCACTTTGTTACAAAATGAATTGCTGTTCAATAATTTTGTAACAAAAACGGGTTTTGAGTGAATTTTGTCACAAAATCAGGCAAGTTTGTAGATAATAACTTGGTGAACACTTGTCGCCCCATATTTAACGGTTACAGCCCTATAGCTAGAAGGTCCGATAGTTAGCGGGCCCGATAGACCGACACCCAATAGATAGAAGGTTCGATAGACCGAATGTACGACAGGGTCCAATAGACAGACGGTTCTATAGACCGAATCGGCGGAGGGTCCGATAGTCCGAAGGTTCTATAGATCGAATGTCCAACGGGGTCCGATAGTCAGAAGGTCCGATAGACAGAAGGTTCTATAGACCGAATCGGCAAAAGGGTCCGATAGTCCGAAGGTTCAGTAGGGGTCCGATAGTTAGAAGGTCCGATAGACCGACAATAACGTAAAAACGGTAAAATAAGTGAATACAATAAGTTTTTTAATGCCTTATCTTTTTCTATGTGTATTATAATAAACCGATGCACTAGGTCTGTAGGCCCACCCTCCCCCCCCCCCCCAAAAAAAAAAAAAAAAAAATGGGGAACTTATTTTCAAGTTTTGTTTTGTTTTATAAATTTTCAACATGTTAAAAGTATTTTTAACAGAGCATCATCATCATCACCGTGGGGCGGGGGTGGTCCACCCATGCAGCTCATCCCCTTGGTTAATTTTGCCACTAAACCGATGCATTGGCAATGGGGAACGCTGATCATTGTTTGAAACATGGAAATCTAATTATATGGTACACACTAAAGCCCCGAGGCCCATCATGCCCGAAGCATTTTTTTTTTCTAGTGGAGCAAGCTTAGGAAAGGGCGTCCCCTTCAAACACAAGTGTTATTTTAATTTTAAACAAAGAAATTTTATGGGGGCACACTTTATAGTTGAATAGTTGAAAATGTAACAAAAGATAAGATTCTAACAAAAGATTCTGCCCGATAAAAATGAAATTGTTTCCATTAGGCCCTACCACCTTGGGAGGGGGAGATTTCCATTTTTTAATTTTTTTTAAAATTTTTTATTTATTTATTTATTTATTTATTTTTTTTTTGAGGGGGGGGGGGGTTCAGGTGATATTTTCCTACCAGCTATGATGTCAGCTTTTATACTTTTTTGAATGTTCACCGACTACACCCATACTACTATCTTGTGGCAGATTTTAGTATGTGGACTCTGTCGGGTAAATTATACCATTTTGGGGGGAGGGGGGTGGGGGAATTCGAGAATAGTGGGATACCTCACTGCCCGAATATTATGATATTCGGGCTTCTTGTTGCTGCAGGACGTAAGAGGTGCTTGCTGCAAGAAACAATCTAGGTCTAGTTTCTTGATTGTATGAGCGAGCAAAGCGAGCGAACGAGAGAGAGAGAAAAAATAATAATTTTGTATCCTGAGAATAGGTTCTAGCGTATTGTTATTCCGTTCTCATAATCTGTGTAACATGTTATCGGCATCTTTCGTTCTCATATTGGGAAGAGACTATTGGTCACATGCCATTATTCCTGAAAATTCATCTCTTTAGCCTCTTTAGGTCAACTTGCCGCTCGATTCTTTTCAGTTATGTTGCTAACATTCTTTGATTAGTAAAATAGCATAACATTCGCTAGAGATTCAAGATGCAAACCAAATAACTTCCATAAGAATATGACTTATTAATATAATTGCATTGGTTTATATACATAAATATGGCGATTATATTAATAAATAATTAATATCAATAATGAAAATATAATGGGCATTGGTAAATAACCCTAATAATGCTAATGAGCGAAGTTTTTATTTTTTGGTTTTCTCTTTCCTTTCTGATTTCTTCTTTTATATTAATTTCTCTTCTTTTCATTTCTGTTCTTCTTTCCTTTTCAACCTATTCCTTTTTTCTTTTTCTTTGGTTGGAACGCCCCCACTTATTTTAACCACATATTTTACCCACTTATCATTTTATCCACTATTTTACCCTTTTTACGTATTTATTGTCGGTCTATCGGACCTTCTAACTATCGGACCCCTACTGAACCTTCGGACTATCGGACCCTTTTGCCGATTCGGTCTATAGAACCTTCTGTCTATTGCAACCCTCTCGTACATTCGGTCTATCGAACCTTCTATCTATCGGACCTTCTGACTATCGGACCCGTTGGTCATTCGATCTATAGAACCTTCGGACTATCGGACCCTCCTGCCGATTCGGTCTATAGAACCTTCTGTCTACTGGACCCTCTCGTACATTCGGTCTATGGAACCTTCTATCTATTGGGTGTCGGTCTATCGGACCCGCTAACTTTCGGACCTTCTAGCTATAGGGATGACCCCATATTTAACACCTGGGTGGAGACAGTCGCGGCCATACACTGCAGTGAACTGCCCAAAAGCTTTCACTCCGTCCTGCCTAATTGCATAAAATAAACAGCTAAATTGTGAAATCTCGCCCTAGAAACAACCAAATGAAGTGAACTGAACGTCAAATTCCAAAATAAGAGTTGCTCTAACCCATAATTAGTATCACTCGTAGTCAAATCATTTTTTTTAGTTTGTGAAAACTTAGAGAAATGAGGAGCCATATTTCTTTTTTTAAGTCTGAAAATGTAGCAGTATTTTTCACACTTGCTGTCATTGCGAAAGATCAGAACTTTCAGATATGAAAAATCAAAGCATATTGAGGGGATCCTCGAAATATCTTTTCATAATTATCCATCGAACGGTTATATCAGGAAAAAATCGAAGGCCATGTCATTTATGAACCCTCTACCGTTCTTCGCGTGTAGTCCCACGTATAGCGGTACATGCAGGATGGTTTCCACTCAGTGTACGCACGACCTACCTAGCGATATTATGGGCAGCGTACAGACCACACGCAGTACACGTACACCATACATACACACGAGAGTGTGAGAGTAAACAGGGGGCGTGCCTTGTCAGTGATTATTAACGACAAATTTGCTCTCAGCCAATCAGATTGCAAGGATTTCAGTAGCTTATAACAGAACGGCTGATCGACATGAGCGCGAGCTGAGGCAAAAGGATGAAGTCGGATGAGCGCATGCGCACAGAGGCGAATCGTTCGATGATAGACCGTAACTTCCAGTCTTTTCACGTTAAGTCTTCGATTTTTGATGGCAGTTTTACACAAAACTACTAACTGCGCAGGGAGTGAGACTGGAGTTTAAAGGGATACTCAACCCCAGATTGTGGAGTTTTTACGCCGCGAGTGGGCACGCGTGGTCGTTACCTGATCATGCCGTTGCCCCGCGGGAGCAAACTTCGAACAGGCTGTTCGCCGCGCAACATGCACGCTCCGCTTGAGCTCGAGCTTCGGGAGCGCGAGATTCGGTCGGCTCCGTGCAGTCCGAAAAGTGATCCTCGTAGTCCAACGGATGCGTTCGACGCGCAAACTTTGTGTACGAGTGAATGGGGCTTACGCAATCCTGACTTTCCCCATGGCCGCCTGGTGGCGTATCCCTTTAAAGTCGAGTACTATGTCATTTCGTCATAATCATTTCGTCCCAGACTTGTGTCGGAAAAAAAAAAACAATACGTCTTTTACGAGCCCTCTGAAACAGAAAAATACTCGTATCTCAAACACTACTAACCGTTTTCAGTGAAAATTGATATGAAGCATTATCATCCTTTCTTATCTACTCTGGAATTTTCATGATTTAAGGCCCAAATAAGGAAGATACGAGAATATGAATTTTCGAGGATTTCTGCTCCTCGCTCAGCGGAGGGCTTCGATAGCCGTTAGGAATTCAAAAGCTTTGACGACTTTACGAGGTGTTAATTGTCTTCCTCAAAGACATAAGTGTCTTACCGGGATAAAAAAGGGTTCGTAATTCCGAAAATGCAATTAAGAGCCCTACATAACTTTTCGGAATTTCAAACCTTCGGAAAATTGAACCCTTTTTCATTTTCTGAATTATGAACCCTATTTTCATTTTCGGAATTATGACCCGTCAGAGTAACGAACCTTCGGAAATACAACATGTAACCGTTCTAACATCCACAGAAAACAGGAAACAGCCAATTGCCAGGCTGTTTGCGATTTTAGAAGTAGGCCCACTTTTGTGACGAGATCCCTGACATCCCCCCAAATAGCATTTTTTTCGGAATACACAAGTTTTTCGATATAAAAAATCTAGGGGTGCTTTGGCAAACAGATCATAATGAGCCTTCTTGTAACGCCAAAAATGGCGTTTCTCGATAATGAGCCTCCCTGGAAATTCTTGATCTATTAAATTTTATAGGGAGATGCTGGGGTTAATGTTGTAAAGCCTTCCTCGTTTTGTGCAAAATAGGGGGTTATTTATATAAATCCTAGAAGATAATACATTTCACCTTCCGTTAACAGGATAAACAAGAGTTGTTCGTGATATCAAACAATGTACATGCATGTACCTGCATTCACGCAATGAATATGTGCCACTCTATTGCATGTGATGTTATCTTCTGCATTATATATGCATTCGTCGATGCTATTCTCAGTTCCAGAGCAGTTCAGTCCAACACTAGTAATTTGATTCTGACATGCTATATAGTTTGTTCTCAATAATGATTTGAGACCGGGGTAGTCTAGAATTCTGCACACCACCTGTCCATCGGGTCCGTAGCACCTATCACCACAGACTGAACCCCACTCCGTCATGTCTGTGGTCTCGGTGTAAAGCTCTCCTTGCTGACGCCGACTAATTCCGCTCAGCCGTACTGGCAATAAACAGATTTGAAATAAATGCATGAGGAAAAGAGGGGAAGGTTTTCTCAACTGCAGTACAATTGCACGGTACTGCTGGCATGTAGAAGTGTGTTTGAACTAAAATATTTCTGGCTCACAGCAGATTACGACTGAAAAGCAGATTATACGAAAGAAATATCGACAGTTTAGAATGGGAATGGTTGCCAGATCAGATTTGCCGGAGTTAAGGAGCAACAAAAATATCCTCTAGTTTCCAAATTATTGATTACGAAATGTCCTTAGATAATACAGTATATCGTTGGAAATAACTCTTATAACGATTTTCTTAAGCCTACAAGCCTACGGAACAAAAATGATATCATTTTGTTTTCATTTGAAAATTAAGTTTGTGAAAATTAACATTCAAGTTATGTGACATTAATTTTTTAAAGATACCCATGGGCCATACTCTGATCATTTTTATCTCGACGCAAGCTAGTCTTCTCATTCTTGGTTTTAAACAGTATTGTTTATACACACGACACCAGCAGCCACCGTGCATGTAGAAGGGTTCTTGATCATTAAGCACTCTGAAAATGTTGCCTCGAATCCTCAGCAGATATAACCATCACGAAGCACAAGCATGGAATTAGGATCGGACAAGACATATGGGATAAAACGTTGAGTGAATGACTCGATCCCAATGAAACCTAACATACGACAAGCCACTTCGGTGCTCTGAAGATTCCATGAAGACGTGCAGACGAACCTTTTGTCAGAACCATCATCTTTGAGAACGAAACCATTTCCAGGTACATTGCCATCAAGTAATGTGATGTTTAATCCTGCTTCAACATTTTCAATAAGAAAAAACTTGTCCCATGTAGCATACAGAAAGTGAATACAGGCAAAAGATTTGGATACACCCTTTTGCGGGTTAAAATCCAAGGCCGGCATTAACGTTCTTTTGGCAAGATTTTGACACTCTCCATCCAGGTGTAAATGGATATATGATATGCTAAAGCTTTACATATTTATTGTAGTTATCCTTATTACATTATCTTCCAGTAGGGGAAAAAGAATGGGTAAAGACAGATTAACCAAAATAAATGCAGGCGCAATTTCGGATGAAGGGTGAGTTATGATATTTTAATATTTTCGTATTTTGTTATGAAACTTTATTAATTAACATTGATATCAAAATTCTGTTTTGCAATACAAAGCATAAGTATAAAGAAATTAATTAACATTCACATGAAAAAGAACCCTACACAAACCCGACAACACCAACAACAAACAAGTAAACAATAAACAGTTATGATCTGAAGCCCACCTGGGATTGGACCTTCTCCGTACAGTTCCATACGAAGGCTAATCCAGTTATTCCAGGTAATGGGTAGTAGGCGGATATAACGGCACACCTTGACCACGGGCAATGTGTTATACACCACAGTGTTCCGGTCCGTATTACCAGTAAAGACCTTCATGAAAAAAGAGCAGTCGATGTGCTATTAGCTAGCTCAGCGAAACGCAATGGCGCAAAAAGACGGGGGAAAGACGCAAAGAGAAAAATTGCTAGTTTTGTTTGTGCTTATATTAAAATCAAAATCAGACATATCTGAATCAAAAGTTTTCATATCATTTTGTATAAGATTGTTTTATGAGGTGAATACTAACGCTGGAATTATCCATGTATAATATAATGCTGAAAATAACAATTCACAGACATTTTTTTTTTCTTCCAAGCAACGTCTTTATTTGTCAAGTGAAATGAACAATAAACAATATAAGATTCGCCCAGACATGTATATTTGATCGCTTAAATGTTTTGTTATACATGTAGATGGCTAAAATTCCTCTTCGTTTAAATGATACTAATAAATTAGTTGTTTCCCGTCTTATACAAATGGACATCTACCTTATCGACTCCGGGATTGTTTAGGATGTCTTTAACGATTTTAAAAGCAACGCCATCCATGCTGCATGCAACCTTGAAGCTTGTTACCCATTGGTCAGCAAAGTCCTGTCGGCCTTGTGTTGCAACTCCAGTGATATTGTATGTAGTTGACATATCAACCTGGAAAATATAAGCAATATGTTTATTCCGTGTCAGATCACCCAGTTTAAGGGGTAACAGACTGAACATTTTAAATTTTAAATGGTTTTTGAGCTGTGGCACGCATTCAACAGGCATGCCTGCCAAAAATGGACACTTTTTGCAATTTTGAAACGACCATATCTTTGTAACTGCTGGGTCAGACATATTTAGAAAGCTATTTACATAAGCCATGTAAATCATGTTCCGTGTCCGAGCATCCTAAAGTTCCATGACCTCTTGATCTGTGCTGTAACCTAGAATTTGATGAGCACCTAACCGGGATATGAAATTTGGTTAAAGTATACGTCAAAATATTGTGTATATCATACCAAAAATATTGGAGAAGTAATATTGTTATGATTTTTTCCAGTTTCTTTTAGAATTTGAAAAATAACCCCTGATATTCACTATTTCAAGTCTGGCAAATTTCTGACTATCAGTAATTGATTCAGAACGTAGCAACATCCACTGTGCATTACAACTGTCCTTCTGAAAATGCTTTTGCTGCTCATTGTCATTAACAATGGGTGGGTTCCGCTCGCTATTCATAAGGACCGCTATTCATACAAAACCGCTATTCATTTAGCACGTGTCATGGATGGCGGTCCTTATGAATAGTGGTCCTTATGAATGGAGGTCCTTATGAATAGCGAGGTAATTTGTATATGGTTTGCTCGCTATGTAGCAGGACCGCTATTCATACAAAACCGCTCAAGCGTTATGGATTGCGGTCCTTATGAATAAATGGTCCTGATGAATATCGGTCCTCATGACTAGCAAGGTTACTCCCAATGGATATTCTACTATTCTGAATAAATTACTGGCACTGATAAATTTTGCAGACTTGATAACTCAAGCAGATTACTATATTTCCAACTTTAAAACAAGCAGGGGAAAAATAATATTACTTCAATTTTTTCATATGATGTACAGATATTTGGATGTATAAAATTCACCAAATTTCGTCCCCGGGTTAGGCGATCTTCACGGTAAAATTCAATGTTAAAGCAAAGATCAAGAGGTCATTGAACTTTAGGATGTTCGGACATGGAACATGATTTAGATAGCTTATGTACATGGGCCTCGGAACCAAGGGGCTGGGGCTGCAGCCCCCCCCCTCCCCCCCAAAAAAAAAACGTTAGTAGACACGTTTCATTGAATCTCGGGGGAAAAGTTCGTCATTTTTAATTAATGAGAGAAATCAAATCAGCCCCCACTTTGAAAAACGCTCCGCGGCCCCTGATGTAAACACCTTTCTAAATATGTCAATATCAACACTATTGACCTCGTAGTTACAGAGATATGGTCATCTCAAAGTGTCAATTTTTTACCGAAATGCCCGTGGAATGCATGCTATAGCGCTAAAACCGTTTGGCTGATGGGGCTAAAATGTCAAATTCAGCATGGGAAGAGTCAATTACCCCATAAACCGAATTTGCGCCAATTTGAAGGAGGTAGGGTTAAAAAAAAAAATTATTTAGGTGATGTGTTTTTGAATGAACCAATGACGATGTGCTATTTTATTGTAGCCTTCGATTCATGTACTTTATTTTACTCAGCATAATTGTATGACTCTTATTCAACCAGCATGTTATTTATATATCAATGAATTAAAGTCACTTTACCATCAAATTTTTAGTGAAAGCATACTGAAAATCTGGACATAAACCAGAGGCGGAGGGTTTTACAAAGTGGGGGCATCGCCAGCAAGGGTACTTTTTGGACATACTATAGCTGGGTGGGTTAAAGTAAAAAAAAAAAATTATTGTGTGAAGTTTCTTTAGGGTATATAAAATGATTTTAGCTAAGAAGCCTTCGCGAAATATATCCGTAATCATAGTAGCAGCCAAATATTCAATTTATTGGCCGATTCTAGTCTAAGACATCGGCGACATGAAAACAACACGGGATCGCAAAGAAATTCGGCGGCGATTTCTTCGGTTTTGGACATGATTTTGACTTTATATTTTCCTGGAAATATCAAAAGTTCTTCCTAACGGTCATTTGAGGTAGAAGTGAGATTTTTACCGCCGCGCGAAGCAAGGGCGGTACTAATTTCAGTCGATAAGTAAGTAATATGCGATTTTCTTTTCTTTTTCTTTCTTTTTAAAATTTTATAACGCCGAAGGTACAGCCCTTTATATACACGTACCGTCATTGGCCTGTGCATGCAGTCTACGAAAAAGCACCGCAATATAGTGTCTATTATCGTATCCGCGCGCGCGCTATTAGTACGATGAGAGACTATAGTCTAATAGAGCGCAATCGGAGAAACTGCTGGAGCTTAGCCGGTCACACATGCACTGCAATGTTATTTTTTCTTTTATTGTTGTTTTTATAAATATTTATTTTTCCTGGCCTACAGCTGAGTACAGGACTATAAAATGTTTGTAGTCGGCCGTAGTCGCAACCAGCCTTGCTCGCAACATTTTATCATTTTATCTGTCATTCTGTTTTCGTGTGTAGATCTGTTAGGTCTAACGACGTTACATCTGTGCTGCTCCAGTGTAAGATCAGCGGTCGTTCGGGTGTTAGCTACGCTGACATTGGGTACGACGACGCTCCGCTGAACCCCCTCGCGAGGAGGAGAGCGACCAAAACAATAAGGTGACAGAAGACTCCTCCAAAGAGAGGGATTTCCCGTCTAGCTGCAGTGTAACTATACACAGCGCTAACGCAACAGAAATTGGATATGCGATAGCACTTTTTTTTAGCAGCATTGAAATCTGCACAATTTTCACGTAATGTGGCTATGCCTAGGCTATTATAGTTTGCTGCATGGATGCAATTTCCTATTGAATTCCACAGGTGCATCTGTTTTTTCTTAATTTAATTTTTAATTTTTTCTTTATTGTTTTGAAGGTGTGTATAGGCAATATTTAAGTCATACTATTACTACTCTAGTTAGACATAGATCTATAGTACAATAGCACTTATAAGGTAGCCACTTCAGTTCTAAGAACTGTTCTCCCAGCGGGCCCTGTATAACAATTACCCCATAGTCATCAGGTACAATTCAAACCTGCCCAATTATCTTGAGCACAATCTCAACTCCCAGGGGAGCATGCAAGCCAGGCTATCAGATGACGCTCACTTCTTCTTCTTCCAGTAGTGTGCATAAACCTCCAAGGAGTATTGTCGCACCGCAGTTGGTTGTCTATCAGCCGTTGCTCTAAAACTTATTAATAATTAATAACTTAACAATTTCAAAAACGAACGCATCTACATTATATACAAATTGTTCTCAAATTTTGAGTTAATATATGACATCTTTGACTCGTGTCTTGAAGATGTCGATTGATGGTAAGATGACCACGATCTCGGGTAGACCGTTCCACAAACGGATGGTGTTTGGCAAGAACGTATCCTTAATGATGTTCGTGAACGTAGGATGAGAAATCTATTGCTGTGACCTCTGGTTGGAGTATTTAGCGGTACCAACTGGTTGTCAGGGATATCAATCAGATGGTTAGTGATTCGGTACATCATAGTAACTTTTGACACGGCTCTACGATGTTGAAGAGTCTTCCGCAGAAGCTCACGGCTTAGTTACCACCCGACCAAGGTTCCCATCACTCATGGGTAAAAAAGCGAGCGGATAAAATGCCTTGCCCAAGGACATAAACATCAGACATAATCGGGTTCGAACCCCAATCCACTACACCACAGCGCATCCGCAATTAATTCTTATTGAATGGTAATGGGGTGGGACGCTACATCGCGCAGGCGCGGCGGTTCACTGTTTCTAAACAGTATCAATCTAGTTAAGAGCTGAATTTGAAAGGAAGTATTTAAAATATCTTATTTCCCCATACCTTTAGTTCATGCGACAGAAAATACCAAGTATTTTTGCATTCATATCGCGAAGTGGTCAATATGACCACTATTCGTTGTGTGACCTTGATGAGTATTCAAATTCAAATGAAATCGAGCGACTAGCTGTGCATCAATTTGGCTGCTGTTTTGATGAATTTGAAATTTCGCTGGTCTAGAACTCGAGATAAAGGGGAAAATCGTGAAAAATACCAAATTTTGGGAAATTATTATTCTTGATGTATTTGTATCTCCAATGTTTCATGAATGCCCTGTAAAAACTTCTAGTCCTAAATATTACTGGAAGAGGTAGAAAAAGTTTTTCTGGGAGTGTTTTTTGTCAATTCGTTAGAATTTGCGGACAATGAGCGCAAGGCCACTCCCTGGCTATGCGAGGCTTTCATTCATTGGATGTTCCAGGTCACGTGATATTTTCACCGAGTTATGTCGTGGGCTAGACAGGCTCGTGCCTTCTCGCATGCCTACATGTATGAAAACGAAGACTTTGTTTTAAGGAGTTTATATTTTCCCTTCCGCACTAAAACAAATGGATATCTACATGTAATATAAAAAAACCAAAGACTCTAGAGTGAACGACAGATCTATTGATGTTAGCCCTCTTTAACTGCTGTTAACACTGCGTGTTGTATAATTATAAACTAGCAAAATACAGCATATTATTATGTCAAGTCTAAAAAGCGTGATTCGTGGGGGGTCGGGGATCAATAATCGTTAGGACATGAACTCCATGCACTTAAACACACCTTATAGGAAAGCTGCAACTGCAATTTGTGAGTCGATCGTGATGTATTAGTGTTCAATTTGGGGCAGTGCTAAAGTATATTGTAGATTTTGTTATAGGTCCTGATATCATGCATATGGGACAAATATCCTATTGAGCAATACATTTCGAAGAAAATGACATTTCCGCCACAACATCACGGTGACCTTACCGATTCGGCCAATTTTTAAATTCCCATATGTATAGTGATTACATCTTTCCAAAATTCATAACTTTCATATTGCTTGTCCGGTTTCGTTCCAACTTTTACTAATCTGCTTCTGTGAAATTACTTTAAAAAAACACAAAAAATCTTGTCATTAAGGTTGGATTTTCCCTTTAAATAGGACATGGGTCGCGGATTGTTTTTGAAAGTGGGAGGGAGGGGGGGGGGGGGGGGGGTGGGTGGCTGACACCTCTGCCCGAATATCAACCATCATTTTTCGATATTTTGCGAGGGAGCGGAGAGACCCAGCACAAAAATTTGGGCCTACACAATTTATTATGGCAGTAATTTTATATAGAAACGAGGGAGCAAAAAGTGATGTTTTATTATCTTTCAAATGTAATCTCGTCTTCACAATACACTAGGTAATTATAACAAATATGTAATATGAAACATATATATTAAAAAAAAATTCCGCGGCTCAGTGGCCCATGTAGAATATCTTATTAAAAGCGAAGAAAGTGCATCCGAGAAAAAAAAATCAAATGATACACTTAAAGGGGAATTAACACTAGAATATAATGTACTTATGTTCAAAGGTGTAATATATTATTAATCACAATTTCGACATTTTTTTTTCGCCAGACCTTCAAAATTCGCTCAGTGTGTGTGTGTGTGTGTGGGGGGGGGGGGGGGGCTATGGGGGTCCACCAGTTTCTCTCCACAATAGGGCGGTTTACGCGATTACGTCAACACCCCTTACTTCCTAGTTACTGTTACTAACTCGGGCAAGCTTTGACCGATCGCCATCTCGGATTTTGCCCGATCTCCATGCAAAGTCAATGCGCGTCTCTCCCTAGCTGTTATCGACGATAGTGACTATTTCATAATTTCTTACAATTGCATCGACTTCGAGTTCATCGTCAAGGAAGTCAGTGAAGGATTGGACAGTCAGAGATTTGACAGACTTCTTGAGACAAAGAGGTGTGAGTACGAGCGGGTATAATAAGGAAAAACTTGTCAAACTTGCGACGGCTGTCGGTGATTTGGATCTTCCGTGGACCCCGATCTCACCCAGGTAGATACCGCCGGTACGTTGCGGGAGAAACTCTCGCGAGCCGGATGCCCGGACCCAACGAAACTGACAGGATATACGAGAGACTTCTCAGATATTCCTGAGTTTGGATTATTCCATATTTTCAATTAACAGAACAGACTATGACGGGAAAAACTCAAAGGTTATAAATCATTTTGAGGATGTCTGTGAAGTGTGATGATGTCATGTAATCACACTTTTCATCTCTCAATAAGAAATGCTATACCGGTATGTATAGCTTCAAAATATGTGTAACAAAATAATACATGTAGGCCTACAATATTGATGGAAAGAAAGTTGACAGTTTCCCACATTGTCCCACTAATGTCTGTAATAACAAAGGATACAAATAAGAAAGTATGATGAATAACTACTTGTACATGCGATAGACACAAATAAAGTATGTAGGCCTATATATACTATACACACCCCCACTCCCCCCCCCCCCCTCACTCACATTTTGTACTCATCTGTTGCCTCAAATTTTTATGAAGTATGGATCCTGTAATTCATAAACTGCCCCGCCCCCTCCCCCACTTGACAGAAGGGAGTATGGGGCAATAGGAACAATAACTCATGCTTCCTTCTGTCGGGGGGGGGGGGGGGGGGGGGGGGTAGATTTATACATATTTATTACTACGATCCACAAAATTGTAGACAGGAACATCCAGGGGAACATCAGGGGGAACATTCGGGGGAACATCTTGCATGTCTTGAATTTCTTCTATTTCAACTGCCTGATGGCTCTTTGGACTCGGAGGCAGAGCTAGAGGCGGAGTTTCCAACAACCGCGGAGACCGCACAGGTTAAATTGTGGCAATTTGTCGCGCGCTCATGCAAGCTCGGTGACTGTAGCTGGAATGGGGAGGGGATGTTCGATTGTCGGGCCGTTTCCTCCCACAAAATGCTTGGAACAGATGTAGGTATCCTTGGTGATTCGGTCTATTCCAAAGTCCTTTCGACCACACATTTTCATCCAGGTTGTACATTATTTTGTCCAAATATGTCTTTGGTTTCGGGAAAGGGATGGAAAACACCGCCAGCATTTCGGGCCTTTTCCCAAAATATCGTGAATCGCTGTTGCACGTTCCATAACACTAAGAGCAATGTTTTCCTCCCATTTTGCGGAAACTTTTGGCGTACTCTTAGATGTACGTTGTGCGATGTGATGTAGAATTGATTTTCTTTCAAGTATTGATGAGATAAGCTTTGATGCGACGCACTCTATCGGTATTCTACATGTACTTCTATAGATGGGACTATATAGAGCAGCCCCGAGCAGTCGACGTCGACAGTTCCTTTGCCCAAGGTTGCGGGCCGCGTGCAAAATTAAATGTCTGTGCATATACTAAGTAAACCGCCCTATTCCCTGACAAGCAAAAAATCAAAACAACTCCCCAAATGTCTTCATTCTAAAAGGGAGGGGGCACAATCGAGAAAAATGCGTCATAGTATCAAGAAAATACATTTATATTGAGTAAAATCGTAATTTTCAAAGAAATATGAAACACATTTTTGTTTTTAGAATATATGCATATATCTGTTTATTATTTAAAATCTCTAATGGGATTTGTACCAGAGAGAAAGATAATTTTGCATTCGGATTAAATATATCTTTATGTACCCATCAAGAAAATGGCAGCCCCGCGTATCGCTAGCAGACGATAAATCTTGCAGAGAAAATCTTGATTATACCCATTTCGTATATTTTAATGCAGAACTACGTATAGGACATCATGAAGGAATAGATTACACCTTTGAATTATAAGCACATTTATATTATGAGGTTAATTCCTCTTTAAATTTCACAAATGGTGGCTGAAAATCATGCTCATTTTATCAAATTGTGTCACCACGTTATCTCGCGCTGAGGTGAATGAATGGATAAAGAACTAGATTTGCAAGTATAGATGAGCATGCACATGTATACATACTTTGATAGATACGTGGGTAAGTGAATCAACCGATTTTTAAATGAAGGAATACATGAATAAACAAATGAATATATCAATTAGACAAATGTAAAAAAAAAACAAAATGGTAATTGGAGGCATGAAAATATAGTTAAAGAGGTCGTAGACTTTTTTATTAAAAGAAGTGGGAAAGAGAAGAGAATGTGGGAACTAGATGGAAAGGTAGACCGAGGTGGGTGCATCGCTTGATTAATGATGTATAGTTCTTGCATTATTAACTTTGTTTTGCAAAAATGTAAATAGCTTTTAATGAAATTTTAAAACATGTAGGCTTTGAGCATGGCTGGGGAACTGCCCAAAGGGCCCATAATCTATAGCAGTATGGGCATTTTTTTTGTCACAACGAGGCAAGCGGCAAATGGAAGGGAAATTTTCTTGATGCCTCTTTCGTCGTACCGCTGACAGAACTAATAAACGCATTCCTACCTGAATCCATTGGGTCTGAGTAATATTTTCTACTGCAACCCAAGCTCCTGCTAGCTGCCCCTCTCCACCTATATTCAGACGTGCTCTCCAGGGGCCATGGAGAGCGTTCCATTCACTCGAGGCTGTCAGACTCGAATTGGGGATAGCTCCACTTTCCATACCCAGAGGATTCCCTGGGGGAGGGGTCTTCTGCGAGGCACCTGTTGGTAGAATTTGATATACAGTGTGTCCTATATCATTAGCTAGAAAAAAAAAACGAAGCCCTGAAACAAAGGGTTATTGTGTCGAAACTATATGGTCTATGGTCATAATTATCTATTTTTTATCAAACAGATGTATTGATTTCAAATGATACATTGCTGGTATCCATCCATACATGCCTCACCTAGCCGCATCATTTTGAAAATATGGTGTTAAAACCCAATTTTGGCAGATTTGGGTAAAAGCATGAAACATTCAGATCACAGGCGAACATGACCCGAAGGAATCATAAACTTTAAAAACCAGAGGAAAAGATGGTTTTCATTTGCTTCTTTCCGTAATGAAAGTAAAGGCAAAAAAAAAAAAAAAAAAAAAAAGGTTGGTGGAGCTTGTCGATGGTGGGTTGGGAAAAAGTATTGGATTATTTTGTATTGAAATGGTACCTAAAATCGTAATGAACAGCGATTAAAAAAAAAAAAATCGAAACTGTAAATCTGTAAATGACCGATGCGGACAGAAAGGTGATTATTTTCACATAAATTAAAGGGGTAAAATCCATTGTAATAAAATGAAAAAGTGTGATATCAAGAACAATTAAGGCAGGAAATATCCCACCTCAGGATGAGCACCTTTTTCATCGCAAGAAGGGCACTTTTTCATCGCTTAAAGGAGAATGAAACTCAATAAAAATTAGTTGATAATCATGTGGAAAGTTGTCAGCCTGTTCAAAATATCATTAAAATACTCCTACTTGATTGCTCAGTAAAGAGAATGACTCTCTAAAGTTTGCAGACTCCTTGCTAAATATTTATTGCATGGGGGCTGCCATTTTGAAAAACTGTGATGTCATAGTAGTACATGTCCATTTACTTGTACACTGTTGGAATATTGATTACAATTTTTAATCTTGTTGGTTAAAATTTTAATCAGCCGAGGATTACCAGGTAAACCACACATTTGTAGGTTAAAAATTTAATCAACGGCCTGTTGGTTAAAGTTTAACCTTTTGTTGATTAAAAGTTTTAATCATTTGTTGGTTAGTTTTATTTGGTGAGAAACTTTTTTTCATATATCTGTGATTGTTGTTTAGCTTAATCTTACAAAGAAATAGATCTATTTACAGTGTGATCTAGTTTTAGTTTTTGTCATATTGCCCGGTCCGCGAAATATGGACATCCGTGAAGTTGAACAAACAGCCATACCGCTGGCGTCGCCTCCTCGGCTACCGTAGACGTAGTCAGTAGCTTTACCGATGGGCCTGGTTTATATAGGCAGGTCTTGTCCAGATCGAGCAGGTCGAACTAGCTCCCAAACCATTTTAATTAGAAAGAAAGATCACACTGTATATCTATTTCTTCCAAAGATTAAGCTAGACAACAATCACAGATATGAAAAGAGTTTCTCACCTTCAAACACGCTGATAAGGTCAGCTTTGAAGTCCCCAGTCATTCAGCAACTTGACAACGCCTTCCATTTTTATCGCAAACAATTTTTGGGCCATTCTCCGAAAAAGTGTACAATTAGAGTTGTACAAATGACAAAATTTAAACATCAAAGATTTCATTAAATTCTTATGAATTCAGAAAATCTAATCCCTTAACCCTAACTAGGCCGGGGTATTTTGGGAGTTCTTATGGCCGGAGGGGGGGGGGGGGGGGCCTCCCAGGCCCCCCCTAAGATCTCGGCAACGGTTGACTCTGCGCGCATGAAATTTGGCACAGATGTAGATTAACTTGTGTAGAACACAATCCCGGTGTAATTTTTTCAATATTCTTGTTCGTTTTTTTTTATTAATTATTTTATTACATAATATGCAAATTTTTTCGATTTTTTTTTCTCAAAATAGTAAATTTTGCTATATGAAGATGAAAATGGATTGAATATTGGCTGTAACTGGACCTCTAAGACTCACAAATACATAAAAAGAAAGAAAATTGGGTAAAACGGTGTATTAAATTTGCATAACTCATTAATATGCAAATTAGCTGTGTCATGTGTATTACAAGCCAATAATGTATTTCTTTGTTTTTAATCTTATGTATTTTTTCTTTTTGAATTTTAATGTATTCTATTGTTTGCCAACCATAAAGGATATTTGTTAAATGAATATTGTGATTATAAACAAGAAATGGTAATGATTACTAGGAATGGTTACTTTTTTGCCATAGGCTAATACACACATGAATGGAGAATTTGATCATTTTGCTTGACATGTGATCAATAATTGTAATCTGACATCAGAACCGTATGACCGATCGACATAAATTAGGTATCAAAATGTGCGTGAAACATCAGGGAAAAAAGTCATGAAATTTGAGCGCGAAAGATTCAGCCGTCGCGAGGCTACGTACAAAATTCGGGAGGGGGGGGGGCCTACCAGGCCCCCCCCCCCCGGCCTAGTTAGGGCTAAGAATACAAAACAATCAACGGGTGATTTTTGGCTATCAACATTTTTTCAAGAAATATTTCCAAACTCAGTAATCCTTTTTAACATTTTGAAGCGAAATCACAAATACGTTACCAGAGGTAGTATCTTAGAAAACTCTGATGGTCTGCTTAATTCTTGCTTAAAAATGTCAACACTTATGTAAAACTACAGGCTTTAATATGTACAAACATCATGGAACCATTTTGCAGCCAACCTTTATCTTTCCTGTTATAAAAATGATCGTGATTTATAAAGTGAAGGTTAAATACAAAGCAAATACATTTCTATTTTTAGTTTAGTTTTATCAGTAATCTCATTGATTATGTATGAAACGTAATGAATAGGTATTACACGTGTGATAAAAAAAAACAAATGACACGTAACATATCTGCCAGATTAAATAAATTCTAGATTCAAAGAAGAACGGTGTATGGTAACCTATTTGACGCATCGGAAGTTCCGTTGGCATTTGCAGCAACAGACCAGCACCAATGCATTCTATCTTGTAGAACATCAAAATATGACTGCATTGTAAAAGCAAAATACTTCTATCCATGAAAAACGATCTTAACGTAGATAAAATGATTAGATACTTCTATAACATTGATATTATGTAAAATACGAATACGAATATATGTAAAATACGAATAGTTATATCATAATGTGATATGCGCTATACAAGAACAGTGGTATTATTATTATTATTAACACTAAATCACAAAAGTACAATGTTTATTCTGAGATACTTATGAAATTTGCAGTTACGGAAGACGGTAAAATGAAGTTTTATGAAAATAATATACGCATAAATTTCATTTCCAATTGTTCCTGTATTAAATAATGTCTCAGGAAAATTATAACCGACAAATGAGCAATACATGATTATCTCATGAGATACGTTACCACCCTGATCAGAAAAGAATTGAGGAAGTATGAAAAGATCGAGATAGAAGGTAAGGAATGTGTCAGCAGAAGGTTAAAGTTTCTTTATTAATAATTACATAATATATAGACATACACATTTTGTAGATATCTTGTCAGATACATTACTAATCTGATCTGATCAGATACGTTACCTTACTTATATTTGGCAATAAGAGCACACAGATCGATAGGAATTTCCTAGGGACAAATTAGCGATTTAAACTGTATGAACATGCTGGCGACACGAAAATTGCACTTTTGCACACTTTTTTGGAGAATGGCCCTTTTGCAATAGATTTGTGAGCAGCATTTTTGTTCCAAATCAATATTCGGATGCGCTGTTCGGCCATGCGATCGATATTTTCAATCAACTTTGATCAAACTTTAACTCACAAAAACATTCGAGTGTCTCAACAGTTAGCAAGATCATTTTGGCGGGAAAGCCGAGAACGCTGTTTTTAATCAATGTTGGTTGCAAAGTAACCAACAAGATTAAAAACAATAATTTTAATCAACAATATTTTTGAACCACTCATATGCACTCAAGATTAAAAGTCAGTTTTAACCAACACTCATTTTAAAACCAATGATAAGCGATTTATAATAAACAATTTCTTAATCCGTACTTTTGTAATACATGTTTTAACAGTGTACACAATGTATATGAATAGTTATACAACCAAAGCCACCAATGCAAAATGGCAGCCATCTTGGTACCCCAACTCTCGCACAGGTGATGTTGTATCATGTGTATGGAGCAGTTGTATGTAGGCCTTTGTCATTTCTTTGAATAATTGACAAACCTTTGCCTGACTAAGCAACAACTTGTGCATTCCAAATCCTGCTTAAACAAAATAAACCGCCTAACCTATGCAACAATTGAACCAAATATCTTGACACAATTAGGATATATGACAGGATACAAATCCCTTGATTTGAATGTAGTACAATGTACATGACTACAACAATGGTTTGTTGTGATGAAATCCAGTGTAAAACAGAGAACAAAAGCACCAGCCTCAACGTTTACGTAAACCTATGAAGCCCATTTCCCGAACATCGTTTCTTACGTACGATGAAAAGTAAATGTATCAATGCTTTCCTTCCTAGAACATTGCCTGACAACCGATAATCATATTCCTTATTAACCCTATTGTAAATGAACGGATAGAATAATGTATTATAACGCTTTGTTAATTTTTAGTATGACAAATCTCAACAAAGCTATCTCTCTCAAAACTCCCATTAACTGCTCTCGCTATAGCGAATTATATTCCAATTATTTAACATAACCCAATAAAAATCAGTGATGATACAAAATAAACACCGTAATATTAGTTATAACTAAACTTATCCGACATGCATCAACATAGTTCGACCATCTCCCAGCTGGAGACAAATCTACTCCACTGCCACTTGAATATTTAGTACAATAATTATAATGAAAAATCGATAAACTAGTGCAGTACGAGGCGTATCCAGCATCGTCAGAAAGGGTAAGGAATTGGTAAGGGAGTTGTGAGAAAGTCCACGATCCATAGTACTGAAAATAGCTACTATAAGTTTTTATTTCTATGAGGGTGGGGACGGCAAATTCCCCCTTTGTGGATCAACCTACATGACCTAAGAATTGGTACCATTATAATAAACAAAACTTTACGAAAATGTAAAAAGAATTTAGAATACTATTACGAACATTCATTGTAATTTTACTATGTTTTTGAGAATATATTTTGCTTAATGAACATTTAACTATTACTCTACAAACATTTGACAAACAGCAATTGAAGGACAACTGGCGCGCTATACGAACGAACACAGTCATGGATATTAAACATTCCTACGCCAATGCATAAATTTGCAATGAAAATGTTATTTACTCACTCATTTGACAACACAAAAATGAAAACGTAAGAATGCAGGACAAGGAAGTTAATCCTCCACGAGCCATCTTCTTTTCCTTTGCTCGAAAATCCTCTGTAGAAACTCACACTGAAGATGGTAACAGATTATATGGATGGTCCAATGATATCACAGCCTCTATTTTTCAGACATTAACTGGCGTTATACTTGGAAAGGACGAAGGTCTTCCACGTACGAAAGCCGATATGAGTTTGAAGTGATTGGTATATGAAGTCACGACTAAATGTACACGTATTTCCTACAAAGCGGATTTTGTTTCGTCGCTAATCTCCTCCGCATTTTAGTACAGATATGCCTGCAGTGCTATAGGTAAGGCTTTTTAAAATTAGTTTGTACTTCCTGACTACATCATGCGCTCTTTTCTTTTTCTTTTCCCTTTTTCTTTGCTTGAACAATACATTCTGCTTATATATTTTATGGTCATTGTATTTATAGATCATGTAAATTTGTTTTTATTATTTTTGACACAATAAACCTTGGTAAATCAGTTTGAAGTGAAAATCCTTGAAAGTGCTAACACTCGGTGGCCTAGTTATATTTTTCTTCCCACATCTGAACTTCCAGTGTCGGGTGAGGCCCAAGCAACCCGACATTACTATCAAAATTTGGGTATATTATGTTGTGCTGTTTCAAGATCGAATTAATGCAAAAGCTCTCTAACGTGGAAGGGGAAACACTCCACCCCCTTAAACAAGTGGTCGCGGGAAGAGGGTATTGAAAAGTGTACAAAATGAAGGTTTGAGTTAAGGCTATATCACACTGTTCAAACTCTGACGTGTTATTTAGTGCAAAATTTCGATGTTAACTAAAAAACGAAAATCTTCACGATTCGTTGCAACGCCCCCTTATATAATAGCAAAATATTTAGCTTAACTTTAAATCATTGTAGAAGGTCTGTAAAACCCAATGTACTGAATTGGTAAATAGGCATTTTTAACCAGAGCCAGAGAATACAACTTGTAATATGATCTTCAATGACGAAGATTTGGCAATTCAATGGGATTTCTTCAAACTGTTCAAACGATCGATCTTCGAAACAATTGAAGAATAGCCAGTTAGTGTCCAAATCAATGATTTAAAGATGCACAACCTATGCAGCGCAGTTGAATATATTTACATAGTGTCTGCGCTTCATAATTTTTTTTTTTTGTATTTGTATTTGTATTATTATCGTTCCCAGGGGCCTGAACAAGAGACGGGTTTTCTTAATTCCAACACTCTCAGATCTGCAGATGTAGAAAGTCTATTACTTTGATACTCTTTGAACAATATGGTTATTAGCTTATATATTTTAGCAGTGCTCTCCGGTGTTTGTAATATCAAATATATTTGGTAATTCAATGATTGATTTCGACTGCAAAACTAAATGTCATATCACAAAATGACCCCTATTCAGTGCAGAGGTTATGGAATAAGAGTAACATTTTTTAATATTTTTTTTTTCAATAGTCATTATATCGGCTACAGCCCATGAAATCGACAATGTCATGAACCCGCACAAAAGTTGGCAGGGCCCGCGAAACTGTAGACCTACCAGACCAACATGTCGACCTTGTGGGCCTTCTATCATTTATTCCGTGGGTTTACTAGACAGTGGGTCCACATTTATATTGCATAGACCAGCAGTACTCAATTTAACCTTCCATACCAAAGATATATTGCCTTATAATCATCTGGTTTCTTATCGTTTTATGAGGATGTCCTTTTTGCATTTCCTATCGTCAATGGAGAAGTGAAAAGATAAAATGTCACTGGCTTGCACAAGCTTCCTGTGTGTCTTTGAAGGGCATACACGGTACATAATTTATGTGTGTGTTTGTCAATGTCAAGGGGCGGGGGGTGTTCCCCTTGATATTCATTACATTCCATATTATATGGCATGTATTTCATTGTCTTATTGATTCTTATGTATTCTACATTGTTCATAGATTTCATCGTATGCTGTGTTTTATTTGACACTATCATCTAGATCAATATTTAGGTATAAAAATCAGGACAATCAAACCTATATAGGCGAAAGAAGTACATCTCATTAACAAATGGAATGAGAAAACGCAATTTCCCCTATTCTATTATTGTATTATCAAATATGTAAGTCTTACAATCGGTACAGGCACATGTATAGGCAGGTCTCTCGTTTATATATATATATATATATATATATAAACGAGAGACATGCCTATACATATATATATATATATATATATATATATATATATATATATATATATATAGCCCTGGAAAAAAAAATTATTAGACCAGCTGCTTTTAAATGCTTAATGTAGGAGGTATTGGCTAAATCAGTAATTGAACTTTCAAATTGATTTTTACTACCTAAGACATAATGATTGGATGACTACTCCATAAAAAGTTACCCTATACAATAACTAACCACTCAGACAATTGCCCCCCTGGGTAATTGCCCCTGGGACAATTACCCCCCGGACAATTATCCGCAAATGACAATTAGATATAAAGGCATAAAGGCATGGACCCCAAATGGATGGATACTTCAGATTAACTAACAGAATGAAAATATCCTAGAGGATAATTATCCTGGGGATATTCTCCAGGGGTAGGAATGTTTTTGGTGGACAATTGATACACATTACATAATCTTTTTCGGTAACTTCAATTATTGTCTATTGTTTTCGATTTTTATGTCACTTCATATATTCTCAGTGGAATCATGAGCAGGCCATAGTGCTCAAACCAAGACAAGTAACACTTGGAATTCATCCTCTCAGACATTAATAATTGTCTATTATGTGGTCAAAAACTCTTTCTCAGAGGAAAATGGGGGGGGGGGGGTAATTTTGGGGGAAATTTGTCCGGAGCAGTTTGTCCTTGCCGTAGTCGTCCTAGGGTAATTGTCCTGGTGTAATTGTCACAAAGCTTTGTGATGGGGAGTAGTATTCCATTAATAATGAACTAGCTGTTGAATAATCACTTTCCTAGTCCCATAGACAATGGACTTTTCAGCTTTAAAACACTACCTGTATGCCTCCAAATGCAGCTGGTCTAATAATTTTTCCAGGGCTGTATACTATATATCAGTAATTGCATTTTCAGAATGGTTTCTTCTATACGTAACTCATAATGAGTGGATGAATACTCCCCAAATTAGCTTGTGCAATAACTAATCCCTCGGACAATGACAGCCAGGGTAATTACACCTAGGACAATTAACCCCAGGCAACTTTGCTGAAAGACAATTACTTCTAACGGCACCCCAAAGGATGGATAGTTCAGAACAACTAACAGAATGTAAATATTATCCTAGACGCTAACTGTCCTCACGGGTATTTTCCGGGGGTAGGGGTTCTGACCGAAATGGTGCGGGGATAATTGTCCAGGAGGTATGCCTGATTGTCTCGTAAAAGCCATGTTCACTTCTCTGGAGGCAGTTTTATCAGTTCTTGGTGGAAAACATTATTTTGATGATAGCACCCTTGCCTTGTGGCATGCTGTCAACAAGTTGTCGTATTTTTTTTCTCCTCACAGCAGCTCATTCATGCTGGAAGTAATATGTTCTTGTTTCATAAAATTAATTGCCTAATACCTTTATTTTTTATGCCACATGCACATTGCCACATTGCCACATTGGTCTCAGCAAAATAATGAGCTGGCCATGGTGCTCAAACCAAAAGAGGTAACACTTGAAATTCATTCTCTTAGACATTTATAGTCTATTAGGCGGTCCCAAAACTCCTGGGGGTAAAAGTCAAAGGAGTAATTGTTAGTAGTAGTCCAATAATCATGAATTCGCTGTTGATAATAATATTCCTACTTCCGTAGACAATGGACTTAACGCTACTCACATACCGCCAAAATGGAGCTGGACTAATACTTTTCCAGGGCTGTATATGTCGTCCTTTTTTGAAATTTCTGCCCGTATATATATATAATTTTCTCACATTTCTTTATGATATATTCAATTTTCTTCAATCCTATCATTTATGATATTTAATTACGAATTTAAATTGTCCTCTATATAAATTCGTTGGCATGGATTTGCCCGACTTTAGAGGGAAGACCTGTCTCATTGGTAGGCCATTATAGCGTACGCATGGAATTAGTATGGATGTACCCGCTACGCTCGATGGAAAGAGAGGGGCTATATGTGAGATTGTTACTTTGCTTCGACGGGAGCCCGGATAGTTCAGTTGGTAGAGCACTGGTCAAGTAATCCAGGGTCCCGGGTTCGAATCCCGGTCGGGGCATTGTAATTTTCTCACATTTCTTTATGATATATTTAATATATATATAAAATAGCTCTATTCGCGGCCATAGGGAGAATCCTTTTTATCTCGACCTATTGTTACAATTCCCCGTAACGCCCAATTTTTATTGTGACGGAATAAACTGCATTTGGAAATAGTAATAATATATATATATATATATATATATATATATATATATATATAAGTCAGGATTGGTCGACTTTCGCTACTAAACAGTGCTCAATACATAATGTAGAGCTAAATAAATACATATATGAAGAAAAGTCCACAACTACGTGTACCCGACAAGCCTGTATATATATATATATATATATATATATATATATATATATATATATATATACGTCACGTCTGATTTATATCTCTCACGCTTATATTATACACATCATGAGACACCGACTACGTTCAAGTCAGGAGACATCTCTCACACTATATATATATATATATATATATATACATATATATATAGCCGGGAGGGCGGATTGTAAAATAATAATAATTTGTATTAACGCTCGCTGCACATGCAGTTTGAGCAATGTCTTAGATTGCGTGGAGAGTCTCTATGTGAGACGTTCACTATTTGCGTTATATGCATTGCTCACTGCTGCAGTTTGAGCACTCTGGTGACTCCACTATGCAATTCTTCCCCACAATGTGTAACCGCACAACAAGGGTCCCAAGTCCTTGTGTTGCCATAAAGCCATTATGGTAATAGCCGGGAGGGCGCATTGTTATACATAATTTGTATATATATATATATATATATATATATATATATATATATACACAGTGCACATAAAAAAAAAAAAAAAACGTTACACTTTTAGAAAATCTGTCAAATTTCAAACATTTAGAAGATTTTTTCATGCCGAAAGATGCCCAATAGTCTCATCTATCAAGTGCCACTTACAGAGCAAATTTTCGTTCACGCTTGGGGGAACACTGACTGTTTTTGTTCAGAGGGTGAAAAATGGCCTGCACCAAATTGAAAGAAGAGGAAAGATTAAACTAGCAGTCCGAATAAGTACTCCCATTCAAACAAATTGGTCTTTTGTATAAATTTATGATTATGTTATGATAGTCTAGGAATTTTGTGTCACTTTTCTATCATTGCTTTATGCATGGCTGAGAATTATTAATTAATAATGTGTAATCACTTCAAGATCTTTTAAGCACAGTATTCACAATTCCCAGAAACATCAAATCCACCTGCCAGTCATTCAGTGAAGAAGAGCAGTACCAAATCAATACATCAATAGATCATTCAATCAATCGATCAAAAAAATCAATTAATCTATCAACAATCAGCTCATCAATACTGTACATCAACCGATAGATTAGTCAGATTTTTGATTGAATGATTAATTGGTGGAATGATTTGAAGATTGATTAATTTGGTACTTCTTGAATGAATGATTGGCATGTGGTTTTAATGTATCTGTGTATTGTAGATGCTGTGTTTAAAAGATCTTGAAGTAATTACACATTATTAATTCTCAGCCATGCATATCAAAATCAATGAAATCATTAAAATAATGATAGAATATTGAGACAGAATTCCTAGACTATCATAACATAATCATAAATTTATGCAAAAGAGCAATTTGTTTGAATGGGAGTACTTATTCGGATTGCTTGTTTAATTTTCCCTCTTCTTTCAATTTGGCACAGGACAGTTTTCACACTCTGGACAAAAGGATTTTGAAGTAATTATACATCATTAATTCTCACGCATGCATAAAGCAATCAAATCATTAAAATGATAGAAAAGTGACACAAATTCCTAGACTATCATAACATAATAATAAATTTATGGCAAAGAGCAATTCGTATGAATGGGAGTAATTATTCTGACGACTGGTTTACCTCCCTCTTCTTCAATTTGGCGGAAGCCATTTTTCACGCTCTGGACAAAAAACACTCAGTGTTAGCCCAAACGTTTCGAAAATTTGTTCTGTTAGTGGCACCTGATAGATGAGACTGGGCATCTATCTACATGTAAAAATCATCTAAATATTTTGAAATTAAAATTATGACAGATTTTTAAAAAAGTGTAACTTTTTTATACGCACTGTATGCATATATAAAATAAGTCGAACACTCCAATAAATAAATTGAAAGCGCTTGTGGAAATCAACCTGTGGATATATCTGCTGTGCCATTATTCTCTGAGTGAACTTTATATTAATTCTATTTCATCTATACGTTCTCCCATTTAAAATCTCTCTCTCTCTCTCTCTCTGTATCTATATATATATAAAGTCATTTTACCCTGGTATTATTTCGCCATG
This sequence comes from Heliocidaris erythrogramma, assembly GCA_025617745.1. Taxonomy (NCBI): domain Eukaryota; kingdom Metazoa; phylum Echinodermata; class Echinoidea; order Camarodonta; family Echinometridae; genus Heliocidaris; species Heliocidaris erythrogramma. The sequence continues at coordinate 37,300,493 of CM046860.1, forward strand.
TGATATTTATATCAATCACTGCATGGCACATAGATTAAAGTAATGATTTTTATCATCGCAATTACCTACTGAAATTTAATATGCAGACCTCATGTTTCTATATTCTGAAGACAAACAAGCTGTGTATGCATGTAACCAGCAGTATTCGTGAAAGATATATTGTTCGAACTTTTAACCCGGATATCGTCAAGAGGCATAATTGGCGTATCTGGGTTATGTGTACCCTTTTCCAATCTCTTCTTACTTGTAAATTCAGCGAGATTAATTTCGATATATATCATTTCCATTGTCACATTGCAGCCAATATTTATTTTAAAAAAACTGTCCATATTTAATGAGGTTTTAAATGCATAATTGGCGTATCTGGGTTGTGTGTACCCTTTTCCAATCTCTTCTTACTTGTAAATTCAGCGAGATTAATTTCGATATATATCATTTTCATTGTCACATTGCAGCCAATATTTATTACAAAAAAACTGTCCATATTTAATGAGGTTTTAAATGCAGTGGATTGGGAATTTTCTGGGGGCAACTGCCCCTATTGTCCCATTCAAATACGCTATAGTGAAGAGGCGGATTTTCCAATCACTGCTGTCTTTATCCGAATATAGAAGAGGGAAATTGCACGGTAACGGAATTCCAAATTAGAGATTTCTTGCTCACATTTTTGGAGTTTGTGCACTAATTTTGTAATTTGTTCCCCTTCCTACCATATGATAGTCTGTAGATGTACTTATTCTTTCACCTGAACTCTTTCATACCCAAAATTTTTCACTTACATTAATTATATTCTAGTATATATACCGTGGTAACGGAATTACCAGAAAATGGTGTCATTTTAAACCTCTAATTTCCATTCAATGTCCTCTGAAATGTACAAGTCAGTTATTCCAGATTCATGTTTGATTCTGCTCTCTGTTTATTAAATTAATTGTGATAGGAAGCGATTTAAAAATAACATGACATATATGTAGTATTTACTCTTTTTCTTAGATAAGTCATCGGTAACGGAATTACATCTTCTGAAATTTACTAAGAAAATTAAAGGTTCTTCAGTCTCTTGTAAACTTAAATGTTGATAATTTTTATTAGCAATTTCAAGTGAATAAAACACAGTAAAATGAGTAATAAGGCCATTATGAAAAGGTATCTGTGAATATAATAGATATATTAAAACTGATTGCAACTGCTCGGTATATTTGTGTTCAATTTTGTCAGTTAAGCTGCCGGAATTTAATCATCAGCGTAAATAAACAAGATCATTAAAACGATATTCCATATTACAAATTGGCATAATAGCCAGGATAACGGAATTACGTAATATTTGAACTCAATACTAATTCAATCATTCATTGACTATTCTTTGCATATGAAGATTTACATAGGTGTTCCCCTACTAACTAAACTTAAAAAGATAAACTTACAAGTTAGTCACCCAATCTCTGTACAGTGTACACCATCAAAAGGAGGACCTTTGAAGGATTGAAATGCAAAAGCAAAAAGCGAACACGTCTGATTGAGTGACAGTAAGGTAAATTGCATTTTCTATCATACAAGTATGTGAAAATCACATGGAAAACCTAATTATCTGTAAAGCTAAAGTCAGCCTTAGTTTTAATGTTTATTCTGTATTAATGTTTGCCAGAATATAAAGAAAATAAAATTCAAAAGAGTTTGCAAATTTTTGACAGGCACTCTAATGACAGAATGATCAGTAAATGAATGGTAGGTGAATATTCAAACCGACATATACCAAGACCAAAAAACAAACCAACAAATCAAATCAAAACAGTGTTTTATAATAAATCGGGTTCTTTTTAATAAAATCGATGTCGTCTAAAACTGAAAAATTCCTCCTTTCTATAGTCATATGTAAAGTAATGTAAACAAATACATTCATTATTTATACTGGATTATTTGCCTCTTTTTTGCAATTAATGACACGTCAGACCTAATAGATTGGAAGAGGTTCATCGTGGTGAAGAATAATTGAAGAGAGTTAATCAGTTGTCTCACGATGTGCAAACGTAAACGTAGGAAGTCTGACGTTTCGGCTGCTATACTGCTAGCCTTAGTCATAGACAATGAGCCGAGATTGTGTGTAATTGGGGTTTTACAGACGTGTATCAGTCAGATATGATTATTTACGTCTGGGACCGACCTTTAACGTCACCATCCGAAAAACGTGACTCAGTCTCGAACCTGGGTCCGCTGAATCAGTTTATTACTTCCACTGGTAGCTGGATTACAGGCGCACGCCACAACGCCCAGTTAATGAGCCGAGATCACGCTGAGCGGGTCTTAAATAGCGGCGGGAGCCCCCCCCCCCCCCGGAGCGGCCGGATGTACGCTCGGACCACTCGCGCTGTGATTGGTCGCTGCCGTTGACCAATCACCGGGCGCGGCGTTGTTCCCTGCCGGATGTCCCGCCGCGATTTAAGACCCGCTCAGCGTGATCTCGGCTCATTGTCTATGACTAAGGCTAGCAGTATATAGCAGCCGAAACGTCAGACTTCCTACGTTTACGTTTGCACATCGTGAGACAACTGCTTAACTCTCTTCAATTACGTCAGACCTACTTCATATAAGATATATGCATAAAACACATGCTCTAACTTCTCAATCACATTTCAATCTTTTATGCATAATGGTAATTCAGTTACCACAAATTTGGCCAAACAGGAAAAGACATTCAAATAACTGTCATCGGAAGTTTGTAGGTACAAGTTGAAATCAGAGAATTTTCAGTTTCCCCCAAACATTCACTCTTAAAGCTAGGAGGAAAAATTTCCCCCATTTATGGTAACGGAATTACACCCATATTGTAGTATGTAGTAGATTTTAAACACGCTTCCTGAAAATACTGGTTTGATATAATGTCTCATACTTGGAACACATGTTGCGTAAACATACACGATTCTAATGAAAGTGAATGCAAGGGACACAAAGTGAACAATGTATTTATTTCATCATAATCATTACATTGCCCCAAATATTTAATAAACAGCCAAAAAATGTCGTGTAATTTAAAACATGCTTTGTCCAAATTCCGAATGAGATGGGCAAATGTTTTTTTTTCAGTTTCTTTTAATTCAAGGATTTGGCTATTTGGAACAATTAAAGCAGTCTTTATTGTATAAATCTGAAATTAGCTGATTTTGGCCTTCTCATGTGGAATTGCCCAAGAGTTATACTTCAGTTGTCAATACTTTGAATTCTTCTTCATTCTTCTTCTCCTTCATCAAACCTTCAAATTAATAAAGGGCGTAATTAGGGTTATCATTAACACAGACATTCTAACCAAACCTAAATTACCCAAACCCTTCGCCTCTATGCCTAAACGAGAAATGCTTCACAACTTTTACAGGGTTACTCACATTATGTTATCTTATCTGGTATATTCTTTTCTTACAAAGAGAAGTCCACCCTGACATCAAGTTGATTTGAATTAGTGCAGAACAATGGGAAAGGAATCGATAAATGTTCAAGAAGATTCCCAAGTAAACAGGGTAGAATAAGAAATTAAGTAAGTTTTGATGGTCCCTACAGAGATTAGCAAACCTATGGTTCCATTTCCTAGCAAATTTTTACTTACTTACAAATTAAAAAACTTACCTTGGAGTTTTGATGAAGAGTACATTTATTTAATTAACACAATGCATGTATTCAATGAAAATGTGTTAAACATTTTGTACAAAACAAATGGAGAGTAGTTTACAAAAGAAATCATACAATTACCAGTTGAAGGGTCATGCCAGTAGACCTATAGCCGACGAGACCGACAGAACAAAGAAATACATAAGGGAAGATAGAAAATGATCAGTCTAGTGGGCTTTCGGTCTAGTCGGTTATAGCCGCCTGTGTAACGATCCTCTCTTGAAATAATACAAAATGTGTAAACTTATTAGTGTAAACTTATTAGTGTAAACGTGTAGTGAAAAGTTTTCGCAGTGTGCAAAGTGGGTAGAAAAAAAATCACTGAAATCTTTTCAAACAAATTCAGTAGCTCCAGATTTAAAAGAAATCTATCTCTCTGGCTCTCCCTTTCTTTCATCTGACTACGTCATCTCTTTCTCTTCCCCTCCTTATCTATATCTCTCAAGACAGGGGGAAATACTTATATCCAGAATTTGTTATGAGCATAAACACCATGTCCATTAAAATAATAATTCAAATAATTAAAATTGAAAAAAAAAATAATCATCACATCACTAATTGAACACAGATGATATTAAACAACAATGCTGTTGAACAATATTAAACAATGTGGCCGACGGCATTATGTCATAATCGGTGGATTTGTAAGCTCCTCAATCGTCGAGTCTATCACCGCTTGATGGATTGCTGTCCGTGTGATCTTGCTACTTGATGGCGCCTGGCCATGGGGTGGTTTGAAGTATTTTTGAGACTGTTTCGCATAGACTTTGAGATACCGCCGATAGTAGCCTGTGAGTCTTAGAAGCCGCCTCAGATCACCAAATATCTCAACATTTCCAATGCCATTTTCTTACCTTCTGTCAGAAAATTTTTAGTGTTAATTATTGGAAATCTTACTGAACTTAATCTTCCTAAGCACCAAGCGACGTGTGACAGCGACAAATCACTCATTTGTGAACGAGCATTCGTACTAAGAAAAGTTGCAATAAATTAAATTCTCTGACAAGTTTTCAATGAACCAGCAATTTAAGATGTTCCCATCGGGACTCGGACTCGGACTCGGATGTCCAGGACTCGGGACTCAGACTTGGACTCGGACTTGGACTCGGACTCGGATTCGGACTCGGACTAGGATGGGATGGACTCGACCACAGGCACTGTTAACCAACAACAACATTCAAATTGCTTCCAAGCAGGAAAATAGAGTCGCGAAGAGCACGTGAGCACCTGCACCACCGACATGAGAGGGCAGTATTTGAGCGTCTAGAGACCCCGTTTTGCAGACTTTGAGAGAGACTAAAACTTTAAGGCTTTTTCTCAAAGTTACACCTTATTTTTATTTTAGAAAAAGAAAGTTTTGTCAATAAAAAATTCCCCAACACTAACCTTTACCTTGACGAGACTTGAACTCGGAATATTTTCCTGCAATGCAATGCGCCTCACACAGAACTGCGAGTTTAGTTCGCTCATTTTATTATATCCCTACAATTTGTCTTTCAAGAATATTCACGCCGACTAGTCTTGACGAAATAAACTGTATTGTCATCCCTCTTGACGCTCAAATACTGCCTTCTCTCGTGGGTGGCGCAAGTCCTGACTGGAAAAAAGGAAGAAATAGCGCCCGACGTCGCCCAGGTGTCGGCGGGCACCGACAGATCATCCACCGAAACTCGGAAGGCGTCCACCTTTAAAGGGAAAGACTTGTGAGAAAAAAAGGTTGCTTTAAATAAAAGCGCAAAAATAAGAGAAATATAGATCAGTTTGAGAAAAATCCTACAAAGAATAAGAGAGTCATGAATTTTAAAAATTCTATGGAAATCTCAAATTGGCAACTCCAGGTCATGTGACAGTGATACCTGTGATGTCATGAAATCACTACTCTCCATTTGTTTTTGTACACAAAACTACCCCAAATATCCTCTTTCTCCAATTAGTAAACGAATAGACTTAGTTTAAACAAGAGGCCATGCCAAAACATTCCACCCTTAATTATGCCTGAAACATAGGAATAAGCAAGATGTTATACACAAAAAATGAAAATGAATAACTTTTGTTTAATTCATACAAAAATCTTGTTTTCTGTTTTGTTTTGTTTTGTTTGTTTTTGTTTGTTTGTTTGTTGTTGTTGTTGTTTTTTTTTGGTTGGGGGGGGGGGGGGGGAGGTCAATTTAATGAAAGAATATGTCTCTTTTTTTACAAGATGATATACAAAAACATGTTACCCTCACTATACCTCGAGCATAGGAATAAGTAAATTTGCTGGATTAAATTAAACATCATACATTCAATAGTTGAATGACTGTCTTGTAATCATTTATTTTGTTAAAGCCTTCGACACAATTCATCATTTTTGTACTTGTAAAGAAAATTTAAAAAAGGAAATTTGCTGAATTAAATTACACACCATACAGATAATAGTTCAATGACTGTCTGTGTATTCACTGATTTTGCTACTAAAGCCTTCGACACAATTCATCATTCTTTACTTGAAAAGAAAAAAAAAACAAAAAAGGTTATTACAGGATACCCGGGAAATCTTCGCAAAACTTAGGTATGATATAAATATCAATTTGTATGCTTTGATGGTATAAGATATACCAGGAAGAAATTGAAATTTGGAATTCCTTATATGGATCGATTTGGAACCGAATTTGTTTCTAAATATTTTAGATTTCGTTTGTTTACTGATGAGTCCAATATATTCATTACATATTTTTCATCTAGACGGGAGCAACATCTATTTCTCAGAAGTCAGTAGACAATTAATTTATATCGCAGTATGGTGCAACACAAAGCAGCTAATTATTAATATTGATGACACTAATTCAAGTTTATTCATTTATTATCAAGAAAAGAAGAAAATACACAATTGTTTATTTAAATGTAATGTTAAAACTAGAAAGTGCAAATATTGATATAAATCGTAAATTGTGAATATATTTGAATGTCATTACTTATATGTAAATGTGACTAACCTAGATTTACTATTTAGCATTATGATAGTTCCTTTTACCAAATTACGTATATATATATATATATACTAGCAGAAGCAGCCCGTGGACATCCACGGGCGCTAGCTGTGTTTATGATTAATCACCGTACCATATATTTGTCACAATAATAAAGTGAATGAAAGAAAAGTCGGGTAAAGTGTTATTTTTTACCAAGAAGTATTTACAACATATAACTATGTGTTATTTATCCAAATCTTACATGAGTTCTGAAAAAAACATTTTCATCTTGATGAAGACTAAATGACGATTGTTTTGCTTCATGAATGACTTAATAATGACTTTATTTATGTTACATCGGTCCTGTGGCCTGCGGATGACACATGATCTCATTTACACCCGGGCGGGATTCTCACACACAGAGCATGGATATAATTATAGTAGTACATGTATATCCATAGTATATCCACAGCGTAGCTAGGATTTTTCAAGAGGGTGGAGCAGACGTGGAGGATCCAACGGCATATCCAGGATTTCATTTTTTTTTGCTTCTCAGGGGTGGGTGCCAGGAGGGGAAAGTTTTCGTACTCCCGCGCGAAGCGCGAAAGCTCTGACGATTTATAGCAAATTTGAGAGAAAGATAAAGTCTCGTAGCACTTTTTTAAAAGGAGGAAAGTTATTTCAACGTCCGGACTGCTTTTTAGTTATTCTGACGTAATACTGCACTGTAACAGTGATGGGTGCATGGAGGGGGAGTTTCGCCCTTCCCTCGCTTTTATTTTATATATTTTTTTAGTGGCTGAATAGGAGGGGCCATGGCCCCCTGTGTTCCCTTTGAGGTTATCCATGCATAGAGCTAGAGGGAGTGATTTGATCTTGCCATGTTTCTGGGGTCTAATACTTAAGAGAAATTAAGGCCATGAAAACATAACATGCATAATTAGCGGTACGTCCATTGTATAGGATACAAAAATGGGGAAAATATGAATTTATTGTCATTTTCTTTTCAGGGGGGATTTTTGTCCCCTTATATGGGTCTTGGGAGGACCGACGGATTGACTTTTCCTACTACCACCCCCCCCCCCCCCCTCCCTCCAGTCACCCCCAGGGCAAAGGGAGACGGGAGTAATATTCATATTCATATCATAGTGAAAATATTTTAGAAGGAATTTTTTTTTTTTTTTTTTTTTTTTGGGGGGGGGGGGGGGGGGCTCCTTCTTTGCACCGTGGCAACCAATATTCCTAAGTGACGTGATCTCCTACACTTCCCCTCCCCGAATAATGTCTGCAGATCGGTTTAGTCTGCCATATGGGAATGAATAATATATTTGAGGCGATATACAATAACATGTTTCTAACAGTATAAAGGGCATTTTCCCCTTTCATGTCAATTTCATTGTTGATAATAGCACATTGTAATGACTTATGCGATCGTGTGGTTACGTTAACCCTTAACCGGAACCTTAAACCCTAAACCCACCCCTAACCCTATATATTGTTTTTATGTTGGATGGCTCCCGTAAAAGGAAGTTTACCCTAGAATTTTCACAAATAAAAAGCAGAAAAGTTTATTGAGACCTGTACATCATCCGCGTAAATCACTTGCTGAATTGAAAAGCAGAAAAACCGATTTTTATATAATGGTGATTTTATATCTTGCTTGGTATTTACATCCTATATTTCAGGATTAGGCCTACATCATCATAGACCACTTTTTAGCCAAAAGGGAACCGTAAAAGAAATGTAACCTAATTTCGAACACATTACCAAACTATACCCGCCCCCCCCCTTCCTCGTAAAGTTTTCTTATCAGTCTTTGAATTTGATACCCTTTTTTCTTGATTTTTGTTTTTTTGAACCCTGAACGCGCTACCCGGGTTATGCGCTTATTGCTGAAAAGGTAGCCTTTTTATCCGTTTTCACGTGGATGATGTACCAGCCTCAATGAGAACCCCCCCCCCCCCCCCCCCCGGCGACCACCTTGTAACCAAAAAGTTACATTCACACTAAACTGTTATGTAACCATGAAGCTACATACTCTGTGCGTGAAACATAGTACATGTGCACGTGTGCTGTGCGAAGGAACAACATGCGTGTTGTTGCGCCGTATACATTGAAGCCATACATGCGGATATGGCCTAAGAGTGTACACATCACGTTGTTCTTTGGCAATACACCGACTAAACTGAGGTTTCTCCCCTTCACAGGTAAAGGGTATGGGTTGGGGCGTCACAGAACTTTTTCGTGCGTACGGCAGTGCGCTGTTCCATCGGCAGAATGATTACTCCCTGCGGAAATTCAATGTTTAGAAATGAATTTATGAAATATGGACGGCACGTCAGCCCTTAAAAAGTGCCTTCCAATCCTCTATGAACCATTCCCCGCCCGTGGGTACCAAAAGGTGGGGACCGAAAGAGCCAGGGGAGGCGCCTATTCGAACCCCCCCCCTCCCAAAAAAAAGGGCCCCATATCCTTAGCGCAATATATATATGTATATATATATATATATATATATATATATATATATATATATCGTAAAGTGTTTACAGGAACAAAGTTCCTACAAAGTGCAGTGTTAAAATATGTAGAAAAATAAAGTTCACAACATCATACAGAATACACACACAAGAAGCCTATAATCCGTACAATCCAAACCTCTGAGAATCCTAACATTTTAGAGTTCTCACCGTACAACGCTTAGTCTAAGATTTAAACAAAGACTTATTAAGCCGTCAAAAGAATTACTGGACAATACCACACACATTGTCCATTTGCATATTACTGTACTATACGTGTCTATAAAAGCATGTCAAAACTATCAATGGCTCATTCACCTGAAGAGATTAAATCGAAAGCGCTTGTGAATTTTTATAAAAACATGCTTCTTGTGTGTGTATTCTGTATGATGTTGTGAACTTTATTTTTCTATATATATATATATATATACATACATACATACATATAACTTTGTTATATGGACTTTGGTAATGAATAATGAAATAAAATCATCTGCATATCTGCGTCAGTCCTTGTAATCCCCTTGGCCCATGAACAGTGCATTGTGCTGGTAGATATCAAATGTTAATCGTTGACGTTCTTTCTTGTAGGCCACCGTACAACAGCAGGGCTATTATTAAATGTGCAAGCTTGATGGGAGGAATATAATTGCTTACTGATATATAACTGCCTATATATAATACACAAGAGGATATTATTCAAAATGGAAAACTATCTGCCATCGTATATAAATGATAATTGATAATAACTGATACATGCACCTAATGATCAAAATAGCATGAACCGATTTATTTATTTCTAATCATATACATGTTTATGTATGGGTTTTATATAAGAGAAAGAGAGAGAGAGAGAGAGAGAGAGAAAGTGACAAAGATGAAGAGAGAGAGAGAGAAAGAAAGAGATAGAGAGAAAGTCTCATAGCACTTACTTTCTCGATCCAAGATCTACTTTACCAAAATCTACTTATATAACTTTTTCCAATAGCTATAAATATTGTAGGTATTATTACGTATTGTCTATTGTTGTCGATAAATAAATGGTCATATCATTATTATATCAACTTATCCACAAGATCACATCCCTTTTGAGTTGTAATGATAATCAGTAATTAAATGAAAGTAATGACATGCTTCAGAGATGACTTCGCATTGTGCCTACGAAACATTGCTCCCAAGCTTAAGTTTCTATGGCGTTTGGCTGTTTGGTGAGGATATAGGGGTTAGGGTAATTACTCTAAGAACAGCACGGTTTAAAAGTCTACGCGTCGCGCCCTCTACTGGATACGGCACCGAAAACATTTCTAATATTACGCATTACAATTATTTGATTTTAAACTCGATTATTGCCTTGGCCTACCTTCCTTTTCGTGGTATCTTCTCTTACAAAATGTACATCTATAAATGGTTTAAGCGTGATGGTGAGTGGGTATGTGTAAATGTTAAAGTCCATGTTATATATATAAACCAATAAACAGAGCAAGAGATACATAAGGGGGAAATTGTTTTCTCTCGAAGTTTTATACGTGCTATGTTGGCCGGTCTATACCCAAATTAAAATTAAAAGTGCAACCAATCTGATGTGAAGTTTCGTATTTTCATAATCTTCAAGAGGAAGCAGACGTTTCGTGCCCCGAAATATCAAATTTCCAGTCTCTAAATATTGAGAGCGAGTAATTGTTTTGACAAATTTATAATAGTTATATAATTTTGTCATCTAAATATATTGAATAAGATGTGAAAAGTACAAAATAGACCTTTACTCGCTGCCAAAACTATGAGGTGGTGGTTGGGGCCTGCTTCGTATGTCTATGCCATCGATCTCTAATACGCAGGGCTCTATGCGAGTAGTTCATGATGCGGCAGCAAAACCGAACTTGGGAGCCCTACACTCAAACACAGTACGTGGGACCGCGTGGGGCATAGCATGGGACATCGTCTGCTGTGTACGATTCCAGTGTATTCCTATTCGAAAGATACGTGATTTGATTTTTTATTTAAAAAATACATTTTACTGGTTGTCACATTAAATCGCCTTTAGAATTTGTAACGTACGTGTGTTTTGCATGATTTTACAGTAAATTGGTTGAAAAGACTTCACAGTGCTGAATATTTGATTTTAAAAGTGTATAAAATTGTATTGAAACAGTACAGCGACGGTGTTTTTCTGTGAGCCAAAACATGGCGACCAGTCGCATCAAACCGTTAGAGGGCGTTGCTTTATCCATTAATTGGTAGAGATCGATGGTCAATGCTGACAAAGTGGCTTAAATTGTTCTGATGATCATGTCGAATTTCCTTTTCAAACTTCGATATGATTGAGCATCACCTCCAGCATGCCGTAGGTGCGTAGTTTACGCGGAACCTTGTATTGGTTCGCGCTGGCGTTGGTGTGCGACAGAATGTAGCTTTTGAAATCTTCAAACGTGCCGGGTTTTACGATGTGGACCCGGGGGTGTGAAATTGAGCCCTCGCGACGAAGTCTGGTGTAGTCGCAGTTATTGTCGCGGAATTTAGCATCGATCTGATGAAAAAAAAACAATAAATACAAGGAGCTAAACAGTTGTGTAATAGCCAAGGAAAAAGAGGCAAAGTTCACACATTCCGAAAGAAACATGTTGTAATTCACAAATTCAAAGAATATATATATATATATATAAACAACCTATATCTGACTGAGGATGCGCGCGCTAGAACTATAAATATTTCAATTATTTGTATGATACCTTTTCATTTATTGTTCTCCTGAAGAAGATGCCAGGGAGCCCCGAAAATTTGAGTGTAAAAATAAAATTGGCCACAATGCATTACAAACGCTTTTAGCAGTTTTCTTTCTCTCTCTCTATATATATATATTGTGAAAGGAAATGAGAGAATAATGGTTGCGTAACTTAAATCAAAGTTCCCCAGAGCTGTGTGTGTGTGTGTATATATATATATATATGTGTGTGTGTGTGTGTGTGAGGTTTGACAATCTTCGTACTCATTGACTGTGTCATCGTAGAAATATTATATCTTGTAAGACGTGCAAAAGCGAATGATGGCACACACACTCTCAAGCAACAACACAGCAACAACACAGCATCAACACAACCGTGATAAAGGCGCCCACGCCGAAAGCTTGGCAATAGCAACGGATATAGAGCTACGTCTCGTGTCATCATTCGCTTTTGCACGTCTTACAAGATATATATATAAATATATATATATATATATATATATATATATACGTCCCGTCTCATTTATATCTCTCACGCTTATATTATACACATCATGAGACACCGACTACGTTCAAGTCAGGAGACATCTCTCACACTATATATATATATATATATATATATATATATATATATATATATATATATATAATATTGTAAGGAAATAACATATACAACAACTTTCGCAACTCTCGTGGAAATAAATACAATGCGAAAGGAAATGATTCTCAGCCGGGAAGCGAACCTGGGTCGTTGGCTTAGAACGCCAATGCCTTAAAGGGAGTGGCAAGTCGTAATCCATGGGCCTGACCAGTTGGCCTGACTCGGGGAAATTCGGATACAATCAGGTCCAATCGTGCGCTACCGAAAGAATGTTATTGCCGGATTCCTCGCGCGATCGTTAACTGGAATCCCTCGATACGCAACCGACCAATGAGATTCAAATACTGGAATAAAGAACGCGCGATCTTGTTTACTCAAATTTGGGTCAATGTGCAAACTTTTATTAGCTGCTCACGATAAATTGAAGTCGCTTTGAACTTTGATCCAGAGAAAGGAGCAGCCAACTGTAAAAGCGCCCACAGATTTTTCGCGCCCTTTAACTACTAGACCACGGAGACGGGTTAGTGGTTTCGGCGACACCAGATTCAATTGTCCGACAGATTGACAAATCTTCAACCTTATTAATTAATTAATTTCCTTCTTCGAATTTTGTCCTGCTTCTTTCTTTCTCCTTCCTTTTTGTAACTTGCTTTTGCTGTCTTCCCTTGTGTTTTCTTTCGTTTCTTTCCTTCTCTCCCCTCCTTTTTCTATTTTCTTTTCCATTTTTTCTTTTTCTTTTTCTTATTTTCTTTCTTTTCTTTTTATTCTTCTCATTTTTCCTTCTTTTTTCTTTTCTCTTTTTTTTGTCTTCCTTTTCTGTTTTCTAACCCTCGTTCCTTTTTCTTCCCACCTTTCTTCCTGTGTCTCTCCTTATTTTTCTCTCCCTCCTTTACTTCTCTCTCTTCCTATGCTTTGTTTACTTTAGCTTTCTTCATCACTGTGTGGGTGTGTGTGTGTGTGTGTATGTCTCTCTATCTCGCGCCTTGACTTGTTTATTTTGTGTTGTTTATGTTGTTTATTTACGCTTGTTGTTTTGACTATAATTACGCGCTACATCCTTAGTGCATTTTTTGTATGATCACTTCACCTAATACCGACCAGTCATAATATCCATTAAGCGTATCATGGCATCTAGCGCGCGTCTTGCAAATCAACGCATGGGACTACGCATAGAATGCCTAGCAACGTTGAGAACAGTCAAAATAGAGCAATTACAAAAATTTGCCAGATTTAACACTGTCAGTTGGTGAAGTTTCTATACATCGATCGGATTCAATAAGGAATCTGGGTGCTTTTTTTGATGTTAACATGACTATGTCAGCACACATTAACAATGTTTGCCGCAGTGTGATTTTTCATTTGAGGAACATATCTAGGATTCGTAAATTTATTGATCAAACTACTTGTCATCATGCTGTAAGGTCACTTATTCTTTCCAGACTAGACTATTGTAATGGGCTTCTTTCCTCTATACCAAAGTCTCATGTAAACCGTCTACAGCGTCTGCAGAATTGGGCTGCACGTCTTGTTTTTGAGGTTGTCAGAAGTCATTCTTCCCAACCTTTATTTCGTTCCCTTCACTGGTTGCCCATTCAAAAACGTATCATCTTCAAATTAGTTCTTTATGTTTATAAATTTATCAATAACCAGGCTCCAGGGTACATATCTGAATGCTTAACTGTATATACACCTAGTAGAAATCTCAGATCCTCAAATCACAACCTTCAGCTCAGCTACCCAATGACCCGAAATTTGTCAGGTGATAGGACTTTCACAGTTACTGCATCTAGGCTATGGAATAATCTCCCCTTGACCATTAGACAGTCAGCATCCATAAAGACCTTCAAAAAAAGCTGTGAAATCATATTTATTTTAAATCCGTTATCAAACTTTGTAAAAGGTACATTCATTACACTTTGTCTCCATAAAACCACCTGGTAGTTCCCGCATGGACGATTGAAGAGTTTTCTGATTTGTGTTTATATACAAATTATAATGTGTTCTATAATTTAAATATTTTGCAAACGCTCCGAGCCTTATGGGAAGGGCGTACTATAAATGCTTATTGTATTGTATTGTATTGTATTGTATTGTATATAAGATGAGGAATAAAAACGTAAGTATTATCAATTTATTGTTAATTTTTCATATTTTCATTAAAATAATCTCTTTTCATAAATTGCCATTGACTTATGTGCAGGGGTCGGTAATAAAACGCGCTTCTCCCTCTATGCGTAAAATGAGATGACTCTATTGCGACGTCATTTCTACAAGAACGCGCAAGTATTATCGCTCGTCAGTACCTGGATTTTGTTCCCCAGTATTTGGGTAGTAATCTGATGAATTTTCATTACGTTTCATGAAGAATCTTTGCCGTAGTCCTTGGAAACATCGTTAAGAGGTCGGTATTAGGTAAAGGCATCATACTTGATATCATTTCCTCAAGAAGCCTAAGTTATAGGCGAAATATTGAACCTTTTATGTCTAACAGAGTAATTTATTCTCTCTCTCTCTCTGTATTATTAATCTCCGTCGCAGAACTTTTGAACTCTCCCTCTCTCTATATATATAATAGAAGGAAAATAGCGTAACGGGGTAGACTTGTGTCTGGCAGTATTGGACAGGACATTTATGATTATATTCAATGCTTTCATTTCAACAGTTCAGAGGAATAAACTTAATAAAAGACATAACTGTCTTCAAGTTGGACACCAATAAATACGCATTGTAAATATACCGAATTGGGCCCTTTTTTAACGGATTTTCACCATGATTAATATAAGGGTGGATTTTCTTTTGAGTTAAGTCAAAATGACATGACAGGATATTAATCCTACAGATTAGGAGGCCTATCTTTGATTCCAGTTTTGGGATACGTTTGCACTTCTCTTGGTTTTTTTCATAGCAATACATGTTAAAACGGCTGCCAATTGATAATAATTTTTCTTGTACGTTTTTGATTACAAATACTCTTTTCATCGTCGAAATATTGAACAACCAATCTTATTTTATATTTATAAATGCAGGAAATCTGTTACTCAGCTTTTTAAAGAGCATATGTTGATTTAATACCCATTGCTCCCGTGGAATTTATTTCACCATTTCCCTAATCTTTAATACCAGAAAATAATATCTTCTTAGACAAGTCAACCCAATCGTACACGTGGGCATTCATAATCCATTTTGGTAATGTATGTAGCATTTAATGGCTCACCATTTGTCTTTCTTCGGTGGTAATTGGTCTGCTCCTGTCTCCGAACTCCAATTCCAAGAAGATAAGGTAGTACGGCATTATCTCATCCTTTTCAAACGCTGTAAAATACAAGACAATAATTTACTATGATTTATTGGAATCATATGTATCAATCAAAATAATGTTGGGATTACTTTACCCGTGATTTTTAGACATAATTTCAATTTCACATGGTCTGAGACACAGTAGTTAACAGGCCATTGGCATGCGAATAATTATAAGTGATCATTTAAAAACCGACAATGGGGACAAATCTTAGTCCTAGGATTTTCTATTTGTTAACAAAGGCTACAAGTCTCCTCAGAATTTTAAACGAGCGAAGAAATAAAATTCTGATAGCTTATTTACAGGGGAGGTAGATAAAGGGTCTTAAAATGTCAATTCGCTGAGGTTTATCTGATGACAAAAAGGGGGTTAACTCCCCATTCCCCACTATCCGCTACACACACACACACACACACTTTTTTGTTTTTCAAAATATTTTATTAGAGATTTCATTCAAAATAGATCATTACATAAAATAAATGTAAATAATTTCAAACAAATACAAATATTCATTTCGTTTTCATACCATAGTATTAAATTATTCACAAAACCAGCATGGAAGAATGTTGGAATAAAATCACTAAGTAAATAATATATTGACAAACACTAACGTGCGCCCCATACCCCCTCCCTATGTCCCACAATGTATAATATTCAATGCAAATGCTCTTTCACTCAAAATATATTCTTTTCTTTGGTAACACTATGAACACAAGGCGAACATACGGCGAACACACACACACACGCACACACACGCACAAACACACTGTCTTGTATTGCTTTATTTCCGAGGACAAGTATTGTTCCTCTATTGTTCGTCCTCGGACAGTCGACGGAATAAGGCATAAATTCATTGTTCGACGTTCGAGGACTATTGTCCGGTTTCCGAGGACCATTGTTGTCATGATTTTTTTTTTGTTCTCTGTCCGAAAATGTCCTCGGACATAATGCTAAACAAACGCACACATTCGTACAAAGGCAAGAACACACACGCACAAATCTCCCACTCCTGCTTCGTGTTTTGCTCTTCACTCCATCTTCACTCCTCAGCCCCCTCCCCCTTGTATACAAGTTACCTGGACTCTCTTCCGTGATGAGATCGCTCTGTGCCACAACGTAATCGACCAGTTTCACCCCAGACCATTGGGCCACTGAGGAATTGAGAGACTCTCTAACAGTCAGCTGATCAAGTTTCTCGTAGCGAACGTTCAGTATCAACCCAAGCCTGTACCCCCCCCCCCCCAAAAAAAAAAAACACAAAACAAAACAAAAAACAAATAGAACAGAAATTGTTGCTTCATATATAAATTCTGCTGATTTATTCGCTCTTCTCATTCTCCTGACGACGGCCAGAGCATTCTGACCGGAACGTGGAGTTATTCCAACTCACATGGTTGTACCGCAAACCTTTTTTTTTTTTTTCTGAATTACAACTTCACCATGCAAACCTTCAAATCCTATATTAAATAGAACAGAAATTTGACTCTTTTTTTTTTTAATTGACAAAAGCAGAAGCTGGTTTAAAGGGTAATCCAACCTTGGTAATAAGATGATTTGTGTGAAAGCAGAAAAATAAGAAAAACAGGATGGTGAAAGTCTGAAAGAAACCGGACAAGGACTAAGAAAGATATGGATGCTTGAAAAATGAGATCACTACATCTATGCGAATCTCAAATTGGCAATTTGGTGAGTCGATTGTGACAACTCTCCCATTTGTCGGACACAAATATATCATTAATTTGCGGTTTTTTTCGCGGCGCTTTTACCCTCGGGGCAGTACTCAAAACATAGTGGAGATAGCATATTGTTATAGGTCCTCATGAAAGAAAAAGATCCTACTGAGTAATACATCTTGATAAATGTGACATTTTAGTCATTTTGTGTGTTGGAGCGAATGGGGGAGTTGTCCACAGGTACATTACAGTGACATTACCTATTCGGTCAATTTGAAATTCCCATATGTATATAGTGATTACAACTTTCAAAAATTCATAACTTTCTTATTGATTGTCCGATTTCGTTCAAACTTTCACCAATCTGCTTCTCTGATTTTTCCTCTTTCTTTCAAAGCAACTTGCTATTAAGGTTAGATTTCCCTTTAAGGGGCATGGGCTAACGAAATGACTATGCAGTTTATGCATTTTTGTTTGAGACGTGGACTCCTTAAAAAAGTAATAAAACTGTTAGAGAAATTCAGAAAATTGTCTGGATTTCGAGTTAACAATGATAAGACAAAGCTATTGTTTTTTACGCTTATAGGCTCCTCATAAATCATATATGCTGTGGTCCAAAGGTAGAATTTGTAAGAATTCTTGGGGTATGAAAGAAAATATAACCTATAAAGTATTATTACTAATAATAAAAAAGAAATTATCGAATTGGTGGAAACAGGGAGATCTAACAATGATGGATAAAATACATGTACGGTTATTAAAGCTGTTTATTCATTCCAAATTCATTTATGTGTCATCTATAACACCAGTTCCAAGATCGGTATAAATGAAGAACTAGATCGGTTGACTTTCGAATTTTTGTGGGGTGGGACAGGGGCGGATCCAGTGTTTTGTATAAGGGGGGGGGGGCACACAAAATGGGGGGGGGGGGGGGGGGGGGTCTCGCCAGCTCTCGAAACGTCGCTCAGTGGGGGGGGGGGGGGGAGGGGTATGGGAGTCCACTTTCTCTCCATTAAAAAAAAAGTTTTCATTCTAAAAGAAGGGTGCGAGGAAGCAAAGCGTCCGAGAGGCAAATTTTTCAAGTCTTAACCCTAAAAAGCGCAATATCTTGTGCATTTTACCCAGAAAATTTTGCCATTGACCATTGACCATTTTCTATTCACTCACGTCTACAATCGGGAGCAAAACTAACAAAAACCCTATAGGCTTGAGAAAGAATCGAGAAATTCAGCAAAGCTACCTGAAGTTGAGATTTCTTTCAAAAGTTTAACCTTTGCAAATGCTGTTGTATTGGGGGCGCAATATTTAGAAAATTTTCGCATTTCAAACCTTCAGTGCATTTACCCAGCCGATATGGGGGAGCATAATCCGTAAGGATTATGATTTTTCTTCATTCCCCCTTTTTCTTTCTCTCCTTTGCATTTTTTGCGCCCCTCCATGTGCCGCCTGGGGCACCTGCCCCCTCCCCCTAGATACGCCACTAAGTGAAGGAGGGAAGGGAGACTTTTTCAAAAATCTGTCTATGAAACTTGCATTTTAGAGCATCCCAAAATGGTTTTTAATGAAAAGAAGGAATGCTCGGATCTACGCCAATGGAGGGAACCCCTTAATTGAGAATAACAATGCGAGCGAACAAATTTTCTTCGATATTTTTGCATTGAAATTATGGCATTTCTTATTTCCTTACTTGTATTTCACGATCAAACATAAAGAGTTTGGGTTATTATTAGTTTTAAGTTAAAGGGATACTCAACCGCAGATTGTGGACGTTTTAATGCCGCGAGAGGGCACCGTGATCGTTACCTGATCATGCCGTTGCCCCTCGGGGCGCAAACCTCGGGTAGACTGGTCGCCGCACAAACATGTACGCCCCATCTGAGCTCACGCTCTCGTGCGAGATTCGGTCGGCTTCGTGCAGTCGAAATGTAATCCCACTTAGTCCAACGGACGCGTTCGACGCACAAACTTTGTGTACGAGTGAATGGGGCTTACGCAATCCTGACTTTCCCCACGGCCGCCCGGTGGCGTATCCCTTTAATGTATCATAATTCTCATGTTTTTTATCCAAAAATATTGGAGGGATGATAATACAGGCCATCCCCCATCTCAAATCTGGGGGATATATATCATCCCCCCGGGATCGACACCCCTGTTTTCAGGCATAATGCACTTATACTGCAAAAGTTTACCAGTATGGTCAGCTTTATTACACCTCTCAGATTAGGAAATATACTGCTTTTCATGCAGAATCGTGGACCACTGGCATTGTGAGCGAAACCTCATAGACTTCTGTGTGTTAGAAGCGACAGGGTTGAGACTCTCTATAGCATTATTGGTAGGATTTGTACGTCATGTTTTCTGAATTTCATAGATTTGTTTTACAATATACAACAAGTACTTTGTACTTTGAGACCAATCGAACATAGATTTTACTATGTTTTTTTTTACTATGTTTAATATTAAAGGTAATATTATTCAGAGGGTTCCACAATCTACAAGCAATGCTTTTCAGTAGATCCCTCCATTTCTTCAGAAAATTTTCAACAGGGCACAATCTTTTGATTTCTTGTACAATAATTTTACATAATGAATTTCGTGATGTCCACAAAAAGTCATTCTTGTATCTTATTCTGTTATATACTTTATAAAATATTGTATGATTCTGATGAAATGAAAAATAAAATTGAATTGAATTGAATTGATATATATTGCAGTAGATTATTATTATTATAATGAAGTATTTGGCGTCACCTGTGCCTGGGAGGGGAAAAGCGAACTGAATCACTGTAACCCTTACGTCTCTCCTCCCAATATAACTGATTGGAATGTGCAGATATACCACTACACCGGGGTTTCCCCCACTGTTATGCAGTGGGTCTTTAACGAGCAAAGGTGGTGACTGTCCTCTACACGGGGCCTCCAGTTAACGTCCTATCCGAGGGACGGAGTGTTTTCCACTGTAACATAGCCCGCGTCTATGAAACAAGGAAGGGGCACGCTAACAAACAACGTAGGCTTCAGTCATCCGCCCGGGGTGGATTCGAACCCACGATCTTTGGTTCGACAGAGCCTGGCAGACACTTTACCGACCGAGCCAACTCGCCTCCTATGATAACGATTTGCATGTTAGAGGCGGCACGGTTGGGACTCTCTGCACCAATTTTTACGAGTGCATGTTTAATGCTGGTAAAGTTATATGATATGCCTCAATAAAGCTGTACATGACGAATTGGTTTGGATCTAATAAAATTCCAATGGTTTAAAAATATTTAGATAGAAATGTGTCTACAAAGCTATTTTGTTCTAACCCATCCTCTTCGCTTATTACTGTGTTTTGTCGCTGCTCACACAGCTTGATAGTAGTTTTTGAAGATGAACAGTTTTTTGGGTCCCGAAATATAAATCGGAAAAAAAAATACCAGCGATCATAAAGGATATAATGTCAGTTTTGACACAATATTCGATATGGAAGCACTTTCAAAAACGCAATTTTTGGAGGGAATTTGGGCTAAATTGTAATGGAATTCCTGTAAAGTTCAACAAACAATAAATCGCCTGTACAAAAAAATCGGACCCTACCAGATGGAGTCTGTACCGCGGCCCCGATCATTTCAATGAGAAATTCGGTACACTCTCAGAAATGTTGGTTAAAAATCATTAGGTTGGTTCAAATATGAACCTAACAACTGTTGGTTATAACAAAACTGTATGTAAAACATACGGGGATTTTTTTTAACCAACAGTGTTGGTAGGTTCATATTTGAACCAACCTAAAATCATTTCTGAGAATTATACTTCCAATTACGGCCGTGTGGTTCTAGTATTTTTAGTACGAATCCTTAATGGACGAGAAGTTTTAGAGAGACAAAGACGAAATGCGCTTATTGACTTGCTGCTAGGCCTATGTCATTTAGAGTTGGCAATCATTTCTAAAATGTGATCCTGCCGTTTGATTCGTCAAAAAAAATCCTGGAATTTCGGTCGGAAATGTCGTAAAACTAATAAGAACAGAATTAGGATATGGTGCTTGAAACACTTTTGTGCAAATTTTAGTCCAATGATACAGCAAGTAAATATCAAACTACTGCAAAATAAAGGGAAAGTTTCCACTTTTAGGCTTACCTAAACCAGATCCCTTCCCAAAAGTCAATAGATTCAAACATTACCATGACATTTCTTTTCAACCTGAGTGAAGGCTTGTGCAATAATTCTCTGAAGTAATTATGTGATATATTACTACTGACTGACAGGAGCTTAATTGATGACAAGTCATCCGGATTTTTTTTTTAGAAATGGGGGCAAATGTTTAAATAACTTAAGGCTTCATCACACTATTTAGGATCTTAAGTGCTCCAGAATGAAAAGCTTTGCAATTCAAAATGGTAAATCAACTCGCTTGATCCCCCCCCCCCCCCCCCCGAAGCTGAAAGTCACAATAGACATATTATTGATGACGATTTCAGCTGCGTGTTTTAAGAGAAGAGAGAAATTGTAGCAATTACTCTTAGGCTTAGACTTTGAATTACCCATGTAAATAAATTGAAAAGCGTCAAATTATAGAAACACAAATATTTTCTCATTTTATGAAGATGTGTCAAGAAGGACGACGGTTCTATTGTGCAGAGTCGTCTTATTTTAAATGATTTATATGCGAATATAATTAACGCGTTCTGGCGCTCTTGATAGAAAAAAAAGGTCTTGGCTTAGTCACGGCACCTCAAAATTTTCGACTCTTTACACCATAAGCATGATAAGGCAGTACACCTATATATTGAAATAGCGATGCATAACCCCCCCCCCCCCCCCCCTTGTGTCTCCTCTCCACCTCTTGTCAAGTTTGCCCCCTTTCAGTGGCGTATCTAGACCTTCACCTTCTCTAACACTTTTATGTCTCTCTATAATTGCCCTTTCATGTCTCTCCCGTTCACCTTCTTCGACCTGTCTCTCATTCTGTCTCTCTGTCCATCAGATCTGCCAGTCTATCACTCTTTATCTCTGTCTCTACTCCCTCCTCCATTTCACCCTATGTTTCTATTAGTCCCACCTATCGACCCCTCTTTCTCCCTCTCTATTGAGCCTCTTGCCTTTCTTTCAATCAATTTTTGCTCTCTCTTTCCCCTCAGCTCTCTCCTCCTACCACTACACCCCTTCTATCTTTCTGTTGTTCTCAATCATCTACTGTATCTTGCTTCGAATCATCTATTTGCCTCCCTTCTTCTCCCTCCTAACCCTTTTCCATGTCTTATGTCTCCCGCTTTTTTGTCTCCTCTCCATCTTCTCTCTGCCTCAGCCTACCGCAGTCATGGCTGTGTATCTCTTTCCCCACTCCTTTCCCGCATCCCCCTCTCTCTCTGTCTGCTCATCTTCTTCCCCATCCTTCTCATAACTTATATGACTTTCACTCTCTCTCTCTCTCTTTCTCTCTCTCCTTCCCTCATCTCTCTCTCTCTCTCTCTCGCCCTCTCTCGCTTATCTCTGTCTCTCTCCGTCTGTGCATCTTCGACAACCCCCCCCTCTCTCTCTCTCTCTCATGTCTCTCTTCTACGACCTTAGTTCATTATAGGATCAAAAATACTCCATCGCTAGAAATGATAGTTTGTTAACTGATTTGATAAAATTATTTCGAGTAAAATAATCATGTCTTCATGTATAAGAAGGTCATGGCACGAGAAACAGATAGACGACCCGTCAAGACAGGCAGAATAATCGTTATCGTATTCTACTGCAATATTTATCTATGTTCGATTTGGTCTCAAAAGCTTTATTTTACTGTACGTGGTCTTGAACAGTTACATTTCAATTTTATGCATTTAGACAGAAAAAAACACGTTTAAATCTTACCAATCATACTGGTAGCGTGTCTAAACCCTGCCGCCTCTAATACCCTTTTCATATTAGGGGTAGAAGCGTGCTTAGTCCGGAATTAACTACGACTATAATAATATGAAAGGTATCGGCTTGAATAAACCAGCTTTTTAGTCAGGACTATAGAAGCCGACTACTCAAACCACTTCTCGAGCACGGTTAAGTCCGGACTAAGCGCTGACCGGAAATGGGTTGAGTCGTAAATTCCATAATATGAATGGTATCAGCACTAGTTAAAGCCGATAGAAGGATAAAAACGAAGAATGAAATAAGAAAGATAGAGAAAGGAAATGATGGAGGGATAAAACAAGAATAAAAGAAAGAAAAGAAGAACAAAGAGGAACATAAGGAAGATAGGAAAAAAAGAAGATAGAAAGAAAAACAGAAGAATAATATAGGGAAAGTTAGAAAAAACAAAGAATAACATAAGGAAATATAAAATGAGAAGATAGTAGAAAAAACAAAGAACAACATAAGATAAAAGAAAAGAAGATAAAAAGAATAAAAAAACAAAGAATAACATAAGGAAAGATAGAAGGAAAAATAAAGAATAACATGAGGAAAGATAGCATGAGAAGAAGATTAAAAAAAAAAATAATATAAGATAAAAATAAGAAGGACAAAAACAGAGAAATAAAACCAGAGCACCCTATAATTATGCCTGGGAAGGAGAGGCAGCAGAAACCATGGCAACAAAATTAATGCACATAGCAGCTGCGATACGGCCTTGCTCCTGAATATCAAAGTATCAGGGCTTATAGTAGCGGCTACTATTAAAGCCGACTAAGCGCCGACTAAGCACGGTTTGGCAGTGAGTGTGAAAACGGTTTAACACACAAAAGTCTGAGTGGGCCTCGATTCTGCGTGAAAAGCAGTATATTTCCAAATCTGAGAGGTGTCTTCAACCTCAACACATTTAAGAAATAATTAGCAGGTTATCATAGTTTCTAGTAATTGGAAATTAAGATGGCATTAAGAGACCTGATTTTTAGTGCAAATTTAAACACCGTTTTCATTCTTTTTAATGTTTAGTGGAATCTAGGTCAACTAAAGCACAAAATAAGTCTCCAGGTCAATTTCTCATATTACTCAGGAAATCTAATGTCTTTATACTTGCATGATGTCTGATACAAAAGATATGCTAATTATGGAAATTCATCAAAAATAAATGACTGCCAAAATGGCCGATTACCCCATGGGACACGATTTGGCAATGAAATTTCATTAACTTAAAACTTTGTGAGCTATGTTTGGTGCTTCTATCACAAAATGCACTATTCAGATTAAAATTAACATTTTATTTTAAACATTGTTTTGGGCCTTTTCTCTCAATGGGGCACAATGGGCACCTGGGCCACCCATTCAAACATTTTTTTTAATCAAACATTATAATTACGTATAAACTTTGCCTTTTTAAAGAAATGGGTACCTAAACCTTTTCCCAGCATTTTGAGACCTGGAAACTTTAATACGATTACATCATAATTCATTAAACTTAAATTTTGTAAATATATATTGATTTTTGACCAAATATACAGAAAAAGTAACCTGTGGCTACCATTTTGGAAAAACGGCCACAACGGGCCAGAGGGCCCAAATGCCAGAGGGCTCAATATCCATTTTTGCTTAGAACATATTCATCTGCCTGTGTGCCAAATTCGGTGCTTTTATCATAAAATGCACAACTGACCTGGAATTTGTTGCTATGCCGCCCCACTATATTAGGGTTTTAAAAGAGAACTGACAAAAAACGAGAGGTGCATAAAACAAAAAAAATATTTCTATATCCCTTCTACATTTTTAATCTTCTGTGGGGCGTTTGTGTGTTTAGAATTTTGCATCATTTAAGTGTCACAATGAAATGGACAGTTGAAAGTATTCGGAAAATTTCTGGCCTTACCGATATTGGAACTCAATGACAGGAACCCTGTTGCCTTCGAAACCGATTACGCGGATGATATCACCCATCCTATAGCGGTAGAGTCCGCTGATTTGAGTAATGACCACCTCATACAGTTGTCCTATCTCGACTTCATAAGGCAGGCAAGTCTGTGGCTGATCGTGCTCTCTGTAACGACGAAGCATATTTTATTTTCTGTGCAACATTGGCATACAATTTTTGATATTGGAAACAAATCAAGATAGAAGTTACAGAGGAAGGAATATACAGTACGTATCAAAAAAGTATACCCAACTTTATTATTATTATTATTATTATTATTATTTGTTCTTGCTTTATGAAATCGATTTCTATTATTCCAAAATGTATGATTTTTATTTTGATTGAGTTGTGGAAATTAACTGAATTATGAAACTAATGATAAAATGATCAAATTTGCTGAAAAGTGAAAACCGCTTCACACAGATATGGGACTACACACAAATGTGTTTGTGGCTTCAAAATTTAGTCTTAAGCTCTAAATCAGGATTAGTTTTAAGTGTGGATATGAATTTATTTCAAGATTAACCCTTCGTTTTGACATTACTACTCTAATCAGTGGAGTAAATTGACGCGAAAGCGTTATAAAGGTTTAGCGTGAAATTTGCTGATTGTTACATAAGCCTCGCACAGCAAGGTCGTACGGTGCAGCGATTTTCCTAGTCTTTTATTAGTCGTTCGCCCGTATTTGACGCAGGGGTTGTGAATAATAAAAAGGAAGACAGAGAGAAGAAAAACAAAGAAATACAGAAGGAAAATAGGGAGAAAGAGAGAAGAAAAACAAATAAATACATATTAAGAAATAAAAAGAAGATATAGAAAATAAAAACAAAGTAATACATAAGGAAAATGGACGACAGAGAGAAGAAAAGCAAATAAATATCAAGGAAGATAGAAAGAAGAAAAACAAAGTAATATATAAGAAAAATGAAAACAAAGTGAAGAAAAACAAAGACATACATAAAGAAATTAGAAGAAGATATAGAGAATAAAAACAAAGTTATAGATAAGAAAAAAGAAGAAAAATAAAGAAACTGACATAAGGGAAAAGAAGAGAGAAGAAAAACAAAGAAATATGTAAGGAAAAAGATGATATAGATGAAAACAAAGAAATACATAAAGAAATTAAAAGATAAAGAGAAGAAAAACAAAGAAATACATAAATAACTAGATAGAAGACAGAGAAAAACCCCCCAAAGAAATAAATAAAGAAATAGGACAGACAGAAGAAAAACAAATGCATAAGAAAAAGAAGACAAGAAAGAAGAAAAACAAAGAAATTCATTAGGAAAGAATAAAGATAGAGAGAAAAAAACACAAAGAAATATTATAGTACTGCTGCCACGTCAGCCGTGTTGGTCATCATTAACGTCGACTGTCATTACATCTATCAGGCGTTCTTTTCAGTTGCTAGCAAAAGATGAAATATAATTTTGATTTATTTATAACAAAACGCCATTGTAAAAAAAATCGGCCAGGATAGATTGATCAAGTATAAATTTGTCTTTAAAAGTATCGTACTTTGCGCCCGTCCCTTTGCTTTTGAAGCCGTCCCTACATATAAAGATTGAAAACGCATCTTGGAATCGTTCATACCTTCTCCATACACATAGAATTCACGTGCAAATTCTCTTGCACAGTGGAGAGCGGAAAGTGATCTCTTGGTAATCGATTAACTATTTTGACGTCAAACTATTAGTTTGCGTTATAACGGTTTTGCGTTAATTTACTACACTGCTAATAGCTTCCACATACGATTAAATTTAAGGAAGAGGGAAAACTCACAAGCTATTATTCACCTTCGCCACCTCCCAGTTTTTCCATTAACCCAGGGCAATTGTAAAACATGATTTACATTTTAGGTTTTTAGTGAAAAGGTGAAGAGAAAAAATGAATTGGAAGTCCTCACGTGTCTTCGAACTTGATGAACTCATACACAATCTCGTTGGTGACTAAGCTGTATCCTTTCCGCTGATCCTGAGTCCAGAGTGCGTGTCCAATGATTCCCTCAGAGGAGCCGTATACAAACGGGAGCAGCGGAATGCCTGTGACAACGGACGTACATAGGCCTATCATTTGACACAGAGTTAATGCACTTCTTGCTTTTATAGAAAATTATGAAGGTATCATACATATTCCAATATCAGCTAAGTAGCAATAGGAAAGTCCATAACTCTTAAAGGGCACCGATCAATAAAAAAGAGTTTAGCTCTGTTGCTCTTCTACTACACTAAAAAAAGTGAAGTGCTGAAAAGCGAGTGCTAATTGTAAGTTTGCACTTGACATGCTATTTCTAGCACCTCACGTGCCATTTGCGTCTGGGAGATGATAAGGTGCAGCAAATAGAGTGCTAAAAGTAAGTGCTGAATATCAGGACGCTCGTTTTACACTGCAAGTGCTGACCAACGTCCCGTGATTTTAGCACCTGCACAATTCTGTGCTAATTACGCACCTGTAGTGCAAGAGCCATCATCTGCTGCACAGGCATGGCTTGGTAGGTAAAAGTTAAGACATTACATTTAGAACTTCTGTAATTTTATGCGAATAAAGGTAACAAATAATATGTGACCTGTCACGACAAAATGAGACAGAAGTCGCTGGGCTAGAACTTGAGAACATTTTAAATCGTTCAGTGGGGGGGTTATGGGAGAGTGGCGATAATTTATGTTCACCAGCCCTACAAAAGTCGCTCAGTGAAGGGGGGGGGGGTGTAACAGATTTTATGGGGTCCTCTTTTCCTCCCATAATTCTTGGACAAGCAACAAAAAGGGTTATCAGTTCTAAAAGGAGGAAAGCATACTTTTCTTTCAAAAGGAGGGGGCACGGACCGGGATTCGTAAATCTGCTACTGTCAACCCAAGCTTTCTGCAAAACCAGGAGAGGGTCCTGGACCCGCCCCTGATGACAGCCCTGCATTTCTATGCCCCCCTTTAGAAAATCCTGGATTCCCCCCTGATGACAGATCTGCATTTCTGTGCCCCCCTTTAGAAAATCATGGATCCGCCCCTGATAACAGCCCTGCATTTCTGTCCGCCCTTTTTTTTTTTACAAAATCCTGGATCCGCCCCTGATAATGATAATAATAATAGCAATATATAGAAAAAGTCAACGCACTCTTTCGGCAAAACCGGGGGTGCTTTGGACGAATCCTGACGCTACCCACCCTTTCGGACTAAGCCAGGAAAACCTCACAAATACGCATACACACGTACACAAACACACACAAATTTCATAACTTATCTTACATACACTGTAAAAACTGAAGTGCTGTATATAGCACTTTGAGGGCATGCATACAAGGCCGTACGCAGAATTTTTTTTCCTGGGGGGGGGGGGGGGCAAGATGATCGCTTTCAATATTGGATAATTTAAAAGTCTAAAACCCGATTAAAAAAAAGTATGATTTTGAAATTTCTGTGGGGGGGGGGGGGGGCAACTGCCCCCCCCCCCCCCGCTGCGTACGGCCTTGCATGCATAGGGACTGCACTCAGAGTGCTATTGTAATGCACACATCGTGCTATTTCAGCACTTTCACGGGAGCTGGACCGGCTCCTTAAACTGCAAAACATTCATAAAAAAGAACCAGGTTCCGCTGATTGAGAGGCGCTGACGTTACCGATAGGCTAACGAATGCTTCTTGCAATCCAGTTTAGTCATGGGAGTCAAGTAGATAACATGAACTATGTGGAGTCGTAAATTCACTATGTAACAATATGATCTGCTCTAAATCGTATGATGTGAGTTAGTCTAGCGGTAATGCCAGCAATTCTTGATCAGCGGACCCTGGTTCGAGGCTCGCCAAAATCACGATTTTTTTTAGCAGTTTAAGGAGCCGGTCCAGCTCCCGTGAAAGTGCTGAAATAGCACGCTGTGTGCATTACAATAGCACTCTGAGTGCAGTCCCTATGCATGCCCTCAAAGTGCTATATACAGCACTTCAGTTTTTACAGTGTAGGTGCATTATGCAGCAATGAGTTTTACATTTGCAGTTGTCATTTTATGACATGTCAGGTAAAAATTGAAGTTTGTACATTATAGGCGAATTGTTTTTACATTTGTGTGGTTATTCTTACATTTGTGGTAGATTCTGTACCGGTAACCCAACTAATGCTGGGTCGAATGGGTGATC
The DNA here is from genome assembly GCA_025617745.1 of Heliocidaris erythrogramma. Classification (NCBI taxonomy): domain Eukaryota; kingdom Metazoa; phylum Echinodermata; class Echinoidea; order Camarodonta; family Echinometridae; genus Heliocidaris; species Heliocidaris erythrogramma. The sequence goes on from CM046860.1 coordinate 37,329,841, forward strand.
AGTCTGAACAGTCTAAACATGCAGGATATTTCACAATTTTCAGGAAATAAATTATTGATTAATTTTTCAATTTTTCATATTTCAGTAAAATAATAAATCTCTTTTATTTCTAAGACAAAGTCAGTGTTATGCGTGTATGAAAATGAAAAAAAAATTGCTATTAATTATTCATTCGTTGGGAACGTGCATACGTCTAATTGAAATTGGCAACAAGAAACAGTTTTCTTCATGACCATAATTACAAAGTCAAGCTGATTAATTCATAGAATTGGCGGCAATTCAATATACTTTCCCCATAGAAAAACTTGTAACTTTGATGTTCTACGTTTTGTATGGCAACATAAAAAGGCCGTTTTCACAGAAATTGGCGAGAATTTTGTTTCTCCTATTTTCACATTTTATTTTGACTGAATTAAATCGTTGAAAAATAAAACAGATATAAGTATTTCCAAAAGTACAGATTTACATTCTTATGATTAATGTACAAGGTTCTATGATGAAGGGAACGCATAGGGGAGTGATACGCGCGCGCGGATAGATATGAATTAATGCAACACACATTTTGATATGACTTGATTTCATATATTTATGTAACTGTAGCTATTTTAGTGACAGCAAAAACTCATACCTAAAAAAAGTTCTTTAACAGGTCTACCAGACCTCATACCACTGTCACACCGCCAAACCGACCAAACATCGACTCTAAACCGAGTGATACTTGACTATTGGAGGCAATATCATTTTTTGTTCAGTCTGTTGTCGGTCTAGCCTTTTGACAAGGCCCTCGTGACTTGGCTATTTTTCTCGGCAAGTAAGCTAGTAGTGGCTGCGTAACAAGACTAGCCGCCCAGCCCGGTGAATGCGCGATCGAGCGACGTGAGTGACTAAAGTCGCTCGATCGCGCGTTCACCAGGGCCGTGTTGATTTTTTTCGTCGCCGGCTAGTCTCATCTCAGGCACAGCATGACGAGGAAAATAGCCAAGTCACGAGGCCTTGTCAAAAGGCTATTGTCGGTCTGGCGTCGGTCTTGTTGGTGTGACTGCGGTATTTACGTGCGAACAAACCGTGAGAACAAATCACGTGAACCATTTCATCGGAAAAGGCTTGTATCCTGTATGTTTATTTTTCTGTTCACGTGCATCCTCTCTCATTCTACCAAAATATCTGTTAAGATAACTTTGTCTCTCAGATTAAAAATAAAAAAATAAAACTTTCCGATGGTGCCATTATGTCCTTAAATTTCAGAAAAGTCTTTATTTTAGCAGATGGGGTTATGATCCGAATTATACTTGGTTAGAAGTAAAACCTGCTTAGGCCTAATCTTTATTTAATCTAGCATAAGAAAACTGTCACAATATGTTGCGTCTGGACAGTAGGAGGAGGGGGAGGGGGTTCCCCCTTGTATGGCAACTGGCTGAGAAGTGAATAAAGAGATAAATATCGAGAGAGATGTCTCATCTAGGCATTCATGTTGATGGCTACCAGAAAATCATCTTACTATAATGTAAAATTGCGAAAGCTTCAACAAATTATAGAATTGCAGATATAAATAGCATTTGTAATCTATTCAAGCTCTCGTAATTTAAAGCTGTCGTAATTTATAGCTGTACGTCGTAATTTAGTACGATGACTTTCTGGCAGCCTTCACCCATGAAGGTGTGTATGCCTGGACAGTGAATAGTTTAAGATATAGGCCTAACTGGGAAAATGCATACTACAACATCTTATATTCTTCTAGGATGTATTACGGTACGGGTCGTGTAACAGTAAACAAGACTTTTTGATGTAGACAAACGGGAACTAAAACATGACAGTTTCTGAATTAATCTGTTCTAAATACGTTTCTACAATAAATTTACGCCCAGAGTAAATAAACACCCAACGTGAGAAAAATATGTTTGTTTAACATAATAGTTTTTTACTGCATGTAACGGAAATAACGGTTAGTCCTTAATCTGAAAGTAGGAAATTATAATTATAATGCGAGTTATTAGGCTTTACAAGCAAATAGTGGTAGACTATTACCTTTGGCATATTTCTTTTCAATATTTGACCAGCTGCCTGTGTTATCGATGCCAATGACGATGGCCATATTCGGCCAGACCCTCTTCAGTATTCCATCCATCCCCTTCTCGAATTCGCGCCTCAGCTGTCGCGCCCTCTCTTGATTGCCACTTCCGAGCGCGTTGGTCAAAGATGCTCTGATGTCATCTTCGAGTTCCACGTCCTCGTGGATTATCCCGTGCGCAATGTCATCGATGATGTCCGACCAGCGACTTTCGATAAGTTTCATCATGCTCTCGATGTAGTGAATGAAGAAAGAGAAGACGACGCCGATGGTGGGTTCTCGTAGGGCAAAGAGACTGTGAATGTAACAAGCTTCCTGCGTTTGGATCAATTAGACATGGTCGAAAAGGACATGATATTTATTTCTTGTATGTGCTCATAACATGTGTCAGCTAAAAATGACATTCGTCTTTAAAATGTATCATAGGAACCGCTGTAAACATTGGAACAGAATATGAAAACTAACATTAAACAGGATTATATAGGTTTTACCGGCCAATTTCGCACTTTTGTCAGTGAACTTGATAAAACGCTCATTCAATTTAGCAAAAACATGGTTTACCGCATCTTCTGTTATTCAAAAGTGTGTTGTCATTCAGTCTAGCGTTTCGCGCAAGGGATTTCGCTTTTGTATCATTCAAATTCAATTATGTGCATTCAAATTAACACGTATGTAAGAATCATTCAAATTCATCGGCAACTGCCGAAAGGACACCTCGAGTATTCAAATTCGCAAATGGGCAGTAAATTTTGGAACATGTTCATTCAATTTAACACGCAAGTTATTAACCCCTTGTTTTGTTTATAATTCCCCCTAAATAAGGATGATTTTGAATTTAAATTTCCTTCTTGAGTCCATAATATAGTAGACCTATAATATTGTCCTGTAGGCTACTTGTAAAAGATGGATTGTATTATATAGATTTCCCAAAGCAACGCAAGTTGGGGAATATACCTGAAGGGTTAATTTGAAAATATAGGCCTATACTTTGAAAGGAGAAATTTCATGCACCTAAGAATAAGCAGCAATCTCCCTCGAGGAAGGTGTAGACAACACAATGTCAGAACACCAGCATTCTAAGAATGGGTAACTTTTAAAACTCTTTTTACATCTACTTAGAAGATGAGGTTACACTTTCTTAATCATCTCCTGGTTGAAATAGCGGTATAAGAGCTTTCATCTGCCTTCTTGTCTTTTAAAATGTCTTCTAACATTTAGTGTGTCCTCAATTACAAAGAAAATATAGGTTTTCCCGGCCAATTTCGCAACTTTGTCAGTCAAATTCATTTTACGAGCATTCAAGTTTAAACGATTTTTGCCATGCCGTGCTATTCGGCAGTTCAAATTAATGACCTGTGCATTCGAATTCAGCCAGGAAGCATTCAAATTCACATTTCAGGCAGTCAAATTAACACTCATTTCATTAAGTTCATAGGTCACGCACGCATTTCATAATTTCAATTTAGCATCGCATGGTCACGTGATCACGCAACAAACCCGTTCCTGCATTCGAATTTATGATGAAGCATCCAATATAGCGTGTTTAGCATTCAATTTAAAAATTTCCCCCAACATTATTTGTGATATTTTCCTTAAATGGTCTTGTTTTATGTATTTGACATGATATATGCCACTCAAGATAGGACCTACATGTTTATGGTTATGGCGAATTTTAAAGATCCCATCGTTTGAGCGAATAAATGTTTATTTATTTTTGTCGCATGGTCGTGGATGTATGAAAGATTATTTGCCTTCCAGAAAGTGAATGCTTCCGAGATGAATTCGAATGCACAGATCATGAATTTGAACTGCCGAATAGCACGGCATGGCAAAAATCGTTTTAAATTGAATGCTCGTAAAATGAATTTGACTGACAAAGTTGCGAAAGTGGCCGGGAAAACCTATAAAAGTGAGTTTTCGAATGTGTCGACGTGAACGCCGTCCTAGATCCTCCCAGCTACAATGGACTGCTTTATGACCGCGCTGTGTTCAAGAACGGCTCACCCGTCCACTGGCTTCTCCCTCGTCCACTCTTCAGATCGAGAACGCGTCAAACATGGTATTGGGGATTCTCGCATCAGCAATGTACGCAGGATTCTTGGACGGAGATTAACAATTAACGTATGTCGCTAATGCCGTCTTCTCTAAAACGTGAAAATCGCTTCACCCATTGTTAGCTTCATGCTTCCCCTACTTTGTATGCAGTTAACACAAAACAGTCCATTGTCACCGGGAGGATCTAGGACGGCGTTCACATCGACACATTCGAAAACTCCCTAATAATACGAGTAATAAAGACAGGCTCACATGAGGCGTTAGTTCACTGCCGTCGATCACTCTAGCTATTTTTAAACTCAATATAATTCATGCTGCAGTAAGCAGTGAACAACAGGCCCGACGAGTTGCGATTGAGGGGCCTCGCTAGCGAACGAAGACAAGCGTCTTTTTCGTATTCATTTGGTTTGCGTATATGCTACTCTAGCCCTATATAGAGATTTAAACTCGTTTCTGCTCTCATAGAGCTCAAAACGAGTGTAAATAGCAACCCAATGGATGCGGCCAAACGCATGCCTTGGTATGCTAACAAGGCCAATCGCACCCGTCCGGCCTATGATTCACTGCTTAGGCCTAATGCTATGGTCACAACTGATCGTGCGTGTTTTTGCACGGGCGTGTCCGCAGCTGCGATTGGCTGTGGGACAACTCCTGGAATTCGTACGTCCTTCTTTTGTCATGGTCACAACCAGTTGTGCACTTCTCTGCACCTCCTCTTTGGCGTCATGCACCCTCTCCGTTAAAGGCGGTCAGTCGCCGGTTTCAATGGGGAAAAATCTGTGTTTGCTGATGCTGCAAAATAGTTCTTGAGCATACGAAATTAGGTCTAGTGGAAAGTATATTGAGGATCAGCGAAATGTCTTTCTCCTCGGCAAAAATCCGCATAGATCGCTGTGATATGTGTAAGTTCTACTGAATAGCGAACGAATACATGTTTTGCGCTATGTGTATCCTGCAATCTGCTGTCTGACGCCGTACCATTATATTTATTATTTCGTAGTAAGCGACAGATATCTCAATTCTAAACGTGGAGGGAGATTTGGAGCCGACTGCCTGTAAATGTTCAGGAAGCTAGCTGCTGCAGTGCTGATAGTGATACAAAACGGGCAGACGGATGTGCCCTTGCAAGAGTGACGGCCATCCCTGCGGGAAACGTCGCCCGTGCATCAACCGGGAACCCGATGGCGATGACGATGAATCAACTTCAAATGTGAGTACGGTAGATCATTATCTCAGCCTATTTATCCGAACCAAGGTCTATGCAACAAATTCGATCATTTTTCTTGCAATTTGTCATTGTGTAATAACTAAATTAAGACTGAAGAGAAATAGAATTAAATTATAGGGCTAGTGTGAATGTGAGATGTCACAGCCAGGGTCTAGGTCTGAGATAGTGTGTTTGTAAGAATCTTCATTCATTCAAATAAAAACTGAAGAAGGAAGAATGAGAAGAAGAAGAAGGAATCTATTTATAAATGAAGGTATGCCAAGATGTAATTAGAATCAACACCAGACATGTCAATTGGCGATTGGCGAACTGGCTTAACCTGTGTGAGCTGTGACGAAGTACCTCCCCCCCCCCCCTGTACAAATACCAACAGAAATTGATTTGAAGGGGGGGGGGGGGAGTCTAGTACAGGCTTTTGCAAGTCAGAGTCACAGTAATGTTTGAATGTATACACACATGTATGTATGTATATCTAATTGTGACTCCAAAGATTCAAATACACCTAGTGGTACCAAATATATCAATACAATGGAACCTATTAATATTTTCCCCTACAAATTTAATAATTTTATGATTTTTTCACCAAAACAGTATTTCCATACTTGAACTTTGAACAGGGTGGAATGTGCACTTTACATTATTTACATTTATTTTTTCCTTACTTTATTCACTGTTGTTTTTTTTTCTTACTCAATGTAGAAATTTGTGATGGATCGAGAGAGAGCTGATCTAGAACGCGTCACCATCCAGTTCCTCTGCAGATTCACAGATGTTTACTTGGATGCCGTAGCAGCTGTAGAGCCTACCCAACCTGCTGAAGAAAGGCCTGGACCGAGCAGCCGGCCTGCATCATGGTGTAGATGTGGTGGAAGATATGTGCCCATGCCAAAGGAGGTAGAGAATGTGTGTGTTGCCATGTCCGCACCTGCGTCATGACTGCTCAATACTTCACTGATGCATTTCTAAATGGCAATGTCTTGGTTGCAAGGGACATTCCGAGGTTGAATGAATCGTACCGGCATTATGCCTACAAACAATTCACGTATATATATTCACCATGGGTACTTGGGACCAGGAAACAGGAGAGTTGTTCCATCATGTGCTACACTGCGGATAAGGTATGCCTATCTATTCCCCACGAGGGCTTACAAGGGCTTCGTCAATGGAGTACAAGATTGAAATCCATCTAACATCAATACAGGTCTTGATCTTTTTTATGTCTCCTTTTATTGTTGAAATTTAGATCTGCTGGACATAGAACTGTTATCCTTCTTTAAAAAATTGTTTATTATAGTTCCTGTTTATATTCACCTTTTTCTTGGTGATTGTAGTATGTATGTACAAAAGAAAGCATTTTCTGTGTGTAATCATTTAACATAATATTTACGTTAACATTTATCAGAGAGGAAACAAACCAAAAATCTTATCTGATAAAGGGTTTCCGTTATGACATTGTATAAACTTCATTTAATCTATTTTCCCTGTGTATTTCAATGCATTCCATGACCATGAATATGCATGTCTTCTGTGATGTTTTTCTATTTATGGTGAATATTTAGTCTGATTTGTCATGCTGTTTTAGCTGAACTAGCAGTCCATTGGGTTTGCTACATGATGTACATTGTGTGAAGTGAGATGCACATGAATTACATAAACTTCAATAAGAGTTTGCCATTTGGTGATCATAAGAAGTGGTTGATCAAAACGATATGTAATATATTGTATCAATGCATGTACCGGTAATTACAACCAAACAATACCACTTGGCAGCGTATAAGTGATTGTGTGTGATGTACATTTAATAACATATCTTTTGTACCTATCTGTTTTCCTGACTGTAATCATTTTATTTAGGTATTTATGGTATTATAAACTGCAATATGTCAATGTTGCAATATTCAATGAAAATACCCTTGCCAGCATATTCCTGTGTGAATGTCCATAATATAATGCAGTATGAAAACTATACATACATGTATGTCCAAAATAAATCTGCCATTTTCAGTTGAATGTTGGGTAGCCTTTGATAATGTGATCACACTAAATAGTGAAGTTGTTTTCCTTCCAAGATTTACTTTTATTGTGATCTGTATACACTGTTTGTTTTAGAATTTGCTTATGCAATATGCATAGATCCACAAACCTTCCCTGAAGTATGCCTACATGTATACTGTTGAAAGTATAGTTTTACACTTCTCAGCTGATTTTTGTATTTTATTTATTACAATTTGATATACATGTATTCTAGATCCACAAACTTGCCTTGAAACATGCACATTTAGTGTTGAAATAATAGTTTTGCAATATGAAGTTGATTTCTTCTTATACTACTTGCATAGATTTATCAGCAGTTATAATTTTTAAGAAACGTACAGTATGTATTATGCGTACAGGGACATTTCTGTTATTTTTTTTTATATGCCATTTGCTATTCCATATGGTATGCCTATATACTGTTGAAAGTATAGTTTTATACTACTGAGCTGATTTTTGTATATATTTTAGTGTTGACAATATACATGTAGTTTCAATGTTCAGTTGATTTTTACTCTCACTTGGGTAGTTTTATTACAAGTTATACATGTATTATTTTAAAGAAACTTAAAAGTATTACATACAGGAACACCTTTTCTACTTTTCTTTTTCCTTGTGATTTGCCATTTGCAATGGCACTGCATGTAACATGTAAGGAAGTAAAGGAAGACAGCATGAAAAAGTACTCTTCATTGTGTGTACTGTCACAAGTTTTGAAGTATTGTAATCTACATACCTTTTATTTCATTTTATATTTGTACAGTGGAGCATCATTAATGAACTTCTTGGAACCAAGGAAATTCCCTCTTTATATCAAAACCTTGTTATACCAGGGCTAAAATACAATAGAATACAAAAAAAGTGGGGACTGGCAAAAATACTGTCTTATAATGAGTTTGTTATATATACCATTGTTCTTTATAAGGAGGTTCCACTGTACAATGTATATACGTGGAGGAAGGCATATGGAGTGAGATAGGAGAGAAGAGAAACAGGAGGGAAATAGAGGGAGAGAGAGAGAGAGAGAGAACAAGGGAGAAAAATTATCAAGGTCATGAGAGAAAGAGAGAGTGAAAGATAAGATAGAGAAACGGAACGAGCTAGAATCAGGGCTGTCAAGTGAAGTTTTCCTCCTCAAGTTTATCAATACAAAATTAAGATTAATCTATAATTCTATTATCAGGCCCCCTTTTTTTTCTTAAAAATAATTTCTGTAACGATGGCCATTCACTTAGTGTCCAGTTTTTAAAGATTGATTCCCCTCTTTCGATATCAGCCAGAGAAGAGAAAGAGAAGAGAAAGAGGAGGGAGAGAGGGAGACAGAGAGAGAACAAGGGAGATAAATTATCAAGGTCATGAGAGAGAGAGAGAGAGAGAGAGTGAAAGATGAGATAGAGAAACGGAACTAAGTGAGAATAAGAGAAAAAGAGAGAAGGGAATATTAGTGGGTGTAAGGCCATCGCCAGGGTTCACCTCCGGGGCGCACCCGGCGCTGGCGACCGTAGCCCGTGGAGGTATATACACTGTACGATTTGCAAATGGTGTGCAGCTCAAGTAGATTATTCAAACTTTCCTTGGAGGAAAGAAGCAGCCCACGTCCAAATTTATTTCTTTGTGTTCAATCCACAAATTGTACGCGCTGTGGATACGTAATCTCGTCCGACTGTCTCTCCTCTCGACCTCCATTTTCGTGCCTCTAGCCTAGGCATATACCATAGCATGGAGTATCCCCGAAACTGAAACATAGCGTATTGCTGGCAAGCTCAGCTCTCGCCCCTGCGCTGGCAGGCTATTTACAAATTGTCCGAGCGATTCCGGAAATCTCCGAACTTGCCTTAGGTGGGACAGCATAGAAACACACGGGCACCGACGACTGACCGCCTTTAACATACTCTCTCTTACCTGTAAGCACTCTTGAGGGGAATGTCCGTGCACCTCCGTGAGTGTGATCTGCGACGGATTTCGCAGAAAATCCTTGCGTTGCACGCACGGGTCTGCATGTTTCTTCCAAGCACATAGGAGCACGCAGGATACGCATGGAGGCTGTTGGACATGTCCAAATGGACATGTCCAACAATCTCTACGTGTGGCTACGTGTTCTGATGTACGCACGTGACCCGCGCAGCCATCGTACTTCCTGCACGTGCTTCTTCCGACCATCGCACGGTCTCCTTGCGGAGTTCTCACAAAGCCCATGGCTCCATACGGACCAAAAATGTTTTGCATTAACTTGTTTTGTCAATTATTGTGTATATATTTAATTGCACAATACTTATTATTATATACTTTGAAAATTTAATGAAAGAAAATCTAAATCTGAAATCTGAAATGAACGCATTTCTTCATCCCAAACTTGGTACGATGCGATTTTGGCACGAATTTTTAATAATAACTCTCCTCTACCTGCACCCACCCCTGTTACCATGTGTGTCGATCCGGGGGGGGGGGGGGGGGGATGGGGTTATATATCAACAACATTAACTTAAAACTGTTTGATCTTGAAATACCATCACAATCTTTAATGATTATAAGTAAGGAAATAAAAATGCCATAATTTCAATGCGAAAATATCGAAGAAAATTCGTTCGCTCGCATTGTTATTCTCAATTAAGGGGCTCCGTCCATTGGCGTAGATCCGTGCATTCCTTCTTTTCATTAAAAACCATGTTGGGATGCTCTAAAATGCAAGTTTTTTAGACAGATTTTTGAAAAATTCCCTGATGTAGGAGGGGGATACCTCCTCCCACCCCCGCGCGGTCTCCCTTCCCTCAGTGGTGTATCTAGGGGGCAGGGGGCACGTGCCCCAGGCAGCATTTGGAGGGGGCGCAAAATATGCAAAGGAGAGAAAGAAAAATAGGGGGAAATGAAGAAAAATCATAATCTTTACGGATCACGCGCTCCCAAATCCACAGGGTAAATGCACTAGAAATCTAGTTTTTGAAGATTTGAAATGCGAAATTTGTCCAAAGCTCGGTCGCTTTGCTCCCTCGCATAATTATTTTCTTTCAGGATCTCGTAATTTCACTCCCCCAGTATATAGTTCTTAAATAGCTTAAAGAGTTCCAAAATTGCTTTGCTCGCTATATCATGTAAGTTTCATATGACTCCTGCTAAATATTGCGCTCCCAATATCGGATAAAGTGTATAAAACAGCATTTGCAAACTTGAAAGGTTCAACTTTTGAAAGAAATCTCAACTTCAGGTCGCCTTGCTGAATTTTTCTACTCTTTCTCAAGCCTATAGCTAGGGTTTTCGTTAGTTCTGCTCCCGATTGTAGAAGTGAGTGAATAGAAAACCGTCTGTCAACTGCGGTGGTCACATGCAAAGAAAAGAAATAAAATGAGTTGTTAAAAATTTGCCGCCCGGTCGCTTTGCTCCCTCGCTTGTACAATAACATAGATAAGTTTGGATACTCGGGGGGGGGGGGGGGGGCGCATAACGTCATTGTTAGCCTCGGGCGCCATAATCCCTATATACGCCACTGGCTTCGCTCCCTCGCATCGAACTATAACTTTCCGCCTAAAAATGGTTTGATACAAGCCGTCATCTTTCTCTCAAATTTGCTAAAACGTCAGAACTTTCGCGCTTCTCGCGGGAAAGGGAAAACTCCCCCTCCCTGCACCCACCCCTGTTAATACAGTGCAATAATCCGTCAAAGTAATTAATAAGCAGTGGGTGAGTCGAACTATAACTTTCCGGCTAAAAAAAGTGTTACGAGCCATTTATCTTTCTCTCAAATTTGCTAAAAACGTCAGAGCTTTCGCGCGGGAAGGGGGAAACTCCCCCTCGCTGCACCCACCCCTGTTACATACAGTGCAGTATTGCATCCAAATAACTGAAAAGCAGCCAGGGCATCGAACTAACTTTCCGCCTCTAAAAAAAAGCGTTAGGCCTACGAGCCGTTATCTTTCTCTCAAATTTGCTAAAACGTCAGAACTTTCGCGCTTCTCGCGGGAAAGGGAAAACTCCCCCTCCCTGCACCCACCCCTGTTAATACAGTGCAATAATCCGTCAAAGTAATTAATAAGCAGTGGGTGAGTCGAACTACAACTTTCCGGCTAAAAAAAGTGTTACGAGCCATTTATCTTTCTCTCAAATTTGCTAAAAACGTCAGAGCTTTCGCGCGGGAAGGGGGAAACTCCCCCTCGCTGCACCCACCCCTGTTACATACAGTGCAGTATTGCATCCAAATAACTGAAAAGCAGCCAGGGCATCGAACTAACTTTCCGCCTCTAAAAAAAAAGCGTTAGGCCTACGAGCCGTTATCTTTCTCTCAAATTTGCTAAAAACGTCGGAGCTTTCGCGCTTCGCGCTGGAGGTGGGGGGGGGGGGGAACTCTCCCTCCCTGCACTCACCTCTGGGGAGCACGGTTTGTGTGCTCATCACCAATTTCGCACTCTACGCGTGCCCCTCAACCGCCCCCTAAAATGAAATCCTGGCTATGAGGTTGGATCCTTCACGTCTGACCCCCTCTATTGAAAAATCCTGGCTACGCCTGTGTCAATCAGTTATTGATAAAATTGATATGAAAGACTGTTATAAATTGCTATGAAATACTGTTATAAATTGCTATGAAAGACTGTTATAGTAGTGAGAATTCCTCCTCAAAATACAATTAAAATGCTAAAGATATAATTTGAATGTCCCGACATTTCCGATTTTATATATCAAAATCTCTCATCCATGTCCAGTACTAACATGTTTTCCATTGGTACAAATGGGCATTACATCCCGCCTCATTTATGCACAGTTAATGTAAAATGTAGGTGTAATAAAACATGGTATAATAAACAAAGTGTAGAAAACAAGCTCATATATATTCACGTCATGCGGGAGTGTTAGCTAAGCATTCTCTAAAATTACAGTCTCTGACGTGAATGAGGAATTGAAATTGGTACAATCCTATTGGATTTTGGCAAATAAATTGTCCCTCAATATTAAAAAAAACTCACTTTATGGTATTCAGCAACTCTCTCAAGTTTTTGGATGGACCCATCGCATTGAATAATTTTCATCCTAAGCAGGTACGGGATATTATCAGGTTTCTGGGCGTCAATATTGATTGCGATTTGTCATGGAAACTTCATGTATCTGAAATTTGTAAATTGATCTCCGGGAATACTGGTGTCCTGTATCAGGTGAGAGATTTTTTTCCTAAGCGTACCTTGTGTAATTTATATTGCACCCTAAAATTGCCCTATTTGAATTATGGAAGACTTGTATGGGGAAACTTTATAAAATTCTGAAGATCCGCAAAAACGGGCAATCCGCATTATAAATCATCACACTATTATACACCTACAAACAGCTTTTTTCATGCTGATCATGTTCTAAAAATTCACAATATATATTTTCTTAATCTTGGCGCTGTTATGTACCAGTTGTCAAAAAATGATTTGCTTTATATATTTACTCCAACTTTTCAAAGAAATGAGCTGTTTCATAATTATCCAACTCGTCATAGTCACTCGTTTCACCTTCCACGTACACGAACACTCTTTTCTCATAAGTTTTCATTATATATGCCGGGCCGAAATTCTGGAATGACTTGCCACGGGACATAATTGCAAGCCCGTCTCTGTTTTCATTTAGGCGTAAACTCAAACAGATGTTGCTGTATTCTTATTCAGTTTCTACGGAGTAAGGACTGTATATATATATATATATATCTGTCGGTCAACTGAATCTGGTGTCGCCGAAACCACTAACCCGTCTCCGTGGTCTAGTGGTTAAGGCATTGGCGTTCTAAGCCAACGACCCGGGTTCGATTCCCGGCGGAGACATTTTTTTCAGCCTTTGCAAAAATTTCAAAAAGGGAGGACAGCTCTGGGGAACTTTGATTGAGCTACGCAACGTTATTCTCGCAATTTCTTTCACATTTGTATTTATTTCCACGAGATTTGCCAAAGCTGTTGTATATGTTAAATTCCTTACACTTATATATATATATATATATATATATATACAATGTGTAACCGCACAACAAGGGTCCCAAGTCCTTGTGTTGCCATAAAGCCATTATGGTAATAGCCGGGAGGGCGCATTGTTATACATAATTTGTATATATATATATTTATATCTTTCTGGAATCATTCTTCTACCTCCTTGTTTGTTCTAGATTCACAGGCAGAGCGATTCTCCTTTGTTTTTTTTTTCTTATATTGTTTTCTTATTTCTAAATACATAATAACTTGGTATTCTTAAACTGGACTCCCTGAACTGATTCTTAGTCTTGTCTCCTTTACTTTTTGGCAATTGTTTTACGATTCGGTAAATCAGTCACCTTTTACAAGCTATATGCGTTCCAGCTGGTTTCCTCTCATTTCTCTTCAATGTTTGCTTGTCTATTACGGAATTTCAACTGTTAAGTTAAGATTTATTATCCTTGTCTATGATTGTTATGTATTTCTGTACAATATACACATAAAATACATATATTCATAGATGAATATGTATTTTATGTGTATATTGTAAATGAGAAGTAAATAGATAAATAAATAAATAAATAAATGAATAAAGATTGTGTTTAGTGTCATTTATTGCTATAGTCTATCCACTTATGAATGACATGTGGTGGCGCTGCACATCATCTGAAAAACGATATGACGGAGATGATGAGTTTGAAGGCGTCATAAGTTCTTGTCTCGCTATTTTCGTTCATCTTATCTACGATGGTTTCGTGAAACACCTAGCGGACAACTAGTGATCTAGCTCTGACTTGGACATAATGTTGAAGGTTTCGAGGGCCCTGCTCCTATCTAGAACGCGGGAGTAGGATCAAGTTTGTCCAGAATCCCCCCCACCCCCCCCCCCCCCCCCCACGTTATAATCACAATTTACATAATTTACTTCCCCTGGTGGTTATACCTTCAAGGTACTGATGTGAAATCCAGCGGGTGGTGTAGTGTAAGGAACTAACTTGTCTTCTTCCTCTCTTGAGAGGGTGAGAAAAGCTTCGATGTTTGCTCCGCTCTTGGCATTCGTGATCTTTGGGGCAACGTAGAACAAGAACTGCTTCTGCAGATAGCCTAATTGTGGGCAGTTCTCAAAAGCACTGGCACTGTTTCGCCCAAACATGGTCTTCAGAAGATACAACCGATCAATGTGGGGGATAAACTTGGACTGGCCAGTCGTACCCGTTGTGCGTACAAAGCTCCTTGGGGCCTTTGGGGTCATCACGTGGCGATCGCCTTCCATTGCGCGCTCCGCGTACTTTCGGAAATGCTCGTAAGTGGTCAGAGGGTGGCGCACCCGAAAATCTTCCATTGAACGGATCTCTTGAAGCTTGAAATCTTTTCCGTAGGACGTCTGAGAGTTTTCGCGAAGGATATCCAAGAGAAGTCGTTCTTGCAGGGATCGGATGTCGGTCCAGGTTTTGCGAATCAGTTTCAACTGTTGTTTTCCAGTCCAATGGACACTCCATACTTCAAGGAGATGTCGTAAAGTCGAATTGAAGTCATAATATGGAGATACATTCATGCATGCTATAGTGGCAAACGCTCCTGCGAAACCAATCGAAACTAGGCCAGCAGAACCTTCGACATGAAAGACAAACAGTAATGAAAATAATTAATTTATCCGGAGCAGGGTGTGAGAAAATTAAGTCAAACCTCTCAAAATGCGGAAATTTAAACCCGACGCCGGTTTTAGCTAGTTCTAAAGTCGAGTTTAACAAAGAAAACTCGACCGAGTTCTAAGACGTTTTGTTCTACTTATAGAGCAGGATACATTTGCTCAGTGCTCAGTTTATATAAATCAAAGTATTTGTCCGCGAGACCCACAATACCGGTCTATTGGTCCTTTCAACAACGTTTGAGGGCTCACTAGAACGCACACCAAACTGACAGCCTACTAGATATTCCCTTATGCATTTCTTTGTTCTGTCGATCTTGTGGGTCATTGGTCTTCTGGGCGGTATTCTGAAAACTGTCATCTTTTGTGTTAAGGAAAACTGTGTTAATTGTGATAACAAATTGAAATTGCGCGCAATAAACACTAATCATTGGTGCTTGCGCAGATTCTCTGTTAACTTTACGCGGGCACAGCCATCTTTGCGCAATCATTAACCAATGACTTGTCCTGATTTTAATTGATATGACAATTAACGTCGTTTTACAAACATAAAAGATAACACCGTTTTCAGAATACGGCCCCTGGGGGAAATGACCCAAAGTAAATGCACGATTTATGATGATATCTCTTTTCCATTCTTACTGACTTGTCCAATCCTGCAAATATTCTTTTCTTTCTTTCTTTCATTAGGTTTATTGAAATAAAATGAACATGCAGCCCAAGAGCTGAAACTGTTGAATTCACAAATTTGAGATATATAGAATATGTAAATAATCAACAAAAGATTAAACAAGTTAAATTCATTTAGTACATAAATCTGTCGTAAAAAATGTCTTGCCAAGAAGCATAGGAGGAAAGGAAGGGAGAAAGGGAAGAAGAAGAAGAGAGAGCAAGGATTAGCGGAGAGAGAGGTAGAGAGAAAAGAGAGAAGAAGAAAAGAAAAACAGAGGAGTGTATGCAAGCAGAAAAAGGGAAGACGGAGAAGGGTAAAGAGAAAGAGATAGAGAAACAGAGAAAGAGGGAGAGAGAGAGTGTGTGTGTGTGAAGGAGAGATTAAAAGAAAAGAGCTGAGAGAAGGGAAAAGAAATGGAGTCCAAAAATAATATGATAATGCATATAAATAGTAGTCAAGAAATACATTTGCATACAAAAGTAATACCATACGAGAATGCGAGAAACAACATGAAAATAGGTAAAGAGAAATAAGCATTGAAGGAAACCATATGGTACAATTAGTAAAATTGAGGGTTGGTAATGTTATTATTGCGTAGAGGGAGATCACAGAGATTCCAACAACAACCCCCCCCCCCCCCCCCGTAGATAATATCCTATTCGTATGCAGTAATAGCATACATTATATCCCTTCTATGAATATTCATGAGTATTTTAAATATATGATTGGTCAAATGGTGATCACGTGATAAAATATAATTTAACTAGGAAAAACAAATCTCTGTCAGAGCTCCGAATATCTTTCACTATTTTTTCCTGGGCAGAACTGCGCATGCTCTATTTAATATTTTCTTCCAAGGCGCTACTGCGCATGCTCACTTAGTCACTGGTCATTGAAAACAAAATTGTGTCAAATTCGAACGCTCAGATGACCCGCTAAGCTAAGTGAGTCCTTGACCTTGTGCGGACTGCTCATAACCTTGCCGCCTGCAGTATCGGCGCAAGTCACCGTAATTTAGCCCCGCGTCTGGATCCGAATCAGCTGTATTATTATTCGAAGGAAAAAATAGTGAAACATTTCGATCAAACAGCTAAGACAAGTCATGTAGACTCGAGTCTTTATATGGGGGACCTAAAGCTAAGCTACGCACTTTGTTTTGTATGTGGAGCGCGTATTCTACCATAGACAACGCGTATTAAAAGTGGTGCGTAGCTTTAGGACCCGCGCGTAGCTTTAGGACCCCTGCCATATATACAACTACAAGTTACATGTAATTGTACGGTATGATCACTTCACCTAATACCGGCCATGTCATAATACCGACCATTAAGCGTATCATGGCATCTAACGCGCGTCTTGCAAATCAACCCATGGGACTACGCGTAGAATGCCTAAAAACGTTGAGAATAGCCAAAATAGAGCAAGACGAGGAATAAAAACGTAATTATTATCAATTTATTGTTAATTTTTAATATTTTCATTAAAATAATTTCTTTTCATAAATTGCCATTGACTTATGTGCAGGGGTCGGAAATAAGACGCGCTTCTCGACTATGCGTAAAATGAGATGACTCTATTGCGACGTCATTTCTACAAGAACGCGCAAGTATTATCGCTCGTCAGCAGCTGGATCTTGTTCCCCAGTATTTGGGTAATAGTCTGATGAATTTCCATTACGTTTCATGAAGAATCTTTCCCGTAGTCGCTGGAAACATCGTTAAGAGGTCGGTATTAGGTAAAGGCATCATACTATTAAGGTTAGTCAAAATATTGTTTTATGTTTTTCTCTTTTTTAATTAGTTGTAAAGAAGGGATATAAAACAAATATACCAAGCATTTAGTTCGAAATTATAGTGGAAATTATATTTCTTCGGAGGGACTGGCATAACTATTTTTTCCTCGCGGCTTTGCCCCTCGGAAAAAATAGTATTATGCCAGTCCCTCCTCAGATAAATAATTTCCACTACACTTTCTCACAGCTTGGTATATTTGTATATTAGCATATGAGAACACGAGGAGCAATATGAAAATAACGAAAAATAAGTAGTGGAGAACAATGGTACAATTGCTTAAAATTGAGGATTGGTAATGTTATCACTGCATAGAGGAAGATCACAGAGATTGCAAGCAAACCCCCCCCCCCCCAAAAAAAAAAAAAAAAAAAAAAAATTGATATTCATGAAATATTGCAACAAAGGATCAAAAGAAATACGCAAAGCTAATGTAAGTATATAAGATGATCATAAAGAATATTGGACACGACAAGACCTTATACGTCTTGAAAAATAGAGACAACATAATTATGACGAAAGATAGTGATGTCGCCTGATTTTGTATTTGTCACACACCGTATTGTCCTGTTTTGAATAAATTACTGATACATACAAATTTGTATAAGACTTGACATGTTGCTCTAAATCGCTATAAATAAGGGGCACAAATTATGGAGGAAGAAAAAAGGGGCCCTTATCAAGAACATAAATGGCACTTATCAGAAAAGAAAAGGAGCAGGAATGTGTCATGTTAAAAAGAGCAATAATCAGAGGATGAAACATGTGGTATTTGTCGCACATGAATATTGGCACTTTACAAGATGTGAAAAGGCACTTATGAAACTGGAAAAGGGGTGTTTTTTAAATAAACGAAGAGGGGCTCTTATCAAAAGGAATAAGTGTACTTTTTAGAAAAAAAGGAGCCTTTATCAAAATGAATTAAGGGGAACTCATCAGAGATGACAAGTGTCATTTAGCAGAAGGCGGAAAGGGCACTTTCAAATTTGAATGGAGGCCATTGCCACAGATGAAGATGCACTTATCAGATGGAAAGGGGGTAATTCTTGTATCTGAAAAGTGAGAATGGAAAAAAGACAGTTATTGAAAGGGATTAATAGGTACATTTGATGCAAATGATTTAAAAGGGAATTTCGAAGGAAATATTTTATAAGGGGCTTTATGAGAGGTTGAAAACGGAAGAGGCTCGTTTTTAGAAATAAAATAAAGGGATCACTTACCAAAAAGAATAGGGGTTAATTATAAGATTGTAAAATGGGTACGTGTTATAATATAAACGATACTTTATATAGATTCTAACAATTTTATCAATAACTGATTGATAAAGAAATCAATTCTTCCTCTAAAAGTCGAGGGGGGGGGGGGTATATTTTTACAGGCCATTTGTACAGGCCACCCCCCCCCCCGAAAAAAGTGGGGGGGGGGGGGATTACGCCAGTGATTTGTGGAATGGATTTAATAATGCACTCCTTTCACATTGTTTTTGCATGATGAGATTCAGAAATATATGGAATATATGTCTATGTTTATAATATTTATTATTATATATATATTTATAATCTGCGGAAGGATTTCTGACCATGGTTGCTCGACCCCCCCCCCCCCCGGCTGTACACAAATTGAAACGATACAGTATATGAAAAGTTAGGGTAGTCTAATGATTTGTTTTTACACCCATATGACTAGATGACTACATCATTTTTGCAACAATAAATCACATCTGGAAACATTGCAATGCTTAAATCAGGCACGAAAAATTGGAAAAGTCAGATTCATAATAAAGGCAAAGCCTGACTATTTTCTGTACTTTTATTTTTAAAAATGAATAAACATACTACAACTTGACTTCAAATTAGTGAAAGGGAAAGTAAACTCGAGCAAGAATCTGCACCAAAGTGGTCATAAATGAATGACGCCTTAGCCTCTTTAAATTGAACGATGATAAATTAATTTGTATGTTCGAAGCATATTTTTAACGTTGAAAATGAATTTGAACGACTGAAAACTAAAATGAACCAAAGGGGTAAACGGGACGAGTATATCGATCGCCTTAAAACGATCGTTTGAAAATGAATACGAAAGCTAATTTTGCGAATTTGACCGAGAAAATCTATAATAATAATAATAATAATAATAATAATAATAATAATAATAATTATAATTATAATAATAATAATAATAAAAATAATAATAATATTAAGCTGATCTAAAAGGTGAAACGGAAGGCTTTATATTTTCCATACAAGATCAGGTGGTCAGAACTCCGGTCAGATATTGACGACACATGCAGAATGTGTGGTAAAGAACCTGAAACGCTGATGTAGTTGATGTCAGGATGCCCCATCTTGGTTCAAACGGAATATATCAGCCGACATGATGCTATTAATTGCCAAGCATATCCACTGGCAAATACTGCAAGCTCGAGGAAATGAAACCTGTGATCATTCTTGGGATCACCAGCCGCAGACGATTACCCTGGCCAATGAAAGTACGATATAATTATTGAAATTGCGGTAACATGACAGACAGAACAATCAATTTCAACAATCCAGACATCGCCATTAGAGAGGGAAATAAAGTTAACATTATCGAAGTGTCCGTCCCCCATGACATCAACATTGCAGTCAAGGAAAGAGACAAACGGCATAAATACCAAGACCTGAGGATAGCGATAGAGAGGATGTGGAACGTCAAAGCAGAGGTCACTTCAGTAATCATCGGACACACATGTATGGTGAAGAAGAGAACCGAACGTCTCATCGCCAAGATCTCACCAAATCTACAAGTCTACGACAGTAGCAGCACAATATCATAGAAAGCAGCATTTGTTAGCACTTGGTGCTTTTTGTTAAAGCAAAGTCTTTCAAGAATATATGGACTTGTTCCTGTTTTTCAGAAAAATGAAATAATAATAATAATAATAATTATAATAATAATAATAATAATAATAATAATAATAATAATAATAATAATAATAGTAATAGTAATAATAATAATAATAATAATAATAATAATAGTAATTGTCACAATGTGTTTGGATGTGAACTTAACTCATTCGTCTAACAGGCTGTTTGACCACCTAAGAATTACTCTTATGAGAAAGAATGTACGTTTCAAATCAAACTTGATTTATTACAGAACAAAATATACATTTATAGCTTCAATGATGGTTTACAAGCTCTCAACAAGTTATATCAAATTTTGATAGACACTTTTAGTCTAATTATGAAATAGTGTACCGACTTTATATTATGGGGATATTGTAGAAAGTCCGTCTCTTCAGTATCAGACGTCATATGTCACTGCCCAAGATGAATGTCCTTTAAGATGAAGAAGCTTCGTACACGAAGACAAAACGGTGAGGAGATATCTCTAAACAGGGATACTCGGAGCGACGAAACCGGATAACCGGGAACAGGACACGCCGTAAACGTAGTCCAGTTGCAGAATATAAACGTCACGGGCAACCCAGAAACGTGAAACGGGAAAACCCGGTAATAGGAACAGGAAAACGGCCGTCTGGAAGAAAATACGCAAAGTTTAACAGTCTGGTGGAGTACATACCTTTTCTTCCAGAATAAATGCTATACACTTCGGCTTCATACAATAAACATAAGAGTAAAGGGCATTGAATATGTACTCGGTTTTACGAGGATAAAACATTGATGACATGATAAAGCGTTTTCATGTACAAAATACCAATCTTCTCAATCAAGAATTAAGATAAACCATAAGCTTTAAAATAACATCTCTATATAATATGCAATGAATGACTTCATAAAGAATTGAATATCTAATTCCCAAAAGACATGTATAATATTGGAAATACCCATCTCACTTCATCAGATCAATCCTTTCATATGTTTAAGATTTAAATATAACATTTATCATATTAAAATGTAAAATATGAATCACAAAATGTTGGATATCTTCCATTGAATATAGAGATAATACATTCTTTGATATGATTAAATCATTAACTCATGTTCATTTTCATACAACTCTCAAAACCTGTCACTTTCTAAGTTTATACAAGTTTCATTTTTATAAACATAATAGTCTGTCTTTACTTACAGTTTGAACCTCTGAACTGCTCCAATTAACCAAACACTGCTGGCTTACATGCCATATACATGTTGAAGGCGTGGCACCAAAATGGCGACATTACTAGCATGAGAGCTGCTGCCAGTGCTGCTGCACCCTATGCTTGCTTCTTGCAGTCTGCTGAGCTATAGCTGCATGCATTGCCCTGTGCAGTACACATCGTACACACAATAACTATCAGACACCAGTTAGGGGTTGCCTGTTATAGCAGCTAGGGTTTAGTCTTTTCAAATGCAAATGAATACAGAATGAGAGTCGCCCATCCATATACTGGGATAAAGGGTCCCCTTCAGACACAAGAAATGGCTGGTTTAAATAAGTTCTTCACAATTACCCCCCATTTGAAAAAAAATGTATCACATTTTGCAAGAACATAAAGAGCTTATTTAAAACTCCAAAAGTTATGAACCCCCTGTCAATGCTACAAGCAATCATTTTCAAATTTATTTTCAGTTATCTTATACAAGAAAATAGATTTTTGCTTTATATTAGGAAAAATTAATAACCTACCATCTACATATAACTAAATATTTCCAGTTTAAATCTAGGTTGTTTATACATGTACATACTGAATATATCAGTCATGGGATGAGAAAACTAATGCTTAGTTGCCATTGCAAGATATTTGCAAGTATAATACAAATAAATAGAAAATAAAACATCAAGCACTACCTTATTTAAGGTGGAGTAGAACATTAAATTACACTCTACTCAGAAAATCAGCTCCAACATTGTCAGAACCTCGGATAGCTTCGATTCGGAAGCGATATGGTTGGAGGGCTAATGCCCATCTCATCACACGATTATTGATGCATTTTGTGCGGTTTAGGTAGAGGAGGGGTTGATGGTCAGTTTCTAGGGTGAATTCTTTACCTTCAAGGTACATTCGGAACTGATTAATTCCCCATACCAATGCTAAACACTCTCGTTCAATCGTAGAGTAAGCTTGTTCTCTTACCAGGAGCTTACGACTTGCATAGGCAACTGGATGTTTATCGCCATCATACTCCTGAAGGAGAACAGCTCCTAGACCTGTAGAGGAAGCATCGGTTCTGACGATGAACCTCTGCTGTATATCCGGTAAACACAGAACCGGACTCTTGGTGAGACTATCCTTCAAAGTCCTGAAGGCTTCCTCTTCACACTCAGTCCACTGAACCCGATTGGGTTCCCGATTCTTCGTCTTATCCGTTAAGGGTGATGCTATTGACGCAAAGTGTGGAATAAAGCGTCTATAATAGCTTGCCAGACCAATAAACGCTCTCATTTGTTTCTTGGTAGCTGGCCTGGGTGCATTCTTTATTTTCTCAACTTTGTCCATCATGGGCTGAATCTTGCCATCTTGCACGATATGGCCCAAGAACTCTACCTGAGTACAACCAAGCTGACATTTGCTAGGCCGAGCAGTCAGTCCTGTTGCTCGCAGTCTTCTCAGCAACTCTTTCAGAGTAACAAGATGCTCTTCCCATGTAGCGGTGTGAATCAAAATATCATCTAAGTAGTTTGTTACATGCTTCATACCTGCCAGAAGTTTACGCATCACTCGGCTGAATGTCGCCGGGGCGTTGACTAGCCCAAAAGGCATTACTCGGAAATGAAACAAACCACTTGCAGTCTGAAAAGCAGTCTTCTCTTTTGTCTCTTCTGAGAGGGGAATTTGCCAGTAACCTTTACTTAGGTCTAGCTTCGAAAAGAAGTGTGACCCTGACAAACTTGAAAATATCTCCTCTGTATTCGGAAGAGGCTCAGCATCGAAGACAGTTACGCGGTTCAACCGCCGGAAGTCAATGCAAAATCGGTTGCTTCCATCTGACTTCTTAACAATCACAATGGGGGAGGAGTACGGAGAATTAGACTTTTCTATTACTCCCATCTCAATCATCTTCTCAATTTCCTCATCAATCACGCCACGAAGGGCATGTGGAACAGGATAAGGCTTCTGCCGTACAGGGTCATCAGACGTTAAACGAATCGAATGTTCACCTAAGTGAGTTTGACCTGGTAAATCAGTCATAACATCTCTATAGTTGCCAAGTAACCGCTTTAATTGATGCTGCCGACTATCTACCAACTCGGGTCCTAGTTTAACATCTTCTACAGTCTCTTTCATTTCCAACCTTGGAACTTGAATGGTCATTGGGTTCGATGTTGGAGATGGATTGCCATCGTCCTCTTCGTCTTCATTGTTGACGATCGCGACCTGGGCAATCTCTTCCAATAACCCACTAGCAGTAACATGAGAACATGTTTTACTACTTTCTGAATCTCTCTTAGTCTTATCAACTCTATCAATATATCTCTTCAAGAGATTTGCATGGAATGTCTTGTGTTTTCCATCAACATCAAGACGATAATCATTGTCACCAAGCTTGTGCACAACTTTGAATGGACCTTTCCATTGTAGAAGTAGTTTGTTATTATCAGTGGGTAAGAGAATTAATACCTTATCTCCAGCATTAAAGCTACGCTGCCTACTCCTAGCATTGTAGTGTCTCTCACTTCGAGACGTTGCCTTACGAAGCTCGTCATGAGCTGCTTCTAACGTACTCTTCAATCTCTCTTTGAGATCGACTACATACTGATACGTGATCTTCAACTCGGGGTCATGAGGCTCGGCACTCCACAAGTCCTTGAGGATTTCTAATGGACCTCTGACCTGTCTACCGTAAATCAACTCGAATGGGGAATACCTAAGAGATGCCTGAGGGGCCGACCTATATGCAAACAGCACTGGTCCTAGGTATCTGTCCCAATCATTAGGTCGATCAGCACAAACTCGTTTCAAGATTTGTTTCAAGGTTTGGTTGAAACGCTCGACCAAACCGTTACAGGAGGGGTGATAAGGCGTTGTGGTCAACTGCCTTATGGATAACAGTCTACTCACCTCCCTCATCATGTCAGATGTAAACTGACTACCACGATCTGTCAGGATTTCATGAGGTACACCTACCCTACAAAACACATCAACCATAGCCTCGGCTACAGTCGTTGATTCTATGTTCGGCAGTGCAACTGCCTCGGGATATCGAGACGCGTAATCAACAATGGTCAAGATATACCTGTTCTTCTTTGTAGTCATTGGATGGATAGGGCCTACTATGTCAATAGCTACTCTGAGAAATGGAATCTCAATAACCGGCATCCGGCCAAGTGGCACTTTGGGAACCCTCCCCTTTGGTACAGTCCTTTGGCAAATGTCGCAAGAGCGACAAAACCGAGTAACATCGGCATGGATGCCGGGCCAAAAGAAACAAGTTAAAATCTTCTCGGTAGTTTTTCCTATGCCTTGATGCCCACCCATAATTCCTTCATGAGCAAGTGACAACACAACTGCACGAAAGGCCTGAGGAACTACTAACTGTTTTACAGAATTGCCCTTCTCATTTTTAGGCTGAAACATTCTGTACAACAATCCATCTTCTACAAGAAAATAAGAGTTCTTCCTATCATCATCTGATAAACTACCTTCAGTAAGTTTCCTTGCTTTCTTCAAAGTAGGATCCTTCGCTGTTTCTTGTCTAATTTCTTCAGGAGAAACATCTGGAATTTGAGACGGAACTTTCAAAGGCCGCTGGGGGCGTCGAGCTTCTCGACTCTGAGACCTTGTCTGCACAGCCATGCCTATGCTAGTACCATCATCAATATCAACTTCAACTCTCTCTTTATGAGCATTAGAGTCACTGTTGGGATCAACATTTCCAACCTCATCTTGTATACCGTCATCCCTCTTATCCAATTCCTTCCAGTCTGGATGGGGATTGCTCTGGGAATACACACCTTCAATGTTCCCTACTATCACATCAAAGATAGGTGTCTCCATGCACAATGCCTCTGCTACACCTACAAACCAAGGGGAGCTAATATGAACTTTAGCCATAGGAAACCGACGCACAGTCTGATCAATTAAAAGACATCGTCTATATTTACCAGTGAATTGATCTGACTTTACAAGGGATTTCTTCACAACGACACCGGAACATCCTGAATCATACAGTACAGCCACCTTCTGAGATCCAATCTTACCATCGGCAACAGGCAATTGACTTCGCCAATGACGCTGACATGCAGCACACATCAATGGAATTTCTTGTACTCTATCTCTAGGAACTAACTCTGACTGAACTTCCGTATTGACTGAAGAAGTTAACAAAAGTCCACCTGTCTCAGTAATATTACCTTGGCTAATATGTGAACAAGTTGCACAAGATTCCGATCCACTATTTACCTGCACCTCTGACACTACACTATTTGATCCATTCCGATTTTGGATACTACTTCTTGAATGGTCAGAATTACTAACAAGACTTGCGGCTTGTAACTTCAAGTTACACTTAGCTGCTAAATGTCCCATCTTATTGCAATTAAAACATGGGCCTATTCTTCGCCGTTCAGGAGGCAGATCATTCCTAGGGAACCCAGGACTTTTCTTCCCTTCATTACTTGACTGAGGGGATTTACCACTTTGAGGTTTAACCTTCCTATCACTTTTGTTTATTTTAGTGATTCCAAAATGACCACCATGGGCCTCTACATATGTGTCTGCTAGACTAGTCATCTCAGAAATATTCTTAGGCTTCCTTTCCTTAAGAAACAGGGCGAGAGGAGTACCACCTCTCTCAACAAGTTGTTGCCTGAGCAACATATCTACAACATCCTCGAATGTACGTTTTGTACCCGACAATTCAATCCAACGACTCAGATAATGTTCTAGCCTAACAACAAACTGACTGGGTGTTTCACCAGACTCTGGATTGGAATACCTGAACTTTTTGCGAAAATCATCACAGGTGAGTTCAAACCTTAACAACAGTGCTTCTTTGAGAGCATCATAATCTTCAGCTCTGTCCGCAGGAAGTCTACAATACACATCAAGGGCCTTACCCTGCAAAAGTGCACTAAGACTAACAGCCCAACTGGTCTTAGGCCATGGCTGAACTTCAGCATACTTCTCAAACCTTTTGAGATATGCATCCATATTATCTTTCCCTTCTACAAAAGAGGGAAGCTTAGGTGTTGGTGCCAAACGACGACCGTTTCCATTCCTACTACTATCAATACTATCAGACCTACTCTGACTTTGAATGCGTGCCAATTCAAGTTGCATCTCCAGAATTTTCTCTTCTTCTTTCCTATCTTCTCTACTAGCCTGACGTTCATCTCGCTCTAACTTTTCCCTTTCTTCTACAAATGAGAGAATCTCTTGTCCTGATAAACCTAATTTTTCACCAATATCAAACCACTTGGTACTCATGTTTGAATCTACTGAATCTAACTCCCTAAGTCAAAATCTATTATGTGTTAAATCCTACTATTATTTCCTTACAGATGGTGTTTGATACCTATCATGCGTGGCGCAATTTGTTACGCAATATGTCAATTAATAACTCACCGATACTCGCAAATAAAATTTACTCGCCCTTGTCCATGCTGCGCATGCCCGTTGCTAGCAGTGGTGGTGCACTGGAGGGTCCTTGTTCTCACTGACACAAAGTACTTCAACTTGACAGAAGTGTTTCTACTAAATTCTGAAAGTTGAACAAAATAATATCATGAGTACATATCACTAACAAATTTTGCGAGGGGTCATGACATCGAACATTAA
The DNA here is from genome assembly GCA_025617745.1 of Heliocidaris erythrogramma. Lineage (NCBI taxonomy): Eukaryota > Metazoa > Echinodermata > Echinoidea > Camarodonta > Echinometridae > Heliocidaris > Heliocidaris erythrogramma. The sequence continues at coordinate 37,356,967 of CM046860.1, forward strand.
AATTTTATTACCTGAAGTAGGCCTAATCAAGAAAAAAAATCATAGAACTCTATATTTCCATTAATACATTTAACATTCAAATCCCATATAACAATCTATCAACGTAGGTAAGTTATGGTCAAACAACTCCCGGACAAGCCCCCAAATTGTCACAATGTGTTTGGATGTGAACTTAACTCATTCGTCTAACAGGCTGTTTGACCACCTAAGAATTACTCTTATGAGAAAGAATGTACGTTTCAAATCAAACTTGATTTATTACAGAACAAAATATACATTTATAGCTTCAATGATGGTTTACAAGCTCTCAACAAGTTATATCAAATTTTGATAGACACTTTTAGTCTAATTATGAAATAGTGTACCGACTTTATATTATGGGGATATTGTAGAAAGTCCGTCTCTTCAGTATCAGACGTCATATGTCACTGCCCAAGATGAATGTCCTTTAAGATGAAGAAGCTTCGTACACGAAGACAAAACGGTGAGGAGATATCTCTAAACAGGGATACTCGGAGCGACGAAACCGGATAACCGGGAACAGGACACGCCGTAAACGTAGTCCAGTTGCAGAATATAAACGTCACGGGCAACCCAGAAACGTGAAACGGGAAAACCCGGTAATAGGAACAGGAAAACGGCCGTCTGGAAGAAAATACGCAAAGTTTAACAGTCTGGTGGAGTACATACCTTTTCTTCCAGAATAAATGCTATACACTTCGGCTTCATACAATAAACATAAGAGTAAAGGGCATTGAATATGTACTCGGTTTTACGAGGATAAAACATTGATGACATGATAAAGCGTTTTCATGTACAAAATACCAATCTTCTCAATCAAGAATTAAGATAAACCATAAGCTTTAAAATAACATCTCTATATAATATGCAATGAATGACTTCATAAAGAATTGAATATCTAATTCCCAAAAGACATGTATAATATTGGAAATACCCATCTCACTTCATCAGATCAATCCTTTCATATGTTTAAGATTTAAATATAACATTTATCATATTAAAATGTAAAATATGAATCACAAAATGTTGGATATCTTCCATTGAATATAGAGATAATACATTCTTTGATATGATTAAATCATTAACTCATGTTCATTTTCATACAACTCTCAAAACCTGTCACTTTCTAAGTTTATACAAGTTTCATTTTTATAAACATAATAGTCTGTCTTTACTTACAGTTTGAACCTCTGAACTGCTCCAATTAACCAAACACTGCTGGCTTACATGCCATATACATGTTGAAGGCGTGGCACCAAAATGGCGACATTACTAGCATGAGAGCTGCTGCCAGTGCTGCTGCACCCTATGCTTGCTTCTTGCAGTCTGCTGAGCTATAGCTGCATGCATTGCCCTGTGCAGTACACATCGTACACACAATAACTATCAGACACCAGTTAGGGGTTGCCTGTTATAGCAGCTAGGGTTTAGTCTTTTCAAATGCAAATGAATACAGAATGAGAGTCGCCCATCCATATACTGGGATAAAGGGTCCCCTTCAGACACAAGAAATGGCTGGTTTAAATAAGTTCTTCACAATTATAATAATCATAATAATAATAATAATAATAATAATACAAATTTTGTTTGTGGGAAGCCTCATCAGCATCAATATTGTTTTTCATGAGGGTCCTGCAAACCGAGGGGGGGGGGGGGGGGGGCACTCAGTATATACTGTGATGATGGGTCAGTTATGCTGCGGGGCTATGGTGATAAGTCGTTAAATTCAATTCTTACCACATATTACACCTTTCCACCACACGTCTGCAGCTAGAAATCCTTGGAATAACAATAATGCCACTGCTAGCAAGACAAAGGTAAGTGTGATAAGCTTGAAAAAGAGCGGTCCTGACGCCATTCTGCAAATTTACTGGAGTACACGATACACACTTTTCGTTCTTTACCTACAGAGTTACAAAGTGAACGTTCAATCTCAAACATAAATTTATACACTGAACTAGATTTATCACGCGTAGTGTCCGACTATGTCAGTCTATATGCCATTGATATGTAGGCAGTAATGAAGGGGGCGGGAATGAAGACAGTCATGAACCGGTTGAGTGCGGGTTCAAAGTTTGTTCAAATGAGAACGTACGTGTTACGATATCCTTATCTCAGGGTGACACTAGGGCGCGAAGCTAAATCAGAAGTCAGACTTTTTAAGAGAGGGTTTCATAATAAGTTATTTACTAAAGTTCGCTTTTATAATCAACAGCTATACTTCAACCTACTCTACTAAACAAGTTTTGTCAATTATTAAGCGGAGACTGCTATAATGTTGAAGTTTGCACAATTAAAAGCTGGATAGTGTAGCATTTATAGAGAATAAGTTTACGACATATTCTCAAAATGACTATGATGCTGATAATAATGATAGTAAGCATGCTACTGCTGCTGCTGATGATGATAACAGTAGCAGTAGTAGTAGCAGTAGTAGTAGTATTAGTAGTAGTAGTCGTAGAAGTAGTAGTAGCGATGGGAGTAGTTGTAGCAGCAGTAGTAGTAGTAGTGGGAGTACTAGTACTAGTAGTTGTCGGAATCATTGCAATGATCCATATAATAATGATAATAATGATGATGATAATAATAATAATAATAATGATAATAATAATAACTCCTTTTCCAGCTTTAGAGGGAATCCTTTTATCACAGCCTATTGTTAGCATTCCCCTTAACGCACGGTTTCTTTCCCCGTAACGTCGAATTCCTTTTGTGACGGAATAAACCATATTGTTAGGACCCCCCCCCCCCCCCCCCCCACCGTAGGAAATAATGTTTTAATGATAATAATAATAATGATTATAAAAATAACAATAATGAACTGGAATAATATCAGAAGAAATAATTATACAAACACCTGGACGATCAAGACATAACAATATGGGAACAGAAGGGATGTGGAAGAGGAAGTAGAAGGAAAATGAATCAACTGTGAGTCGACAAAGGGTGATGAACAACAGTATTAAGAAAAAGGAAACAAACTTGGCAATGGCATGGATCGACTACAAGAAAGCATGTGACATGCGGTCAAAATTTGAAAGAATGTCAAAAATCACGATTTTTTATTTTTTGACCTAATATGTAATACCTGATTAAGACTTTTCAAGTGATGTCATGTTTATTTTGAGTTTGAAGTTATAAACCTGATTAATATACAATTGAAAGTTGGATATTACACACACATGTATGGCGTATTGAAGCATGAAACTGTGATTTACTGAAAATAACAGGTTGTGAAAACTACCAATATTTCATAGTTTTTTACCCAACGTAAATTTGTCAATTTAAACACTTTTCTTGATTAAACATATCATGTATATTGTCATGTCACACACAGAGAAGAATGTATATCTAGAGTATACATGTACATAAGGCAATTATCCCATTTATTATCAGTATAGTCTATGGGCCAAAAACTGAAATTTCCCCACCCCCTTAGATATAATCTTAAATGAATTTTTTTTATGTTAGATGGGACCATTAACTATCAAAATATGCTTCTTTGCTCTAAATTAAGAGGTGGGCGTGACAACAAGGGCTATTAACAACAAGAACAGTAGAATTTCAGAAAATGTCATGTATCCGTGATTAAGAAAGTACAAAAACACTTTGTAACATTTTAGAATAATGTATCAAAATTTTCTCACTTGATTAAAACCCAAATAAGAGTTATAAAAAGTTTCATGTTTGAAAATGGCTATTCCTATGGAAACAGTATTAAAAAAAAAATCATATTTCAGCAAACCCGTGATGCTACCGAAAAAAGTAAATATTAATACATTTGTAATGTACATGATTATCTTCTCTTTTACAGGACACGCACTTATCATAATTTGTTTAAGTAAAGGGGTGATGGAGGTGACCACTACATGTGTAGGCCGTTGCCATGTGTATTGTGTTGTATTTTTAACAAAATACTATGGTTGTTTTCAACATGAAATAATGGTAACATCTAATAATTTTTGCCGCCTGTTTGATTATTCAAAAGTTTAGTTTGAAATAGAGCTAAATTTGATTTATAAAAAGAATATGTTGCCATGGATACAAAATGTTAATGAAGATGACCTCTTTCAAATAAAGAAAGAAATGTAACTAACAAATATAAAATATATAGTAACCAGATAAACAATCACTCTCAGCAATTAGAATATGCTCGGCTGTGAATGTGACCACTATAGCTGTTACCAAAAAGTGGTAGCTAATACAAAAGGATGTGTTGTCTTTCTACCGGAATTTCTGTTTACTTGATTCAAATCTAGATCCAGAAGATTTGTGTCCGCAATAGAATGTGTGATACCAAAGTTCTCGCATTGAACATGATGAGGAGACCTGCTACTTGATTCATTCAAAAGTGTATCTATATATTTATGTATTCATTTATGTATTCATTTATTTATTTATTTGAACTTATTCACACAGGATAAAAGCATGATCATACATGGTCCTGATGTAACAGGAATAAACAATAAGGTATATCATAAATTGGTAACAATTTTTATAAGAAAATATAAGTAATATAGGCATATAATAATAGAAAAAAAAATAACGTAACAAGTACAAGCAACAATAATAACGGCTATAAATATTTTTAAAAAATAACCAATTGAGTAAGGCTGTAAGGCTAATGTGGAATGTGGATAACATAAGGATTAAAAAAACAACAACAAACAAACATGACCGGTATAAAAAAAAACCCCGTACATAGTTCCTGTAACCTTGTGGATTGTCATCTAAAATAAGAACCGTAAAAAGTCAGAGTACTTTTGAAATTTATGTTTGAAAGTCATGCCAAGATCATAATACATACATGTATCGATGGTATTCATTAGGGTTAGCTGGCAGGTAAGTATGTTATAACCACAAATTTACTGTTAATGTAGAGTGTAGCGACTTAAAATTACGAGTTGGCAGCTAATCAATATTGGTCACATACCAGGGCGGCAAAGCGTCTCGTGATAGGGGAGGGGGGGGGGGGGATTAAGTAGACACCAGCAGAAAAAGAACTTCTGTTAAAAAGGGGCATGGACAAGGGGGCATTAACAGAAAAGGCACTTTTAGGGAAAAAGGGAAAGGCATAAATGGAAACGTCAAAGTGAATACATAAGTTTAAGACATTATCATGATTATATACCGTACATTTTGAAGCCATCTCAAGAAAGATTCAAATAATCCTATTTGTTTGTCTCTTTACATCACAGTGTGCAGTTGGGTGTGAGGGTCTGTGATGGTCTGTATATTCATTTAATTTCCAAGCGAGCATGATATATCCAGTGGTGGATCCAGGGGGGGGGGGGGGGGGGCCCTATGGCGGAGCTTTTCAAATTATCCCTGATAGATATCTAGGACTTCGGCCCCCTATTTTGGTGGCAGAGGCCTTGCCCCCTCCCCCTTGAAAAATCTTGGATCAGCCGGTGACATCAAATTCTTATGAAGAGGAAAAAAGTCATTCCAGTGGGATTCAAAGTACAGTGTCATCATCAAAGACCCAGGGGGTCGCTAGGCCTTTCTGAGTTCGGGGGGGGGGGGGGGGGGGGGTGTCGAGACCACTTATTTTACCGACGAGCCGTTTGTGAACGACGACATCATTTTTTTTGGGGGGGGGGGCAGGTGCAGAAGCAAGTCATAGAATGATTTGTTCTCAACCAGTGTCAACCATGAGTCTATATTCATTTAACAAATCTAATTCGAATAAAACAAAATTCTTGCCGATTTCTAATTAAAGCACCACCTACCATCACTTGTTCCACATCAAATGAGTGTTCATTTCATATTTGCGAGCGAGCCCCTTTTTAATGATCGAATTTAATCATAATCATATTTAAGGGAAGGTTAATTTTAGAATGGGCGAGAGAGCGTAGAGAGCGAGCAGAAAAAATAGTAATACTTCTCGTTGAAAAAAATTGGTAGCATAAACGAAATCTTCTTGGCAAGGGGCGGGGAGGGCACAATCGTATTTAAAGGAATGTTAATAAATTGATTAGGCGAGCAAGCGTAGCGAGGGATCACAATTCTTTACTAATCTCTTTTGATAATAATGTATAGCATAACCAGGATCTTCTTGCTACGAGGCCGGGGGGGGGGGGGCACAATCATATTTAAGGAAATGTAAATTTTACTTAAACCTCTTTTTTATAAGTGGGAGCAAAAATGGGATCTTCTTCATACGAAGCAGGACGGGCACAATCGTACTCAGTAAGGGAATGTTAATTTTTATTTAGGCGAGCTAGCGAAATTTCTTTTTATAATGATTGGTAGCATAAACGGAATCTTCTTGCTCCAAAGCGGGGCGGGCACAATCGTATTTAAAGGAATGTTAATATTAATTAGGCGAGCAAGCGTAGCGAGGGATCACAATTCTTTACAAATCTCTTTTGATAATAATGTACAGCATAACCAGGATCTTCTTGCTACGAAGCCAGGGGGGGGGGGGGGCAATCATATTTAAGGAAATGTAAATTTTACTTAAACTTCTTTTTTTATAAGTGGGAGCAAAAATGGGATCTTCTTCATACGAAGCAGGGCGGGCACAATCGTACTCAGTAAGGGAATGTTAATTTTATTTAGGCGAGCGAGCGAAATTTTTTAAAATAATGATTGGTAGCATAAACGGGATCTTCTTGCTACAAAGCGGGGCGGGCACGATCGTATTTAAGGGAATGTTAGTTTTATTTAGGCGAGCGAGCGTAATAAGCGAGCGAAAAAAAAAGATTAACTCCTCTGTTTTATAATAATTGGTAGCATAAAATGGATTTTTATGCTGCGGGGCGGGGCGGGCACACTCGTTTAATAATTTTTTTTAAGGTGATGTATCGAAAAAACTAACAATGCTCTTGTGGTCACAAGGGAATTTTTATTCTGTTTTGTTTTTGTTTTTAACGGAGGTTTTAAGTTCTGGCGACATAAAATGCCTAATGACCGATTCTAGGACAACTTCCCCCTGGAAAACTACCCCCGGACAACTACCCCTGGACAACTACCCCCTGGAAAACTACCCCCAGTACAACCCCCCCCCCATCGTCCTGATGTAACAGGAATAAACAATAAGGCATATCATAAATTGGTAACAATTTTTTATAAGAAAGTACAAGTAATATAGGCATATAATAAAAAAAAATAACTTAACAAGTAAAAGGAACAATAATAACAGCTATGAATATTTCCAAAATAACCAATTGAGTCTATTATGTAAGGCTAAGCCTAATGTGGAATGTGGATAATATCCATGTACTAATGAGACTACAGCGTTAAAAACAACCCCCAAACATGACCGGTTAAAAAACAAAAACATCCCGTACATAGTTCCTGTAACCTTGTGGATTGTCATCTAAAATAAGAACCGTAAAAAGTCAGAGTACTTTTGAAATTTATGTTTGAAAGTCATGCAAAGATCATAATACATATATATATATCGATGGTATTCATTAGGGTTAGCTGACAGGTATTTATGTTATAACCACAAATTTAGTGTTAATGTAGAGTGTAGCGACTTAAAATTACGAGTTGGCAGCTAATCAATATTGGTCACAGACCAGGGCGGCAAAGCGTTTCGTGATAGGGGGGGGGGGGGTAAAGTAGACACCAGCAGAAAAAGAACTTCTGTTGAAAAGGGGGCATTAACAGCAAATGCACTTTTTAGGGAAAAGGGATAGGTGGGATTCAAAGTACAATGTCATCATGAAAGACTGGATAGACCCAGGGGTTCGCTAGGCCTTTCTGAGTTGGAAGGGAGGGGGGGGGGGGGGGGGGGGGGGGGGGGTTGTCGAGACCACTTATTTACCGACAAGCCTGAGTCTGTGTGCCTGTTTGGCGCTGTTTGGATAGGAGTCACATATTGACAGCTAGCTTTAGAAACACATACTAAAACGACGCATTTTTCAGCTTCTTCGTGAATTATTTCCAGTTGGATGTAATTATGACTTCCCAGGGGACGAGGAATAAAAACGACTACCAATTAAGGAAAATAAATCGACCAAACAAACTGGAAAACCGCAACTTGAAGGAACTGGGCGTGGCAGGCGGTAGTGATAGCTTGGCTAAGACCCCAGTCAACGACTCGCCACCTCCCACAAACGCCGACCCTAGCCCGTCTACGACGAAGCAGCACGCAGACCCACCTGTCGCCTTGCAACTAGAGAATTTTATGGCGGAAATGAGAGGTATGATTGCTACCTTGAATAATCAGATTAAGGAGAGATTTGATCATATTCTGCTTGAAATTTCTGGATTTAAACATGAATTGGCTACAGTTAAATCATCTGTTGTTGATATGGGCGCTAGTCTCACCGACGCGTCAGACCGCATAAATGATATAGAATCTGTGAAGATGCCCGATTTGAGTGAAAAAATGAAAAATATGGAGAAAGATTTAGAAGAGAAGCTTCTGAAGCTTGAAATTCATAATAGGAAGCAAAATCTACTGGTGTATGGTGTAAACGCCACACCCAACGAAGACGTGTACGCGGCTCTAACTCCGGTATTCATGCATTTCCTGAATCTGTCACATGACGAGGCCACAAAAATTCCATTGGTGAATGCTCACCGTCTCCCAGCTTCGCGCAGCAACGATATGCCGGGGCCTAGCAACCAACCGCCTCCTATTATTGTGCGCTTTGCAAAGATGATTGATCGCGACAAGCTTCTCTATGCCTTCGAGCAACCACATCGCGCGCGGGAAAGTCATGACGACGAATCACGATCACCACTGCGGCGTATCGCTATTCGTACCGACCTTCCACCAAGTATGAAACGAGAGAGAGGTCGACTTGCAGCCACGGCTTACACTATTCGCAAGACTCAACACCTCGCCACAAGCATTAGAGTGGTTGGGACCAAAGTTGTCTTGCTAACGAGGAAACGACCCAACAATGGCGAACCCCCGGCTAAGTGGATGGAATGGAAAAAATGAATGAGAACCAGTTCTTGACCTAAGAGAAATTATGCTGAATTTCGAGCCATTTTATGATATTTCATAGTAAGGAAAGTTCACCAGGAAAATGAAATCTTCAATTATTTCCAAGAAGTCATACAGAGTACTCACAATTTAAATAGTCGTCACGCGTAAGATAAGGGTTAGTACGACTTAGTACGGATTACATTATTATGTTGATGATACAATTAAGAAAGGATTTTTGATTTTTAAAAGAGGAATGATGTCGATTATACCTCATGATTGTTTTAAACTATTGAAGCTCATAAAAACGAGGGACATGTTCCTTGTGTTCCAAAGTTGTTTTTATTCTTGTATTTTGTATATTGCTTGAGGCTCATAAAGTAATGTCATTCCACACGTTATAAGATTAAAGCTGGAACGAAAACGAATACAGGAATCAGGCTGTTAACTCCAAGATTAACGGTTGTTAACTTGTTTATAGGAGTTAGGTAAAAGGCCTTTAAAAACGTGAAGAAATTTCTTTTGTATTTTTTCCTTTGCTCTATTAACTGAACATGGTCAGAATGTAACAGCCAATTTGTGCTTTTACTTAATTGTTTTGCTGGTTTTTGGTCTAATTGGCCTGGTTTGTCTGGTTACCCATTCTGTCACAAGTAAAGGAATTGAGACGAAGCTTCTTTATGAGAAAGAGATAAAATCTTTCACTTTACAGTCACTGTAAATGTTAATTTTTGGATGTTATTGAGGAAATCACTGCATATATAATTAAGAATGGATTATTAATATAAATTTACTGTTGTGCTCCAATGCAGGTTTCTTTTCCTATGACGTGTAAACCAGTTAAGAGCTGTTAACTTGTTTATACAATGGTTTGGCGAAAGTTTTTCTTTTAAAGGGGGGGGGGGGGGGTGGAATTCCTTCCTTGACAATTCTTCCCTTCAAACGGTATATGGTCATTTTTGAGACTGAAGCTTTTTCTTGTAATTAATCCCTTCTCTCCACTGTGACAAATTTTAATTTTTGAATGCTGTTGTTCCTGCAGGCGTGACAAATTTTAGATTTGAATGCTGTTGTTACTGCAGGCGTGGAAATATATATTTTTTTCTCACTCGGTCAATAAAGGGAATCCCTGCATGCTCAAAGGAAGGGTATAACTCATGTATATACAATAACTTAATTAGAATTTATTTCAAAGAACGCATACTGAGTACATCTAATGCTCCAATGCTCCAATGTTGTTTTCTTTTCCTATGACTTATAAAGTAACTCTAATTGTATAACGCAACTTTAATTATGTCAAAGGAGGTTTACGGTGAAGGCTTACGTCTCACGATGGTACGGTGTTTTCACACTCCATAAGATTAATGTTGGTGTGAATACTGATATAGGATCTATATACTGATAATGAAATTAGGATTCAGGTTGTTAATTCTACCGGTTAATAGGTATTAACGGTTGTTAACCGGTTAACTATTGTTAATCAGTTAACTCTACCAGTCAACAGTTGTTAACCCACTTGCAATAGTTTGGTAAGAGGTTTTTTTTTTTTTTTTTTTGAAAAAGGAAAACATGGAAATCTTCCCTGCATTTTTTAAACTGAATGGAGTAACCATTTTGTGCTGTTACTTTATTTTTTCTGGCTTTAGGTCTAATAACTGGTTATCCATTCTGTCACAAGTGAAGGAATTAAGACGAAACTCTTTTATGAGAGAGAGATAAAACCTTTCACTTTACAGTCACTGTAAGTTTTTCTTTTAAAGGGGGGGGGGGGCTGAAATTCCTTCCTTGACAATTTTTCCCTTCAGACGGAATATGGTCAGAATGGAACATCCATTTTGTGCTTTCCATTTATTTCAGATTTTGGTATAATTGGTCAGGTTTGACTGGTTATCCGTTTGGTCTCTAAAAACAAGGGAATTTGAGATGAAGTTTTTTCTTGAAATGAATCCCTTCACTTCAAAGTCACTCAGTGATTAATTTTCAACTTTTGATTGCTGTTGTTACTGCAGGAGTGGAAGTATCTTTTCACTCGGTCAATAGAGGGAATTCTTGCATGCTCAAGGGAAGGTTATAACTTATGTGTTTACAAATAAGTGAACTAAAATTTATTTCAAAGAACGCATACTCAATACATCTAATCATAAAATGTATCCAGTGTTGGTTTCTCTCCTTATGACTTATAAAGTAACTTTAATCGTGTAAAGCAACCTAAATTATGCCAAAGAAGGTTTATTGTGAGGGCTTACGCCTCCCGATGGTATGTTGCTTTCGCACTTTAGAAGCTTGATGCTGGTGTGAACACGAATACAGGTTGTTAACTCTACCAGTTAAAAGTTGTTAACAGTTCGATTTTGAAATGGAACAACCATTTTGTGCTTTTATTCTATTTCTTTCTGACTTTTGGTGTACCTGTCCAGGGTTGACTGGTTATCCGTATCTCCTAAGGAAGGGAATTGAGATGAAGCTTTTTCATGAGATACAAGCATAGTCACTCTGTAATTATGTTCAAGGAATGCTACAGCTCATGTGCACCTATTCTGTCTATTTGGCTATGGTATGACGGCATTGTCATGATAGGGTTGTATCCAGGGTGAAATACTTTAAACAAATCCAGTGTCTTTATGTACCCGACTTAGTTCGCCCATCCACTCAACAGCTGTCTTTGTCCTGTGCCGATGAGAGTCTTTGTGCACGGCTGGGCGGGGTGAGAGCTGCGCGTGCATTAAGTGGGCTGTTTCAGGGCCGAGTACACATTATGCCTTGCCTGACCTGGCAACGGCAAGCGTGGGCATGGCTCGTTGCAATCCGCCTACTCAAATGCAGTGGCTGGTGGCAGGTGAGCGACGTGGTTCACTGGGGAAACGCTGCTTGAAAATGCAAATATTTGTTTGCGGTATGACATGAGGTGATCAATTTGTTGTACGGCTAATGTTGTAAACAGTTTGCTTGAATAATAAACATTTTGTATCAGTCCTAAAAAACCCCTTTTAAAGGGCGCCTTTTCACTTTGTTACACCACTGGTGTTGGGAGGATGGATGGACAGAATTGAATTTGACTTCGACCGGTTACTCCTTGGTTACCCACTAGAAAAATTCTCCACGTAATTATGTAACAGTTCTTTGTTTTGTCATACTTGGCAAGTTAGGCTTTGTATACAAAGGAAAATGGACTAGGATGTTTTTGTTGTGTGTTTTTTTTTTCTTCTTCAACCGTAACTTTAATCCATGAAATGATATTCTCTTTTTTTTCCTTGTATTTTTTTTTATCTATTAACGCACCCCCACATGGTAAATAAAAAATGTTTTTTACTCGGTGATTACAATGTTAATCTCTTAAAGTATGATGCAGAAACATTTGTACAAACTTTTATGGATGTACTACTCACTGCTGGTTTTCTTCCATTAATTACTAAGCCAACTAGGATCTCCGGTAATTCGGCTACTCTCATTGATAACATATTTACAAATGCTCGTTGTACCATTTCTTCCGGTATAATTCTTTCCGATTTTTCAGACCATTTTCCTATTTTCTCGCATTTTGAAATTAAAAACAACCCCGCATTAAACAGAAACTATTAATAGCCAACGTGATTTTTCTCAAAATAATATGAATCTTTTCAAAGAAGAGCTTGGAAATGTTGATTGGTCTGTAATTTACAGTATACATAATGCTAGTGAAGCCTTTGATTCTTTTATGAATCTTGTTTCTGCTAAAATGAATACATGTAGCTGTTTTCCGGTAATACAAAAGAAGGGTTCTAACTATAAAAAGATTCCAAGATGCCCTTGGATCACTCCAGGAATTTTGCGCTCAATTAACAGGAAGAATAATCTATATCTGAAAACGATTTCAAAACCATGCGATAAGAACAAAAAGAAGTATACTGATTACAAGAACCTACTTACTGGTATACTTAGAAGGTATAATTCATGAGTTAAAGAATAAACATAGTTCAGGGCATGATACCATTAGTAATGTTTTAATTAAAAAAAATTTAAATGAAATTGTTAAACCCCTGACTTACATTAGTAATTTGTCCATATCTACTGGAGTTGTCCCTACAGCAATGAAATTAGCTCGAGTTATTCCTATTTTTAAAAAGGGAGACAATATGATGTCAGGAAATTACCGACCAATATCGTTGTTAACAGGTCTATCTAAAGTACTGGAAAAGATTGTTTTTGTACGTACATCTAAGTTTTTGAATACGCATGAATTATTATACCAGTTGCAATTTGGGTTTCGTGAAAAACATTGTACAACACATGCATTATTGACAATGCTTAATAAGATTCCTAGTGGGATTGACAGGTATGAACATACTGTTGGGGTGTTCCTGGACTTCTCCAAGGCTTTCGACACAATTAATCATGATATACTACTGTATAAACTCAGTTATTATGGAATCAGAGGAATAGCCTTGGAGTGGTTCAGGAACTACCCCCTCAATAGGCAACAGTATGTTTCAATTGCTAATATCGACTCTAACATAAAAAATGTAACATGTGGTGTCCCACAAGGTTCTATCTTGGGTCCGCTTCTTTTTCTTCTCTATATAAATAATTTTTATAAATCCTCAGATGTTTTATCATTTATTCTTTTTGCAGATGACTCTAATATTTTCTTTTGCCACAAAGACCCACATGTTTTGATTGCCACAATCAACCAAGAATTAGAACGAGTTTCTGAATGGATCAAAGCCAACAAATTATCACTCAATCTACAAAAGACCTACTACATGGTTTTTAGTAATATCATAAATGATCTTCCAGGTAATGTAGTTTTTGATCATACAAATATAAAAAGGGTTTCAAACATTAAATTTCTGGGAATCACCATTGATGGTAAGCTATCATGGAAAGATCACATAGATAACATTTGTAAAGTCGTTTCTAGAAATATTGGTATAATAAACAAGGTTAAATTTTACTTCCCAACCCGTATACTCTTAAATCTGTATTCCACACTGATCCTTCCTCATTTAAACTATGGTATAGTAGCATGGGGCAGTTGTGCCGACTATCAATTAAATAGAGTTTTACTTTTACAGAAAAAAGCGCCGCGTGTTATACCGAGCGCACACCGATGTACTCTATCATAAACATAAAATACTAAAGATAAGCGATTTATATAGTTATAATCTTGGAATATTTATGTATAATCTGGATAGAAACGAATTGCCCAATATATTTTATTCAATATTTTCAAAGAATCTCAATATTCATGATTACCCTACTAGGTCTGCCGGGCTTTTTCATCTACCAAGAACAAGAACATTGATTTCAAATAAAACGTTTATATTTACTGGGTCAAAACTGTGGAACTCTCTTCCGGATCCAATTAGAAATAAAGCCACACACTTTAGTTTCAGTAGAGGGTTTAAAAAACTTTTACTTCAAAACTACAATAATCTATGAGTTAAAGTCATCCCCCCTTTTCCAGTGCAGTTTTGTCTTTGTTCTGTCTTGTTTTTCTTGCTTTCCCCCTTTTTCCTCTTTCTTCCTTTCTATATCTTGTTTGTCCTGTGTTGTCCTGTCCTAGTTTTGTCCTGTTTTGTCTTGTATTATCCTGTCAGTTTCTTGTTTTTCTTGACGTTTGTTTGTTTTCTTTCCCCTTTTTCCACCTGTTTTCCCTTTTCCTTCTTTCTCTGTCTTGTATTGTCTTCTTAGTTTCTTGTCCTCTGAGTCCTGTCTTATCATTTGATCTTCGGTGTAAAGCATCTTGTTATGAAAAAATCATTATTTATACAGGATTCATGACTACTTGATTAATTATGTAATTTTGAGAGATATGCCAATGTATGTGTATACATATGTATTTCACTTTCAATTTCCCATGTTATAAAGATAATTATGTTAATGTTATATTTATTCTTGGGAACCTACACAAACAAGCTATGCTTTCCAGTAGGTTCCTTTTTCATTTCATGATTCTGTACATTGTAATCACATTGTTTTGTATATGGAAAAATGAGATGGAATAAAACCTGCATCAATCAATCAATCAAGCGTAGCGAGGGATCATTTTTTACACATCTCTTTTGATAATAACGTATAGCATATATAATAAGTGGTAGCATAAATGGGATCTTCTTCCTACGAAGCGGGGCGGGCACAATCGTATTCAGTAAGGGAATGTTAATTTTATTTAGGCGAGCGACAAAAGTATTAACTCCTTTCTTTTATGATAATTGGAAGCATAAATGGTGTCTTCTTCCTGCGGGGCGGGGCAGGCACAATCGTTTTTAAGGGGATGCTAATTTCATTTTTTGCGAGCGAGCGTACGGAGGGATAAAAATAATAAACACTTCTCTTTTGATAATAATTGGTACCATAAAATGTTACAAAATTTTAATCCCCCCGGACAACTACCCCCTGGTCAATTACCCCAGAATCCAGGGGTAGTTGTCCGGGGTGGTTGTCCTGGGGGTAGTTTTACAGGGGGTAGTTGTCCTAGAATCGGTCATTGGAAAAAAAACCCTTGCCTCCTGCCTAAAAATGAATCCTACCAAGTTTGGGTTAAAATCCAGCCATGCATTTTTGGAATAAGTTGAAAGAAATTGAAAAGATTAGCACGACGGACGACAAAGATGGTGAGCGACTGCAATAGCCCAACTGAACATTTCGGCTCAGGTGAGCTAAAAGGCCAACAATCAGAGGTGAAAGGGGCACTTCTTGCATATCATGAGTGATACTCACCAGCTATGAGTATGAGAATGGAAAAGGGAGACTGGTGTATTTATTATTTAAAAAGAACGGGGCAATTATTGAAGAAAGGGGAAAGAGACACCTATTAGATTTTGATAGGGGCAATTTGATCAGGGGAAGGAGCTCTTATAAAAAACGAGGGCACTTATTAAAAGGATAAGGGGCACGTTTCATAAAAAGTGACACTTTTAGGGGTCAAAAGGGCACTTAAAGGAAGGAAACCGCCATGTTTCGGAATGAAAGGGGCAAAATTATTGAGGATAAATAGGGCACTTAACAGATGAAAAGGAGCACCTATTAGAGGGAAAGGATCATTTTACCGAAAAAAGGAATAGGGTTACTTGCCTATAAAAACGGGTAGCTCCCAGAATTAATATGGGAATGATAGATTAAGGGGTACTTATCAGCTTATGAGAATGAAAAAAAAAATTGTTGCAAAGGAAAAGAAGAACTTATCGAAGGAAAAGGGGCAAATATCAGAATGCATAGGGATTTTTATTAAAAAAGAAACGTATATTACCAAAAGGGACATTTTCAGAGGTGAAAAGTGAGTGTAGCTCCTAGATTCGTTATTTTGCTGTGCTGTGATGTAATGTAACAGAACTCTCAACAATTCTACTGAATAAACACACAGTATAAAGAAACTATTGGGGGAGGAAGGGGTACTTGCAAGAGTGAATGTAGCACCTGTTTGATTTGAATAGGGAAAGTAATCCCAGTTAGGGTGGCTTTTATCATAGGTGGTAAGGGAGATTTTAATAAAATGTGGAACTGGCACAAGTTAGAAAGAAAAGGAGACACTTTTCTGAAGTAAAGAGGTTCACTTTTCCTATTTAAAAGGGGTACTTTGGGGATAAAAGTGAGAAACTGTTCACCCCCGCATGTACCACTTTTGCATGTCTCCGACTGTCGGATGTACAACATTGGTTAGAACATGGAACAGTTAGCAGAGATTTTTCATGCAAAGGGAAGAGATAGCTAAGTGGTATCGAGATTCCCAAACATGGGTGTCGATCCGGGGGGTAATGGGGATTAATTATCCCCCGAAATTTGATGTGGGGGGGGGGGGGTGGCCTGTATTATCCCTCTCCCCCTAAATATTTTTGGATAAAATAAGTGAGAATTATGATACATTAACTTAAAAGTAATAATTATCCAAATTCATTATTTAACAACATTCAATCACACAGAAACCAATTTGGGATGCTCTAAAATGCAAGTTTTATAGACAGATATTTATAGACAGATTTTTAAAAAGTCCCTGGTGAGAATAATAAAAAAAGCGGAGATCTTACAGGTACATGCCGGTCATCCCCCAATCATGAACACGGATCGACACCCCTGTTCTCAAGGAAAGTTATAATAAATGACCTTAAATTAAATTCTATGTATACACATAAGGATTTATTTTGTAATAGATACGATCTAACACAAGATAAAAATCATCTCTGTCTTTCATTCTGAAAACATAAAATCATAGCCCATTAATGATTAATGTGCTGTCTGTATGGTAATTTTTTTTGCACAGATTTGCACATTCATTGACTTGTATATTAGGAAAAATGTACATTACTCCACTAGAGTTCTGGTTGTGTCAGAATATCATACAGAGTATTGTCTTCACATAACCCTCTTAATACTTATACTTAAGTCTGCTCTTCCCAAGAGTATAGAATTCCATTATCTCTATATGGATACATGACACATCATCACTGAATATTATTATTTATTTCTTTCACTTTCTGATATGATGTTCCACCTCCCGGAGATTGACCCATTGCATTCACATGACTTTATATTTTTTTTAAATGAACATTCTATGATATAATAAATATTATAATGTTCATATAACATTTATCATTTTTCCAGTTATAGTTAATTATAACTTATATTATAATAAATGAAATAAAGTTTGGCTTTTGCACGACAAATTAAAAGTAAAAACCCAGATATCAAGGAATGTTTTAACCATTGATTTAGTATGCAATATCGCAAATTGTAACTTACATTTTGGGTAAATCTAATTCAGCATTATTTAAATAATTATAAGTATAATGTTAAAAACTGATGATTAATCCTTGAATAATTTTACAGAATGAGTATAATCATTTCATTTGTAGACTTTGATTTATTATTTATTTTTTTGAACTTGATGTATTAGTGTACTTTGATAGTATTTTGTTGCTCTGATAATAAGCTCCACATTAGCATCAACCTGCATACATGTTAAAAGAGAGTTTTTTTTAAATAATCATCCATAAGTTCTGTGTCTCTGACAGTAAAGGCCCGATCAGACTTCACCGATTTTCACTACAATAAAATAGTTGGACACTGCCAGAGGCAGATATGGGATTGCAATTCGGTTATAGAGAACTGCTATGTGACCGGCCCATCCATCCTATAACGTACATGTAGGCAAGTTTTCTTACATATTCAATTTTATTATCAATACCTTGGCGAGACCGACTTCCGAGTGGTCGACCAAATTATGAAAGCCATGCAGACGTAATTTTGATGGGGTGGGCGCTAATGTCTGTATAGCTCAAAATCATCTTTACAGTTTTTAAAGTTTGTGAGCGAAAGCAAAAATTTTGACACTGTTTAGTCAAAACACTTCTTTCTAATATCTAGAAAGTTTTGAAATGAAAGCTCAGATTATATACAGCCCTGGAAAAAAATATTAGACCAGATACTTATAAAGGCCTATATGGCAAGTGTTGGCCGTATCAGTAATTGAATTTTCAGAATAATTCCTACTAGCTAACTCTTAATGAGTGGATGAATACTTCCCAAAACAATCAGCTCGTGCAATAACTAATCCCTCGGACAATTACCGCCAGGATAATTACTCCTAGGAAAATTAACCCCGGACAATTTTCGCTAAAGAACAATTCCTTCTAAGGGGACCCAACGGATAGATAGTTCAGAACAACTAACAGAATGTAAGTATCCTAGATGCTAACTGTCCTCAGGGATATTCTCCAAGGGTAGGGGTTTTGGGGAAAAATGTCCTGACAGAAGTGGTCTGGGGATAATTGTCCAGGAGGGATGCCTGATTGTGTTCTAAAGTCATGTCACTCCTCTGGAGGCAGTTTGTTCAGTTCTTGGTGGAAAATTGCTACATTTGATGATAGCCGCCATGCCTTGTGACATGCTGTCAACAAGGTGTCACATTTCTTTCTCCTCACAGCAGCTCATTCATGCTGCAAGAATGGTTTCTTGTTTCATAAAATTAATTTTCTAATACCTTTAATTTTTATGTCACACACAATGGTCTCAGTAGAATGATGAGCAGGCCATGGTGCCCAGACCAAGAGAAGTAACACTTCAAATTCATCCTCTTTGACATTTATAGTCTATTAGGTCGTCCAAAAACTCTTTCTCATGGGAAAAGGGGGGAGTAGTAATTATCTAGGGAAATTTGTCCGGGACAATTTGTCCCGGCTGTAGTCGTCCTAGTGGTAACTGTCCTGGGGTAAAAGTCATAGGGGTAATTGTTCTAGTTAGGAGTAGTGCATTAATCATGAATTAGCTGTGGATAATCGTTTTCCTACTTCCATATAGAATGGACTTAACGCTCCTCATATACCCCGAAATTGAGATGGTCTAATAATCTTTTCCAGGGCTGTATATATTAAGAATATGATATTTGCATGCATGTTGTTCAATTAGGAATGTGTGGTAAATTTTAAATTCCAATAGTTTCGTGATGTGTAACTCATTATTAACCATGACAACGTTCATGAGGAACACATCCACAACCAAGTTCACCCCCAAAATTGAGTTGAATCAATAAAGTAAAATTAAACCAAAAAAAAAACACGTTAAAAATTCATCAAAATCGGATTTAAACACGAGACATTTATGACGTTTTAATGTTTTGCATTGTTTCATGAAAGAGTGATATGCATAATATGGGCTATCTGCAAATTATTGAGCTAATCTTGTCATAAGCTCACTTTTCCTTTTGTATTTTATTATATGAAATTTCAAATATTTCAATTTTCTTCCCCAAGAATGTAAAACAAAGTTTGACTCCTCATATAGAATGTGTAAGATCATCATTATTATAACTTATTGTGATACAATGAAGAGAATCTTTATACACATCTATGAAGAAAATGAAATATAAAAAAATAAAATACAAAAGGAAAAGTAAGCTTATGAATCATTGGATCACTAATTTGCATACAGCTCATGTTATGCATATCACTGTTTCATGAAACAATGCAAAACTTCAAAATGCCGTAAATTTCTATATCCGATTTTGATATTTTTTTACTGTTTTGTTTTTGTAATTTTACTCTTTTGATTCAACTCAACTCATTTTTTGGGTGGAACAAGCTGAAAGCTACGGGGAAAAATAATATATGATTCATTTGATATTGTTCAAATTCTGTTTGTTTAACATTTATTTTGTATTGGTAGGTCACATTTATTTCTTTGGTTGAAAGATTCCAACTTCATTAACATTTTGTTTCCATGGCAACACCTTTTTTATCAATCAAATTTAGCTCTACTCCAATTAAATACAATTTTGAATATAATCAAACAGGCGGCAAAAATTATTAGATGTTTACCATTATTTCATGTTGAAAACAACCATAGTATTTTGTTAGAAATACAACACAACAAATTATTTTTTTACCATGGTAACGGCCTAAACATGTAGTGGTCACATCCATCACCCTTTACTAAAACAAGTTATGATAAGTGAGTGTCCTGTAAAAGAGAAAATAATAATGGTCAATATCACGATTTACTTCTTTTTTTCGGTAACATCAAGGGATTTTTTGCTCAAATATCAGGTTTTTTTTACTGTTTCCATGGAAACAGCCATTTTCAAACATGTCGGACACTTTTTATAACTCTTATTTGGGTTTTGATCAAGTGAGAAACTTTTGATACATTATTCTCAAATGTTACAATGTCTTTTTGTACTTTCCTAATCACGAATACGTGACATTTTCTGAAATTCTATTGTTCTTCATCCGTTGCCATGGTAATAGCCCTTGTGGTCACGCCCACCTCTTAATTTAGGGCAAAGAAGCATATTTTGATAGTTAATGGTCCCATCTAACAGAAAAATACTTCATTTAAGATTATTTCTAAGGGGGTGGGGAAATTTCAGTTTGGGCCCATAGACTATACTGATAATACATGGGATAATTGCCTTATGTACATGTACACTCTAGATTTACATTCAAATAGTGTTTTTCATTCAAAATGCGCATAGAGTAAATATACATCATTCCATTTGGGATAACATAAAATGAGATATCTATCACCTTATCGGATAATTTCTATTCTATGTGTGACATGACAATATACATGATATGTTTAATCAAGAAAACGAGTTTAAATTGACAAATTTACGTTGGCTAAAAAACTTTGAAATATTGGTAGTTTTCACAACCTGTTATTTTGAGTAAATCACAGTTTCACAGTTTCATGTTTCATTACGCCATACATGTTTGTGTAATATCCAACTTTCAATTGTATATTAATCAGGTTTATAACTTCAAACTCAAAATAAATATGACATCAATTGAAAAGTCTTAATCAGATTTTACATATTAGGTCAAAAAATCGTGAATTTTGACATTCTTTCAAATTTGGAGCAAAAAATGTGCGTGGCATCCGCCCGTACCGTGTTCCTCAGTATTTTTGCAAGAGATTTAGCATGGATGCCGAGCATTACCCCAAAATGCCGTCAAATCTTTTTGTAGAGCCATTTTTATGTTTGGCTGGTCTATTATACGTACATGGAAGGGGAGATACCAAGAAAATTCAGCAAGTTATACCTTATAAAAGACGTACTACCGTGACTACTATAATCACAGGCGTAGCCAGGATTTTTCAATGGGGGGGGGGGGGCAGACGTGAAGGATCCAACCGCATAGCCATTTCATTTTAGGGGCAGTTGTGGGGCACGCGGATAGTGCGAAATTGGTGATGAGCACGCAAAACGTGCGCTTCAGGGGTGGGTGGAGCGCGAAAGCACGAAATCTCTTACGTTTTGCAGCAAATATGAGAGAAAGATAAGGCGGAAAGTTAGTTGGACGCCCTGGCTGCTTTTCAATTATTTGCACGCAATACTGCACTGTATGAAACAGGGGTGGGTGCACGGAGGGGGGGGGGGGGGTTCCCCTTTCCGTGCAAAGCGCGCGAAAGCTCCGACATTTTTCGAAAATTTGAGAGAAAGATAAAGGGCTCGTAGCATACAATTTATTAGGCGGAAAGTTAAGTTCGACGCTCTGACAGCTTTTCAGTTATTTGGACGCAATACTGCACTGTATATGACAGGGGTTGGTGCAGGAAGGGGGGGGGGGGGGGGGGGGGTCCGTTCCTGCGAGAAGCGCGAAAGCTCTGACGTTTTAGCAAATTTGAGGGAAAGTTCGACGCCTAGCTGACTGCTTTTCAGTTATTTGGACGTAATACTGCACTGTATGTAACGGGGGTAGGTGCAGGGAAATTAAGCTTTGCCGTTTTAGCATCTTTTTGTAGGCGGAATGTTAGTTCACCGACCTGGCTGCTTTTCAGTTATTCTGGACGCAATACTGCACTGCATGTAACAGGGGTGGGTGCAGGGAAGGGGAGTTTCCCCCTTCCAGCGCGAAGCGCGAAAGCTCTGACGTTTTAGCAAATTTAACAGAAAGATGAACGGCTCGTAACAAACAATTTTTTGAGGCGGACGCAATACTGCACTGGATACGACAGGGGTTGGTGCAGGAGGTGGGGGGGGGGGGGGGGGGGGCGACCTTCCCGTGTGAAGCGCGAAAGCTCTGGCGTTTTAGCAATTTGAGGAAAAGATAACGGCTCGTAATACTTTTTTAGGCAGAAAGTAATTCGACGCCCTGGCTGCTTTTCAGTTATTTGGACGTAATAGTACACTGTATGTGTCAGGGGGTGGTGCAGGGAGTGGGGAGGTTTCCCCCTTCCCGCGCGTAGCGCGAAAGCTATGACGTTTTAGCAAATTTGAGAGAAAGATAACAGCTCAATTGTAGCAAACAATTTTTTAGGCGGAAAGATATAGTTCGCCTCCCAACTGCTTATTAATTACTTGGACGCAATATTGCACTGTATTACCAGGGGTGGGTGCAGGGAAGCTCTGACGTTTTTGCATATTTGAGAGAAAGATAGCAGCTCAATCATAGCAAATAACTTTTTTAGGCGGAAAGATATAGTTCGACTCCCCGACTGCTTATTAATTACTTGGTTGCAATATTGCACTGTTTTAACAGGGTTGGGTGCAGGGAAGGGGAGTTTCCCCCTTCCCGCACGGAGCACGAAAGCTCTGACGTTTTAGCACCCTTTTTTTTAGGCGGAATGTTAGTTCGACGCCCTGGCTGCTTATCATTTATTTTGGACGCAATACTGCTTGGACGAAAGCTCTGACGGTTTAGCAAATTTGTGAGAAAGATAACGGCTTGTAGCAAACAATATTTTGAGGCGGAAAGTTATAGTTCGAAGCCCGGACTGCTTTTCAATTATTTAGACGCAACATTTCACATGCGAGGGAGCGAAGCCAGTGGCGAATCTACAGGGATTATAGCGCCCGGGCAAACAATGAAGTTATGTGTGTGATCCGTAAATGTTATGATTTTTCTTCATTTCCCCCTATTTTTCTTTCTCTCCTTTGCGTTTTTTGCGCCCCCTCCAAGTGCTGCCCGGGGCACGTGCCCCCTGCCCCCTAGATACACCACTGAGCGAAGAGACCGAGCGGGGGTGGAAGGGTGTATCCCCTCCTACGTCAGGAAATTTGTCAAAAATCTGTCTATAAAACTTGCAGTTTAGTGCATCCCAAAATTGTTTTTAATAATAAGAAGTGATGCACGGATCTACGCCAATGTACGGAACCCCTTAATTGAGAATAACAATGCGAGCGAACGAATTTTTCTTCGATATTTTTGCATTGAAATTATGGCATTTCTTTTATCTTTACTTCTAATCATTAAACATTGTGATGGTATTTCAAGATCAAACATCATGAGTTTGGATAATTATTAGTTTTAAGTTAAGGTATCATAATTCTTATTTATTTTATCCAAAAAATATTGGGGGTGACAATACAGGCCATCCCCCACCTCAATTTTTTTTAAAATATATACCCCCATCCCCCCGGGATCGACACCCATGTTAACAGGGGTGAGTGCAAGGAGAGGAGAGTTATTTCCCTTTGCGCGCGAAGCGCGAAAACTTTGACGTTATATGAGGGTCGGCCTCATATAAGGATGACATTTTCCTTCCTGGCTGCTGCCCAATACAGTAATATTAATATTTGTATCATTTTGTTTATGTTACTATATATTCTGTTGTTATTGTGAATTTTACTGAATGAAATAAAACTGAACTGAACTGAACGTTTTAGCAAATTTTGAGAGCCAGATAACGGCTTGTAGCGCCTTTTTAGGCCTTTTTCGCTCACTTCCCCCGCTTTTTCGCTCTCGCTATTTCTTTTTTAGTGAGAGAGAACAAATAAATACTTAGCTGTTCCAGTTTTGCATGGTAGGCCTATGCTTTAAGAGTAAGGTTGCTATCAGGGGCGTCGATCGGTTTTTGGACTGGGGGGGGGGGGGGGGGGGGCAAAACAGCCTAATCGTACTCTTCATGATTTTTTCAACGCCTCTTAATTACCAGCTTCTCTACGGTTACCTGAAGCAGAGAAAATTATAGAATTTATTGAGGGGGGGGGGGGGTGGGAAATGATATACTGTATTTGCCCTCTCAATATTTTCGGGGGGGGGGGGTGGGGGTGGGGGCAACTGCCCACTTGTTATTAGTACCTCAATACAATCTAGGTACACATATTTTTTGTACATAAACATAATAGAATTTTCTTGAGACTTTACCAATTTGGTTTCTTTCGAATAGCCTTGAAAATTGTATGTGTCCAACTGGACAAACTGTTTTCCTTTTCAAAATACTTTTGAGAATTCCCACTTATTCTAATTCATATAAAGAGTCAACGCTAACTGTGTTAATAGGAAGCTCTAAATTTCAGGGTTTTTTTACATTCTAATTGTTGCTTGTTTAATTATGAAATAGACAATGGATGCTATTTTCTAAAATCTTTCCTCTTTTCTTTCAACAGACATGGATTTCTACTTCAGCTTTTCAGTGAAATAGCCCCCTGCTTTGATCAACATGAATCTCTTCCGGGTCAGCTCGCTATTCATAGAAAACCGCTACTCATTAAACACGCGTTATGAATAACAGTCCTTATGAATAGTTATGAATAGTGGTCCTTATGAATGGAGGTCCTGACGTGGGCCTAGTGAGATTACAGGGCCCCTAATGATATTAAGATAAGCACTGCCAGGGCCACTTGGCCTCTCCTTTATATAATCTGCTCGCAGTGTATAACAGACTAATAATAATCTCATTAACTGATTCTATGAATTTGTGCTAATTAAATTATTATTTTATTATTGATGATCTACTGAGAAAATCCTTACTATTAAAAACTTCATGTGACTTAAAACTATAGAATTAGATCTCTCTGTGTGCTTCTCCTTCCCCTTTTTGTAGTTAGATTTATAATACTAGTAATATGCATTATACATTTACCAACTAAAAAGGAGATGGATCATTTAGTTTAGATTTCTGAGAACTGTGAACATTATCTTTGTTTTTTAGGAGTAAAATTGTTGTCATTGGTGTGTGTTGAACATTGAACTTAGATGGTCATTTATTTCTTTTAATTATCATTTCGTCTTTTGTGGGTTGTAGTGGGTAAATAATCTTTAAATTTAAATAGTTTACTTCTTGGAAAGGGATTGAAATTAATAACGTATGATTAATTTACATTGAAATTCTTTTTTTTTTAAATGCATGTACATATTTGTACTACTCTCAAGAAGAGAATATTATTTGACCTTGACAAGTCGGCTGTGATGGAACTATATTGTATTGTAGTATATGAAAAAATGTGTATGACTGCAGATAAATTATATAAATTATGTTGGGTTGTTTAAAGGAGAAGAAGTAAACGTATATTTAAGAAGTAAGACAATGTCTAAACTTCTCTAAAGACTGTCCTCATTTCTGTATGCAAGAAGATATTCATTAAAAAGTGAGAAAATCTAAACGTATTTCTGAATCGATGTGTGTAAACAATTGTACCGTAAATCTTGATTGTACGAAAAATATACATGTACTTGTAATTGAAAATTATTCTGTGAACATGATAAAGGTCCTTTCACATTATCAATGAAATGAACCAAACAGGGGGGGGGGGTGAAATGAACGAGGGCGTGTGATCGAGGTGTATGTATGAGAGAGAGAGAGAGAGAAGGAAGGAAAAAAATGAGAAAAGGCGAAAGTGAGAAGATTTGGTGAAAAGGAAAGAGAGAAGGGGGAGGGGGGGGGGGGGGGGTGAGAGAGAGAGGGAGAGAGAGAGAGAGAAAGTGAAGAATAAAGGTGAAGTATATTAAACCAGTTCAGGTCAATTAAAATGACCGAATTTTCAAGGTTCATAATTCTCTTTGAAAGGTATTCACAAGACTATAAGTTTCACAAACTTGGCAGCAATGAGAAAGTTGCCCTTAAGAAAACCTAAGGATACCTCTTCCCCTATACCTAATATTATATTCTTACTTTTGCCTTCTATTATACCCCCACCCCCCCCCCCCGTGTTTACAACCTCTTTATCCTACTTAATTTCTTTGAAAAATTATTTATTTTGAATGAAATTTTTTTCCTCTTAATTCGCGAGACGTGATAATGAACAACATGTACGGTAGACTACTCGACCATTTTGTGCTGAAAATCCTATCAATTAGCTATTAGTAATCACATGTTAGGTCCTAATAATCATAAAGATTTAATGACACCATATGAATGACGCACATTCGTCAATTATCGATGCGCCGTCTTTAGCCAAGTAATGAATACATTACCATACATGAATAAATTAAGTGGATTTGACCTTTCTTAATGCGCATGCGTGACACTGATCCACCTTTTTATATAGAGTACCGAAGTGATGACGTCACAAAAAGCTATTTTTTCATTTTGACATTTTTAATACCATATCTCAAAGGAACATGGTGAAAAACATCCAGAGCCCAAATTTTATGGCAATTGGCTTATTGGGCCCCGAAATATATGGCCGCATGAATACCTCCTTAGCCCCATTGAAGTCAGTGTTAAATTGGCCTGGTTCTAAACTGTTAAGTACCAGGCCAATTTACACTGATTTCAATGGGGCTAATTAGATATTCATATAGCCATACCCTGGGCCACCATGAACTGATTCATGTCAAATTTGATGTGTGAACGTTTTCCATCATGCTCTACCTAAATACAAAGTACAAAATACAAAATACAAAGTACAAAAATCAAAATTTGATGACGTCACACTTCGGTACTCTATACACGGTAGGGGAGCGTCATACAAAATGAATAATGCATAGGGGCTTCGGGCGCGTTCAAATCGTGCCCAAACGTTACAGTGTAATGGCGGCCGCTTTTGGGGCTTGCGTCGAACTCACATTCCGCCTTAAAAAAAGAGGTGCTAAAACGTCAGAGATTTCTGGCTTTGCGCTGGAAGGGGGAAACTCCCCCCGCCCTGCACCCACCCTGTTACATACAGTGCAGTATTGCGTCCAAAAGACTGAAAAGCAGCCAGGGCGTCGAACTAACTTTCTGCCTAAAACATTGTTTGCTATAAGCTGTTGTCTTTCTCTCAAAATTGCTAAAACGTCAGAGCTTTCGCGCTTCTGTTACATACAGTGCAGTATTACGTGCAAATAACGGAAAAGCAGTCCGGACGTTGAAATAACTTTCCGCCTAAAAAAAGGTGCTACGAGCCGTTATCTTTCTTTCAAATTTTGCTGTAAAACGTCAGAGCTATCGCGCTTCGCTTCGGAACTCTCGAAAACTTCCCCTCCCTGCACCCCCCCCCCCCCCCCCCGGGGGACCACGCTTTGAGTGCTCATCACCGATTTCCCACTCTTCACGTGCTCACAACCGCCCCCTAAACATGCTAAAAATGAAATCCTGTCTATGCGGTTGGATCCTTCCCGTCTGCCCCCCCCCCCTATTGAAAAATCCTGGCTACGCCTGTGCAATTACTTCTAAACCTAATTTCATGAACAATTCAGGAACATTATCGATAATGAATGAAGTTGATCCTTAATCATGTGAGTAGGGGGAGTATAAATACGGTTATAACCTTATCCGTGATATTCTTTTTTTATTTGACTTTGCAAGTAGGGTCTGTGAACTCTAATTATACCTACATTGCCCCCCCCCCCCCCGCCCACAAACAATAATAAAATAAATCGCTTGTTTATGAATTGTTGATGTTGTTTTCTGTTATTATTGGCATGATTGTGGTGTTCACTATATAGGCTAAAGGAGTCGTTCAATCCCAGCTACATTGTGCACTGATGTTTATAACAAAATCATCAGAACTGAAAAGTGTTATTAAGCCTAGAGGCCCGTCGATATCCATTTGGAAAGGGTATAGCCTAGGCCTATACAGCCTCGAACCTCAACGCATTTAATAAGAACAAAGAAGAAGAAGGAGGAAGAGAATTGATTCAGTAGGAGGCCCCCAAAAGGAATCTATTTGACAAGTTAATTGTTAATAAAAAAACAGTGGGCTTGACAATCGTGTGGCTATAATGCAAACATTTGTCCGATGAATAGAAAAAAAAAATCTAATCTAACAGTAAATTCTAAGTCTTAAAAATTTCAATATATCAAGCGCCCGTGTTATTCAGAAAATTTTCCTTAAAAAATGGGTCTAATTTAAGTTGGAAAAAAGCTTCTCGCCGAGTCCAAGCCTCTTTCCTAAACTCCTACTGAGGGCCCATTCAAGGAACGTTGTCTCTTTGCCCATGGACTCAAGAGCCCTACTTCTCTGATACACCTTATGACACAAATCCCTCGCATGTATGGGTTGAAGTGGATAATTCACATGAATGGCAAGCGTCAAAATGATCTGATCATTCAATAACTCAATTTTGTTTATCTTTGGATAGACAAGAGACATACTAATCATGGACAATCTTTAAATTGGAATGCACTGCAAAATAGCATAAGGTTTACAAAAAAACAACAACACAAATGTACAAGAGTAGTTCATTTGTTATTGATGGGGGGGGGGGGGGCTTGAGAGTTTTAGCCCCCAAATTTCCATGCGAAAATCATAAATGGAAAAAGGGGGGAAAAGAAAATGAAAGAAGATCTTAAAGAAAGGAAAACAAATAAAAAGAGAGAACAGGGGTTCTTTTCAATTTGGGGCCCATTAACCTGTATATCTATCAGTCTATTAGCTATGTCCTATATTATAGCTAGGGGGCGTTGATGCGACAATGTGATGATCTTGAGACTGAACAGGTTCTCCATAAAGAGCTGGTCACATTTGTCCAATAACGATAACGATGTTTTTCATTAAAGGTCCACCCTACACCTGTCCTACTATTAACATACACGTGCATACCTTTAATTACCCACGCCGATAAAATCGGCAGGGTTATGTAAAGGGCTCCTTATGTTTGTTTGTTTGTTTGTTTGTTTTTTGTTTGTTTGTTTGTTTGTTTGTGTGTTTGTTTGTTTGTTTATTTTTGTTTGTTTGTTTGTTTGCTTTTATTTCTGCGTTCTAATAACATACAATAAATCGAATGTTTACATATTAAGTAAAAAGTCATGTACAATAATAGTATACAATAATATACATAAGACAAAACATACTAACAAAATTAAGGAATATAATAGACCTATGTAAATATTTTTTTCCAATAAACTAGAGAGGTAATTTAGAACGCAGGAGACCGCCATCGTGAGCGGTTAGGCTGGAAATGGATGGCGGCCTCGTAAAAAAGATTAGGCGACATAACTCTCTTGGTAAAACTGAGTGATCAAGTGGGTGCAGTGCAATTGCATGTGCGGGTGCAAAAAGTAAATACTAATTTAAAGCGTGTGCACGTATGATTGTAGTATCTTTCGTTTAAGTGTAGCTTTTAAGGAGTAGATGGTTGAACAAGATTTTATGTTATCGGGAAGATTATTCCAAATGTCCGGACCAGAATGTCTTACAGATTTGTGTGTTATTGATAATTTGGGATTCGTAAGATGGAAATTTCCAGAAATGCGAGTAGGGTAGGAATGAACAGAACTATTAAACTTAAACATGTTATCAAAGGATGGTGGAAGTTGATTATTAATGTACTTGAACATTATGACAGCTACTTGGATAGTATTCAAGTCGAAAATTTTTAGCGTTTTAAGTTTATGAAATAAGGGGTCAGTGTGAGTTAAGAAATGCGATCCGGTACAAATACGTATTGCTCTCTTTTGTAGTTTAAAAATAGAATTGATTTTTGTCGAACCACAATTAGCCCATACAATGTTACAATATGTTATATACGGGAGAACTAGTGTATTATATAACAGGAATAAGGTTGCATAGGGTAGAAGAAACTTTAGCTTGGAAATTATACCAATGCTTTTAGAAATGCACATTATTACGTGATGTAAATGGTCATTCCAAGTCAAAGTTTCATCTATAATTACTCCCAAAAATTTGGACTTAGTTTTCTTTTCTACTGGCATATCATCGATTTATTTGTTTGTGTACAAGATAACTAGAGAACGGGTGAACGGATTTGCACCAAATTTTCAGGGAATGTTCGGATAGTGACAGGAAAGAATCGATTAGATTTTGGTGATGATCGGTTGACCCCTGCAAATTCTGTGTGACCTTGAAGTTTTGACCCAAACTTCAGTTCGGACAGTGACAGGAAAGAATCGATTAGGAAAAGAATCGATTAGATTTTGGTGATGATCGGTTATAGGAATTTCATTTCGGATAGTTTTTTTTTTGTTTTTAAGAATATTTTATTGCTTCCTTTTTAAAAATAACATTTTTCACAATAATCAAGGTAAAATACACAAACAAATATATTCACATGCAGTATCATTGTGCCAAATTACATAATAATAACAATAAGTAACCATAATATTTTACAGTCTTTATTGCGATAAAAAGATTTAAAAAAAAAACTATAAAATATAGTGACAGGAAAGAATCGATTAGGGAAAGAATGCAACTACTCGATCTGTAGCGCCGCTGAGGCGTGGGTCTGCCGCCTTTGACGGTCTTTCTAGTTGAAGATGTCGTTATCGTTATCAAATGTGACCAGCCCTTAACTGTCCGTCTTGAGCTGTTCTTGTTAGCTGCTCAAAATACACCCCTGTCCACTTCTTTAATCCAGGTCTTAAGGCTTTAAACACAGAAATACGGGAGAAAAAATAGAAAAAGAAGGGGGAAAATGACAAAGAACTTAAATGAGATATAACGAAATGGAAGGGAAAAGAGCAAACACTATAAAAACAAAGAAATTAATAATATATATAGAAAAAATAGAAAGTGAAGAACAAAATAAATATACATAATGATGGAAAAAGACAGAAAGGAGAAAAGGGGAAAAGAAAAGGGGGGGGGGGGATGAGCATAAAGTTAATCAAAGTTATGGAAAGAAAGGTATATATATATATATATATATAAAGATAGTGTTCTGCGTCGGTTTTGGTATATATATATATACATTGTCATTCGTGGACTGTCGGTCGTGATGGTCTCGGTTTCAACGGCTGTACATCACGGGTGTCGATCGGGGGGGGGGGGGGGGGGGTATATATCCCCCAAAAATATTGAGGTGGGGGATGGCCTGTATTATCATCCCCCAATATTTTTGTATAAAATTAATTAGAATTATGATTTTTTTGCAGTTGTTTCTGCATTTATTGATGAAACAAGTATTAACATTGATTTTTTTCTTCATCATACAATTTATAAGGCGATTGATAAACAAGAATTGCGACAGTTAATATACTTAAATTGCAATGAAAAAAAAAATATATATATATATATATATATATATATATACAAATCTGAAATCTTAAAACTTGAAATATAATGATATATCGAAATTAAGTGAATGCAGGGGCCAGCCATCATAAGCTAAGTAGCTTGAAGCGATAGCACCCAGGAGAAAGTAGTAACATGACACCAGTTGGAGTCTGCAGAAAGGGATGTCACAAAGAGAAACAACGTGTTCTACGGAATATCTTTTTTTTTTTTTTTTAGGTGAAATGCGAGTGCGTGCACGTGTGTGAGTGAAAGTGCGGGAATTATTAATATTTAGATATTTTTTAAGCGAAGCTTTAAAAGAATAAAGAGATGAGGAGCGTTTAATATCGTCAGGTAAATCATTCCATACATCTGGGCCGTGGTGTCTTATCGTTTTATGTGCTAGGAGTAGGATTTGTTAAGTGGAGATCGGATGAATGGCGTTCAGGATAAGTGTTAAGGTCTTTATTGTACATAAACATATTTCCAAAAAAAACCTGTGGTATAGTCGCTTCCCTCAGTGGCGTATCTAGGGCGCAGGTGGCACTTGGAGGGGTGCAAAAAGGGCAAAGGGGAGAAAAAAAAAAGGAAATTAAGATTATGCACCCCCAAATCCGCAGGGTAAATGCATTAATATTTTTAAATCTAGTTTTTGAAGGTTTGAAATGAGAATTTTTTTAAAAGCATTGCTCCCTCGCATAATCATTTTCTTTCAGGATCTCGTAATTTTGCCCCCCGTAGGCCTATATAGTTCTTAAATAGCTTAAAGGTTTCAAAATTTGAAAAACTAAAGATGCAATTGCTTTGCTTGCTATATCAGTAAGTTTCATATGACTCCTGATAAATATTGCGCCCCAAATATAGAATAAAACATTTGCAAAGGTTCAACTTTTGAAAGAAATCTCAACTTCAGGTTGCCTTGCTGAACTTCCGACTTTTTCTCAAGCCTTTATAGGGTTTTCTTTAGTTTTGCTCCAGATTGTAGAAGTGAGTGAATAGAAACCGTTTATCAATATATAAAATTCGAGCTTCTCTACCGCTCAATTGCAAAATTTCCTGGGTTAAATGCACAAGAAAATTGCGGGGTTTTTTAGGGTTAAAAATTTAAAAATTTGCTCCCTCGCTAAACGCAGACCGCGTTTACACAGAGTGAACTCGAGTTCAAATTCGACAGCGAATTCAATTGCGACCTTGGATTAGCATAAATTATTTTCGGTGGGCTGTTTACACCAAGCGTTGGACGAACTCGAATTCAGAAGGAAAGTGAATTCGACTTGATTACGCCCTCGCTTGATGGGAATATCGTGATAATCAACTTCGGGGTTAAATTTGTGAAAAATGGCGGTAGCAAGTATTGTAAGCGCAGCCATTTTGATCTGGTTTTGTATGATTTTACGTCGGAATTACAAAATTATGAACGAATATTTGCAGATATGATGAGCGCGTGGTGGATTGAATCAAGCCAGTTCGGTGAATGTGTCGTCGTTCGTTGTGGTTCACTTGTTGAATGACGCTTGTTTTACTGACGCGACGCTTAGCGTTG
Source organism: Heliocidaris erythrogramma (assembly GCA_025617745.1). Taxonomy (NCBI): domain Eukaryota; kingdom Metazoa; phylum Echinodermata; class Echinoidea; order Camarodonta; family Echinometridae; genus Heliocidaris; species Heliocidaris erythrogramma. The sequence goes on from CM046860.1 coordinate 37,389,994, forward strand.
CTTAGCAATACCGGAAGTGACGTATGACGGGGTCACTGGCTGGATATTTGCTAGTCGACTTTCAATTACGTGTCCGTTCACACTGCAAATAGCGAATTATAATTCGATAATAGTCGAGTTTGAATTCGATAAAAGTCGAGTTCAGTCTCTGTGTAAACGGGGTCGTAGATAAGTTTGGACACTCGAGGGGGGGGGGGGGGGGGGGGGGGACTTCATTGTTTTGCCCCGGGCGCCATAATCCCTGTAGATACGACACTGGCTATTTCGCTCCCTCCCCTGCTGTACATAGCTCACCAAAATCTTTAACATTAAATACTGAACTTTTCCTTGCAACGAAGAGCAAACATTAACAGTAGGCATTGTTGCATAGGTACTGTAGGCCTACACGCAAGAAGTTTGTTTCTTCAGGATGTTTTAGAGTGTTAATATCCCTCTTTACTTGGCTAAAGGAGATATAGACATGTTGATTTCTAGCCAAAAGCACATTCTTTACCCTGTTGTGAAACTACCTACAGAACTGAGTCTTTTAATATTCTCTTTATTGAGCCCCAAATTTTGGTCAACTTATTCAAAGTGCCGTTCAGATTGCGCTTTCACGCTCTGGGTCCCAAATTCTCAGCTTGCTTGTTCCCAAAGCTCCCACAAAAGAGCACCCTCGGTCCTTGTTATTCAAATCTGGGATTTCTTTTGTCATTGTTCCTCGAAATACATCAGCGTGATTGTTGCCATTGTTGTTAAACACAGTCTAAGGCCGTAATAGAAGAGTGAGAGAGAGAGAAAGGGAAGGAATGAGAGGGAGAAAGGGAGAGAGAGAAAGAGAGAGAGAGATAAAGAAAGACCATCAGTGATAGGGCTAGCGAAGAGAGAACATAGAGAAGGAAAGAGAGAGAGAGAGATAGAGAGAGAGCGAGAGTGTGTGGGTGTAAGTGCATGTGTGCGTGTGTGGCGGTGGTAGGGGGAATATTATGATCAGGGCTGAAAGATAAATTGGCTTTGTTCAAGGCTGGAATAAGCCGGTGAATCGTCTTGCATCTGATGCCATTAAAGGGCTGGTCACAATTTTGTCTGATAACGATGACGATAGCGATAACGAGATTTTCAATTAAATGTACACCCTACTGTATGGCGTGTACGTGTGTGAGTATGCTTGTGTCTGTTCTAAACCTCTGGTGTACCTTTAATGAAAAAAATCTCGTCATAGTTATCGGATGTGACCAGCCCTTTACTCTTATCCCCTCCATTATGGTTCGAGACGGGAAGCTCGCTTCGAAGGCTGGGCATCTTCCCTCAATGATTCAAACGGATTAAAATTCATTCATCGGTGAACCAAAACAAGAACAATTGAGGCAGCTCTTCTTCGTCTGAACAAGGCGTTCTTCGGCTCGTCAGAGCGTGCCACGTGATTGTGTCATACTCGCACAACGGCATGCATAGTAGTATTGCACTTTTAAGCTAGCACAACGGTAAACACTTTCAATAGAAGGTGGAAAACATTCCTGATAATGTGATGTACGTTTCACTGTATATAAGAGATTTCATTCTCTTCTTCTCTACCTGGTCAACCTCGGAGTTGAAGGTACTCGTTTGAAACTGCAACCCGTATCTAACCGCACCGTACAGTTGACGAATGGTGAAATTTATCTCGAGTAAGTTATATCTTAATTCACCAGTTTCTTAAATAACGTTTTACGCTCAAGTGTTTAAAACACATAAATTCTCTATATAATATATAACAAAATAATGAAGAGTATAAGTGTGTTATTACAAGACTCCAGCAGATAAGTTTTTCTCTCTCCCAAATAAAGAATTAAGAGTGTATTCTATAAACAAATAGGCTTAACTATAGAATACCCTACAACATAGACTTATGTGCATAAACGACAAACACATAGGGTTAGGGTTAGGGTTGTGGTTAGGGTTATGTTTAAACTTAAAGTTAGGATTATGGTTAGAATTACGATTTACGGTAGCTAAAAAAAAGTCTTTTGATTTAGCTTCATTAGAGAAGCGCTGGTCAACTAATGGACATGTGGTCAACTTTTGTGGTGGGGTATTCTATAGTTGCTCCAAAAAATATTCCTTAGACCTGCCAGAACACATAATAGTCGGCCACTTCTCAAACAGAGTGGTCGAACGTCCAACTGTGGAACGCACTACCAGTATTGTCTGATCTGCAACCTATACAGTGTATCGGGAATACACCTGACAATGGCCTGTAGTTCTGTAATTTAAAGGAGAATTAACCCCAGAATATAAATGTACCTATGTTCAGAGGTGTAATATATTCTTAATTATTGGCCTGCATCACTTTAGAAATAAGATATCAGAAAATGATTTAAATCGAGTTATTCTAGCACACGGTATCATCTGCTAACACTTTACATAGGGGCTGTCATTTTCTTGATGATATGGAGTTGTAAATGAACCACTGGAAACCGTTCCGGTCAAGAAGATATTTTTAAACCTACAGCTAAATTGCTTCTCTTCATTGCAAAACATCCCCATATATGGTGTATACATATAAAGTTATTCTAAAATTTGAAATTTATAGATTTCTTTTTAAATTGTCTGGTTTTGCTAAATAGAAATCTATTTCATGGACTTGCCTGGCAGAGCAGAACATAATTTATACAACGCACATTCTGACTTTTGATGTCCATTATCTCAAAGCAGGTGAATGCATAGTTTGTCACTATTGACATGATTGACGTTCGGGAAAGTTATCATCCATAAATTAAAATTTATTTGCTCCATCACGTACGTCATAGTATCACGAAAATAGATTTATATTTAGTAAAATAGGAATTTTCAAAGAAATATAAAACACATTTTCGTTTTTAGAATATATGTATATGTTAAATATTTTAAATCTCAAATGGGATTTTGTATCAGGCAGAAAGACAATTTTTCATTCGCATTAAAAATATCTTTCTGTACACATCAAGAAAATGGAGCCCCAGGTATCGCTAGCAGACAATATATTTTGCTGAAAAAATCTTGATTTATACCCATCTCGTATATTTTAATGTAAAACTACGTAGGGCAAGAAGAAGGAATAGATTTCATCTTTGAATATCAGCACATTTATGTTTTGAGGTTAATTCCCCTTTAATAAGCGTAGTAAGAAGAAGGAAGAGGAAGAAGAAGGAAGAGGAAGAAGAAGAAGAAAAAGAAGGAAGAGGAAGAATATCTTTGAATATCAGCACATTTATGTTTTGAGGTTAATTCCCCTTTAATAAGCGTAGTAAGAAGAAGGAAGAGGAAGAGGAAGAAGAAGGAAGAGGAAGAAGAAGAAGAAAAACAAGGAAGAGGAAGAAGAAGAAAAAGAAGGAAGAAGAAGAAAAACAAGGAAGAGGAGGAAGAACAAGGAAGAGGAGGGAGAAGAGGAAGGAGAAGAAGGAAGAAGGAGGAAGAAGATGAAGATGGAGGAAGAAGATGAAGATGGAGGAAGAAGATGAAGATGAAGAAGAAAGAAGAAGATGAAGAAAGAAGAAGGAAGAGGAGGAAGAAGAGGAGGGAGAAGAAGAAGAGGGAGAAGAGGGAGAAGAGGAAGTAGAAGGTGGGGGGGGGGGGGGGCGCTATGAAACTTAGGCTACTCCAGAAATGTTTTCACATTTTTAAAAAGAAAGTAATTAAAAAAAAAATCAGTCTAAATTTCTTTGATCTACACATAAATGATGACGTACGACCACGTCAGGGAGGCGTCAGATTTGACGTTCCACTGGTGCAGATACAGAGAGCTATAGCGCAATTTGGTTAGCCTATATAGCGCTAGGTCCTTGCCAATTTAGATGCTCTCGAGTTCATGTTGGGTTGACAGAACTTTAACACGCTTCATGGTGAACTGTCACTGTATGAAGGTATTTGAAAGCTATAGGTAGGCCTGTCTGCCTATACTAAGATGAGTTTGCATTGTATGAGGCTCTTTCCGTAATGCATTTGATGGATGCACATGTATATTAACAATATCAATGAATATGGTAACGAACTATTACAGTTATCGTTTATGCCAATATTCAGAATGCATTCAAATTTAATGTCTACCTCCTTTTCAAACGCCTAGTAACGAACTATTACATTCACGTTTCATTGCAGTTCAAAAGTCAGAATGCAGACTGTTGCAATGTAAGGCAAGTAAAAATATTTGCCCGACCCAACAACGCTTAATAATAATTTTTACATTCTGACCACTGAAATACAATAAAGTGATTGTTCCAGGCAAGCGAGTATAAATTTGAATACATTACGAAAATGGCCTATCGCCTTTTGTTGCCAGCTATAGGACTGGCTTCTCCGACCAAACAACAGCATGCATACGCATTCTGACTTTTGAAATTAGTGGTAACAGGTAAAAGTTCGTACAGGCATTTGAGGAAGAAATGCGGGGTTTTGATCACGGGTTTTTTCTCGAAACTATGAGTCGTAAGCTTTCTTCATAATGGTGGGGCAGTTTGATTATTCTTATGCCTTTTAAATCAGGGTTCCTGTTTTCTCCCCATCTACTTTCAGTACTTCAACCACACCACTCTCTTGTACCCATATCTTAATAATAAAAAAAAGAACCTGAATGTTTTGGATATCAAAATCCATGTTCTTGTTCAACAAGAGAAATGCTACTGTAACCCTATGGGACATAAGCACGTGGCATGAAAGTTTGATCCAAACTTTTCAGGTCGCTCTTGTCATATTTCGAATATTGGGAAATCCGAAGAGCAATTCTTTTCAAGGAACAGGTATTCTTCCAAACTGAGTTAAAAGAATGAGCAAGCTCACAAATTATTGTTTCGTTTCACCTTTACTAGAGTTCAGCCTTCCTTTTAAAGGCTTTGTGCAGACCTATTTACACATATTATTACGAAGCTCAACGAATCAGGAGAGCGTTTCATCAAACGTTTTGTCAGTGCTTTTTACCGACAACTGTTATAAGCTACTGAAATCCTTGCATCTGGTTGGCTGAGAGCAAATTTGTCAGTAAAAAATCATTGACAAAACACTTGATGAAACGCTCCCCTGAATCGTTGAGTGAATAGTGAATTTAAAAAAGCAGATTTTCTCCATGTATTTTAAAGATCCAAGATAAGAACTTGTATTATCACGTGTACTTTATTGTTTTACTAATAATTGTGGGGCAATTGGAAACTCCTTCCAAAACCTGTCGGAACTTATATGAACATTTCAAAATAAAACTGAATCCCTTAAAACAATATGTAATTTCTATAAATAGTTCATATGTCTATTTTTTTATTAGAGTTTCATTTTATTTGCATAATTGGTTGTTTTGCCAGTATGTTTTGAATGAGGTTTTCCTAGCACTGATTGTATTTAACAATACAATGTCTTTAATTATATTACTGTACAAGAAAGATACCCCTGGGACCCTGTTGGGAATAACCGTAACTGTCTGCTGCGTTCATGGATTATCCTACCAAGGAATGTATTCCTGTCAATGCCATACAATCCCTATTCATGTATCCTCGACAAATTATTAAAAACAAACAAAAGACGAACATTCATATTAGATAAAAGATTAAATCTATGATTGCTGTATGTTTTTAAATATAAATCATGTAAGGGTTTTATGTAATGATTGTATCTGTAAGAATATATATATATATATATATATATATATATATGTGACCCTCCACCACAAAACGACCAATAAGTCGGAAATTTGGGTTTTTAAATTTCTGCACAGTTTGAAAGCTTAGATTCTTGGCTTTAAAATGATATACATGTATAACTTGTCTTGCATAGACTAAGCAAACCCTTATAGCTTACTAATGACCAAAACAATAGAGAAAACGGGCTTTAAAGAAGAGTGACCATTTAAGAACGCCTAATCTGTGCCCTATTGTTTGTCGCACAAAAGGGCGAGTCAAAACTCCAAAGCCTACACCGTGAAGTACTCACTGGATTGGGTTGAAACTTTCCATACCATTAAAATAGATCTTTCTTTCTGTAGATTTTGAATATCAGACAGTGTATAATTTTTGAGCTATACCAGAAAAACGATGTGAAGTACGATCCCAGCAAGCTGACTCACAAAGTTTGAATATCCAAGAAAGAATGGTCATTTTGAATGAGAGTAAAACCATATTTCAGCATGGTATTTTACCCCGAAATTTTGTCAGATGATAGATTAATAATTTAACTTTCAGAAAATACCAAAAACTTAAAATATAAATTTTCACCCCAAACAACCTATTTTAGCCGTTTACTCAAACTCCCATTGCGACTTATTGGTCGTTTTGTGGTTGAGGGTCACACACATATATATACATGTATATATATATATATATATATATATATTAATATTTCATTTTCCAAATCGCTAATTTGATATATTTTTTTCTCCATTTTGTCTGCCAGACAAAATTAGAATCGGCTCCTCGAGACAGGGAATAATAACCCTCAATACACAGATACAAGGCAGACAACTCCCCCTCTTCTGGTTGCCGATTAACACCGTCAACAAACTCGAGAAAGAAAGCGATCGGGATAGTAGGAACTACTGTTGCGCAACATTCGAGCCTCAAAATCAACATCATCACTCGCTATTATTTACCGTTATTTACCAAGTGGACATAGCCAGGGTACTGACGAAAGAAGGGGCAATTATCACTTTTGTTGGATTAGTCCCCATCTCAGTGTTTCAGCTTAAATATGTTCCCATCGATCACTACATATCTACATTGTGGACAACAGCGTACGAGCTATATGTATCTCTTTTAATCTTATTTGTATCTCTCATCGATTGATGCCAGAACTAGGTAGGCGTGCTAATATTCTGAACATATCTTGCGAATGTCGCTTACTGTAGCTCAGGACAGGGAACGTAATATTGTTTATTAGACATTTCAACGCTTCCTAAATCATACTCTGATTAGACTATTGTCTTTGGCATTTTAACAATGAGAACGGTCAACGAAAGAAATAATAGTGAATCAGTCTTTTCGCAGTATTTGTTGTGTTTTTGGTTGAAGCCGTTGGGCAGAATGCGCTGCGGAAATAAACGCATGAAGTTCGCCCTTGCGGCAACAACCATTTCGATTATCGTTTCGTTTTCGTTGTTCTACAGACCCACTCGCTTTGTCCGTTATCAACGTGAAGGTGATGGACAACGCCTCAGTCGCCGAGATCCGATAGCGCATGCCTTACAGAATTGCTCATGCTATATGAATTACATCAGGAACAATAGTTCTGATGGGGAATTATCTTCAAATGATTCTTTCGCGACAACTCTAAGGACAAATGTTTCAGCTGAAAATAGGATTGCCACTGAACTTAACTCGGTGGACGTTTTAGAAGAATTAAATACTAAACTATTTACGCCTCCTAATTCGAAAAATGTAAAAAGCACAGCTGACGCCGCTAGAACTACCAAACATGCTGCCTTTTATTTACAAGAACCAGTAGATAAACACCTCTATGACTACATTCATAACCCAGAGAGGACATGTTTCTACGAGAATGGCACGAAAATGGATATCTACCTTGTATTCTTCGTTCCTTCAGCACCAGGAAATTTCGACCTCCGACAAGCCATTCGCAGGTCCTACGGCAAGAGAGACACGTGGCCAAGCATTGATGGTGGGCAAGTTGTGACGGTCTTCCTGCTTGGTTCTACAAGCGATGGGGGCATTCAGGAGAGAATCGAAAGCGAGTTTCGAGACTATGGCGACATCGTGCAAGAGTCCTTTCACGATTCGTACCTTAACTTGACACGGAAGACGGTCATGGGTCTAAAGTGGGTCTCGAACCACTGCAGACACGCACGATTTGCCATGAAAATCGACGATGATACCACTATCATCCAACACCGCGTTCTTCACATCCTCCAGAATGCATCTCGCATAAAATATGTTATCGGCTATGTGTTCAAGACTCCAATCGTCGACCGCAATAAAAGAAGTAAATTCTACATGTCAAAGGAGTATTACCCCGATGATCATTTCCCGGCGTACGCCATTGGCGCTGGGTATATCATGTCGACGGACGTGGTCGAAGAAGCATTCAACGTCGCTATCACCATTCCCACTTTTCCATGGGAGGACGTCTTCGTTGGCATGTGCCTTCACAAGGTCGGCGTCGAGCTCAATCACGACGGCGGATTCCTCTTTAGAGATCATTACCGTTATGCCCTAACTGACAACGTGGATACATTCTCACAAAAGTACTCTACAATAACGGGTCTTGACAAAAAAAACATGGTTCGTATTTACGAGAGATTCATGTTCAAAAAGTCATGAAGTCGTTACATCTTATACAATGTTTGAATGTATTATGAAAATTATATTGTTTACACAGCTTTAAAACCATATAACGCCAAACTCAACGTCATAAATTTGTTCTTAGTTTGTGTGATCTGAGACAGAGGGATATTATAATCTGAAGACTCTTGCTTATCGTTTATTTATTGTTTGAATAAAATACTACGGCCCTTAAAAGCATTCAGCATAGGCCTCAGAGCTTTCAAATTTCACAAGATTTTTCATATAATTATTTGTATCCATGTGTTTTTATGGATATTGAATTGTTATATCTTGTGAATCTTAGTATTGTTAAAATCAGAGGTGCTAATATGCATTTGATAGGTTTAAACCTGAAAAATGTTGATGTTCCTAATTATCTGGTACAGCTTAATTATAATTATCAACCTAGCACAATAATATAGTATGGTATGACGGTTTTGATTATCCAGTGCATATATTAGTTTAGATTTTACCAGGTAAAGGCTTAATTATGGGAAGGGTTCGATATTTTTCATGAAGTCGATCAATCGGTCGAGAGAGAATAGAAATGATCAGTTTTTAAGTGTTTAATGTTTAATTTGGACTATAATTGCTTCTATTCTGTTTTTTTTTCTAGTTATGTTGTCTTTTGTTCTTATTGTTGGTGGGGTTTTCTATCTTTTGCACTTCGTGTACCTTGAGCATCTGAGTCCAAGTTGATTTGGCGCCTTTCAAATCTGATTTTCTTATAATTATTATTAAATGAGAAAAAATACGTTGGACATTCTCATCGACTTCCAAATATTGTTTATCGATGAGTCTGAGGATGTCACACGGTTTTAATGTGAGGCTGGAAGGGGTAAATATAAAAACTAGAAAAATAAAATAAAAAAAAACTCCTATAGAGAACTCCGGGGAAAAGGATATTAGGTGTAAGAAAGCTTTCGCCAAATCCGCTCTCACACTTTGTCGAGCTGCATGGGCACGAGCACGATGAGTCTCGTGCCGATGCGGACCCGAGCTTGTTCGGCCTCACTTGCAAAGAACTCGGGGGAAACTACATCAGTTGTGCAAGATAGGCTTCAAAATATCATACAGGATGAAAAATTACTGAGTTCTGTTATCTCAGGTCTCTCTCTCACACTTTGCCAGGATGGACACCTTGATCACCATAACTGATAAGCCCACGAGGCGTCATTTTGCTGACGGTTAGGATCACATCAGTGACTGTTACGGTCTATTGCGCGTCACAAAAGAGTGATATGGTGATTGCAAAATAAACAGCGCAAATGACAATATTAATGACTGGCGTATGGGTTAACTGGCTTCACAGGCTCGATTAGTACATGTATTGACGCAATCGACATGACGCCTTGTGTGAGTAGGGGATAAATTATATCATTATTACGTGTCTTGCCGGCGCTTTTGTCCTACTGGTCCTGCCCAAATAGGACAGTTGGTCGAAGGACAATTGAACCATGTACCGTGTTTAAGATTTTAGTCATTGGTCCTATGTTCCTTTTTGATTTGGGTTAAGGGTAGGGGTAATCATGTCAATGGCGAGACTATTTTTCCCCTCGGGTTTAGTGTAAGAGGGAGACTCGCGAGAGATACGATAAAGGTTTAATGTAACTTGTTGGTTCCGTATTGAAAAGGGACATTTTGACAACATAATAAGCCAGTTCGGGGTTAGCGCATGGTACGAATGACCCCAAATATCCACAGATATTTTAGACATGGAGGGTCCCTTTATGTGCACTTCAGAAAAATAACTCTGGGAGTGATAGAGGTGCCTCATGAATAGCTTTTGTTTCCCCCCTTTAAAAAGAATACTTCCACCTGGATATCATGGAATGCACCATTAGTGCATAATTGAATAATGATTACATGACATTCATGAGCACATATCGAATATTAGTGTCAGTGGGTTTTAGAATTTGGTACAGATGACCTTTATCTGCTCATGATCAGATTGCATCTCCGAAGTGGCTTATTGAGGGCGGTTAGATTAAAACCAATGTATTAAATTCTAAGCAGCAAATGAAAACATTAACTTTTAAATCGGTATATTTTTTATCATCGAAATATGGTTTGCAAACTATACCTCAATAATTGCTAATTTTTTGTGGCTTAATAATGGCCGTTTTTAAAAACAGTACCTGACTTCTAAGTTAATCGTAATCTAGTGATCAGATAAACAGAAAGAGAGAGAGAGGGGGGATGGGGGGGGGGCAGGAAAATGTAAAGGAGGGGAAGAATTAGAAAGAGAGAGAGAGGGAGATGGAGATGGGGAGATGGAGAAGAGAGAGCGGTAGAGGCGGGGGGGGGGGGGGGGATGGGGAGGGTATTACGTATAAATAATGAAAAGAGAGAAATAGAGGGTGACTGTATTTATATGTACATCTGTGTGCGCCAGCTTGTGTGTGTTTTCAGGTCAAAGGGTGTAGTTCCTACTCGGGAGGAAATTTTTCAAAGGATAGTATGATGAGATTGTGTGAGTGTGTGGGCGTGTTTAGCCGTATGTCCGAGAACATTTTCGGACAGAGAACAAAAAAAAAAAATGAGAACAATGGTCCTCGGAAGCCGGACAATAGTCCTCGAACAATGAATTTATGCCTTATTCCGTCGACTGTCCGAGGACGAAGGAACAATAGAGGAACAATACTTGTCCACGGAAATAAAGCAATACAAGTCAGTGTGTGTGTGTGTGTGTGTGAAGGATGGGGGGGGGGGGGGGGGGGAAGGGGTTTGGGTGCAGGGAGGCCAGTACAATGTATATGCAGTTATAATATATATATGTATATTGTTTCCCCATGTTCATGGGGGGGGGGGGGGTGGCTATTCTATAAAAAGATTTTATTCAATGCCTTCTTTATAGTTTTGAAATGCAGTTATTCATTTATAGAAGATGTTACATGATAATGTGCTTTTTTGTTGTTGAAATGTTGATTAATGATTTATGTATAATTATTGAGTGGAATCAAAATAAAGGTCATTGAAAAAAAAAATTACCATAAGCAAAAATGAATAGCGACACACTGCCTATATTTCTCCATCGATCTCTACACATATTCAGGGAGCCCTCTGTACCTGTCTCTATCCCTCTCATTCCATCTCATTCTTGCATTGCTCCTTCTTTCCCCTTGTGAATATCGTGTCTCTCCACGGTGTTTACTCATGCATGGAAAATGAAAATGTTCCCCTTTTAACTTGTACATGTTCAACTTCTCAACGCTTTCACATATTTTTTCCTTATTCTCAAAACAATCTCTAACATTCTGAATTAGCAATGCAGTGCAACGCAATAAAGTAACAAGTCAACATACCTCAAGCCACTGCAATCCCATTTATTATCCGAATAGCGTATAGAGTATTATATCAGTGCAAAAGCTATCAAAAGCACAGAAAAAAAGATAAATCATTAGGATCCTTAGCTATACTATTAATACGGTGATAAAATACATTTCATAATATACTTTTAGATAGATACATAATTGCTTTTTAGATGAATACGTCCGTTTGGAGCCAGAAGGGCGTTAACTCATATACTTTAACACAGAGTTAACGCTCTTCTGGCTCTCAATATCCTGGAACGAATATATTTCGAATGATACTTTTAAAAATTTATACTGTTCGTTTGATGTTGTGCATCAATTAGACAATTGTAACGAAACAGTAATTACGTGAACTACGTGACTATGATTTTAAAAGCATTTCATTATATTTCTGAATATTTATGAATTCTATGAATTTTGATTTTTCGAGGGAAAATAATTGGTATATATGATTTTAAAATCTACAAGCGAATTCGGAGATTCCTATAGACGAATCTCCGTTCCATCAGCTGTTTCTATTTAAAAAAAGACACGAAGAAATGGAAGTGATATTTAACAGTTAAGACAATAAAGCCACACCGTCTATAATCGTCTTCATCACAAGTAATATTTCACAATTAAATATATCATCATTATATAGCGTACGCATGGAATTGGTATGGATGTACCCCCTACATGCCCTACGCTTGATGGAAAGAGAGGGCTATGTGTGAGATTGTTACTTTGCTTCGACGGGAGCCCGGATAGCTCAGTTGGTAGAGCACTGGTCATGTATCCAGGGTCCCAGGTTCGAATCCCGGTCGGGGCATTGTAATTTTCTCACATTTGTTTATGATATATTCAATTTACTTCAATCCTATCAATTATGATATTTAATTTCACAATTACTTGAATAAATGCTGTGAATGCTGCTTACATAGAATTTACTTTAAAAAAAAAACCAAACTTTTACGACAACACATTTTCACCTCGTATGATACCATAATCAGGCGGCGGAGCAGAGGGTAGAGGGCTTTTTTCAAAAGACGACGCGATCAAAGAGTGGCCCTTGTGCCCCTATCAAGTAAAAATTTGCCCTTTCTGCGATTGAATCAGTGTCCCCTCCTGAAGTAAAATTACTCCATCATCGGATGGTTCTCAGTTTATACTCTTTCATGACTAAGTAGACATTCCTTATGTGCTTGGTGTACAGTGGTTGTTTTTCCTTTTACAGAAATGCCTGAATACAAATCCTCTAAAGGGCTTTCTTAGATGATCTTGCAAGCCATTACCTTAAAAAAAACCCCTCCCCTATATTTGTATCTAAGACAGGGCACTTCCTTCTTTAAACAAAATCTAATTTTGTTAACCCGTGTTAACATTTTTCCTTTAGAGATAAAATGACTATAAAATAATGAATGCATCGGAGTTTTTTTGTGGAATGTGTCCCGTCCGACAGACTCAATCTATCTTGCACTTTATCCAGAAAATTGAAATATGACTACATATGACGATAGATTATTGTTTCTTTTTGGTATCAATATACTTAAAGACCTCAGCGTGACCCAAAACAACCATATATTGACGTAAAGCTTAGTAAACAAAGAATATAATTACCCTGGGTATTCATAAATTTTCGTCTCCGTTTATCCATAAAAAATAAAAAAGATAATTTTTGTTGGTCCCCCCCCCCCCCTCACTATGGCGTAACAACAGAGGAAACTGCAGGGGGTCGCTAGACGTGTGACGACATGTCATGTATACAGCTCCGAGTGCGTCTACACGATATGTCGTCATCAAATTTTCACCCCCCGCAAAGTAGCGTTCCTCAGAGACGGGGCCCTCGTCAGAAAAACCACCGGGCTCAACATTCGGGACGCTGTTACTCATTCCACAGGAAACGGAATCTCATGAAGTTGGTTTCAATTTGTTCAGAAAATATATAGCTCCTCGTGGATGAATAAAGGGTATATTTCAAAATTCGGTCAGGCTGAGGTCTTTAATGACGACAATACAACTTACCACAAATGACTTAAAAATGACAATATGCCGTAATCTTCTGCATGACACGTATGGAATGGGAAATAATGCACCAAAAGCTATCAGCTAAACGAAATGACTGTCCAGTTGTGATTTTTCAATCGCTTTTTCGTAGATGCCCCTTTATCGCAAAAGTGCACTTTTAGCGATTCCCCAATCTGAAAAACGTTCCGCCGCCTCTGAAAAATTATGTTGTCTAATATGTACATCGGCTGTAAAGCGCATTATACAGCCTTCTCCTCAGCTTAGTTATATACAAAATATAGTAATTTTGAGGCACAATACTAGTACTTAATAAAAAAAAATTAAAGCTACTTGAGATGTCCCACAAAAATAACATATATTTGAAAAGATTTCGTAATAAGAAGAAAGATTTTGACAATAATAAGATTCAACCCTATCGTGTTTTGGTCAGGCTCGCTATGGCATCCTGTACGGAGCAAATAGACTGATCAGGGAACTGAACTAATAGTACTCTGATACAATGAGATGTGAATTGGTCCCGAGGTCTACCTTAATTTTCAATGACGAAAACTGCATGGGTTCTCACTTCTCAGGTTTTCATCAATTTGATGGTGATAAGGTGGGTCCGAGATAAGACCTGATTGGTCTGATCGACCAAGTTGCGGTCGATATCACAGGGCTTGGGCGGAGAGAGGGGTAGACGGGGCTCGTAAGCTGCAAAATCCGCGAACATGTAATGTCAAAACTACTGCTCTAACCATTGAACTAAAATCGCTTTACTAACCCAGCATCAAAAAATAATGGACAACTATCAAACATATCAGCAAAACAACAGAGGGAACATGTCCCATCCGAGAAAAGGATAAGTAGACTGAGGAGGAGGAGGAGGAGGTTGGGGTAGTCTTCTCAATAGGTGCCACATCATCACCTTCGACTTTAACACTTGTAGCCGAAGGAACCATGCCATCTTGCACATAAGTACTAGCCGGCGTGGTTGCGGACCAAGAAAAATCATGACAGTTTTCAAGTTGCGCAGATACGCTGTAAGGACCAAGTCTGGCCTTGCTGCAGCATCGTATGGGTTCGCCAGAATTTTTCATCCTAAAATTTGCTCTTATACTCCTTCCTGTTTCGTCAACATATTGGTAGTCATACAAAACCACGGAACTTCCCTGAAAGCAAAACAATTGTGCTTCACTATTTGCTATAGAACCATTGCAGTGAACTACCATGTTTGAGTCGTCGGGGTCAATGAGAACATAACATTTGGCCTTTCCTGGTGGTGGTAGGACGACCAAAGTTCTATAGCACTGATGTTTTTCGCGATTGTCGCCAGTATACACTACCTTGATGAAGTGATATGTATCCTCATCCTCATTTTGGGCTTCCATTATGGCAAGTCTGACGTATTCACTGGATTCTGAAATATCAAACCTAGAGGTCTGGCTTTCCGTCTTCGTACCACCAGGAACAAAATGGTTCTGTGAATAGAAGGGAAGACTCTTGGACTCCATACGCACATGCACTGTGGATACGACAGAGGCAGATGGAGAGGCTGCGGCACTGACATTACCATGCAATGGGCAGTCAATAGTGACATTATCCCCTGAATGAGTCCACACAGTCTCTACATTACTACTGACTACAACAGAGGGAGCTAAAACCAAGACCAAAACCAAAACCACAGCCCGAAATAAATCATGTAACAAGCTATACACCTGTAAATTTGCATTTTCTTTGATGGTACGGGTTTGCTTCTTCTTACGTCTAGCTGGAATAGGATTTGTATTTTTGGTATCCCTGTCGTTCTGGATCAGGTCTTCCCGGCCCCCTGTCAGGTTTCTGTCTTTTCTGGAGCGTTGATCAGGACGGGTCTTTGCATACAGCCATTTGCTGTCATTCTGTAATGAATTACAATATGAAATAGATTCTAACTTGTGGAAAGTTCCATAAAACATTTCCTAGTTCATGTAAAGAGTAGTAGTTGTTAATAATTTATTCTAAAACATGTTTATAGAACAATGCTTTTCATTATGACCTTCATTTTCACTATGACCTTACTAGGTAAGAATTTAGGTATTAGGTAATTCAAAAGACATCTGCACAGCACATTCTGCAGACTTCAAATCAGCCTCAAATCAACCAAGAACCCTTTGACTATTGGCGTATGTTTAAATAATGATAATAATAAATCAATACGATATAATCAATGCGATATCATAATCAATACGATATCATAATCAATTGAAAATGGGTTAACAAGTTGATTTACTCATTCATATTCTGTTATTACATAAGCTTATTGGTTATACAGAAGTAATATAATAAATCTAATTTCCTTTGGGGTCATCCCAGTAGACGACAGCCACTAGACCGACAACCAACGAGACTGACAAAACAAAGAAATTCATAGGAACATACTGAAAAGTAGAACGTTTTAAAAGGACTACAAGAGTGACGCCCCATGAGACAGTCCACGAGACCGACAAAACAAAGAATTGTGGGCTGTTGGTCTCGTGGGCCTTCGGTTTAGTGAACCCTTAAAAAGTTCTTAGAAAACATTTAACGGTGTAGTGGGTTCTTGGTCTAGTAAAACCTTGTGGGCCGTGTCAGTCTAGGGGGCTGTATCCAAACCTTTCTAGTAATCGGTGGCATAGATAACACACGTTTTTAATAAGATTATTCCACTTTCTAGTATCGTGTACGTGTATCAAAGGCCATACAAAGCAGGAATACGTAGGAATTACAGAAAATATATCACTGCAATAAAAAGGACAACCAAACGAGAGCCTCAGATATGTGGTTCCCTAGCATCCATTTACTTAAACGGTTATGAAGTAGATATAAGAAGCGCTTACCTTCACCCTTTCTTCAGTAGCTCCAGATCCCAGAGAACTGTGTGAGTTGATGGTATTTCCATCATCTCCAATTGGGTCATCTCTGCTGCTGTCATCTGTCTCTGTTTCTTTCCCACTCTCAGCATTATTGTCGACACAAGCAGAGTTCTGATGACAACATTCAGATGAATTGTTTTTCTCACCTGAGACTAACTTGTGTAGATCAATGGCCTGTATTGTGGAAAAGTCATCTATTGCTAAGAAAAACTAGTTTTGTATCACTCTTCATGAAATTCACCAATGGACATAGTAATATTCGAAAATTGTATATTACAACAGACTCCAAGTAATATTTCTTATCATAAAATCACAAAAAATATTGTTATAATTACTGCGAAAAGTACTAGGAGACAATAGAATACATTAGAGGTCAACTGAATATTCAAATCGCCAAATGATGATATTTTATGAAATTTTCCGACATGTCTTTTCCACGATGTCTTTTTCACGATAGACATGTGCAAGTATAGTCACATATTAATTGTTCACAAATGTTAATAGGAAAATAAAAAATAAATCTGTTTCTCATTTGATGAGTCATTATTATCATCACACTACACCTTGTTTGAAGAAAGCACTTACCTTCACCCTTTCTTCAGTAGTTCCAGATCCAATCAAACTTTCTTTGGTGTTGGTGTCTCCATCACTGCTGCCGTCACCTGCCTCAGTTTCTTTCTCAATCTCAGTATCATTGTCGAAACATGCTGAGTTCTGATGACACCGTTCAGATGAATTGTTTTCCTCATCTGAGATTGTCTGGGATACATCAATGGCCTGTATACATGGTATAGGGGAATATTCATTGTTAAGTATATGCAACTTTGTATCATTCATGACACCATCATTTCATCAAAACAAAATATACATGCAGCGTTGACTATCTACATGAACGGTTTTCGGTCGAAGAATGTGTTTATTCAATTTCGGAGAAAAATAAGCCTACACCTATTTCTTTTCATCAATGATCCTAAATGACATTCCTTTACGAAAAAGCTTTTCAAGGATTAGTGGTAAAGATTTTATTAAATGAAATATATTCAATTTTCATTTCCATTTCCCATTTCCAATAGATAAACATTATACAGCTCTGGAAAAAATTATTGGACCAGCTCCATTTTGGGGTATATGAATTGTGTTAAGTCCATTGTCTATGGAAGTATGAAAATGATTATCAACAGCTAATGCATGATTAATGTACTACTATAACTTGAACAATTACCCCTGTGACTGTTTTACCCCAGGACCGTTACCATTAGGCATGCTAGGACGACTATAACCAGGACAAATTGCCCCGGACAACTTTCCCCAGACAACTACAATACCCCGTTTTTCCCCATGAGAAAGAGTTTTTTGACCACCTAATAGACTATAAATGTCTGATAGGATGAATTTCAAGTGTTACTAGCCTTGGTCTGAGCACCATGGCCTTATCATTATTCTACTGAGACCTGAGTGCATGTGACATAAAAATTAAAGGTATTAGAAATTAATTTGATGGAATTTAAAAAAAAAATTCTTGCACCATAAATGAGCTGCTGTGAGGAAAAAAAGGGAACACCTTGTTGACGGAATGCCACAAGGCATGGCTGCTTTCATCAATTGTAGCAATTTTCCAAGAACTGAACAAACTGCCTCCAGAGGTGTGGACATGGCTTTACGAGAAAAGCAGGCATACTCCCTGGACAATTATCCCCAGACCACTTCTGTCAGGACATTTTTTTCCAAAACCCCTACCCCTGGAGAATATCCCTGAGGACAGTTAGCATCTAGGATATTTACATTCTGTTAAATGTTTTGAAAGTTCTATCCGTTGGGGTGCCCTTAGCAGTAATTGTCCTAGGGGCAATTACCTTGGCGGTAATTGTCCGAGGGATTAGTTACTAGACGAGCTAATTGTTTTGGGGAGTATTCATCCACTCATTATGAGTTAGCTAGTAGAAATCATTCTGAAAATTCAATTACTGATATAGCCAACACCTGCCATATAGGCCTTTATAAGGAGCTGGTCTTACAAGTTTTTCCAGGGCTGTATAATGTATCTAATCACAAAATCCATTCTCGTTTGATATCAACACCACACTCCACCTTGCGCAATTTAGGAAGAGCTCACCCTTTCTGCAGTAGCCTGTCTGTCTAAGTTGTTGGTATCTCCGTCACCTTCACAGCGGCCATCTTTCCAATGGTCATATGCATCTGTTTTTACCCCACTCTCAGCATCCTTGTGGAAACAAACCGGGACTAGCTGACGTAGATCAATGGCCTATATACAGGATATAGGGGAATATTTATTGGTAAGGAGAAGTAATGTATCATTCTTGATGCCATAGTTTCATGAAGAGAACACAAACATTCAGCTTTGACAATCTTTGTTTTTGGCAGAAGAATATTTCTAATTTGGCAGATATAGATGCCTTCTTTTAATTATGTACAACACTTGTTTGCAGTGATTAGAAAGGGCTTACCTTCATCCTATCCTCAGTAGTTTGGGATCCAAAAGAACCTTCTTTGGTGACTCCATCACCTTCACTGGTGTCATCACTGCAACTGTCTGGTTGGGTAACGTCATCATCTGCTCCTTTGTCTTTCTCACTTCCAGCATCTTTGTCAAAAACTGAGTCCTCCTGACAGTGGTCAGATGAACTGTCTTCCCTCTCGGACATTGGCCGGGATAGATCAATGGCCTGTGTAGGGGAATATTAAATTCAACGTTTATTATTGATGTGTTTTGGTAATTTATGTTAACTTCTGGAGATATTTCCTCTGAATGATGATACCAAATGTGATTTTTTATTTTCGACGAGTGATCAGTGGTGTCGGTAAAATATACTTTGGTAGATAATAACAATTCACCTTTTCAATTCACAAAGACATAAACAAATTTTCATGCATCTTAATCCTAGCAAAACAGTGAAAATACAATACTCTTGAGACAAACAAACAATATCCGTAGGAGGAGCCCCAAGCGGCCAGTAAACATGTATTTCCCTGGTTAATAAGTACAATCTAAAACACTGTGTTTTGGGTAGAGCAATCCCAGGTAGCAAGCCCATATGGGGATCATGTAGGCCCCATATGGGTTTGCATATGGGTCCCACATGGGAATGCCCATATGGGCCCCATAAGATTTTGCACCCAAGACCCATGTGGGTCCCATATGGACCATCCCAGATTGCCAATATGGGTTCGGCCTGGGGCCCATCTGGGTATAAATGTGGGCAATATGTGGGTAAAATATGGGCTATCCCTTATGGGTGGCACACGGGAATGCCGATATGGGCCCCATAAGATTTTGCACCCAAGACCCATGTGGGTCCCATATGGGTCATCCCAGATCGCCAATATGGGCTCGGCCTGGGGCCCATCTGGGTATAAATGTGGGCAATATGTGGGTAAAATATGAGCTATCCCTTATGGGTGGCACACGGGAATGCCGATATGGGCCCCATAAGATTTTGCACCCAAGACCCATGTGGGTCCCATATGGGCCATCCCAGATCGCCAATATGGGTTCGGCCTGGGGCCCATCTGAGTATAAATGTGGGCAATATGTGGGTAAAATATGGGCTATCCCTTATGGGTCGCACACGGGAATGCCGATATGGGCCCCATAAGATTTTGCACCCAAGACCCATGTGGGCCCCATATGGGCCATCCCAGATCGCCAATATGGGTTCGGCCTGGGGCCCATCTGGGTATAAATGTGGGAAATAAGTGGGAAAAATATGGGCTATCGCATATGGGTATTATCTGTGGGTTCCCGTATGGGTCCCACATGGGAATGCCCATACGGGACCCATAAGATTCTGCACCCAAGGCCCATATGGGGCCAATAAAGGCCGTCCACATGGCTAATATGGGTTCAGCCTGGGGCCAATCTGGGTATAAATGTGGGCAATATGTTGGCAAATACTAGGCTATCCCATATGGGTCCTACCCTGGAATGCCCATATGGGGCCCCATAGTATTTTGCACATAAGGCCCATTGAGGACCCATATGGGCCATACCCGATGGCCCATATGGGTTTAATCTGGGGTCCATCTGGGTAATATATGGGAACAGTATGATTGATCCCATATATTGTGTTCCCCCATGGGCCCCCTCATGGGCCCGAAATAATTTAACAACTGAGATTTACATATGCCTATTTTGGTCTATTCATTTGATACAAGGGGACAACTCCTAAATCGGTTTTAACTCTTACTGTGCCAAGGGTTTTAGCTCTCTTCAAACTTTTACCAAAATGTGATCAATGCTTACTTTTCAAATGTCTCCACGTCATTAACCATCTATTATTTCACAGAATATTGTGTACATAACTTGTAGGAAATTTATTACCATTTCTTATAATACCAAACATTACTTTACCCAAATTTATGCATAAGAATTATTGAAAATTACATTTGAGTTTCTTTTTGTCCATTATTTTGGGGGGTTCTCAATTGTTTACTATTGTATAATGTTGAAGTAAGGTAATATCTTTTTTAAATCTGCAATTTTCTCTGAAAATTTCTATGGTAGCATATAATTATAATCATATATTTAGAATGCTTGATTTATGCTAAAAATTTTGATATACATTGACCACCATATACTCTTCCCGTGGTCGAGCAATTGGTGAATGAAAATGACAAGTCTATCTGTCACATATACGTGACATCGGCACTGAAAGAGTTAAGGAAAGTCATGGGACACAAAGACTACTTGATCATGCAATCATCATCAGCCTCTCACCACAGCTATGCCAGTACAAAAAACAACAACATTAAAATGAAAAATGCGGGGTACTTGAAATATAAGTTGCCGGTGACCTGCCATGCAACCTGTGTACATACATGTATGTCACAAATAATGAGTATTGCCTGTGGAATTTTGTCTTGAAAACAGACCTGTTTGCGCGGTCAACAAATTTCTGAGCATGCCTATATATGAAGTACCCCCACCAAACTCATTCACGCTGACATGTATTCACTTATTGCTACATACCCAATAAATTTACTCCAGAGTAGTAATTAGATTATCAAAGTATATAAACATTTTTTATTATAAATATGCATCTATAAATGATATTTTCATCAAACAAGAATTTTACTTTTAAGTTGGGAATGGGCAACGACATACATGTATTTTATATTGATCTGCAAATACATTTTCACTTATTCGTACATGCCCAGGAAATTTACTCCATAGCAGTAATTAGATTTCCATGAAGTACCCCATAAATCCCATTCATGCAATCATGTATTCACTTATTTCTACATAGTTTTACCCATTAAATAGTAAGTAATCATATTTCAAAGTAAACCTTTTTAATATTAGAAATTAATACTGTGTAGTTGGTAAGGAATTAATCCAAGTCCCTCGAATAGGACTAAAAGATTTCTTTCCCCCGGTTGCTTGCTTACAAACATACGCTAACTTGCTTTCTTAGCTGTCAGGTTAAATAAATTATCAATCAATTAACCACCATAATGTTCATCTTAAAAAAAGAACTGGAGATTTTTCATTTTAAGCTAGGGGATATGCAACGACATACATTATTGAAGTGAAATAAGCTTAGGAGTCTACCATTAAAAATGATAATGGGATTTTGATGGAATCATTTCTCATACAATTCATTTTGTGACACATCACATGGTATTGGAAGTGTGTTTAGATACTGTAAGTACAATTTCTAAAGAACAGCCTTGGCAACACACTTAAAACAAACTTAAAAGAAAAACACGTTGTGAAAATAATAAATAATGGAATATTGTATTGGTTAGGTAGTTTATATCACGGCTCCTTCTCACTATTGAAAAAAATATGCATCTGTTCGGAAGGGTCGACTCCGGATTATAGCTTGCCACTACATGTGTCATGGTTAAGGCGATACCCCGAAACAATTTCACACTATCCATTTTTCGCCATTAATTCCTTCATAATGTGCAGGCTAGTGGAGTTCAGTGTCAAGCCCCATGAGTTTAGAATGTTCTTTCAGAAAAGCATGTATCTTATCACAAAGAGCTGAGTAAGTAATATTTTAATACCCAAAGGTCCAGTTGGCGAATTCATCAAATAACAGAACGGCGGTCAGAAGTAGAATGAATAGATATATATACAATAGACTTTCTCCTCCAGTTATAATCTCTAGGCCTCCTTCACCATGCATACATTAAAGATGATTACTATGCAGTATTTGTTATTACAATCACATCATGCTATCCAAACGATAAGGTTAAACAATAGTTGTTTCCATCTGGCACTTCCTCATAATTATCCAAATTACTGGTCAACATCTATTTAAGCTGCGGTTTTTGTTCATCAGTTGATTGTGCATTCCCCCATAGCTGAGATGCATACACGACCAGGGCATGTTGAAACGAGTTTTCCCGGCCTTCATAGTATTCATAGTAAACATTTCTTCAGTTCCGAATACTGCAAACATTTTCCTGAAGGTACTACTTATGGTGCCACCTTAACAGCTTCATCCAGTTTGGATATAATCATGATATAATCTTAACACGTGCCAGAAGTCTTCTTCATTTTGTCCATCTAGAATATACGTTAATTTCTTTTTTTAGTTGCTACGTTACTGCTTATGCTGTTTCCTCGTACCGTTGTTGTTTTTCTCGTCTATTTGCTGGATCTGAAACGACAGAGTGAGATATATGTACATGTAACAAATTTCACAAAAAATATTACACCAGCATATTTACAATATTAAACTTTTGAAGTGAAATATGCTACAATTTTTGATTACCAATGCAGATATTTTTTAAAAAGGAAATCTAAATGTTAGCTCGTTTTTTCTCTCTCCTGCCCCTCCCCTTCTCTCTCTCTCACTCTCTCTATATACCACATATACGAGACATCATGCCGTTTCCATAAAATAAAACAAAATCAAAGAGAGTCGGGTCCCACCCCCCCCCCCCACCAAAAAAAAAAGAAAAAGGAAAAAACATATAGAAATATAGATAATACCTATTGACCCATGCAAAGGGAAATGACAAGAAATATAGCAGAATATAAAATGGTGTATGGAATAAAGGTACAATAAATAATTTCTTGGTACTGCAAAATTTCAATATGGCACGAAAAAGAGACATGATAACGAAGCTTTTCGACCTGCACTCATCAGGTTATCACGCAGGTATAAAACAAATTACTTGAAATCAATATAGTTGATTTCAAGTAATTTGTTTTATACCTGCGTGATAACCTGATGAGTGCAGGTCGAAAAGCTTCGTTATCATGTCTCTTTTTCGTGCCATATTGAAAGGTACAATACTGATACAGAAATAAGTGGAGGGGAGAGAAATAGAGTGCAAGAAAGGCAACTTTATAAAGATATCAAGATCATCTGTAGTTTTGAGAATGGTAGTAATGACACTTCAATTTTTTTTTATGGCAGATGTTCCTCACATGAAGCGAACAATAACATTATTATGACATAACAAACTATGACATTCATCTTGTCTTGAAATTGAAGCTGCATAATTATGTGCTCGATACACACTTGCCTAGTGAAATGATTTTGATTTCTTAGCCCATATACATGGAAAGCCAGACCACTAGTTAAACCAAGGAGTTACCACACAACCCCATGGTTATAAACAGACCAGTAGGGAATGTAAACTATCACGGGAGTATTAATTAAGCTAAGGTAAACTGCACTATGAACATGGCGAACAAAGAAGCGGACAAAATATACAGCTCCTCATTGTACCTTCCACAATTGCCCTGGTAGACAAAAGAACATCTCTTCATTGCTATTATGTAAAAATATGTAGAACAGGTGTCACATATATTCACCTGTTCTGCTTATTTTACATAATAGTAATGAAGGGATGTTCTTTTGTCTACTAAAGCAATTGTTCATCGTGTTCATAGTGCTGGTATCTCAACTGAATTAACATTTCTCTATCAATTCACTCATAATAATCCCTCAAAAGACAGTCATGGACCAGAAAATGTCAGTGGATGATACATCTCAGGCTATATATGTACTTTTAAATTAATAAACAATATCAAAGAGAAAATGGATGAATAATGAAATGATGATGAAATGAAATGATAAGATATAAAAATCAGCTTACCTTCAAAGAGTAGGGAGGCGGATGTGTAGTGCTTCCTTCGTAAGTAGTAGCAATGGAATGCCGTTTCCTCAAAAGGTGGCGCAGGTTTGAAAAGTGGACTCAACCATTTGTACTAGGGGTCAAAAGCACATGGGGGTTGGGAGGTGCTTTCATTTTCTCTTAAGCACTTCTCACATTCTTTAGGTCTGTATAGATTAATAGAGTACCGAAGTGCTGACGTCATATTCGCTCGTCGTCCAGGTTACTAGTTCTAAACAACAAAGCCCGTGCTTGAGGTTCACCGCGAAATCAGTCAAGCAACGGGCTGGAGCAGGGCAAATTCAGTGTTTGGTGCCGGTGTGATCACCACGCCATTGTTCAGCACAAAATTGTTTAGAACCAGCAACCTTGACAACTTGGGCGGTATGACGTCACACTTTGGTACTCTATTACCGTTTGATAAGTTAGGGCCAGTATAATGACAACAAAATATGAATTCAGTTTGCAAATGTGTACAATGTAGATCTTTAATAGTATGCTGTTAATTTCTTTTGTCAGAAGTATGTACCCCTCAAGAATATGGGTTTACCCAGTTTATGATATACACATCTTACCCACATGGGTTCGCCCAGATCATTCCAATAATGATACCCACATTGGGGTTTACATATTTTAACATATGGGTTTGCCCAGGTCATTTCAAAATGACACCCATTTGGACTTTGGAATATCATACTCATATGGACTTGCCCAGCTTACTCCCATATGAAACCCATATGGGCATTGACTTTTGTTTCCCCAGATGGGTTTGCCCAGCATATTCCCATGTGATATCCATGTGGGCATTCATATGTCTTTCCCATATGGGTTTGGCCAGCTTACTTCCATTTATTACCCATATGGGTATTGACATATATATCCCATTTGGGTTTGCCCAGCTAATTCCCACGTTATACCCATATGGGCATCTAGATATGTTTCCCAGATGGGTTTGCCCAGCATATTACCATGTGATATCCATGTGGACATTTGCATGTCTTTCCCATATCGGTTTGCCCAGTTTATTCCCATGTAATATCCATATGGGCATTTACATGTCATTCCCATATCGGTTTGCCCATTTTATTCCCATATGATACCCATTTGGGCAAATACATATGATTCCCAGGTGGGTTTGCCCAGATTATTCCCATATGATACCCATGTGGGCAAATATAAATGTTTCCCAGATGGGTTTGCCCAGCTTATTCCCATATAATACCCATTTTGGCAAAATTATATGTTTCCCAGGTGGGTTTGCCCAGCTTATTCCCATATGATACCCATTTGGGCAAGTATATATGTTTCCCAGGTGGGTTTGCCCATCTTATTCCCATATGATACCCATTTGGGCAAATATATATGTTTCCCGGGTGGGTTTGCCCAGCCTATTCCCATATGATACCCATTTGGGCATTCACATGTCTTTCCCATTTGAGTTTGCCCAGCATATTACCGTATGATTCCCATGTGGACATTTGCATGTCTTTCCCATATCGGTTTGCCCAGTTTATTCCCATGTAATACCCATATGTGCATTTACATGTCATTCCCATATCGGTTTGCCCATTTTATTCCCATATGATACCCATTTGGGCAAATATATATGTTTCCCAGGTGGGTTTGCCCAGCTTATTCCCATATGATACCCATGTGGGCAAATATAAATGTTTCCCAGATGGGTTTGCCCAGCTTATTCCCATATAATACCCATTTTGGCAAAATTATATGTTTCCCAGATGGGTTTGCCCAGCTTACTCCGATGTGATACCCATTTAGGCATTTACATGTCTTTCCCATTTGGGTTTGCCCAGCATATTCCCATATTATACCCATATGGGCATTTACATGTAATTCCCATATAGGCTTGCCCAGTTTATTCCCATCTTATACCCATATGGGCATTTACATGCCATTCCCATATCGGTTTGCCCATTTTATTCCTATATGATACCCATATGGGCAAATATATATGTTTCCCAGGTGGGTTTGCCCAGCTTATTCCCATATGATACCCATGTGGGTATTTACAGTTGTTTCCCTAAATGGGGTTGCCCAGCCTATTCCCATGTGATATCCATGTGGGCATTCATATGTCTTTCCCATATGGGTTTGGCCAGCTTACTCCCATTTATTACCCATATGGGCATTTACATGTCATTCCCATATCGGTTTGCCCAGTTTATTCCCATGTAATATCCATATGGGCATTTACATGTCATTCCCATATCGGTTTGCCCAGCATATTCCCATATGATACCCATATGGGTATTTACAGTTGTTTCCCTAGATGGGGTTGCCAAGCTTATTCCCATGTGATATCTATGTGGGCTTTCATATGTCTTTCCCATATTGGTGTGCCCAGTTTATTCCCATGTAATACCCATATGGGCATTTACATGTCATTCCCATATCGGTTTGCGCAGTTTATTTCCATGTAATACCCATATGTGCATTTACATGTCATTCCCATATCGGTTTGCCCATTTTATTCCCATATGATACCCATTTGGGCAAATATATATGTTTCCCGGGTGGGTTTGCCCAGCCTATTCCCATATGATACCCATTTGGGCATTTACATGTCTTTCCCATTTGAGTTTGCCCAGCATATTCCCGTATGATTCCCATGTGGACATATGCATGTCTTCCCCATATTGGTTTGCCCAGTTTATTCCCATGTAATACCCATATGGGCATTTACATGTCATTCCCATATCGGTTTTCCCAGTTTCTTTCCACGTAGTACCCATATGTGCATTTACATGTCATTCCCATATCGGTTTGCCCAGCTTATTCCCATATGATACCCATATGGGCATTTACAAATGTTTTCCCATATGGGTTTGCCCAGCTTATTCCCACATGATATGCATATGGGCATTTACATATGTTTCCCAGATGGTTTTTCCCAGCTTATTCCCATATGATACCCATATGCTCATTTGAATATGTTTCACAGATGGGTTTGCCCAGCTTATTCCCATATGGTACCCATATGGGCATTTACAGATGTTTCCCAGATGGGTTTGCCCAGCTTATTCCCATATGATACCCATATGGGCATTTACATGTCATTCCCATATGGGTTTTCCCAGTCTTTTCCCATATGGTTCCCATATGGGCTGGCCCAAGTAGATCTCAAAATGGGTTAACCCATATGGGTCCCACAAGGGATACATATGGGATTTATATGGGTTCCCTTTTGCCCAGATGGCCCAGATGGCCCGGATGATTCCCATATGGGCCCCACATGGGCCTGTTACCTGGGATATGTTGAATTTGGTACTACTTTTAATGATGCCAAATTTTTATCAACGATCTATTATTTACAATGGTCACATTTTATGGAATTGCCTCCCACGTGCAATCCGTAATTCTATATCCTTTAATATCTTTAAAGTTAATTACAAAAATAATCTCCTCAATAAGTATACGTAAATTGTTTTTAATGAGACATCTACATACACCCTTTGTTTTTGTGTAATTTATGTCTTTTTGTGTTGTATTTTGTTGGCTATATTTATGTATATAATTATGTTGTTAGTTATAATCAATTCTCATATTAACATTTTATAGGTCAGCCGTATATACATGTAAGGTTTATATCCTTCCTGGCTGCTACCTACCATAGCAAATGTACATTATGTCATTTATATTTGTTGTAACATTTTTTATACTGTATATTGTGTTGAAACTTCTATGTTTTTATTGCTTTGGTGAAATAGATAAACGAAACTAAAAAACTAAACTAAAAAATGAGATTTTGTACGACACCTCTTGCAATGATTACAGAAAGCGCTTACCTTCAGCCTATCATGAGCGGCTCCAGATCCAAGAGGACTTTCTTTGGTGTTGGTGTCTCCATCACCTTCACCGGGGTCATCATTGCAACTGTCTGGTTGGGTAATGTCATCATCTACCCCATCTTCTTTCTCACTTCCAGCATCCTTGTCGAAACAAGCCGAGTTCTGCATACTGTGTTCTGGTGGACCCTCATCGCTATTAGACATTGGCCGGGATAGATCAAAGGCCTGTGTCGCGGAATATTTATTGGCAAGTATGTAACTTTGTATCATTCTTGACGCCACCGTTTTACGAAAACAATACAAACAGGCGGCATTGACCCTTTGTGTTTTGGGTAGAAAAATATGTTGAATTGGCAGATACAGACGCCCACAATAATGATGCTAAATGAGAATTTAAGGCACTTTTTGCAGGGATTAGAAAGCGCTTACCTTCACCATATCCTCAGTTGTTCCTGATCCAAGAGAACTTTCATTGTTGTTGGTGTCTCCATCACCTTCACCAGGGTCATAACTGCAACTGTCTGGTGGGATAATGTCATCATCTGCCCATTTTTGTTTCTCACTTCCAGCATCCTCGTCGAAACAAGCCGAGTTCTGCAGACAGTGTTCAGATTGATCCTCCTCGCTATTATACATCGGCCGGGATAGATCAAAGGCCTGTGTAGGGGAATATTTATTGGTAAGTATGTAATTTTTATCGTTCTTGATGCTATCGTTTAATGAAAAACATTCGGCGTTGACCATCTGTGTTTTGGGAGAGGAATATGCTGAATTTAGCATACATAGACGCCTACTTTTAAAGATGCAAAAAGACACTGTTTATAATAATTAGAAAGGGCTTACCTTTTTGCTGAAAAGGCATTCTTGTTGGAGAAATTGTACTTTTTTCATTGTGACTCGCGTGACGCGACACTATTGAAGATTTCTGACGTTAATGTACTTCACTGGATTTTTGTAAGAAAGTACTGGTCCGATTTACACCAATTTTTTTGGAATACATGTACCGTTTGAGACATTAGGCAATAACAAGTCAAAATTTCATAATCCCTTGACTTCTCATTTCACGTTAATTGCCATTTCAAAATGTGACTCGTGTGACACATGAATGTGACTCGCGTGACGAGTGTCATATGGAACTATCAGTGAAACCAATTATCATGATTTTATAAAGTAAAATGAGCAAAATTTTAAACAGACATATCATTTATGGTCAGTTACATCACATACATCAATGAATTCTTTAAATCAAGCCCTGATGGGGTTCTTGAAATATGACAAATGTGACCCGCCGCCTCAAAACCTACAATAAGTCGCACGGACCACAACGTAGCAAACAGCCCAAAATAGTAAATTTGCTTGGATCAGTCGATTTTCTGTTTTTGATAGAAATGGGTAGTTTCATTATCATTCTATCATGTCTCAAGTTTGTGAGTCGTAATTCGACTTAGAAATATGTTTTTGGGGCATTTTAAAATGACTCCTTTTTTCACCTGTCGAGCTAATGAATGTTTGGAGAGCTTTTGTAATACTTTCATTCAATGCCAAATTACTACTTTACCTCCAAAGGTATTAAATTGATTTTTGGAGTGAGTAATGAATAGGTCCTCCTAGAGCAGCGTGCCAAAATTCAGCCTAATCTGATAATCCCTTTATACCGGTTGCTATGGCCATTTGAATACCCAGTTTTACTTGGGCGCACACAGAGAGCGAAGGTTTAGCACTCTTTTGTTCCGAACTTAAATGGCCATTTTCTCTGAATAGGAGTTATTGATTGCTGGTTACATACTGATTCTAAATGTGATATTTAAAGGTGTTATTATTGAGTAAACTAGGCAAGTGATATACCATTGGAAAGCTGAGAATCTCTACTTTCAGAAAATGTATAAAACAAAAAAAAAAAAATTTTGGCGACCTATTGTAGGTTTTGAGGCGTCGGGTCACATTTGGAAAACGCTCATCATTTCATCCAATATTTCTTAAATGGGCATGGATCTTTATAGTCAACTCTGCAAGTTTTCTTAAAGTGGTATATCACTTTTCACATTCTCTGCACTTATTTTAGACAGCTACCAGAATAAAAAAGTGATTTTAGCATTTTCAAGAGTTTTGTCCCATTTCTCCCCAACTGTCCCACTTCACCCCTATTACTCTCCCAGTTCACCTCCATGATGTCCCATTTCACCCAATTCAAGTACCTCATATTTAATTATACCCCCACCAAACGAAGTTTGAAGGGGGTATATAGGAATCAATCGATGGTTGGGCGGGCGGGCGGTCCGGCGGGCGGTCGGTCGGTCCGTTGCAAATCTTGCGGATCGAACTACTTCCTCAGTTTTTGACCGAAAGTCATGAAATTTGGTACACACATTGGTCTTGGTGGGAAGATGTGCAAGACATATTTTTCGGATGAGTCGGAATCTGCGTTGCCATGGTAACGGCATATTTATGGCAGAAAATCAAGGAAAACAGCTTGCGGATCGAACTACTTCCTCAGTTTTTGACCGAAAGTCATGAAATTTGGTACACACATTGGTCTTGATGGGAAGATGTGCAAGACATATTTTTCGGATGAGTCGGAATCTGCGTTGCCATGGTAACGGCATATTTATGGCAGAAAATCAAGGAAAACAGCTTGCGGATCGAACTACATGTACTTCCTCAGTTTTTGACCGAAAGTCATGAAATTTGGTACACACATTGGTCTTGATGGGAAGATGTGCAAGACATATTTTTCGGATGAGTCGGAATCTGCGTTGCCATGGTAACGGCATATTTATGGCAGAAAATCAAGGAAAACAGCTTGCGGATCGAACTACTTCCTCAGTTTTTGACCGAAAGTCATGAAATTTGGTACACACATTGGTCTTGATGGGAAGATGTGCAAGACATATTTTTCGGATGAGTCAGAATATGCGTTGCCATGGTAACGGCATATTTATGGCAGAAAATCAATGAAACACATTGCGGATCGAACTACTTCCTCAGGTTTTGACCGAAAGTCATAAAATTTGGTACACACATTGGTCTTGGTGGGAAGATGTGCAAGACATATTTTTCGGATGAGTCGGAATCTGCGTTGCCATGGTAACGGCATATTTATGGCAGAAAATCAAGGAAACACATTGCGGATCGAACTACTTCCTCAGTTTTTGACCGAAAGTCATGAAATTTGGTACACACATTGGTCTTACTGGGAAGATGTGTACAAATTTTTTTTTTGATGTGTCGGAAGCTGCGTTGACATGGAAACGGCAAATCTATGGCAGTAAATCAGGGAAACACATTGCGGATCGAACTACTTCCTCAGTTTTCGACCAAAAGTCAAGAAAGGCTGTTGTCACGGGGCGGGGGTATTAATCATCATCTTCAGTGATATTTCTAGTTGTTATTAGCACAAAAACTAAAAAGTTAAGGGTTGTGGCAAATACTTTGTTTTGTAGCCTACTATTTACATTATTTACCATGTAAAAATTCAGAGGCTACATTAAATATTTTAGAAGTTACAAAACAAAGAGTACCAAATCACGATTCTTGTTCCACTTCACCCCGCTCTCCGGCCCCTATGGTATTTTTACCTCTTCAACTATGAGGTCGTGACCGCCTCCGAAATTGACACAATCCCACATAGTGATGGTTCTGTGAGAGTCCTCTCCCCATTTCCAAATCCCATGATTAGCTGAAATGAAATGCTGTCTTCGTAATTATGATTTATGCGACTGCGTCTACTACATGCCTCCGCCTAAATTCAGTTGATGCCTCAAACTGTTCTTGAAGTGAATGTTGTGATATCCATAATAAAAAGCCTATTAATTACATGTTAGTTGACCTCTTTGACATTGGAACTTACACCTTATAACCCAAAAATCTAATCACATTATCTCCTCCTAGTCATGAATACAAAACAGGTGAGATATGGAGATAGCTGCAAAGCTTAAAATACCCCCATGAATTTCACATATAATGACATATATGACCTATCGACATTGACCTCATTGAACAAAAGTCTAATCGGTTCGTCTTACTCATGGGCGTCAATCCTGTGTTGACTTTTTTTTTACTTTCCAAAAGTTGCCAGCTGAACTAAAGTGTTCCCACTGTTTATACGTTATTTTGGACCATTGATTTTTCATTAGGCCCTATTCCCCTCCCCCCCCCCCGGATTTGCTCAATGAAATCTACGGTAGATGTGTAACACGAGTATACACACCCACGTTCGATCGGCCAGCCACGGTCCAGCATCCGCCGTGCTCTAGCTGTTGCGCCGGCCCAAAGTGGGCCAGGGCTAAACCAAAGTGCGCCAAAAGTCATTTTGGGCAATTTGTGTTTTTTAATTTTTGTCATGTCCTGTTGAAAGACACTACTCTGAAGAATATTTCAGTAAAAATATTTAACTCCGGTACGTACATTAAGGGTCTATATTTCCTACTTCAAGCCGCAAAATTCAACATATTGCGAGGTTCAGTGCAAATTGTGACCAATTTAATAAATAAGTTATTTCAACATGTAGTTTTTAAGTTATCGATCTATAATTGCTCCCACATATTCGTGAGAGTTTATTTCACTGTATGAATGGGGTAAAAATGGAAAGAAACGCAATCTTCATGCATTGGCGGATCCAATGCAAACAAATTGACTGAAATTTAAAGTTTATTAAAGACAAAATTTTGTAAACACTTCATCTATGATCTTTTTGAATTTTAAGATTCCGAACAGATTAGATCATAAAGATCTCATTCTGATGAATGTCAATGAAATATGATGTAGAATACATGATTCATTTTTTCAAAATAAGGTCTATCATGAAGTTAAATGACTCTTTTTCTTTTCTTCTATTGACTGGTAAATATATCTCCCTCCTTCAGAACTGCATTGTAAATGGAAGTAAAAACTTATTATAAAAGCATAAAGTTGAATGAAGCATGTAATATTTGTTGAATCAATTTTATTTTAACTTCAGAGGTTGGCTCCACAACTACAGAAAGGGTACCATTTTATGGATGCAAAGGTTCCTAGGATAGGAGATAGTCAAGGACAAG
This sequence comes from Heliocidaris erythrogramma, assembly GCA_025617745.1. NCBI lineage: Eukaryota > Metazoa > Echinodermata > Echinoidea > Camarodonta > Echinometridae > Heliocidaris > Heliocidaris erythrogramma. The sequence goes on from CM046860.1 coordinate 37,423,379, forward strand.
GTAAGCATATTGTATGGTACCTGTAAATTTCTTGCATTCGTATGCCTCCGCCCACCGTAGATGGTTGCCAGAGGCTATATGTTTTCACGTCGTCTGTCCGTTTGTCCCCCTTTTTCCCTTTATTCTTGCGATAATTAAAGAACTGTTAGTCGATCTATTATGTATGCATATGGGAGTGACAATTATCTGATTAGTTTTGAGGGTGTCGAGGTCAAAGGTCTAAGGTCACAGGGATTCCTGATTTTTTTAAATTATCAAATGTTCTGTTATTGCATCTCTCAGTTTTTGCAGTCGAGACTTAAATGATGCACGTACTTCATTGTTTTTTTCCTTTTACATACAATGCCACCAATTAACTATCCACTTTATTCAAAACTTGCTTTATTTCTTATTAAGACGCCCACATCCAGCGGCTGCTATCAAACGCAAAGAAATGTGGGCTGAGGTTAAGAACAGACGTAGGCAAAGAAAGAATTCCAGCTAGATACACTGAGGGATCGCAGCAATTTGTTTCAGAATCTCTAGAAGAAAAGTATCGTGTAGAGTTCTTTAAGCTAATAGACAGTGTCCTTTCCAATTTCAGGATCTACTTCACCTCAACAGACATAGAAGAACAGAAAAGACTGGCATCGATTCTACTATGTGGATCAATAGATGATGATCTCATTGACAAGTTTGAATTGGGGGATGGTCTTAGGTGTGAATTGGTCTTCTTCCGACTTTAGTTCAAATATTCTTCTGTGGAAGAATGCAGGAAGGCATTTCGGGGCATAATTCCGGAAGCTAGGGGGTTCCCAAATGTTGAGACTTCCGAGAATCTGCTTGTTTTTTTCCAGCAAGTTCTTGCCAAGCAAAGAGATCAGTGCCGTAAGACGCTCAGAAATACCATGAAGCAGGAGAGATTGAACCATGTCATGTTGTGCCATGTCAATAGGGAACGACTTGCACATGTCAAAGCCAGGGACATAGCTGCTGCATTTTTTCAAAATTCAGAAAGCAGAGAACGAATATTTGGAAGAGTAAAATGAAACTTTCACCACATTTTCCATGCAAAAAAGGAAATGTAATTATACATGCCAAGAAAGGATGATATCAACGCCAAATTTGTAGGGAACTATGTGTATTGTATTTCTAGAAACCACATGTTAGATATGTAACATTGACTACCTTGTGTGGGACTTTTGTGTCTTTCTGAGTATCATATTTTGCTTTATTAAAATATTGAAATAATTAAAATGCATTGTTTTTCTTTGAGGGTGATATTAGTTCAATTTTGATGATTCATCATAGAATGTAATAATATAACTGTTGACTAGTGAATGGAACAGCATGTATGGTGTTATGTTGTTGTTGTTATTTATTTATTTTTTTTGCAAAAAAATTTGATCAGTGATCAATCATGTCAAATGCTTGGGCGAAGTATAGAAATATACCAAGTGTCGTCACTTGCCTATTATAAACACCATCAAAGTCACGAATGAGTGTTTTTTTTTTTAGCCCTTTCTGAATCCTTACAGGTGTTCAAAGAGATTAAGAGAACATTATTTTTCTGAGTTTCTCTGAATTAAGATAATCCATGCCGTCAAACCCCCTTTTGGCAGAATAATGTTATAAACTAGATAAAGAGATAGAATGAGAGACATATAGAGAAAGATAGAGGGAGAAAGAGAGAGAGAGATTATAGAGAAAGAGGAAGCGAGATAGAGGGAGAGATAAAGTGAGAGATTGAGAGAGATAAAGATATAGAGAGGCGGATAGATAAATGGGTAGAATACATAGAAAGAGATATATAGAGAGGAGACGTTCGCGTTCACCGCAGTTGTAACCCGTTTGGTATTTTTGTCAGAACGTAGTGATGAGAACGACTGAACGAGTCTGGTGTGATGGGGGCTTTATGAAACCAAGATGAGCGCGCCATTGCGGTCCTTGCTTTAATATGCCCCTCACTTTTTTCCCCTATAGATGTAAGGGTTTCTAAATTATTCAGATATGGAAATTCTGTTAAAGTAAGTTATATATTATGGATCATTTTCGCTTTTTAGGAAATAATGCAAACATTAAAACTTACGTTTATTATTTTGTTTTATTCAGTCTATATAAAAAAACCCTGAAACCCTGTTTTAACAGACCTTGTCCAGACAATGTCGCGACAAAATCCTGACAACCTAGGGTAACATTCCTCAATTAAGCAATAAAAACATGGGTGAGAGCCCCACGCACTGTCTTAACAGACACACGCTGAAAACTTTCCCCTGGCAGGTTTCCTTACTAACGTATACTTGACTTGCTGGTCACGCGCGAGATTCAAACCAAATGCGAGAAATGCGATCTAGTGCCTGTACTGAAATAATGTATTCACAATGGTCTATTGTGCATGCGTCTTGTCAGCTTCCAGTATTCGGGGAGAAAATTACTTCAAGAGCGTCTTAACAGGAGGGTTGTCCGGGCGGCTAAATTTTTTTTCCTGTACCTTTGGGGCTATCCAATCTGAATATTCATGAAAGAGACTACAAGTATCGGACTTGTATTTTCTTACTCAGTTTCACCTTATTTTTAAATCAGCAAAAGACAAATTTCGTAATATATTCCTCTCCCGAGATTCGAACTTGAGGTCCTTTCATCGAGAGCGCACCAGATTATCCAACTGCGCCACACAGAACAGCTGGTCAATGGCCTTGCTCGTTTTATCATATCCCTACAGTTCGTTTTCATGAATCTTCATGCCGACTAGTCTTGACGGAATAAACCGTATTACTCGTCATGCGCATGCGTACTCTCATCTCTAAGACCCAAGTCATCAATATTCATATTGGATAGCCCCAAAGGCACATCGCGGTAATTAGGTAAAGTTACCCTAGGTGGGCTAGGGTATAATTTATGGAAAAGTTGTCGCGACAATGTCCGGACAACACCCCTTGTGGAGCGTCTTAACAGGCAGGGTAATGAAACATTGTCTGGACATAGTCTGGACAACTCAGTTCCAAAAAGGTCTGTTAAGACGGGGCTTGAAAGAAAAATGGATACCCTTAAGCCCCGTCTTAACAGATCTTTCTGGAACTGAGTTGTCCAGACATTGTCGCGACAACTTTTCCATAAATTCTACCCTAGCCCTTCTAGAGTAACTCTCCGTAATTACCGCGACGTTGTCGCGACAACATCCGGACAGCCCTCCTATACTATAGTATAGGTTTTTGCGGTCAATTTCGGACTTTTTTCATTCAATTTGATATAAGAGTCATTCAAATTAGCGAAAAAATCTGCACCCTAAAATTCATCATTCAACTTGGTATTTCGGTCATTCAAATTCGCACTTAGATCAAACAATTTAACACTTTTCTCATTCAAAATAAAAAGTCGGTTGGGAGCATTCAAATTCGCCACCATGCCGGAAAGCGTCTCTGCCAGCATTCAAATTCGCACGTGGGCATTCGAATTCGTAATAAGCCCATTCAATTTAGCATGTTTAAGGTATTTGGACTTTTAATTAATTTACTTTGAAATAAATTGTTTTGTAATGCGTGATTAGGCTTCCTTTTCATTACTCAGTTCCATTCCATAGGCCTTATAGCTTTCATAATCATGAACTTAAGCTCAATACCCCAACCCTCCCCAATGAAAAACACAGATACTTTTATGAAAGAAATAATTTTCCTAAATAACTTTATTATAGGTTTTCCCGGTCAATTTCGCAGATTTGTCATTCAATTTGATAAGGGAGTCATTCAAATTCGCGAAAAAGATCTGTGCCATGAAATTTATCATTCAAATTCATTTTGAGGTCATTCAAATTCGCACTTCGGTCAAGACATTTAGCGTTTACATCATTCAAATTCAAATATGCGTGGAGAGCATTCAAATTCGCTACCTCGCTTGGAAGCGTCTTTTCGAGCATTCAAATTCGCACGTGGGCATTCGAATTCGTAATGAGTTCATTCAATTAAGCATGTATTTAGCGTTTAAATACAAATTCGAATGATATGAAAATGAATTTGAATTACAAATCGGCTGTGCGCGACCTAAATCCTTGAAATTGAATGCACGCAAAATGAAATTGACTGACGATCTTACGAAATTGACCGGGAAAACCTATAGTTATTACACCCACTTACATACATTTAACAATATAACATTATGAAATAGATCTTCACTTGAAAATATGAACAATAATTATTGTGTAAACTTGTTAGACCATAAATTAGAGAAAAGTAAGTCAATAATGTTATAAAAAAATTGCTAAAATATATGTAGATGAGATAAACATGAATTCATTAAAAGAAGCTTATATGAATAAAAGAATACATAAAAGCTCATATGCAATTCGAAACCAATATATCAAAATTAATAAAGAATAACAACCAAATAAAATGTGTTCGACGTAAATTACGAATTCGAATGCTCAATGTGCGAAAAAGAATGCTCTGAAATGAATTTGAATGCTGGAATAACGGTATTGCGCAATCACATCACCTCCCGTTCTAAATTGAATGACCGTTTTACGAACTTGATGCATTTTTTGCGAATTCGAATGAAATTAGTCTAAATTGGATTGATAATAGTACTAATACGAATGCATGAAATATTAATTTAAATGCTTAAATGCTTGTACACGGCCAAATTTCTCTAAATTGAATGCACGTAGTATGAATTGACTGATGAACGCAGTGATTATTGCAACAGATGAAATTAAACCATTTTTGATAGATTGTCTTTTGTGCTTTATGTTCCTTAATTTGCTTCCTTTTGCTTCATTTTCTTTCAGGCTTCTGTACCTTAATTTCGAGGTAAATAAGATACCCCAAATAGAAGAGTGCCCCTATCTGCGCTTGAGCAACATAGGAATTTTTCCAGAGAAACCTTCGTAAGATACCTCGAGCAGGTTTGTCAGGATAGCGCTAGAAAGGAGAGGAGCAGAGGACTATGGTAATGATATCATTTATCCCACACGTTTAGTTAAAAAAGAAAAAGAAAAAGAATAAATCTTATGTTAAAAATGGATTGTAAAAGTAATAGCCAATAATAGTCAAAAGTTTATTGGTTGTCACTAAAACGAACCAACAAAAAAAGCTGAAGTCAGAGTGATACAACTTAAAAGCTTATGACACCTTCATTCCTCTCACTCATCTCAGTAGTGTCACATTACAAAAATACCCATCAATAGAGTGTACATAATATTAATTGAAATGCTATGATTTTTTAAAAGAAATTGCTTACCTTTTGAAATGAAGTTCATAATCCAGAATTCTTGCAGGAACATGTTCTGCCCTTTACTTATATTAGTGCTGCAGTAGATCATTTGAAATTCTGCGCGTTAACGTTCAACGGCCGGTATTCACGTACGTTCGCGACTCTTTTTTCCTGCTTGGAACCATTTTGAATGTTGTTGTTTAATATCACATGTGTTCAATTATTAATGTTATGATTAATTCCGGGATTAATTACATCTTTTCTTAATTTTTTTAAAATCTTAATGTACCTGTTGTTTTCGGCTCTTAATAAATTCTCGATATAAGTCCCCCCCCCCCCCTCTCTCTTGATTGCTCGTACATAATAATACATCTATTTTGATGACGTCAATCAACCGGTCCAGTGAGTTGCGGCAACACTGACACGAACACCTAACCCAGTAATCCTCTGTAATTAGTAAAATTCTCCACAAAAAACTCCTTAAATTCAGTTCCGTTTGGGAACGGTGATGAACAAATCATGATGCTTGACAATTAATAAGTCAAGTCCTTCATTCATGCCATGTCACATCTATTAACTATTAACTATTGCACGGATTACCACAAAGATCAAACTTTAGAAGTTTTGCAAAAATATGAATTTATTCATCAATAATACTAAAGTCCATTACAAGGATTAATTTCCTCCTATAACTCCTATTGAAGTTTATTCTTAGTATGATACGGATACTGGGATACATGTAGGCTTAGTTACACGCTTGTTACAAAATTGATTTTTATTATGCGTTCGTTTTGACAGAAAATGCCATCAAAAGCAGGGTAAATTTCTAATTACAGAACCAATATTTTCTTATAACGATATCTCCTCTATATTGAGCAAAAAGCATGTCTTTATCGAAACATATTCATTGCCGTGAGAAGTATTACGACGCATACTGACGTTAATGAATCTCGCACTTTTAGGTATGCTAAGTCATATTACGATAGATTACCCAGATTTTCAAAATCTCAAGTATTTGTAGATATATGAATAATTTATTCATCAATAATATAGGTTTTCCCGGTCAATTTCGCAGATTTGTCATTCAATTTGATAAGGGAGTAATTCAAATTCGCGAAAAAGATCTGTGCCATGAAATTTATCATTCAAATTCATTTTGAGGTCATTCAAATTCGCACTTCGGTCAAGACATTTAGCGTTTACATCATTCAAATTCAAATATGCGTGGAGAGCATTCAAATTCGCTACCTCGCTTGGAAGCGTCTTTTCGAGCATTCAAATTCGCACGTGGGCATTCGAATTCGTAATGAGTTCATTCAATTTAGCATGTATTTAGCGTTTGTGTGTTTTTGCTCATCTATAAATAAAGAGATACATTGCCCAACATGACATAGGCCTACTATACAAAGGAAACATTATATATATATATAACATAATTCATGATAACTACATGTACGTTATGAATAACATTTTTCAGAGTATACATTGACAGCCAACACAGTGACACACTCACTATATATATATATATATATATAGTTAGACATGAAAAAGAATAAAAATCAATCAAGAAAATAAATGAAAAAAAAAGATTATGAAAAAAATAAAAATCAATCAAGAAAATCTGCAATTCTGCAGGCACTATAAACGTTAGAAATGAAGAACAAAAATTCCTAGAACTAAATTTCAAAATGATGATAAATCAGAAGAAAATAAAATAAAAATAATAAATCAGAAGAAAAATAAAAGAATGTTATTGATTATAGAAAAACACACCCATGTGTGCAGAAAACTCATAAGGAAAGAATGAAAATACCAAATAATTATCAACTGACAAAATCTACTGGAACTACATTTGATTTTGAATGCTTAACGTGTTAAGTTGAATGATCCGAAATGAAATTGAATGCTGGAATAACAGTATTGCGCAATTCCCTTGCCATTCTTTGCTAAATTGAATGAACGTTTTGCGAACTAGGTGCATTTAGTGCGAATTTGATTGACAAAAACTTAGATTCAAATGACATAAATACAAATTCGAATGATATGAAAATGAATTTGAATTACAAATCGGCTGTGCGCCACCTAAATCCTTGAAATTGAATGCACGCAAAATGAAATTGACTGACGATCTTACGAAATTGACCGGGAAAACCTATAATAGAGTCTATTACATGGATCATTTTCCTCCTATAACTTATTGAAGTTTAATCTTAGTGTGATATGGATACTAGGATACATGTATTACGCGCTTGTTACAAAATTGAATTTTATTGTGCGTACATTTGACGCAAAACAGCATAAAACAGGGTGAATTTCTCATTATGAAGGTGAGCCTTTACATTGCGGGTAGTATCTCAGTGTGGGTGCTTCATCTTCAGTTTCATTATTCAGGCCCGTAGCCAGAGGGGGTCGGAGGGGTCGGACGACCCCCCCCCCCCTTCTTGGGTTGAGGTCCACTTTTTCATTTCTGTCAGTTGTACAGCATCAAAGCTGGTGTAGTGTGTTGCAGTGCCCTCGGACCCCCTAGCAGGTCCGTATTGATTATGACAAAAAGGCCCACTTTTGCCAAAAACGAACCACCCCTTTAAAAACCCTGGCTACGGGCCTGTTATCAATGGGCAAATTATTCAAAATGTCCGCGCGCAGAAATATTATTTGCCTGCGTTACGTTTGTATAGCAGGTAAATGTCGTTTGTCTCGTTAATTTATGCATGTTTATGCTTGATAAGGGTTGTTGTCCAAGAGTAAGAAGTGATTATGCATAAGAATGTTTTTCACAGGTGGTGTGGAGCCATGAGCATTAGGGTGCGGTGATGTTTGAGAAGACATTATAGCTTGCGTTTTCATCACGACAAATTTCAAAGTTGTTTATATTCTGAAAATTTGTGAAAATGTTTATTGTGCAAAAGTGGATCCCAAGGTTTCCCAGAGTTTTTGCTCATCGAGTTTTATCCCTCGTGTTTTACCCTGGGCCTACTTGTCGCAATTGTTGTGGTTATAACGTTGTGTATACATTTACAAAACTATTTCGAATGTGCATTTCGCAATCGCATCGATATCGAAATCCTAGTCGTCGGGCAAGCTATACCCATTAATAATTAATGGTATAAAAGCGTGTTTAATGTGTTTTGTCATGTACGTAAGGAGTTCAGGTGTGACGATTTGGAAGGTTGAATTGACATTTTGCAGGAATTATAAAAAAGACATGTCCATTCATTGTGTCGTGAGCGAACGTATGTGTATTGTGCCCATAGAGTTACATATAACTCTATGAATGTGCCAAACTGTGTGTGTGTGTGGGGGGGGGGGTGTATGCGTGTGCGTGTGTGTGTGTGTGTGTGTGGTGTACCATACAGTTAGTGCAGTTTCGCAAACAAGGCAAAGCAGACGGTAACTTGAGATGAAAATCGATCTGCGCATGCTCATCCCAAAGCCCGTCGCCTTTGTAAACACGACGGTTCTCGGGTGAAATAAAGGCGACAGCTGTGCGCAGATTGTATGTGTGGTGTACCATACAGTTAGTGCAGTTTCGCAAACAAGGCAAAGCAGACGGTAACTTGAGATGAAAATCGATCTGCGCATGCTCACCCCAAAGCCCGTCGCCTTTGTAAACACGACGGTTCTCGGGTGAAATAAAGGCGACGGCTGTGCGCAGATTGTATACAAAGTACATGTACTAGAATCTAGATGAGTGTGAACGTTAAACTTAACTGGCTATAACTGTCAAAATGGATTCTAATAGTATTAGTCACTAAACGATTTAATTCAATTTGAATAGAACTAGACTAACTTGTAAATCGAAATCTGTCCAAAAAATGATGATAATAGACTTGATTCTAGGTCTAAATAGTTTAAAGCATGGAAATCTGTAACTCCAGGGAGATTCGCAATAATTGTTGAGATCATGACAAAATGTGGACGATAGAGGAACTTGGATATGGACTTTGTGTCGTCGTCGCCTTCGCAGAGAGCGAAAGCCCTTAAAAATCATGACGGTAACAAGTGCGAGAAGCGTCACAGTTGGTTAAACACCCTGTCCTCTTTGCTTACGTCGTTTTTGCGAAAGCGCTCGAGTTACGTATGTGCAGCACGCAACTCTAATGTGTGTACAAGAATATAATAGGCAACCTTGCTTAGTATAGTACCTGGGGATCGTTTCATCAAACCGTCATAACGACAAGATCAGCGACATCTCGACACTGTCGCTCAACTTGTCCGCTAAGTGTTTCACAAAGCCGTCTTTGCCAAGACCAGCGACAACTTCGCTGACAATAAGCCAGTTCGGGGTTAGCGCATGGTACAAATGACCCCAAATATCCACAGATATTTTAGACATGGAGGGTCCCTTTATGTGCACTTCAGAAAAATAACTCTGGGAGTGATAGAGGTGCCTCATGAATAGCTTTTGTTTCCCCCTTTAAAAAGAATACTTCCACCTGGATATCATGGAATGCACCATTAGTGCATAATTGAATAATGATTGCATGACATTCATGAGCACATATCGAATATTAGTGTCAGTGGGTTTTAGAATTTGGTACAGATGACCTTTATCTGCTCATGCTCAGATTGCAACTCCGAAGTGGCTTATTGACTTGTCGGTATTCCAGACCTGTCATATCTTTTTAGAACGCCATCACAAGCCAGCTTTTAGTAAGTCTATGGGCTGCGAAAAAATAACAAATTTAAATTAAGAGAACATTTATTTCCTGATCTCCAAGCACTATCCTTTATCATTCCTTCACCAGATAGTATTACTAATGTCCGTATTATAATATTGTACAGACGAACAATATGTTCTTATGGCTTCTTGACCCCCAGCAAGTAAATGAGATTAATATTAAAAATACCCACATCCGTCTACCATAGACCAGCATCGAAAGCGGAACAGTCTGTATATACAGACCCATGTGAACAACGACAATTTATCATGTATGTATTTTCGCTTTTTCCCTTTTCACGCAATGCTTTAATATGAATGATATTATATGTATTTTTTAATGAATAAATATTTAAAATTGAGCCAAAAGATATCTTAATTTAATCATTTTCTCTAAAAGGAACACGATTTGGGTCTTCTTTCCGTAATTAGTCAATTACGGTATCCTCTTACCTACAAATCTAGATTCGTACATCGCAAAAGCCTCCTCGAGTTTTCTCAATTTTATAAATTCTAAGATGCCATAAGAAACACATCTTTTCATGTAAACGGGATGTTTGTATCACAAGCATTCATCTTCGCTGCCATTTTTTACATTTTGGAATAGTTTGGGGAAAACTGAGCCTCAAAATCTGTTTGGGTAATTGACGATAATTCCAATGGACTGTGATATAGACTATGATTTTCGCCGATGAGTATCGATATCATTGAGTTGTCGTTTATCATGTCTTCGTGAAACAGTTTTTCAGGTCCATGACATTTCCGTAGATCGCCGACAACAGTTATGACTGTCATGGAGTTGATTTGATGAAACGACCCCCTGGGTTCTTAATTATTTTGTCAGGCGGGCCAGAAATATTCTTGAAATTGATATGTCGCGGGCCACTGAGTATTACACATACATACAAAGAGGCATGGAAGTATGATGGGACTGACGTCTCTTGCCAAAATTTCTGGTCTTTCAATTCAGCGAGCGATCGAAGCTAGCGAGCAAAAAAAAATGACACTTTAAAACCGCAAAAATTTAATTTGGTCATAAAAATGTGTTAATTTAGATAAGATGTAAAAATTACAAAGAGACCATTTCACTGCCCGAATATGAGGTGTTGGGTGCCCGTATGCCCGGTGATTTTGATATTCTCTGCCTCATACACCTATGCATTCATACCCATATATACCATCTTAAGGAAGGCTGAACAAATTTAGAATACCCCTCCTATTTTATTATCCTTATTTTTTTTTCTTCGATTGATGTTTTTTGTTTGGCTTCTACTAAACAGTCGGGCCGTGGTGCGGCGCCGCACGGCTCGCTGGGTAGAAATTTTCGAACATTTTTCAGTAATTTATGTATGGTATCTTCTTGTTTTGGAGCAGCAAATCTTGTCTTCCACCTTTCCATATTAACTTCATACTAAACTGGTGGATTTTTAAATTCAATAATATATTCTAGTATTGCTTTGAACTGATGGCTTACATAATTTTTATCATCCTTCACAAAAATATGCATGGATAACACAAATGTCATTTCCATTCCTCAAAATTCATTAGATTTCATTCTTTAATGCAAAAAAATTAAATTCTGAGAAATATCTATTCAATTGGATACTAAATGGTATAATTGAAGGGGAGAAAGAAAAATGATACTCTCTGAAAATAAAAAATGCAACATTTATTGATTTCACATGTTGCTGTGACATATTACTGACATAACTTGTGCAAAGATTTAGGGGTTTTGGTGTCCTTTCCCTACCCCAATACAATGTTATAAGTTAGATATATTCTGTACAGTGCGTAGCAAAATAAAGGTACACTTAGGAAATAATCTGTCACAATTACATTTCAAAATATATATTAATTTTTCCATGTCAATAGGTGCCCAATTATCTCGTCTATCAAGTGCCACTAAAAAAAACAAATTTATGTTCAAGCTTGGGTGAACACTGACTGTTTTGGTCCAGAGTGCGAAACATGACTTGCGTCAAATTACAAAAAGAGGGAACATTAAACCAGCAGTCGGAATAAGTATTCACATTCAAACATATAGATTTGAAATTATAGTGTTATGACAGTCTATGATTTTTTTGGCAATTGTTTATCATAATTTCAATGATTTCATTGCCGTAGCAATTGATTGATTAATTGATAAATCGATTGATTGATTGTCGATAACTTATTGATTGAATGGTTGATTGTCTGACTGGCATAATGGTTGAATGACTAACTGATGCATCGATTGATTGACTGATTGATGTATTGATGGGTTGATTGTTAATTGATTGATTGATAGAATGATCTTTTATTCTTGATTGAATGACTGGCATGTGGATTTGTGACCCTCCACCACAAAACGACCAATAAGTAGGAAATTTGGGTTATTTAAATTTCAACATAGTTTGAAAGTTTAGATTCTAAGCTTTAAAATGATATATAACTTGTCTTGTATGGACTAATTCTCACCCATGCATAACATTCTCACCCATGCATAACGCAACGAAATAATTAGATTTAGGGGGTGCTGCTCGTTATTTCGAAGCGTGTGGTTCCGAACACACAAATTTTTGCATACCAAATTTATGACAGAAATTTGACACAAAATTCCTCAATCATAAATGTATGCAAAAGAGCAATTTGTTTGAATGGGAGGACTTATTCAGACCACTGGTTTGATTTTCCCTCTTCTTTCAATTAGGAGCAAGTCATTTTTCACACTCTGGACAAAAAAAAAGTCAATGCTCGCCCAAGCGAGAACAAAAATTGTATTGTTAGTGGCATTTGTTTGAAGAGACTATTGGGCATCTATCAACATGAAAAAAAAATCTTCTATATATTTTGAAATGTAATTGTGATAGAGTTTTCAAAATTGTAACGTATTTCTTGATACGCACTGTATTGATGCGACCTGAAATTGCTTGAAAGTCATCATACATTATGTTCAGGAAACGTACCTGTAATTACTTAAAGTAACATTTCCAGTGTTTTCTACAATCTATTTTGCTTTTAGAAAAGTGTTGCATAGTTTTGCATTTTTTTTAGATGCGGTACATGTAGTCACCATTGTAAACATATTTGATAATAAGTAGTTAATTTGATTACAATGATTCAAGACATAAATGGCTTAAATAAGTTTTTTTTTTTGTATTTCATTCGTTACACGTGATTGCACTGTCCTGCCCGTACCCCATGGATGCTTATGTTTCGAGGTGGTTTTCGAGGTGGTATATACAACAGCAAGTTATGTGTGATACATATGCAATATTGTCAACAAGCATCGGCAATGTCGGTTTGTGACGTCACACGTCAATCATGCTCGCGGAACGAGAATTCGGGGTTTAAAAGGGGGCGGAGCTTAGCAGACTGTTTTGGACATGAATACCTGGGGAAAATATTATTTTAAAAATATTTTGATACGTATTTATTGCAAACGGATTTCATTTTTAAATTAAGATGAATATCATGTACAAAATACCAAGAATTAGAGTTTCATAAAAGGGGACCTTTAAGGGGCAATCACTAGAAAAAATTAGACAAAAAAGGGAAAAAGATCCTTTGGTTTAACACGGCAGAATTATGGTTGATTTTAAATAAAAATGATAAAATCAGGGATGTACAAAGAACTTGATTGTGTAAAGTTAATAAAAAGAAGAAGCATTCATAAAAACAGTACATATTCTGTTCGTACGTGTTTTTATTTCATGACTTTAGACGCATGTATGTCATACACGTGAAAATTCAGTGATAGTAATCGCTGAATTTTTTCAGTGGGATCTGAATTGTTTTCCTTGTCCACTCTGCATAACCCCTTCTCCCGTTTTCTGTGTGTGCATGATCCACTCTATTGCCCTCCCCCTCTCTCTTTGTATTTCGTTTTTAATTGTTTATCTGCACTTTGTACATGCTCCTCTCTCACTCTCCCTTTCTGCATTTCGTTTGTACAGGTCATGGACCCCGGCTCAGTGCACTATGTGCCCCCTCCCCCTCTCTCTATGCCCCTCTCAAAGATCTGTGCCGGCCGCACAGAAACGCTGTTAGTAGCGGCTTTGTTAGCGCTAACAAGCCACAGACAAATCAGCCACTAACAACACGGGTAAGATGACCGCACAGAAAGCGCTGTTAGGACGCTGTTTGACACTCGCGCTGTTACAGCGCTGTTAATGGATTTGAGCCATAGAGTTAGGCAAAATCTATGATTTGTGCGTAGTAATCTATGTATAGATTGATGAATCTAGCTTGTTGATGCAGCATAGCACAGTGCGCATGCGTTGTGTATTCACGTTTTAAAATTTATATTTGCTGACAAATTACCAAAATAAACATGACATTCCTGCCGGGTGACGGGTCTTTTACTAATCAATAATACTACACGTTCCCACTATATCTATGTTGGTGGTCTAATGTGTGCTTGGTTTTCAGCGTATGTTTCATTCTTTAACAAAGGTTATTCAAGTTTCTGATTGCATAAACTTACTAGATTAGCTACGACAATATATGAACAGTTAACTTTGATTCCAAAGACTTTCGCGTGAAATTATTGCTTGCTGCAACTACTAGCATTTAGCTTTTAGATTAAAATACTGTACCACAAAAAAAAAATGCAAGCCCACTTCTCATTTATTTATTTATTTATTTATTGTTTATTTTTTAGCTCTTCAGTCATGGGAGTAGGCTTATTTGCCAATGATGATTTTCATCATGATGCTTCTCATCATCAGTGGCTGATGCGTATGTAGCCTATTACCAGTGGCGGCACCAGGATTTTTAAAGTGGGGTTGGGGGAGCAAATGGGGGGCAAAGGAAAATGTTGGGGGGGGGGGGGGCAAGGGTGCACACAATTTTTTTCCACCCTATTGTTTTTTTCACTCCGAAAATTATTGGGGGGCAATGCTTCTGACTGGGGGGGGGGGAGGGGCAAATGCCCCCATGCCCCCCTTGGTGCCGCCACTGCCTTTTACACTATTCAGTTACATTGACTGTACTTAAGGTATGGTACATGGTTACTCACCGTAACGTTCTTTTTTCCAAAGCAGGGCCTACAATGTTAAAAAGGTCTTCAAACACTGCTTTGGAAAACCTATACTTTAATGAATGAATTAATTAATTAATTATTTTTTTCATATTACTGCAGAAATCTGCCATGAACATTATTGGTGAGCATACATCGTTCAAAATTTCGAATACAGATACATTAATAACAATTCCAAAAAGCAGTATTATGGGAGAACCTAAGGAAAAGCACAGCTTGTTAAAACTAGGTTCCCCAATAACAGAGAGAACTAAGAAATATATGTATGTAATTATGTATACATATACATATATAGCAATAAAGAGACGAGACAAGACGTGTGTAAAAGGGGAAAAAAAATAAATGCACACACAGCATCACTATAACATCAAAATAAAATAAGCATACTATGAACTAGTATTATACTAGCAGTTAATGTCAGCCTATCGCGTTTATATAGTAGTAGAAAAACCAGATACACATAATACATGTATGTGTATTAAGTATGAATAAAAAGATGTCTTAATAAAGGTTTTGTTTATGTTCTGTTTAGACACAGGCAGAAAACTAAATACTGTACAGATGCAGTGGCGTATCCAGGGGGTGGCGCAACAGGCGCCCCCCCCCCCCTATTGGCCGTCGTAAAAAAAAAAAAAACTAGGAAAAAAAAAGTTGTTCATTAAATAGGCTTCAAAATTGGTCACATATAGGATTATTTTGCATCTCAGCCCTTCTTCAGAAGCAAAAATTTTCCAAAGGGGAGGGGGCACCCCCTCCCATTAGACCCCTCCCCCGGGACGGCGATCAATAATGCCTGGCGCCCCCCCCCCCCATTGGGAAATCCTGGATACGCCCCTGTTATAGACTTACGCTGTAAGAGCTAATTTGATAATGTTTAAGATTTCTTCTAAAAGATTTAAGAGAGGAAGCTTGCGTTAGATTTGAATCAAGATGATTTCAATAGAAGGGCATAGTTTAGATTAATGTTTTCTGGGCAAACTGAGTACGAAGAAGTGGTAAATGAAAGAAAGATGATTGTCGTGTAGAATGCCTATGTATTCCATCATTCGTTTTAAGCATTGATTGTAAAACCTGAGGCAATTCATGAATTCGTACTTGATACATTGAACTGCCTAACTGGTAATAAAACAAATCGTTTAGTCTCAACGATTTATTTTCAAAGAATAATATTTTAGACGGAGCTAGTCTAGGCTTTTTCAAAATTATTCTCATCACCCGTTTTTGTATAACTGAGAGTCTATCCAACTGAGACTTAGTACAGTTGCCCCAAGCAAGAATGCCATAACTTATGTAGGGTAGAACCAAGGTGGAATACAACAAGAGTAATACATGAGAGGGAAACAAATATTTCAATTTTTTTATAATACCAACATTTCTAGAGAGTAAATTGTTTAGATACAGAGTCTGTGGTTTCCAAGATAACTTATTATCAATAAGTAAACCAAGAAACTTTAACTACTCGACCATTTTAATTGTGGTGTTTTTAAGTAATACATTACCATCAAGAGATGAGATTGAATTACTAAATAACATACAACAAGTTTGTGCCGTTATCAGCAAAATCTATGTCACCCGTTACCCACCACATTCTTAATTAGTCTGGGTCTATGTTTAAGTACTTGGTATCAAAAAAAAGGAGAGGCAAGTTATAGCGCACACAAGAAATTATTCACTAACATTGTCACTATTGGTGCCCCTGGCACCGTTAGTGAGTTGTTAAAACATTACCACTACTGTTAGCTTCTGTGCGGCCTTGAAATGTTAGGCTAACAGCGCTGTTAGTGAATTTGACTAACATTACTCTTCTGTGCGGCCAAATCATCGCTATCGGTACTGTTAGCGCGCTGTTGACGCTAACAACGTTTCTGTGCGGCCGGCACTGGCTGTGTGACTTTCACTAGTAATATTAACTAACTTGTGAACAAAATCCTAATTTTGTAGTAGATTTCTCAAGCAGTGATAATGACTTAGTGTGATTTATTTATTTGAAAAAATCTATTAAAACAAAGGGAAAGAAAACACTGAATCAACCTGAAGTATACAGTGAAGAAAATAAGAAAATGACTGTCCAAAATTAGAGAGGCTGAAGATTTTAAAATATTGTCTGTTCCTACAGTCCTACTTTTAAATGTTGAAATGATGACAAGAAAAAGAATTGCTCGTCCAAAAATAGTTTTGAAGACAAACTAGGTGAAAAAGAAATGTATAAATGGGGACCTATGCGGAATGAAAAAAAAAGTTAAAAGATAGGAACTGGAAGAAAACAACTTATGCAAAATGTGAAAGTTCTGAAGCCTGAACATTCATACTACAAAAATATTAGTTAAACAGAAATGAAGAAAAAATCTTGTGAGACAATTAAAGTTTAGAAAATAGTTTGGAAATATGAATATTATATGCTCTAAAATTTCAAGTTGCAAAGAAAGCAAGCAAATATCCTGTGTGAAAACTTAAGTTCAGGAAATAGTCTAAAAACCTAATTATTCTATGATATAGAATTTATCTATATATCTATGTCCCATAGCCTGAAGGTCGTTGATGTGATGGAACTTGAGACACCGGTTCTCCATAAATGTCTGTCTTAAGCTGTTCTAGTAAGCTTCTCAAAAGACTGATTCCTGCCAGCTACATCGTAATATAATATAGAAAAGGAAGTTCAAAAGATAGGAAGAAATAGCTTGAGCAAAATTAAGAAAATAGTCTAAAACATAATCATTCATACCCTGAAGTTGAAAAGATAGTGAGAAAATAGCTAGGTTTTAAAAATGATTTTAAAAGATAATTATTGTGCAATGAGTAAAATAGTGAAAAGCTATACTGCTGTTTGAAGAATATAAAAATATAAAGAAAATAGCAAAAGAAATGTATTTTCGCATGTGAAAAACGACTAAGGCGCTCACACACACACACACACACACAATCATATATAAATAAATAAATATATATATATTTATATATATATATATATATATATATATATATATATATATATAACCTCTTTTGAATTTCTGAGCGCTCTGCGCTTCTCGCTTTTTAGTTTTCTTTTGTTTCCCTTTGTTTCTTTGTGACGTGTATCTCTCTCTCTCTCTCCTCTAAACTTTCTTTACCATGGTTGCGCGAGTTTCCATGGAGCTTTCTCCCTTTTAGAGCTTCTCCTCTTTTGTTTTCTTTTTCTCTTCTTTTATGACGTTTTATTACGCCTCTATCTCTATTTCTTTCTCTCTTTCTCTCTCTCCTCTTTAACTTTTTTTACCATGGTTGCGCGAATTTCCATGGAGCTTTCTCCCTTTTTGCGCTTCTGCTATATTATGCCTCTATCTCTTTTTCTTTCTCTCTCTCTCTCTCCTGATCTCTACCATGGTTGCGCTGGTATCCATGGAGCTTTTGCGTTGTTGTTTTTTTCGCGCTTCACGCTCTTTTGTGTACCTATCTAATAAATTTTCATCATTTCCTGATGAAGGCCTATGGCCGAAAATTCGAATTTTTTCATCGTATACGGACTTTTCATTCCTATTTTGTCTATTACTTTGCAAGTCCGAAGCAGAACTATATTTTTTTACTATATATATATATATATATATATATATATATATATAGTGTGAGGATTGATGAGACAGGAGACAAAGGACGTAGCTGAACTTCAACTTTATTAGATCAAGCTTTCGGCCTTCATATATATATATATGATAAATATATGAAATAGATAAATATATAATATAAAATAGTATATACTGATATTCACATTAAAATCATTTTAAATCAATTAAAATATTATTTTGTCAAGTGTTCATGGTATCAAAGAATTCAGTGCTGCAAAGCAAAGGGCACTCACGTTTTTTTTCAAATTCACAGAAGGCAGGATGTAGTCTTTCTCCCTAATGCCAAAGCTAGGCAAATGAAATAAGGTTTTGAAGAAAGCCTGGATCAGCAAGTTGCCCTTAACATCCACTTTATCCTTGAGATGGCCATGACCGAGATTCTTCTCATCCTCCCTTCTGTAACATGTTTGACAGTGCTTTCATCGCTTTCAATGCTTGATGTCACTTGCTTGTCAAGTGAAATGGGCCTAATTGATGAAGATTCAGCTAGGACCTGCAAAGAAGGAATATACAACCATACACAATCAGATGTCATTAAACATTCGAGATATTCAGGAATTTCGGTCCGCAGTGAACAACATAATGGACTCTCCGCCATGGCCGTCGGGACCCCCTGGAAAAAACCCGTTAACAGGCTTAGTCCGAAAGGGCGGGTAGCGTCGCGTCGCGTTGCGTTGACGCGACTGCCACCATTCGTCCAAAGCCCCCAGGGGGGGGGGGGGGGGGAATTCAGGCTTGTCGTCAAGGGCGGATCCAGAATCCCCTCCTGGTTCTGCAGAAAGCCCGAGTTTGGAATTTTTCTATCATAATATTAATGACAGTAGCAGATGTACGGATCCCGGCCCGTGCGCCCCCTCCTTTTGAAAGAAAAGTTTTGTGCCCCCCATTTAGGACTTATAACCCTTTTTGTTGCTTGTCAGAGAATTATGGGAGGAAAGTGGACCCCATAAAATCTGATACCCCCCCCCCCCCCCCTCCTCCCTTCACTGAGCAACGTTTGGAGGGCTGGCGGAAAAAAAATTCTCCCCACTCCCCCTGATAGCAGAAAGTGTTAAAAAATGACGTGATATTTTGACGTCATCTCTACGTCTTCATTCCTCTTCCCTGATAGCAGAAAGTGTTAAAAATGACGTGATATTTACGTCGCGGTTTTTGTCTTTTTTACGTCCTGTAATTACGTCAATAAGACGACAACTTGCACCAACGCAGGACGTCAAGAGGACGTCTTATTTTGACGTCATCTCTACGTCTTGTACACTGTAAAAACTAAAGTGCTACTTTTAGGGGCATGTATAGTGACTGCACCTGAAAGGCTGTTTATAGCACTTGTAGTGTGCTAATTTACCAGCAAAAAAAAAATGTGACCGTGGCGAGCCTCGAACCAGGTTCCGCTGATTGAGAGGCGCTGACGTTACCGATGGACTAACGAATGCTTCTTGCAATCCAGTTTAGTCATGGGAGTCAAGTAGATAACATGAACTATGTGGTGTCGTAAATTCACTATGTAACAATATGATCTGCTCTAAATCGTACAATGTGAGTTAGTCTAGCGGTAATGCCAGCAATTCTCGATCAGCGGACCCTGGTTCGAAGCTCGCCCAAATCATTTTTTTAATGAATGTTTAGCAGTTTAAGGAGCCGGTCCAGCTCCCGTGAAAGTGCTGAAATAGCACGCTGTGTGCATTCAATAGCACTCTGAGTGCAGTCCCTATGCATCAAAAAGTGCTATATACAGCACTTCAGTTTTTACAGTGTACAGATGACGTCAAAATAAGACGTCCTCTTGACGTCTTGCGTTGGTGCAAGTTGTCGTCTTATTGACGTAATTACAGGACGTAAAGAAGACGAAAACCACGACATAAATATCACGTAATTTTTACCACTTTCTGCTATCAGGGCCCCCACACCCCCAAACCCCCCCCCCCCCCCACTGAACGATTTAGAATACGGATCTCCCTCCAAAGTTCACAGCCGTGCATATCTGTGCCCCCCCCCCCACCTTTTACAAAATCCTGGATTCGCCCCTGATGACAGCCCTGTATTTCTGTGCCCCCCTTTACAAAATCCTGGATTCGCCCCTGATGACAGCCCTGCATTTCTGCCCCCCCTTTTTTTTTACGAAATCCTGGATCCGCCCCGGACTAAGCCCTGTTAACATGTTTGAGAAATTATATACTGACTTGAGGTGAAAGGACATTTGCTTTGATTTTATGACCTTGTCCAAATGTGATTGTTTCCTCAAGAACTGGTTTGCTTATCAAATAATATTATCTCATAATTTCTGAACTTTCTGAACACTGGAAAATATTATTCCTCCTGAATTGATGGGGGAGGGGGGGGGGGGGGGTACGAGCTCAGATTTCACCCTCGAAAGAGCCGGTAGAGGCACAACTATGTACGGATTTTAAATATAACATTACAATTGGTCAAATGTTGAAGAATATTATTATTTCCATCCATCATTGTAGTTTTTGCAACTTACACGTTTGAAAGGCACTTTTGGCGGAGATCTCTCATCAACGTGTTCATCATTGGGACCTACATCAAATGGCTTAGTTTTCAGACTCGACTGCTCATCTGTAGACAACTGATATGTAAATAAGAGTGTGGCAAATGAAATTACAATGCAGGGGCGGATCGGGGGAAACCCAATTGGCATACCCTAAGTATACAATTAATAAAAATGCCTCCTTAACTCTGTACTTTTCCGGATCCGGCCCCCTCTTTTACAAAATCCTGAATCCGCCCCTACAATGATTCTTTATTTCTAATTAGGGTGAGAGGAATCTCATCTATACTTGATACAAATATGCTGGTTAAACAAGGACATCATTTCTGATGCTTAAAACAACTCTAGTGAAGGATGTCCCTGTATAAGCACCAAAGGGGAAACATAAAACAATGCTAAATCTTCCCGCTTGTAGTAAAAAAAAATAGCATATGGTCATCTACGACAACGCATGATGTATATGTACATACCTCCGCATTTTTGCTCGTCCTCATATTCTTCGCCCTCTTGGTGTCTTCGATCAGTGTTGTCTTTTCCCCCATAATCTGGAGGCATGGATAGGAAAGGATGTTCAGAAAAAGAGAATATATATCATATTTACAATATCGGTGATGTTTTCCGAAACATTATTAGTAATGTATAATAACTGCAAACATACTGCAACTGCTGCAATTCGACTGGCAATTGAAATAAAAAAAAAACTGAAGAGGACAGTGATTATTTCAAATCAACCCTTAAATGTGTAGTGTGTGTGCAATTGCCGATGCAAATTCAAATTTGCTTTTGCAATATAAATAACGTTTTACACACATACACACACACACACACGCAGCTCTACATGGCTTTACTTCCGAGGACAGGTATTGTTCCTCTATTGTTCCTCCGTCCTCGGACAGTCGACGGAATAAAGCACAAATTCATTGTTCTACGTTCGAGGACTATTGTCCGGCTTCCGAGGACCATTGTTGTCATGATTTTTTTTTGTTCTCTGTCCGAAAATGTCCTCGGACATACTGCTAAACAGACCCACATATACCCACACACACACACACACACAGTCTTGTATTGCTTTATTTCCGAGGACAAGTATTGTTCCTCTATTGTTCCTCCGTCCTCGGACAGTCGACGGAATAAGGCACAAATTCATTGTTCGACGTTCGAGGACTATTGTCCGACTTCCGAGGACCATTGTTCTCATGATTTTTGTTTTGTTCTCTGTCCGAAAATGTTCTCGGACATACGGCTAAACACGCCCGCACGCACACACACAATTTTGCAAACATCATGAGTGTTTGATAACTACAAGCATCATAATTAGCATCGCCTGTAAATTAAGCAACCAAAGCATGTTAGGAAACACGAATTCGACTTAAACTATCTCTCTGTTTACTGTATCATATCAGCATCATCATTGAATTCGGTAACACTAGAAATTATTTCCTAAAATTACGATGTCCCATTTATATTGGCCGTGCAAGAAGGATATAGGCAGTGGACCTCGATAAAGAGATGAGTCTGAAGTGAAATCCAGCAAATATGCATTTCTTTGGTCTAAGGTGCACGATGACTCCTTTTAAAAAGTTTGATTATACTAGGTAAATTACTTTTTATTGATCATGTTATTTATTATGTTATGTCATTATCGTTATTAGATTAATTAACAATCCTGTAATAAGTTCTCTTTGTGTGTTGATGTCAAATGTGTTTAGCTTATACGATTGAATGTAATTCCGGCTACAACAGGCCATGTTCAGGATATATAAAATTTATCATTCACTCATTCATATCATTTGAAATGGAATCATTAGAAAGCCTATTTATGTTGCCCGAAAAGCACGTTTGGTATATGACGTACAGTTTAATCATATTAATAGTGAGTAAACTGAGCCTGAAGTGAAATCGTGTAAAATGCCCTGCTTTCGTGAAATAGGTATTATCCGGTATAGTGACTCTTTTTTCTTCGAGTTTGAATGAACATTTCTCTCTTGTCATCAATACAATTACATTTGTTTTCACTTGAATGCCTTATAATTTAACTTTATGAAAATAATATCTGCTTGGATACATTTTCAATTCAATTCAATTCATTACACATTATACATTATATATACATTATGCATTATATATATACAGAAATATTAACAAAACAAATACATGAATATTCTCCAACAATGAAAGGCACAATATACAATTAAATTTGTTACAAATAAACAGAAAAAATAATCTAAAAAAGAAGGGGCAAACAAAGGCCAATGGCCTATCAAAGGTTTGTCCAAAACTTATAAGATACATAATATATTATTAAAGAGAATCACAGAGAGTTTACACAACACACACATAAACACAACAGCAAAGGGTGAATAATAGGTATTTCATCAAGGGATGTAAAAATTGAGCAATTCATTTTGTACTCATTTTCAAAACTTCATAGAAAAGGGCAATTCTTTATTGTATACTCAATACTATTCCCCAACTTTGGACCACATATATGTGACTGTAGTAGGAGAACATTCATACTTAAAGTTAGGATACGAATGTGACTGGACTGTCTGGTAAAGTATGGAACAAAAAAAAAATCATGAAAACAATCCTCTAAAAACTTTGGCAGTAATATATGCAAGTATGAAAGCATGAAAATAGCGAGTTGTAACTTGTGTATATCCTGAACTTTGAACTGATTTACTTTATGAAATAGAGAATCAGTGTGTGATAATGTGCTAAACCAGTAATAATACGCATTGCTAGTTTTTGTAAGAGCAAAATTTTATTAAGATGAACTGATGCACAACTACCCCAGGCAAGATTACAATAAATCACTATTATCTGAAGCCTCATGGTATGAATTGAATGAAGTTGCTAATGTCCATGATTAGTGGTTGAAATGGAAACAAATATTTACATCTATAGCTTATAGCCTTGCTCCGATTCAAAAACTGCGAGTGAAAATGTGTCTACTTCCTGGAATAATTCTAACCTTCGTAAATTAATCTCTAAAAGGAACAAATATTTTTTTGTTGTCAGTGAAACATGATGATTTGAATACATTCAAAGAAACTGAACTTGACCAGTTGTGGTCTTCTTACAAGTCTCTAATGAAAGAAGTTAATAGTTCTTTAAGTATCAGTAAAAGTGATTATTTCAAGACTGAAATAAGGAATAATTCAAATGATTATAAAAGTATGAGGAAATATCTACGCTCATTAATTCCAAAGTTGCGAGTAGCACTTCCAAATAGGCTGCATGTTAATGGTCAATCATACCAGGATGACGGTAGTATCTCCAACGCCTTTAATAATTATCTAATCCAGATAAATGCAAATAATCTAGTGGCCGGTGAATTCGATGATGCATTCAATAATCATGATTTTTCATTTAAATCCATATCCGCTTCTGCTTCTAAACTCTTTGAGTTTGACCCGATCGATTGTGAATGTGTTAGGAAAAATATCTCGGATTTAGAGATCTCAAAATCGAGCTGAGTAGATGATATTTGCGCAAAACTACTTAGGAATGCAAGTAATGATATTATCACAACTTTATCTGAATTAATAAATTTATCACTCAGCACTGGAACCTTTCCAGATGAATGGAAGCATGCTAAGGTATTCCCTTTGTTTAAAAAAGAGATGTAAATTCCATGACCAATTACCGCCCTATATCTATATTGTCAGTTATTAGTAAAGTATTAGAGAGAATTGTTCACAAGCAACTCTTCTATTATCTAGTGGTTAATGATGTTTTAACTGAGTTACAGTTCTGATTCAGACCATGTCACTCAAAAGCTTCGGCACTTGGTGCATTAACTGAGTCATGGTTACGTGCCATTGATGAGGGATTTATAATCGGTGATCTCTTTATAGATTTAAGACGTGCATTTGACAAAGTAGATTCGTCAATAATGTTAGGTAAACTACAGGAAATAGGTATGTCCAGTAGTGCATTATCTTCATTCAAATCATACTTTAAAAATAGGAAACAACATGTGGTAATCAGAGAAGCCCACTCAAATCCACGTTCTGTCAAGCAAGGTGTACCGCAAGTGTCAATATTAGGGCCTCTACTATTCTTAATATATATAAGCGACATCGTTAAGGTATTGAAGGAAGGGCGCTTATCATTACTATTGTTCAGGTTCCTCTTTTAATGAAGTACAAATAAAATTACAAAATGATTTAAATTGTGTCCACCAATGGATTGTTGATAATAAATTGTGCTTAAATACAGACAAAACTAAAATTAGAAGTAAACGAAAAAAATAATTCTTAATGTTGTGGTGATATCTCCGTAACTACGATGGTGTTAATACTGAACAATGCAAAAGCATAAAATGCCTTGGAGTACTTATTGACCAATACCTATTGTGGAATGAACATGTTAATTTTGTATGTAAAAAGGTGTTTGGTGGCCTGGCTATGTTAAAACGAATACGTCCCTTTGTAGATAATGAAACACTAAAACTATTATACAATTGCTTAATTAAATCGCAAATGGACTATTGCTGTGAAATTTGGGGCAATAGATTGAGTACACATTCTGAACGTATCACTAAGCTACCAAAGAGAGCGGCTAGAATTATCCTGAATTGTAATATGCATATGCCCTCAAAACATATGTTTTCAAAACTGAAGTGGATAACTTATAGTGAACGTGTATTTTTGATGTGTGTTTATCTTCAAGTGCATTCGTGGGTTATCCGTTGACTATTATTCAAATTTCTTTCATGAATTAAGCGAAGTTCATAACAAGAATACAAGACAATCTGTTAGGCATGATCTTGTAATCCCTGAATGCCGTACTGAGTATCAAAAGCATTCATTGTGCTCTGACGGCCCATTATTATGAAATAATCTACAAGTTCAAGTGAGAACAAATAGCTCACTTGACGCATTCAAAATCCACCTAAGGAAACATTTTCAATTGTTAGCCATGGCCACTGATTGAACAGTTACATTTATTGTTTACCCTGTTGTCACTCTGGTTCCTTATTCACTTGTTTGCCGTATCATTATTTGCAGTATTCTTAAAATATATTCATATTATAAGGTCAATTTTAACATAACTGTCTGTGGTATTATGTGCATTTCAATTGTATATATATTTTCGTTTGGGGTCCCCCTTTACTATTTTTATTATGTTTAATTTGATTGTATGATTACATACTTGTGATTTTACTCACAGGGCCTCATGGGAAACCAACATGTTGAATAGGCTACCCTGTTAATAATAAATAAATAAATAAATAAATAAATAAGGTATCATCATTGACTGATATATAGTAAGTAGGATCTTGAAAGGTAGTACCTTCTTTTATCAATTTATGGCAACAATGATTTTTTAAATATTTTACTGACATATATGATTTTGCCAGCTCAATTTATCGTCTAAAATAACTCCCAAGAATCTAGCAGAATGAGCCAACGGAATTTGACAATTATCTATGGATATTCTCTCAACAGTAAGATTAATGTTTTTATTTTGGGGTTTAAGCATACAACATGTCTTAGATTAATTTTCAAGTTGTTAGATGCAAACCAATCTGAAAGTTTACTAGTTCCAAATTCAAAGTGTTACATAGATATTCAACATTATTAACCGTATCAGACTTCTAAGCAGGGCATTCTTATCGCCCAATTTTGACCGTTATAAATATTGACCGGTCAATTGTTTCTTGTATTGCCCGCTCAGGAAAGCCAATGGCTAAATGCGTGTTAAAATAGCGGGCCATAATGTAAAGCTAACATCCGGGGATTTTGTAATTTTCATCATTTTTGACACGCCAAATTCCGGCGGAGCTAGCTCGCTGCATTACCGGTACAACATTGGTTTGTACGTAGAAATATGACGTAGAACTAGCAAACAATCGCGGGCGCTCAGGCGCGCGTATACGCGTAGCTGGCGCAAGTCAACAAAACCAAAGCGTTTCGCTAGTTTGACGAAGAAAAATTCTCTAAAATTATTGGAAATAAGGACGCAGACAATACTAAAAGGTCAACTATAAAGCAAGCGATCAACATTTTTAAAGAATACGGTATTTCTTTGTAAAAAACGTTGATCTTATTTATCTCGAGACGGTGGACAAAACGACACGCTGCCATCCTATGTAAATTTTACGCTGAATTGAGAAAATCGGACGGATCGTATTACAAACCATCATCGTTAAATGCGGAAAGCTGGCCTAAACAGGCATCTGAAATATGTGCGTTCAGATATAATCGACATAGCAAAGTATCTAGAATTTACCAAAGCTAAAGCAAGGGTTACACCAGAACCGAATTCTCCCGAATAAATTCGGACCGATTCTACCCGAATATGGCCTGAATCGGATGGATTCGGTTGATTCGGAACTTATTCGTCTCTGATTCGGGGAGCTCCCCGAATCAGAGACGAATAGTTCCCGAATAGGTCCTGAATCAAGCAGAATCGCCAAGAATTGATCCGAATCGATTTTGGGCATCCCGAATAAAGTCGAATGGCAATCCGAATAGAGGCTAGAATCGAGCCAAATGTGACCAGAATTTAGCCCAATATGGCCCGAATTCCCCGATTACACCCGAATAATGACCCGAATGTCTACCCGAATCGGGACGAATATGGCCGAATGCGCCGAATACGCCACCGAATTACCCGAATTCGCCATAGAATCGTTGGATTTTGGCCAAATTTGGACCCGAATTATAGCCGAATTCAAAAAACATGATTTTCCCGGACCTATTCGTCTGCTATTCGGCTGTATTCTGGCCTATTCGGCTTATTCGCCTGTATTCTGCTCTGTATTCGGATGGCGATTCGGATGGATTGTGGGAGCTATTCGGGGCATTCTGGGCAGATTCGGGTCTATTCATGTTATTCGGGTCTATTTGGCTAGATGATTCGGGTCGAAGCCCGAATCTGCCTAGAATGCCCCGAATGCCTCCCCGAATCCAACCGAATCCGGCCGAATTCCATCCGAATATATCCCGAATATGGCCCGAATGAAATTTGTCGGGGCCACATTCGGGACCATTTTTTAGCGTATTCGGATGGTTTTGAACATTTCAAAACAAGCCGAATCCCTCCACGAATGTTTCAGAATACCTCCCGAATTTTTGCCCATTCGGGGAGTGAGAACAGAATGCTCCCGAATACACCCGAATTCGAAAATTCGGGTCCATTCGCAGCTGATTCGGTTTTGGTGTAACCCTTGCTTAACGTTGCGTTCAAGGTGACACTGTGCATCATGACGAGATAGAAAGTGAGGATATTCAAAAGCTGTACAGCTACATGTATTTCAATCATGAGACAACTGCAGGACTAAGTGAGGAGGTTTGGTACGAGTTGAGAGTCTATTTTTGTTGCAGGGGGAGGGAGAACATAAGAAACTTGAGAAAAGACCATGTCCAAGAAAAAGTCGATGGCAGTCAACGTGAGTATGTTACTCAAAGTATTGGTGAGCTAAAACAAATAGAGAGGATAATCAAAGTTCTAAAGTGGATGGCGCGCATGTACGCTACTCCCGGTGATCCAAACTGTTTTTTATTTTGCGGCTCTAGATTTCTGATTTGGGTAATAATAGCAATATTGACTGGCCTCATGCAGGGCTGACATATATCGCCCTCACGAAATTTATATCACCCTCGTCTTCGACTCGGGCGATATAAATTTAGTTCGAGCGATATATTGTCGTATCGCCCTGAGGCCAGTCAATAATGCTTTATTATCTCCTGATAGGAACAAGTTTGTATCATCTGCATAAATAATGTACACTTTTGCTTACCAACTGAATATCATTGATATAAAAAAATTAAAAATAAGGGCCCCAACACAGTCCCTTGTGGGACACCAATGTTTACAGTTTTGGTAATAGAAGATATATCATACATTATAATTTCACTCTATCAAGGAAATAACCCGAAAACCAATATAGGGCTGTAATGTTTAATTTTTAGAATTAAAATTTGAAGACAAACACAGTCGAAAGCTTTCGACATATCTAAGAGAAGACCAATGACACACTTTTAATTTTCAAATGCTTCTGAGATATTATTTGTAACTTCAAGTAAAGCCATTTATGATGAGAAAGCTTCTCTAAATCCGAATTGCTTTGATTATTATTCACAATTTCACAATTTTTTGAGAAAAAAGAAATGATATTGAAATCGGACGGTAATTTGGTCAATAATTGTATCCTCCGGCATTCCCTGCCGCAGGATAATTTGGATTCAGCAGCGTCACGCCGCCGCCGCCGCCGCCGCCGCCGCGTCACATTCTTGTATGCGCTCTAACGGCCACATTCTTAACGGATTTTGTTCAAACTTTGCATGAAGGTGTCTCTTGGTATGTGATGCTGCCTCCAGTGTTCCGTCTTTTATATGGTCAAAGGTCATACTTCGGAGGATGGCATGAGTGCACTCTGCAGGCCACATTTCTGGATGGATTTCTTTCAAAATTTTTTTTTATAGAGAATGTATATTTGTAAAGTATCGCACCTATAGTTTTTGGTGATGCTGCCACGAGGGTCCCGTCTTTTATAAGGTCAAAGTTCATATTTTGGAGGATGGCGTGAGTACACTCTGCATGCCACATTTCTGGATGGATTTTTTTTTTCAAATTTTGTATCGTGATGTATCTTGGTACATTCTACAAATTTATGACAAATTTTGATAATGCTGCCCTCATTGTTCCGTCCTTTATAGGGTCAAAGGTCATATTTTGGTTGCTGTCTTACATGCACTCTGGAGAACACATTTGTCGACTGATTTCTTCAAGATTTTGTATGGAGGTTCAGATTACTCTAGACCTCTACAGTTTTTGGTGATGCTGCCCCCAGTGTTCCGTCTTTTATTGGATCAGAGGTCATATTTTAGTGGACATCTTGTGTGAGCTCTGCAGTTCACATTTCTTGACAGATTCCTTTCGAATTTTTCTATAGAGATGCATTATACTCTAATCTACACACATTGTTTTGGTGATGCTGCTCCTAGTGTTGACAATAGTCCGGGCCACTGGCAGCAATCTCTACGCCATCCTTTTGTTTGAGGGAGGGGAGGGGCGAGGTTTTTTGTCCCTCCTTCGAATGGCTGCGCATTGCGCGGCAATGGACATTTCTAGTTTTTCATTTCCTTTTTTTTTTAATGGCACAACTAGCGATTTTCATACGTCTGGGAAATACACCCGTTCGAATAGACAAGTTAATGATTTCGCGTAATGGCTGTGCTAACAACACAATCGCTTCTTTTATTTCACGGATATTTCACGGTAAAAAATAAGAGAAATGTGTAGTCGTATTTGGTAGAGTCTTTACAATATCAGAGGTAACTTTACAAAAATATTCACTGAAGGTGTTGACTTTAATTATTTATATCATCATAAATTTATTTTCCATTTTCATCAGTGTAATCACATTGCACTTTTCCACGAAGATGATAATTCATGTAGAAATTTACAACTTGCTTTGGTATTACTGCGTACATTCCATTTTTTTAATGTAATGATTCCTTTTAGACTTACGTATTGCACAAGTAACTTTTCTGACTGCAGTTTTGTTAATGTGTCTTATTAAACGTCTTCGTAATCATGTTAATATTGATATTCACAAGTGGAAAGCATTTATCGTAAATATCATTTAAAAAATGCATGAAGCAGTCAAATCGACTATCAACGTTAATATCATCCAAATGCATGTCCCGATCTATTTCAGTTAACATTTCAATGTTATTATTTTATGAGACACTTGGTGACACATTTATGTTCATTAAAACCCAACGCAGGCTTAATACATGTAAAAGCAGAAAACTGATCACCACTATCGGTAAGCATAATACCTGCATTCACATAATTTTCAGGTCTGTTTGTTGAAAAAAGTTGTCAATAAGAGTTGCCGATGTCCTTGAGAGCCTTGTTGGTTTTAATATAAAAGGTGTAAAAGAATAAGTCATCAGTAAATCTCTGAAGTTATAAGTATTTTGGAGAAACTGTAGCATGTAATAAGTCTACATAATTGTAATTACCAATCAAAAGACACTTCTTATATCCAGAATATGCAAAAATTCAGAGACAACTTGATCAGGTGGTCTGTATAGGCTTGTATCGAAAGGATGGGTAGCGTCGCGTCGCGACGCGTTGACTGGAAAGCGACCCTTTGTCCAAAGACCCCCACCCCCCCCCCCCCGTTTTGCCAAAAGGGTGTGTTGGGAGCGTCGCGTCGCGTCGCGTTGACTATAACGCCACCTTTCGTCCAAAGCCCCCCCCCCCCCCCCCGGTTTTGCCGAAAGGGTGCGTTTGGACTTTTTATAATATAATATTCAGGGGCGAATCCAGGGGAGGGGGCAAATCGGCCAGGCTGTCCAAAGGGGGCTGAATCGGCCGCCGTCCGATTCCCTTATTCATTTTACAAAAAAATCTCATAACGCAGTGGCGGATTTTTTTTTTTTTTTTTTTTTTTGGGGGGGGGGGGGGGGTCCTCCCTTTTGAATGAAAAGTAGAAATTGTGTCCCCCTTTTAGAACTCAAAACCTTTATTATTTTTTTTATTAATTGGTTTCTTTTTGCTTGCTTGTCAGAAAATTTGTGTGCCCCCTTTTTACAAAATCCTGGCTCCGCCCCTGATATTAATAATAATAATAATGATGATAATAATAATAACAACAAAATTTAGAAACAGTCAACGCACCCTTTCGGCAAAATCGTGGGGGGGGGGGGGGCTTTGGACGAATGGCGTTCCAGTCAACGCGACGCGACGGGACACTACCCTTTCGGTACAAGCCGTCTGTATACAGTTGCAATAATGTATTTTTATGTTTACTACTTAATAGGGCGGTTTACAATAGTATATGCACAGAATTTTAATTTTGCACACGGCCGCAACCTCGGGCAAAGGTACTGTCGACGTCGACTGCTGGGGGCTGCTGTATTAGTCCCATCTATAGATGTACGTGTAGAGTACCGATAGCGTGCGTCGCATCAAAGCTTATCTCAACAACACTTGAAAGAAAATCAATTCTACATCACATCGGGCACCGTACATCTAAATCAAGGTTTAATTTCACATGAGAGAGTACGCCAAAAGAGGATTTTTCTCCGCAGTTTCCGCAAAATGGGAGAAAAACATTGATGTTAGTGTTACGGGACGTGCAACAGCGATTCACGATATTTTGGGAAAAGGCCCGAAATGCTGGGGTGTTTTTCATCCCTTTCCCGAAACCAAAGACAAATTTGGACAAATGTACAACCTGGATAAAAATGTGTGGTCGAAAGGACTTTGGAATAGACCGAATCATCAAGGATACCTACATCTGTTCCAAGCATTTTGTGGGAGGAAACGGCCCGACCATCGAACATCCCCTCCCCATTCCAGCTGCAGTCACCGAGCTTGAGCGACAAATTGCCACAACACCTCTACCGTCTCCGCCCCGAAAGCGGTTGTTGGAAACTCCGCCTCCGCCTCCGAGTCCAAAGAGACATCAGGCAGTTCAAATAGAAGAAATTCAAGACATGCAAGATGTTCCCCCGAATGTTCCCCTGATGTTCCCCTGGATGTTCCTGTCTACAATTTTGTGGATCGTAGTAATTAATAAATGTGTATAAATCTACCCCCCCCCCCCGACAGAAGGAAGTATGAGCCATCGTTCCTATTGTCCCATACTGGCATACTCCCTTCTGTCATGTGGGGGAGGGGGGGGGGGGGGCAGTACTGTATATGAATTACGGGATCCATGCTTTATAACTTTTCATAACTCTTTATTTTTACTGAAAGTAGTTTGTACTTAAAAATTTGAGGCAATAGATGAGTACAAAGTGTGAATGAGGGGTAAGGGGTATCTATCGCATATAGGCCTACAAGTAGTTATTCGTCATACTTTATTTGTGTCTATCGCATGTACAAGAAGTTATTCATCATACTTTCTTATTTGTATCCTTTGTTATTACAGACTTTAGTGGGACAATGTGGGAAACTGTCAACTTTCTTTCCATCAATACTGTACATGTACACATATTTTGAAGCTATATATAGCATTTCTTATTGAGAGAAATAATAAACAATGTGATTACATGACATCATCACAGACATCCTCAAATGATTTATAACCTTTGAATTTCTTCCTGTCATAGTCTGTTCTGTTAATAATCAAATACGGTAATTGAAAATATCGAATAATCCAAAGTCAGGAATGTCTGAGAAGTCTCTCGTATATCCTGTCAGTTTCGATGGGTCCGGGCATCCGGCTCGCGAGAGTTTCTCCCGCAACGTACCGGCAGTATCTACCTGGGTGAGATCGGGGTCCACGGAAGATCCAAGTCACCGACAGCCGTTGCAAGTTTGACAAGTTTTTTCCTTATTTTCATTTTTTCATTTAGGTTTTATTTCCACATCAACTGCATCAAAAGTGTACACATGAAATAATTGAAAAAATGAAGATCTCCATTAATAATCTCCAAATAAGTGAAAAACTGACTTAAAACACAGGAAATAAACATTTAAGAGCACATATATACAGACGAACTACAAGCAGCGATGGGGAGGAAACCTTGGAAGCATCAGCTTGTAAATAAGGTTCCCTTTACAATACGTAATTGCATAACTATAACATAAAACAAACCGGGGGGGGGGGGGGGTGAGTGTGCGGTGCAGCCAACCATTGTTACTGAAGATTCTGCAATGACTAAAAAAGAATAAAGGAACAACTTAAGCTTCCATGTTTAACCTTCATTATACATGAGTAAGAGATTTCGTTTCAAGTGATATTTAAACGTATTTAAATTAGGAAGTACTTTGAGTGACATATTTAGGGAGTTCCAGTATACAGGACCAGTATAAATCAATGTCTTTTTCCTCATTAAGGTTCTGAGTTTATATAAATGAAAAGATGAGGACTGTCGGGTTGGGTAATTGTGAATTTCTTGATTCTTTATGAATATTGATTTGATAGCATGAGGAAGATCGTTTGAATTTAACTGAAACATAAAACATCCTAGAAAGAAATTGTATAAATCCTGAACCTTTAATATCTTATTGTCTGAAAAAAGGTTATCTGTGTGGCTAAGCCTATCAGTGTGGTTGATTATTCGTATGACGCGCTTTTGAAGTATCAATAATTTGTCCAGCTGATAATCATAAGAATTTCCCCATGCAAGTATCCCATAGTTGAGGTAGGGCAAGATAAGAGTAGAGTACAAACTTTTCAAAATATAATTCGGAAACGACATTTTTAGTTTATTAATTATTCCAGTGTTCCTTGAAATAGTTTTAGTTAAAAATATGTTATGTTCTTTCCAAGAGAGTTTATCAATAGTAAGACCAAGAAATTTTAGTGACTCGACTAAAACTGTGAATAAGGACATTGCCTGGTAACTTTGAAACAGAGTTGCTAAAAAAGCATGGACTGCGTTTTATTTAAATTCAAAGACAGTTTATTTGCACGTATCCACTCTTCAACACGCTTCAGTTCGAGATTTACGGTATCACCCTTTCGATACAAGCCTATACAGACCACCTGATCAAGTTCATTGGGATTTTTGTGTGAATAAAAGAAAGAAGAATCGTCAGCGAATAGTATGAATGACAGAATGTGAGATGAATTTTGAAAATCATTCATGTACAAAATAAATAAAAGGGGCCCCAGCAGGGACCCTTGCGAACTCCACAAACTAACTGTTGAAAAGAAGAGTTTACACCATTAATGGATACATATTGAGTCCTACCCCTGAGATAGCTTTCGAACCACTCCAAGGCCCTTCCACGCATACCATAATGAGAGAGTTTATATAATAGGATTTGATGATCAATTGTATCAAAGGCCTTGGAAAGGTCCAAAAACATCCCAAGGGTATGACAGTTATCATCAATTGCAGAAGCAACATGTTTAATGAAATTTAAAATAGCGTGAACTGTCGAGAAGTTTTGTCTGAAACCAAACTGAGAATTGGAATATATGTTATTAATTGTTAAAATGTTAATGTGCGATCATAGATAAGTTTTT
The DNA here is from genome assembly GCA_025617745.1 of Heliocidaris erythrogramma. NCBI lineage: Eukaryota > Metazoa > Echinodermata > Echinoidea > Camarodonta > Echinometridae > Heliocidaris > Heliocidaris erythrogramma. Next base: position 37,458,305 of record CM046860.1, read on the forward strand.
CTAAAACTTTAGAAATAGAAGACAAGAGAGATATTGGCCTATAATTACATGCATCTAAGGGGTCGCCCTTTTTGAAGATCGGAACAACTTTTGCAAATTTCATGCTATCAGGTACAGTACCCTGGGTCATGGATAGATTAAAAATGTGTTCTGAGGGTACAACAACTTCGTTTATGATTTTTTTCAATAAAAAATTACTAACGCCATGATGGCCCGAACTTCTTTTATCTTTGAAGTTTTTTACAATTTTTAAGATTTCAATTGAGTTAGTAGGATTGAAAAATATAGAATTCTGATTTTTGTTCTGCAAAAAAGAATGGAATGGTTTATTACTTGCATTAATTTTCTTGGAAAGATCAGGTCCAATATTTGAAAAGTAATCATTAAATGGATTCTTCGTTATTGACGATCTTATTACCTTCGCGAATTCGATTTATGCTTTTTAGATTACTTTTTTTGTTCAGGGCTTCATTAATAACTCCCCACGTTTCCTTTAAGTTACATTTCTTTTTTTCAAACTGGGAACAATAATACTTCTGTTATTATACCCCCTCGTACTCGCACCTCTTTGTCTCAAGAAGTCTGTCAAATATCTGACTGTCTAATCCTTCACTGAACTCGAAGTCGATGCCATTGCAAGAAATTATGACATAGTCACTATCGTCGATAACAGCTAGGGAGAGAAGCGCATTGTCTTTGCATGGAGATCGGGCAAAATCCAAGATGGCGATCGGTCAAAGCTTGCCCGAGTTAGTAACAGTAACTAGGAAGTAGGGGGTGTTGACGTCATCGCGTAAACCGCCCTAATAAATAAATAACATTTCAACAACATCATTGAAATCACTTCGCCTTCTGGATTTGATTGTATCTTTTGCAACGAAACCCACCCCACCACCATGTTTATTGTTTCTACCTTGACCAAAAATATGTACCCGTCTAAATCAAGGGTGTCGATCCGTGTTCATGAGGGGGGGGGGGGGGGGGGGGGAGGGGGGGGGGGGGGGGATCACCGGCGAGGGAGCGATGCCATCTGTGGCGTATCTAGGGATTATGGGGCCCGGGGTAAGCAATGAAGTTACGCACCCCCCCCCCCCCCCCTCGAGTGCCCAAACTTAGTTACGTTATTGTACAAACGAGGGAGCAAAGCGACCGAGGGGCAAATGTGTCAATTTTTAACGATAAAGATTCGCAAATTTCTTGTGCATTTTACCGGGAAATTTTGCAATTGACCACCGCAATTGAACGGTAGAGAAGCTCCAATTTTATACATTTTCTATTCACTCACGTCTACAAACGGGAGCCAAACTAACGAAAACCCTATAGGCTTGAGAAAGAGTCGAGAAATTCAGCAAGGCTACCTGAAGTTGTGATTTGTTTCAAAAGTTGAACCTTTGCAAATGCTGTTTTATACACTTTATCCTATTTTGGGGGCACAATATCTAGGGGTCATCATATGAAACTTACATCATATAGCGAGCAAAACAATTACATCTTTGTTTTCTTTTCATATTTTGAAGCCTTTAAGCTATTTAACTCTTCCAGTGCCGATGTCACGTATATGTGACAGATAGACGTGTCATTTTCATGCACCAGTTGCTCGACCACAGGATAGGTGTATGGTGGTCAATGTATATCTAGATTTTGAGCATAAATCAAGCATTCTAAATTTATTATTATAATTATTTGCTACCATAGATATTTTCAGAGAAAATTGCAGATTTTTCAAGATATTACCTTATTTCAACATTAAGCAATAGTAAACAAATGAGAAACCTAAAAAAAAAAGAAACTCAAATGTAATTTGTAATACTTCTTGTGCATAGAGTTGGGTAAAGTAATGTTTGGTATCATAAGAAGCTTTAATAAATTCCCTACAAGTTTTGTACACAATATTTTGTGAAATAACAGATGGTCAATGAAGGGCAGACATTTGAAAAGTAAGCATTGATCACATATTGGTAAAACTTTGAAGAGAACTAAACCCCTTGGCACAGTAAGAGTTAAAACTACAGAGATCCTGAAAGAAAATAATTATGCGAGGGAGCAAAGCGACCGATCTTTGGAAAAATTTAGCATTTCAGACCTTTAAAAACTAGATTTCTAGTGCATTTGCTCTGCAGATTTAAGAGCACATGATCCGTACGAATTATAATTTTCCTCTTTTTTTTCTCTCCTCTGCACTTTTTGAGCCCCTCCAAGTGCCGCCCAGGGCACGTGCCCCCTGCCCCCTAGATACGCCACTGAGCGGAGGGAGGGTCTACGCCAATGGACGGAACCCTTAATTGAGAATAATAATGCGAGCGAACGAATTTCTTCCATATTTTCGCATTGAAATTGTGGCATTTCAAATTGGCGTTCAAATCATGAGTTGTCGCTACTCTCTTTATGTAGGTTTTCTAGCGTCGCGTCGACTGGAACGCCACCATTCGTTCAAAGCCCCCCCCCCCCCCCCCCCCGGTTCTACCGAAAGGGAGCGTTGACTTTTTTCTAAATATTGTTATTATTATTATAAGTAATATTATATTAGAAAAGGTCCAAATGCACCCTTTCTAGAAAACGGGGGGGGGGGGGGGGTGGATGAATGGTGGCGTTCTAGTCAACGCGACGCGACTCGACGCTCCCAAACTCACATTCGGCAGAAAACGGGGGGGGGGGGGGGCTTTGGACGAATGGTGGCGTTACAGTCAATGCGACGCGATACGACGCTACCCAGGCAAACAGTATATATGAAATTATCAAAATTTCTTAGCTTGATCTATCATTGCTTTTGATCTCTGAATATGGTGGATTGTGTAAATGCTCCAGATACGATCGATTGCTCTCATTATGCTTTTTTCTTCATCTTTTATTGCTTGTCAGAAAATTTCACAGCTCCATTAAATCCTAGAATCCGGTGATACATTATATCATTTTTCCTCTTTTTCCTTGCTAGTGAATTTTCTCAAACCTGAGCCAGAAACACACCAATGGAAATCTGTCTTTCTATGTCCTCCTGAGGAGGATATGTGTAATTGTATTTGTTAACTGTACACATAAGCATCCTCAAGCATCTGAAAATGTTATAACTTCCTTTTTTTGCAGGAATAACTAAACGTGTCAAATCTGATGTGTATAACCATGGACCTACTAGTCGGTTCATGGTATAACACATAGAGCGTCTATATTTGAGGCATATTTTCATGTCAATTTATTAAAATTAATTTCTCCTGTTGTACGCTCATTGGCTATATCAATCTTCCGAATTACAAATCGTTAACAGCTGAAAAATACTTAACCTGTATACGTTTGGAATAGTTTTTGTAAATGATTGAAAACGGCCCATTTTCGAAAAAGGTTTTATCCGGTATAGTGACCTTTTTTCGAAAGTGAGTTGCAGTTGAATTCTACACATTATACATCAGCCTCGAATCAACCACTATATTTATTTTTGAGAGTTTTCTGTAATTGACGACGGCCGCTTTGGAACCTCCTGACAATTAATATTTTTTCCTATGTTCCAACATTGTTTTGTGTTGCTTTGTAATAAAGTGTACAATTGACGCTGAAAAATGTTAAGCAATATGCTACCCCTTTATTTCGCGAAAAAGAACTCCCAGAAAGTACGCTACAAAGTTCGACGATATGCAGATATCAGAACAATGCGTGATCCGCTCAACAATGAATGGCAGTTGGGCTATACAGGGTGGCCTAGAAAGAATACAACACCTGGGATCCGCAATTCCAACGATAAAGTTGACAGAATATCATTAGTTTTTGCTTTATCATGACGCCAAAATGACGCCAAGATCATCGTGATAATCAATTTTGGGTAAGACGTTTTGATTCTACAGCTATCTTGTGAGGCAATGTCTGTTCAAATTTGCTACTATTGGAACCGAAGTTATGCTTAAAGCAGCGAGAACTGTATGTATGATGACTTACCATAGAGTTACCTTTGTTGCTCTCGGTTTGAAAACCAAAACAACTTGAATGAAACGAGAATTGTATGGGAAACTGTCGTACATTTCTCGTTGCTTCAAAAATGACTACGGTTACTCGGAAAAGAATTCTGTGCCCAGTAAAATACAAAAATTGTTATTGCAAAGTTGTATGCAAGTAATTTTTTGCAAGTGCAAGTCAAGTCTCTTGTCATTTGTTGCAAGTCCAAGTCAAGTCACAAGTCCTTTGGCCATAGGGCAAGTCAAGTCAAGTCAGAAGTCATCACAGGTCAAGTCAAGTCAAGTCAAGTCACAATTTAAGTTATCATTACCACACAATCTCCGGTTTGAATGCATATGGAGCTGAACTACATGAATCTTGAAACTGGTGGTCACTGGTCATATTCATGTTTGAATAACTTAAATCTTGTTAGTTTTCAGTAATCATTCATAAAATTTTGACACATTACAAGTTATCACATCCTAAAAGGTACATGTATATATATGCAAACTGTATCAAAAATTGTTTTAATCCATTAGCAATATAGTGTACAAGTTTACAGAGTACAATGTGTATGTGTTTGTTTTGTGCAATGTACACCTATTTTATTCAACTACCACAGCACAGTATATCAGTCAAGTAGTCATAATAGCTGAAATGAAACATTTTTTTTTAATGCGATTTGGTAAAGATGACACATAGGATTGATAAACAAGAAAACAGATTTTTGCATTTTTTTTAAAATTAGGTTACTATATAGCATTGCTTTTAACAATAAGTTAAGTTTGCTGGGCAAGGCAATATTATTTTGAAGTGTATTTTCTGATCTTTGTAGTTCTTATAATTATTGTTATTGTACAGGACATTAAAAACACTTTTTTGTATCTGATAACTATCATGTATAAATATGTTTTAATGAATAAATAAATAATAAATAATAAAAAAAATGTTCTTCAAATTTACTGAAGTTAGAAAATTTAACGCACTTTGGCCAAATTTATGACTGAAATGAGTAAATCCTTTACTCTGTTTAAAATACCATGCACATTTTTATTTTACCTTAAGGATTATTTTTATGCGCTTACAGATACACTTTGTTGTATGTTTCTTTTTCGATTAAATAATTTTCAGATGTAATAAATGGATATGGAATATCATCAACTACACACTCTTTAGTGTTTCTTTGTCATTTTTCGAGTATCCTAAAAACGAGCAGTCTATCGCAATTAAAAGTTTTAAAACCATTAAAAATTAAAAAAAAAAATCAAATCAGGCTGGACAGGGGGGGGGGGGGGAACTAACAAGAGCCCCGGGCGGAGGGGAGGGTGTTTCCCCTAACAGTTACACTTCTTCAACTTCATGCCAAAAAGGTTTTGTAGTTTGCAATAAATTGGTTTGATGATGGATGTAAATATGTAATACATTCCACATTAGCATCATATTCTGCACAATCTTGGTTTACTTACCCTGCAAGGGCTCGGTATGAGCGATGGGTTAATATAATACGTCAATCAGAGCCAAAGCTGAAAGAATTAGAAGCACACAGAGCGAGCGGCCGGAGCGCGCGATATACGACTGCGCTCTAGCTCTTGCCACGCTCTGTGGCTACAGCCAATTTGCGTAGCTAAATTGCACAAATTACTTAAAATTAGAAAGTGATTCAAAAGTGGAGTTACGTTCTATAAATGAATATATTTTATAGGTCTGTGAAGTTGTTTTGATATTCGTTATTCGTTATTCGATATTCATTTGATATTCATTTGATATTCAAAAATGCATAAAATCGTATTTTTTTTTCGACGTATGCCTGGCGCCCACGGTCCCCAATCTAATGCCATGATGACCTTGTTCTTGACCCTCAAGGTCATGGTCAAAAACGGCGCCAAAAATGAATACCAGCTTTTTGACGAACTGAAAGTGGTCCAAAATCGAAAATTTTTCGACCCCTGCCTGGCGCCCACTGTCCCGATCAAATGCCATGATGACCTTGACCTTGACCCCTCAAGGTCATGGTCAAAAATGGCGCCGAAAATGAATACTTGCTTTTTGAAGAACTGAAAGTGGCCCAAAATCAAAAAAATTTTCGACCCCTGCCTGGCGCCCACTGTCGCCGATCTAATGCCGTGATGACCTTGACCTCTCAAGGTCATGGGAAAAAATGGCGCCAAAAATGAATACTAGCTTTTTGAAGAACTGAAAGTGGCCCAAAATCGAAAAATTTTCGACCCCTGCCTGGCGCCCACGGTCCCCGCTCTAATGCCATGATGACCTTGACCTTGACCCCTCAACTTTCAGTTTGTCAAAAAGCTAGTATTCATTTTTGGCACCATTTTTGACCGTGACCTTGATGGGGTCAAGGTCAAGGGGTCAAGGTCAAGGTCACCATGGCATTAGATCGGGGACTGTGGGCGCCAGGTTCGGTGTAAAAATGCCAGAGGTAAAAATGCCAGAGGTAGAAATGCCAGTGGTAAAAATGCCAGAGGAAAAAATGCCAGAGGTAAAAATGCCAGAGGAAAAAATGCCAGAGGTAAAAATACCAGAGGTAAAAATGCCAGAGGAAAAAATGTCAGAGGAAAAAATGCCAGAGGTAAAAATGCCAGAGGTAAAAAAGATGCTAGTACACCCCCCCCCCCCCCCCCCACCCCACCTCCCGGCCCGGATATAGCATGCGTGTATTGTTTGCCACTCGCTTTCAGTTGACGACCCTTTTTTGTTAAACACTTCAATATTATATTCTTTTTTTCACATTGAATTCAGTTTAAATATATCTGCATCTTGTTTATAACTTAATGTGCATGAAAAATTCCGAACATTTGTTGCATTATTCCGAAGGTTCGTTTATCCAAAGGTCCATAATTCCAAAAAGGTTCATATTTACCTACAAAAGGACTGTCCCACATTAGGGTGATGTAATTTTTGCATACCTCCTTTCCCTTCTCGAAACCTAAAATTCAGTTGCAGACTTCCTTCTCGTTCCAAATTCCATTCGGGATAATGAAATCGTACGTCGATTAAAAAAAAAAGCCGTGTCTACGATCTGGAGTCCAGAGTCCAACGCGGTCAAACCAAATAGTCTAAAAAGTAAAATAAGCAGATGTCAGGTCTGCTTCTAGACCTTCTCTATATATTTCACCTTGATTTTTCACCTATATTCTCCTAGTATGCAGCTGGCATATTTTGCTTCTTTACTTTTTGTTCCTGACATCACCCATCGCGTGTTTACCTCTGGCATTTTTTCCTCTGGCATTTTTACCTCTGGCATTTTTACCTCTGGCATTTTTTCCTCTGGCATTTTTACCTCTGGCATTTTTACCTCTGGCATTTTTACCTCTGGCATTTTTACCTCTGACATTTTTTCCTCTGGCATTTTTTCCTCTGGCGCCAGGCAGGGGTGGAAAAGTTTTGGATTTTGGGCCACTTTCAGGTCGTCAAAAAGCTAGTATTCATTTTTGGCGCCATTTTTGACCGTGACCTTGAGGTGTCAAGGTCAAGGTCATCATGGCATTAGATCGGGGACCGTGGGCGGCAGGCAGGGGTGGAAAAATTTTGGATTTTGGGCCACTTTCAGTTCGTCAAAAAGCTAGTATTCATTTTTGGCGCCATTTCTGACCGTGACCTTGAGGGGTCAAGGTCATCATGGCATTAGATCGGGGACCGTGGGCGCCAGGCAAGGGTGGAAAAATTTTGGGCCACTTTCAGTTCGTCAAAAAGCTAGTATTCATTTTTGGCGCCATTTTTGACCGTGACCTTGAGGGGTCAAGGTCAAGGTCATCATGGCATTAGATCGGGGACCGTGGGCGCCAGGCATACGTCCAAAAAAAAAAATCCGATATTAGGCCTTTTTGAATATCAAATGAATATCAAATGAATATCAAATGAATATCAAATGAATATCAAATGAATATCGAATAACGAATAACGAATATCAAAACAACTTCACAGACCTATAATTATTATTATTATTATCCTTATTATTATTATTATTATCATTAGTATAATATTAGAAAAGGTCCAAGAGGGCGGGAGGCTTTGGACAAATGGTGGCGTTCCAGTCAACGCGACGCTACCCACCCTTTTGATATAAGCCAAACAGTACATATTAAATTATCAGAATTTCTTAGCTTGATATATCATTGCTTTCGGTCTCTGAAAATGTTGGATTGTGTAAATACTCGGGATACGTCCGATTGCTCTCATTATGCCTGTTAACGGCAAGTCATAAATAAAAGCTTTGTACTCAGTTTTCAATTTAGCCTAAATCACACTTACAGTGGCGGATCCAGGATAGGGAGGGGCGGGGGGGGGGGGGGGGGGGACTAGTGCCACCATGCCAAACCCAACTTTGATATAATTATGTTAGTATACTCTAAAATAATGTTTTTAGTTTGAAGTTCATTTCTTCCACTTTAACATCAAAACAATTTTTTCAAAAACGATTTTACAAGCATATTTGTCAATTTCAAAACATAGGGGTAAAGGACTCAAATCAAGTACACATAGGTAGAAAGTTTGAGAAATATTAACGACTGGCAAAAAGAAGAAAAAATTAAAATGTGGGGAGCCTAAATAAAAAGCATTGCTTGTAAAATGATTAGGCTACCGTATAGAGTAAGTAATTCTGAATGGGATGCAATAATAAAGAAACGAAAAAGACGAAAGAGAAGAAGAAAAAAGAAAAAAAAAGGAAAGAAAAGGGAGAAAAGAAAAGAGAAAAGGAAAAAAAGCAGAAGCAGAAGAAGAAGAAGAATAAGAAGAAAAAGAAAGAGAAGAAAAAATGTAAAGGCAGGACAGTGTTACACGAGCAAAGTCTATGCATGTATGTGACCACCTGTTCGATCCAGCATGATATGAATATTCATACATAGATGTACTTACTTAAAAGGTAACACCTTAGCTTCCGTTTAAAAGAATTGTTGCAGGGACTTTCAACTAGTTGTTATTTAGGCTGTTCCAGAATTCGGGTCCAGTAAAGGTGATAGTTTTGTTTGCAAAAACGGTGCGAGTTCGGGGGATGTGGAAATGGTTTGTCTAGTTGGATAGGAATGTACAACATTGTTGCGTTGAATTATATATGGACGAAAGCATGTGGTAAATTACCATAAATATTCCAAGTTTTTATAACAATAATAATAATAATAATAATAGCTGTTTCTTAGAAAGCGCCTTACCAGTTACAATGTAATCGACCAAAGCGCTACAGCAATATTACCCCGGTCACTGGATTCAATTGCGATTCTGCACATTACAGTGCACATTCTCCACTCCTCCGGGGAGCATTCCAGCCAGTCGCCTGTTTCCAAGCGCGCACATGCTAATGTTTTTGCTTGTCAGAAAATTTCACAGCTACAAGTACTCCTAAAATCTGCTAATACATTGTATCATTCTTCCTCTTTTTCCCTGTTAGTGAATTTTCTCAAACCTGAGCCAGAAACACATCAATGGAAACCTGTCTTTCTATGTCCTCCTGTTTGAAACATACTCATAAACTTGTGCAATACTCCCCTACGAAACAAATCGAGAGATGTGTAATCGTATTTGCCAACTGTACACATATATGTAAGCATCCTTAAAGGGTGACTAAAATGGAAAATTAATATTGCCAATTTTTCGTAGGAAGGAGTCATCAGGAGCCAAAAAATATCTGTCACACACTTTTTTATGCATTCAGTCGTATTTCATAATCATTTGAAAAGTACATTTTTACATTTACACAGTCATAAGCCCCGCCCTAAAAAAAAACATCGAAGCGACATCGTGATCACAATGATCTGTGACGTACGAGAAGTAAAGGAAAACATTCCTCCAACCTATATACCGTGCGCGCCCACAAGCCCGGCAGGCCCAGCCCGGTAGCTATGGTGCCGAGCATGATATTCACCGCATTGACCATTTGCATTGCATATTTTCGTGTGTTTAATTCCTCACAATAACTTTGATTTGGGGACACAGTTTCATCAACAATGCCAAATCGGTGTATAGTTGAGGGCTGTAGCAAGACAAAATCTACGGAAATTGTGTTGCAAAGGTAAAGCTCACGCGGGCAGAGTGGCAAGGGCCAAGTGAGTGGAGTACAATTTGCAGTGATCACTTTGCCGAAGATGATTTTGAGGATCCTGGCCTGTATTCCGAATTTGGCATGAACAAAAGGAGGAGCATGCTAAAAGATTCAGCTATTCCAACGATAAGACTTGGAGTCAAGTCTTCCAATCTTTCTTCGACAACATCGTCTCCAGCAACTACCGCAGCTTCACCCGCGGCCCCTTCACCAGGCCCCGGCACGGTCGTCTTCTGCGACGGGTTCAAACATCATATGGTGGATTTCCCCTTGCCATTTGAGCTTCTTTGCCTTCGCGATCTGATAAATCATTTGATAAATCAGAGTTCGTTTCTGGCTCAAAAAAGTCTTCGGACTCACGGTTAATATCCATCTCTCTAAGCTATTCGAAGAATTCAGCCAAAATCTACACTCTTAGAACAGGTGGTAAAATAACATGTGGTTAAACAGTTGTGGTAAGAATATGTGTCAAAATGTACACATATCTGTGTAGAAGCATGAAACAAGGGTACACAGCATGCGAGTTAGACGTTTACACCTGCACCGCGGTAAAAAAGAAAGCCGATTCTGGTCAAACTTCGTCCACATGTCAAAATGTTACCCCATTTATGGTAATCATCAACACACTTGGACACGATGACAAAAGAGAGTGGGCAAAATATACAGCTCCTCATTGTACCCTCCACAATTGTTCTGGTAGAAGAACGTCCCTTCATTGCTATTAATTATGTAAAATAAGTAGAATTCTTGAATATGCATGTGACACCTGTTCTACATTTTTTTTTACATAATAGCAATGAAGGGATGTTCTTTGTCTACCAGAACCAGTGTGGAAGGTACAATGAGGAGCTGTATATTTTGTCCGCTTCTTTGTTTGCCATGTTCATAGTTCTAGTGTGTGTATATAGGCGCGAAACGCGGCCGGGTACGATCACATGCAGTGCAGTGGTGAAGCTACACTACAGTTCATCGTCATCATGGAGTCGTTGCTGAGATCGTGGGGGATGCCAGCCGATGTCATCTCTTCATTTAATTGTAAAACATTCACATTTTCATTATATTAATTTTATTATTGCATCAGAAGCTATGTTATAGACCCAGAGCACATTTCAGAGTTGATTGCACATTGGAAGTGGATGTTTGATGTTGCGTTCCGCCGCGAAGGCCGGCGGAGGAGTTCCGGGCGGAACTTCCCGATTTACACGTGTGCACCAATACTTTCATAGCCAGCCAAAAATGCCATGCAGTTAGCTCAGATTTTTGTCCAGATTTATTCCAAAATATCTATAGTGTGACGCCACCATTATAATATGATGTCTAAATTATATGTAAATCATTTTTCATGTGAAAATCAACCTTTCAGATCATGTTTATATAGTTGAAGGTCTGTTGTAACATAGTTTTGTTTTCCATTACTGAGATGCAAGTTTTAAGAGGAAATGCATTTGTCAACACTATATTCAAATGTTTGAAGTTAGTGTTTTTTAAATTCACAAAACAAGAAACATACATCCAGGTTTTCGCCCACAGCTGCGGGGTGAATTGTTACACAGGCTGGTAGTGGTTAAAAGTTGCACAGCATGGGGTAAAAAAGGGACATGTTCGTTTGGGGGTAAGATGTTACATGTATCGAGCAAAATCTAACCACTCATGGTGTGTAATGGTTTACACCACAGACGACCATGTTCCCTTTTAACACATTTTGGTGTTATTTTTTAACACCAATGGGGTAACTTTTTTTAAGAGTGTAAGTCAGGACTACCGTAGTTATATAAAGCGAAGTGAAAAAAAAAAAGAAGGCGCAAGTGAAATGAATAAAACAAAAGCGTCCACCAGTCGCTAAGTAAGAGGGGAACATAGTTACCATACTAAAGATGCGTAGTACATTACACAGACGCATAAAACATTCGTTCGGCAAGCTCAGATGGATGAGAACATTGTTCAAAGAAAAGTTAAAACAAAAAACAAGAGCTGTATAAAGACGAAGAGTTGACCAACTCTTCGTTTTCATCTTTCACCACGATGAACCTCTTCCAAACCAAAGAGCTGTATATTTGGGCGAAAGTGTTCGCTGATCTTGTAGAAAATATATTGATAATGATTATTCACTCCTTAGACTACATTGATTGATTTCCTTTTTTCATAGACTGTCCATTGAACAGAGGGGTCAAATACAGCATTGTGTGTACAATGATATATGATGCAGTCTACAGAAGGAGCCTGTAATTGTAATGGGCGACCTCAATGGAAAAGTTGGCTCAGACTGTAAAAGATGGTCTCCTTCTCTTGGAAGTTACGGTTTCGGTCAGAGTAATGCAAGAGGCGAGAAACTGCTAGAATTCTGCCTTCTTCACAAACTTGCTGTCTGCAATACCTTCTTCCAGCACAAAGAATGCAGAAGGGAGACATGGACCTCTCCAGATGGACAACATAAAAACCAAATTGACTTTATTCTCACCAGCCAAGACAACTTGAAGATTATTCAGAATTGCAGATCCTATCGCTCTGCTGAGATTGGTTCAGACCACAATATGGGTTTTGGCTAAAGTTAGACTCCAGACAACAAAAGTTAAACGTGTAAAGAGCCTGCCCAAAGCCTACGATGTAAGCAGATTCAAGGATCATGAAATAGCAGAATTATTCGAAGCTAGGATCGTTGGTTTTTTTAACCTCTACTACAACTACCAGACACTGCTGTTGATGATCTATGGACAAAGTTTAGGGACACAACCAATGAGATCACAGAGGAAGTAGTAGGCCAGAAGAGACCCAAGTTAATTAAAGGCCTCCCAGAAGATGTCAGAACGGCATGTGAAGAGAGGAGGGCAAGAATACTCATGCTGAATAATCATAATGCAAATAATAAAAAGAAGTATACGAAACTGAATAAAACTGTAAAATTTGAAGTGAAGAGTTGGAGGAGTACTCTCCTTATCAATGATGTTAAAGAAATGGAGACTGCCTTTGTAAGAAATGACACTCACCAGTTATTCAAAAAAGTAAGGAAATTAGCTGGGGAAAGGGACAAGATGCAACCTGCAGCCAAAAACAAAGATGGTGTTCTAAAGACTGCTCCCCATGATGTGATGGATTGCTGGAAAGATCATTTCAGGACACACCTGAACATGCAGTTCCCCAGAGACGAGTCGGTTCTCCACTCCATACCTGACCCACCACCCGCAGAAGGACAGAGCGAACCTTTCACCCTGGAGGAAGTGGAAAAAGCAATCAAATCTCTTAAGAATCATAAGGCTTGTGGTTGGGACAAAATTGCTGCTGAAACATTAAAAGCCGGTTGAATAATGATGAGACAACTTCTCCTGAAGATTATCAACTCTGCATGGTCACAAAAGAAAACCCCAGAAGATTGAAGGAATGATCACCCCTATACATAGGAAAGGAGACAAATTAGATCCTGCTATTAGATCCAACTATCGGGCCATTACCCTACTCTCCATCCCTGGCAAAGTACTGAGCAGGATGATACTTAGTCGGATTCAGGTGATCGTTGATTCATATCTAACTGAGGAACAATGTGGTTTTCGCAGCTCACGTGGAACCATAGATGCAATTTTTTTATCGTGAGACAGCTATTTGAGAAGTTTACAGAAAGACGTGTACCAATCCACTTGAATTTTCTTGATTTTAAATCTGCCTTCGACACAATATGGCGAGAAGCCCTCTGGAAATGCCTTCTCTCAATAGGCGTGGACAAGGTTCTTGTACAGCTTATCCAGAGTATGTACAACCAATCCAAATGTGCTGTCATAATCAATGGACAGATCAGTGACTGGTTTGATAGAATGACTGGAGTCAGACAAGGTTGTCTGCTTTCACCAAGCCTCTTCAACATTTTCTTAGAATTTGTCATGGAAGACGTTCATAATCTGGATAGTGGAGTTAAGATGGGGAGCATGCGCATTAATAACATCAGATATGCATATGACACTACCCTCTTGGAATTAATTTTTGAAAAGCTTCAACTATCCACCGGAAAGCTTGAGGAGGCATGCAACAGATAGGAATGAAAATTAATCCATCCAAAAGCAAGCTGATAACCACAGATCAAGGTGATATAACTATTGCTGGTAATGTTGTTGAGAAGGTGGCCAAGTTCACATTTCTTGGAAGTATTATTCCATCAGTGGCTGAAGACGTAAAAAGGCGGATTACTCTTGCAGCTTGGGCATTTGGAAGATTAAAGGAAAAGGTTTGGTCTAACCAGAACATATCCCGACCAATCAAAATACGTATTTACAAAGCGCTTATCCTGCCCATCGCAACATACAGTTGTGAAACCTGGACCTTCCGTAAAGCCGAAAAGTCAAAACTTGAAGTGTTTGAAATGAGATGCCTGAGGTCGATTGCAGGGATTCACATCATGGACCGTATCAGAAATGAAGATATTCGACAAAGGCTTCACATGCAGAACACCATCACTGAAGAAATATCTAAGCGGCGACTTAGATGGTTTGGACATGTGGCAAGAATGACAGAGCACCGTCTCCCTGCACAAGCACTAAGAAATGACTTTAACCAGCGAAGACCACCCGGACGCCCTCCACTTAGATGGAAAGATCAGGTCATGGGTGATGCTGGGTTAAATCCAGAGGAGGCAGAACATCTTGCCCAAGACAGGGTGGAATGGAGGAGAATCACTCGGAGGGCAAAGGGACACACAGTCCTAGGCACATAAGTAAGTCAAGTCAAGACAGATCTTGTGCCTCTTACTCCTCATACGTCACTTGGTGGTGTGACGTCAATTAGCCAATCAGCTCACGAGTTTTAAGGAACGGTACCAAAACCTCTACTTTTCCCCCCTTTTCGCCAAAACGGGACATAATTTTGACAATCAATTGCCAGATTCGTGATTGGATGGCAACACTACATGAAAACAGTACCTTTTCTCTAATTTAGTCACCCTTAAAACATTTGAAAATGTTATAAGTTACCTCAATTCAGAGGAATGACTAAACGTGTCAAATCTGTATAACCATGGGCCTACCATAGTAAGTTTATGGTATAACACATAAAGCGTCTATATTTGAGGCATATTTTCATGTCAATTTATTAGAATAAAATTTCTCCTGTTCTAAGCTCATTGGCTATATCAACCTTCCAAATTACGCATTGTTAACAGCTGAAAAATACTTGTCCCATTTTCTCAATTGATAGCTTGTATACTTTTGAGTATAGTTGACAGAATATCATTATGTCATTTGCTCCTTTTGGAACCGTAGTTATTCTTAAAGCAGCGAGAACTGTATGTATGGTGGCTTACCACAGAGTTAGCTTTGTAGCTTGTAAACTTTTGGAGTAGTTTTGTAAATGATCATTGAAAACGGCCTATTTTCGAACAAGGTTTTATCCGGTATAGTAACTTTTTTTCGAAAGTGAGTTGCAATTGAATTCTATATATTTAACAATCAGCCTTGAATCAACCACTACATTTATTCTGGAGTGTTTTCTGTAATCGACGACGACCTCTTTGGAAGACGACCGCATTGGCCTTATCGTCAGAATTGGAAATCTCCAAATAAACTCCTGACATTGAATTATTCTACCAATTTTCCGACGTTGCTTTGTTTGTTTTTTTTTGTCACAGAGTGTACAATTGAGCTAAAAAAAATCTAGTTATGCTGCCCAATATTTCGCGTAAAACCTCTCAGAAAGTACGATACAAAGTTCGACATGAGAACAACGCGTGATCCGCTCAACAATACAGGGTGGCCCAGAAATAATACAACACCTGAGATCCGCAATTCCAACGATATAGTTGACAGAATATCATTATGTCATATTCAAAATTTGCTCCTTTTGGAACTGTAGTTATTCTTAAAGCAGCGAGAACTGTATGTATGATGGCTTACCACAGAGTTACCTTTGAAGCTTGTATACTTTTGGAGTAGTTTTGTAAATGATCATTGAAAACGGCCTATTTTCGAACAAGGTTTTATCCGGTATAGTAACTTTATTTCGAAAGTGAGTTGCAATTGAATTCTATTCATTTAACAATCAGCCTTGAATCAACCACTACATTTATTTTGGAGTGTTTTCTGTAATCGACGAAGACCCCTTTGGAAGACGACCGTATTGGCCTCATGGTCAGAATTGGAAATCTCCAAATAACCTCCTGACATTTAATTATTCTACCTATTTCTGACGTTGCTTTGTTTTGTTTTTTGTCACACAGTGTACAATTGAGCTAAAAATATCTAGTTATGCTGCCCCATTATTGCGCAAAAAACCTCTCAGAAAGTACAATACAAAGTTCGACATGGGAACAATGCGTGATCCGCTCAACAATACAGGGTGGCCCAGAAAGAATACAACACCTGGGATCCGCAATTCCAACGATATAGTTGACAGAATATCATTATGTCATATTCAAAATTTGCTCCTTTTGGAACCGTAGTCATTCTTAAAGCAGCGAGAACTATATGTATGATGGCTTACCACAGAGTTACCTTTGTAGCTTCTATACTTTTGAAGTAGTTTTGTAAAATGATCATTGAAAATGACCCATTTTCGAAAAAGGTTTTATCCGGTATAATGACTTTTTTCGAAAGTGAGTTGCAATTGAATTCTATACGTTAAAAATCAGCCTTGAATCAACAACTATATTTATTTTGGAGAATTTTCTGTAATCGACGACGACCTCTTTGGAAGACGACCGCATTGGCCTTATGGTCAGAATTGGAAATCTCCAAATGACCTCCTGACATTGAATTATTCTACCTATTTTCCGACGTTGCTTTGTTTTTGTTTTTTTTGTCACAGAGTGTACAATTGAGCCAAAAAAATCTAGTAATGCTGCCCCATTATTTCGCTAAAAACCTCTCAGAAAGTACGATACAAAGTTCGACATGGGAACAATACAGGGTGGCCCAGAAAGAATACAACACCTGGGATCCGCAATTCCAACGATATAGTTGACAGAATATCATTATGTCATATTCAAAATTTGCTCCTTTTGGAACCGTAGTTAATCTTAAAACAGCCAGAACTGTATGTATGATTGCTTACCACAGAGTTACCTTTGTAGCTTCTATACTTTTGAAGTAGTTTTGTAAAATGATCATTGAAAACGGCCCATTTTCGAACAAGGTTTTATCTGATATAATGACTTTTTTCGAAAGTGAGTTGCAATTGAATTCTATACATTAAAAATCAGCCTTGAATCAACAACTATATTTATTTTGGGGAATTTTCTGTAATCGACGAAGACCCCTTTGGAGGACGACTGTATTGGCCTTATGGTCAGAATTGGAAATCTCCAAGTAACCTTCTGACATTTAATTATTCTACCTATTTCTGACGTTCCTTTGTTTTGTTTTTTTGTCACAGAGTGTACAATTGAGCTAAAAATATCTAGTTATGCTGCCCCATTATTTCGCGAAAAACCCCTCAGAAAGTACGATACAAAGTTCGACATGAGAACAATGCGTGATCCGCTCAACAATACAGGGTGGCCCAGAGAGAATACAACACCTGTGGGTCGTTTCATCAAATCAACTCCATGACAGTCATAACTGTTGTCGGCGATCTACGGAAATGTCATGGACCTGAAAAACTGGGCATCGTTTCATCAAACCGTCATAAGTACAAGTTCGCCGACATCCCATTGAAACGCGTGTTAATTTTAATACACGCGTTTCAATGGGATGTCGGCGAACTTGTACTTATGACCGTTTGATGAAACGCTACCCTGTTTCACAAAGACATGATAAACGACAACTCAATGATATCGATACTCACCGGCGAAACAACATAGTCTATATCACAGTCCATTGGAATTATCGTCAATTACCCAAACAGATTTTGAGGCTCAGTTTTCCCCCAAACTATTCCAAAATGTAAAAAATGGCAGCGAAGATGAATGCTTGTGATACAAACATCCCGTTTACATGAAAAGATGTGTTTCTTATGGCATCTTAGAATTTATAAAATTGAGAAAACTCGAGGAGGCTTTTGCGATGTACGAATCTAGATTTGTAGGTAAGAGGATACCGTAATTGACTAATTACGGAAAGAAGACCCAAATCGTGTTCATTTTAGAGAAAATGATTAAATTAAGATATCCTATGGCCTAATTTTAAATATTTATTCATTAAAAGATACATATAATATCATTCATATCAAAGCATTGCGTGAAAACGGAAAAAATAGCGAAAATACATACATGATAAATTGTCGTCGTTCACATGGGTCTGTATATACAGACTGTTCCGTTTTCGATGCTGATTCTATGGTATGTGGGTATTTTTAATATTAATCTCATTTACTTGTTGGGGGGTCAAGAAGCCATAAGAACATATTGTTCGTCTGTACAATATTATAATACGGACATTAGTAATACTATCTGGTAAAGGAACGATAAAGGATAGTGCTTGGAGATCAGGAAATAAATACTCTCTTAATTTACATTTGTTATTTTTTCGCAGCCCATAGACTGACTAAAAGCTGGCTTGTGATGGCGTTCTATAAAGATATGACAGGTCTGGAGTACCGACAAGTCACTTGTCGGCGAAGTTGTCGCTGGTCTTGGCAAAGACGGCTTTGTGAAACACTTAGCGGATAAGTTGAGCGACAGTGTCAAGATGTCGCTGATCTTGCCGTTATGACGGTTTGATGAAACGACCCCCTGGGATCCGCAATTCCAACGTTATAGTTGACAGAATATCATTATGTCATATTCAAAATTTGCTCCTTTTGGAACCGTAGTTAATCTTAAAGCAGCGAGAACTGTATGTATGATTGCTTACCACAGAGTTACCTTTGTAGCTTCTATACTTTTGAAGTAGTTTTGTAAAATGATCATTGAAAACGGCCCATTTTCGAACAAGGTTTTATCCGGTATAATGACTTTTTCGAAAGTGAGTTGCAATTGAATTCTATACATTAAAAATCAGCCTTGAATCAACAACTATATTTTTGGGGGGAATTTTCTGTAATCGACGAAGACCCATTTGGAGGACGACCGTATTGGCCTTATGGTCAGAATTGGAAATCTCCAAATAACCTTCTGACATTTAATTATTCTACCTATTTCTGACGTTGCTCTGTTTTGTTTTTTGTCACAGAGTGTACAATTGAGCTAAAAATATCTAGTTATGCTGCCCCATTATTTCGCGAAAAACCCCTCAGAAAGTACGATACAAAGTTCGACATGAGAACAATGCGTGATCCGCTCAAAAATACAGGGTGGCCCAGAAAGAATACAACACCTGGGATCCGCAATTCCAACGATATAGTTGACAGAATATCATTATGTCATATTCAAAATTTGCTCCTTTTGGAACCGTAGTTATTCTTAAAGCAGCGAGAACTGTATGTATGATGGCTTACCACAGAGTTATCTTTATTGCTCTCGGTTGAAAACGAAGACAGCTTGAATGAAAAGTAGCAACATTTGAAAAAGGACATTGCCTCACAAAAATAGGTGTAGAATCAAAACGCCTAACCCAAAATTTATGATCAAGAGTCATTTTACTCGGTAAAGAATTCTGTACCAAATAATAAAAAAAAATAATTATATTGTTTCAGTGATATCTTAGAAATTGCAGATCTCAGGTAGTGCATTCTTCTTGGGCCACCCTATATAATACAGTGTACTTGTATATACACAAATTTATGCATGCATGTCATACTAATGTGTGTTTCTACGTACTGCTGCTGCTTACTGCAGCACATAATCCATTTTATCTCTTATCTTCAAGTAGATGTGCGGTTTCTATGACAATATATGAGAAAAAGATATTTCCACAAATTGTGCTTGAATCACTATTAATATAGTCATCATGATGACCATCTCCACCACCACCACCACCACCACCATGATCATCATCATTATCAGCAACAGCATCAGCGTTAATGACTTTACTAAAATCTTCTTTATCATCGTCATCATCATACCTTTTTAAATTTGGGGGTTGTTCTCCAGTATACAAGAGTAATAAAAACACAAATGTATTCATTCGATTACATGAGGAATACATTTTACATTATCGTAACCATTATTTGCAATTATCTTTCGAAGTTTATGTAACGGGAAATTCCCATATATGTAATCGGGAATCCCCATTTGATTATCGACGATTTAGACTATTGTTAGTATGGTTTTCATACCCGTGCAATGGCATGCTATATTAATTAGCGTTATGAACGGGTCAAGCGTCACCGCTTTCATAGGTATGAACATTCTGTTATTTTTCTCGTCACAAAATTTTTATTAGGCAGCTTTCATATGTATGCGACAAACATGCACCTATCGAAACCGAAAATATTAAATTAAAGAAAAGAGATAAACCTTGGTTTACACATGCTATTAAGCGCTCAATTACACAAACTTTTTTTCTTCAAGTAATTAAGTCTAAATATAATGACTAGGTTCTAGGAAAGCAAATGAATAATATTATAATCAACAATTTGAACGACATAATAATTAAAAAAAAAGAAAAACATGGGAGCACATTAATGAACTCTTGAATAAAAAAAGTTCAGCAAAGACGGGTTGTAAATTTCACAAACTCATTAAAAACAAATCTGATGGATCAACTGTTGAGGTTTCTTCATCAGAAGATATTGCAAATGTTTTCAACGATTTTTCGCAAATATTGGAAAAATCTGGCAAGTAAAATAGAATATATAGAAGTTGATTATAATAGGTATTTACGTTCCTACCAGAATGAATCCTTCATTTTTCGTCATGTAACAAGCTATGAAGGAAAAGAATTTGATCAGCCTAAGGCCAGTGGATAATGATGATTTATCAGTTTGGCTATTAGCATATGCACAGGATTCTTCGTTAAGTTTGTGTCAGAATGTTGATTCCATTTGTAGATCAGCCTATATAGCTATTAGGAAAATTGGTAAAATTCGTAGGTTTCTTGATCAGAATTCAGCTCATCGTGTTATTCATGCTTTTTTACATCTAGGCTAGATTCTTGTAATTCCCTTTTATTTGGCCTTCCTCAAAAATTGACTTTGAAACTTAAGCGTGCCCAAAATACAGCCGCTCGTCTTGTTTCCTGTGTTCCTCGTTCCTCTCATATCACCCCTATTCTTCGAGAACTCCACTGGCTTCCTATCTCTTCTCGCATCACCTATCAAATTCTTCTTCTTACATTTAAGACTTATCATGGATTTGCCCCTTCATATCTTTCAGAACTTGTCCCTCTATACACTCCTATCCGGACTTTACGTTCTGCTTCTCAATCTCTCTTATCTCGTCCTAAAACTACTTTATACAAACAATAGGTTCAACGTTCTTTCAGTTATGCTGCTACTTTTCTTTGGAATAATCTTCCCATTGATATTCGTAATGCTAGTTCTGTGAATATTTTTAAAACAATGTTGAAGACCCATCTTTTTAAGTCTTGTTCTAAATATCTTTTAACTTCTTCCTCTGCTGACGTTTGATTTAATCATTACTTAATATCATTCTTTAACTTAGATTTTCCTTTCAGATTAATTTTTCTCTCTAAAGCGCTTAGAGGCTGTAGCAATTTGCGCTATATAAAACAATTATGTGGTTTTGGTAATAAATTCATTCCTACATTCAAAAGCACGATCTTAAATTACTATTAGAAAAACACATCATCTTAATATAGGATTTCTCGTTCAAATTCGTAAGCTGGCCACACGAATTCATTTTATGTGCATTCAAATTCACCGATTCCGCCACCGTAGCTGTGTTTTATCATTCAAATTTGTTTTTTAGCATTCGATTTCATAAAACTGTCATTCAAAAACATTTTGTTTGCATTCGAATTAAAACGTGTTTCTTCCTTGGAGAATTTTCATTCAAATTAAAGCGAGACGATTCGCGATTACGTAATAACGCCTTCCGTGAATTCAAATTCATTTCTTTGCATACAACTTCACACGCTTTGCAGACAAAATAAACACGCTAATCGTGTTAATCTCATCCAATCTTCATATAAATCCGCTAGCTTCGTTCCGTGCTAAATTATACGGTATAGTGAGCAACAAACATTTCACTTGCTCCCACTAGGGTTGTATACCCACTAAATCAACACTATTTAGCAACTGAACGATCATATATAATTTTTGTTATACCTAGTCACATCACCGACATGTAGAATTAGCAAAGTGTGTGGTGTGGGACATTACATGCTGGGACATCGCTTTATTTTCATGTTTGTTTATTTGTTCATTTTTTTGTTGTTGAATTTATTCGGCGGTCATGATCTCTTTTGGGCCATTTATATTTGTGTACATTATATGTAGTCTTTCTACCACAGTCATAATCACAATCACCATCCTAATCGTGGGGTGGGGGGCATGTCCCCCCTGTCCCCCGCCTGTTGATACCCATAACCCTTATGTGGTATTTCTTAAACACATCACCGGATATTGATAAAGAATAAAGCTCACTTTTTTATAGGTAAGATGTGAAAAATGTGCATAATATATGTTTGTAATGATAGGCGAATTTGAATGAAAACTTTGTTATGTTGAATGACCAGGTGTGAAATTGAATGATCCGGACGTCCGCTTTGCCAGCGTTGACGAATTTGAATGCAAACTGCGCATTTGTAACCGGTTGTTAAATTGAATGATACAAGTGCAAATTCCATTGACCAAAGAAGTAATTCAAATGAACGAAGTGCCATTTTGAATGACATTCTCAAGCCTACATCGGTATTTCGCGAATTTGAATGACCCATCTATCAAAACGAATGAAAAGCTTACGAAGTTGGCCGAGAAAACCTATATTAACAAAGATATATGATTGTGATAAAGAAAATTATTACATTTTCCTCAATTTTCTGTCAAAGAATGACAGAAACATATATAGCAATCACGAAAAATCCAACTACCTTCCCTTAATAACAAATCACGCATACTGAAAAATCGTTATATTAATGATGACTAATATGGACCAAAGAGCGCCAAAAAAACCCTCACTATTTACTACGGTAAGTTTTGGTTTCTATGCAATGGCATGCGGTATTAATCAACGTAGTGAACCGGTCAAGCGTCACCGAATTCATCAATATGAACATTATGTTATTTTCTCGTCACAAAGCACGATCTTAAATTCCTTTTCTTAAAAATAATAATCCTAGATACATGTGTATATTAAAGGGGACTTAACCTCAAGATGTAAATGTGCTTATATTCAAAGATGTAATCTATACCTTCTTGTCCTATGTAGTTTTGCATTAAAATATACGAGATGGGTATAAATCAAGATTTTCTCAGCAAAATTTATCGTCTGCTAGCTATATCTGGGAGCTGCCATTTCCTTAATGTGTACATAAAGTTGTTTTAATCCGAATGCATAATTGTCTTTCTTCGTGATACGAAATCCCATTTGAGATTTGAAATATTTAAAAGATATATATTCTAAAAACTAAAATGTGCTTTTTATTCCTTTGACAATTACTATTTTACTAAATAGAAAACTATTTTCTTGATACTATGACGTACGCGATGGAGCAAATTAATTCAAATTTATGGTTGATAACTTTCCCGAGCGTCATAGTGACAAACTATGCATACACCTGCTTTGAGATAATGGACTTCAATAGTCAGAATGCACGTTGTATAAATTATGTTCTGCTTTGCCAGGCAAGCCCAAGAAATCGATTTCTATTTAGCAAACCAGAGAATTTAAAAAGAAATCTATGATTTTCAAATTTCAGAGTATATGTATACACCTGTTATATATTTTCCATCATATATGGGGATTCTTTGTAATGAAGAGAAGCAATTTAGCTCTAGGATTAAAAATATCTTCCCGACTGGAATGGTTACCAATGCTTCTTGTATAACTCCATATCATCAAGAAAATGGCACCCCCATGCAAAGTGTTAGCACATGATACCGAGTGCGAGAATGTTTTGATTTAAACCCTTTTCTGTTATTTTATTTCTAAAGTGATACAGGCCAATGATTAAAGGGTTACTATAATAGAAAATTAATTGCCCATTTTTCGTAGGAAAGAGTCATCAGGAGCCAAAAATATCTATGCATTCAGTTTATGCATTCAGTCGTATTTCACAATCATTTGAAAAGTTCATTTTTGTTGATTTGATTTGATTTTATTTTATTCGTCAGGTATATTGCAATACAAACATTACCAGGTACTATGACAGGATAGCCCATGAAAGCCGAAATGGCTTATTTCCAATGGGGTCCTTACCTAAATAACTGATTAAAAAAATACACTAAGAAAACACATTAGAAAAGGCTACAAGACTATCTTACACGTACGACAAGTAATAAGAATGTACTAATTAAAAGTAGCAAAATAAAACATAACATTTTTATAAAGTAGGCGAAGATTACATAAATGTGAAAACAAGACTTAACGGAAAAAACTATATACAGAAAATCATAATGAAACTATCGATAATAAACGTTGGTTACATAAGTCATATAATATAGGAAAAAACCATCTGAGCTACAAAAAGGAGAGGAGAAATATATTTATGGAGTAGACACATTTTTCAGATGATGTTTCAATACCCTTTTAAAATGTAAAAAATTCTTAACTGACTTAACATGATTTGGGAGGGAATTCCAGAAAAGAATACCGTTAAAATAAAAAGAATTTCCAATTTTACCTTTCCGCTTAGGCACTACGAAATTAAATTGACTATTTCTAGTGTCATGCCTATGAACACTTGAAGAGCGAGTAAAATTATTTGAAATATAGTGATCTGCATTAGAGTAAAAAATCTTATGTACATGGTGAATTAAAAGTTGTTGTGATCTAAGGTTTACATGAAGAAGACCAGCTGTTTCAAGTTCACTCTTCCCAATGTGTGTTCTTGGTGGTAAGTGATTGACAAATCTTACAATCTTATTTTGAATTATTTTTAACTTGTTTTGATCCACCTTGCCTAGACTGCAGTACCATGCCGCATTAGCATAATCAAATAAACATTGTATTAAAAGAAGACACCACTGATAAAATTTTAGCACTTTTACAATTTTTAATGTTATAAAACTAGTCAGATTGACCAAAAAACTCATCGCTCAGGTCAATAAAATCATAGATCTCGATTTAAAAAAAATAAATATTACAATATCTACTAGTACGAGCCGCAAAAATCCGTTACGTCACTGCAGCACTACTGCAAAAACCACGGCAAATCACGGTAATGCCGATATGAAGCAATACACAGATCGCTTTCTCAGCGCCTATAAAAATGCTATTTGTGAGACAATTATGCATGACAAAAAGAAAATGTTATTAATTTTTCATTTTTTTGTATTTTTGAATATTATCTGCTGAAAAAATAAAGTGCTTTAGCAAATTTTTTTTACAATTGATCGAATTAATAAAATTAAAATTGGCACTACTGTTTGTCATCGTTCGTACGTGCTTCCCATTATTAACGCGTGTACTTTAAGGCACGCGCGGAAAGCTAATGCAGCAAGCTGCATTGTTTACGTTCTTACGTTCGCGATATACATGATATAGATAGCAAGTACGACATTAACATAAATTCCTGGTTAATCTTCAAGCAAAATCTGATCACATTCTTCAATAAGCTTGTAATCTAAGCTAAGGAGATGAATGACGGATTTTCTGGGCGAAGAAATATTCCAGTGGCATATGACTTTGCTCCTCGTCTTCGCCGTCAAAATGGTCTTCACAGACCACTCGAAAACGGGAATAAATGTACGTTTTGACGTTGAATTTGGTTGTTCCAATGTTCCTTATCCATACAGCACACCTTTCTCTATCCTTCTTCGGATCAGGGATGGCAAAAAAGGATTTTCCCGGACAATTTTCACGACGATTCGAACATTAAATTGCCTGGCACAACGGCATTTTTGCAACTCCACGAATACTATTGAACTGTATGCATGCGAATATCGTCTGCTTTTACGGACGCGTAACGCACACGCATTGTGGTGGAAACTCAAAGTGCTGCAATGACGTGACAGCTTTGGCCGACACGAGCCAATTTGCGTATCGACAGTGGCAAAAACATACTTTTTATATCAAAATATGCGCACTTGTAGGCTGTTCAAAAATTACAATTTCGATACTGATTAGTTCCTAGGGACATGCAGAACAACATATTTTTTCAAAATTTGTCAGTGGTGTCTTCTTTTAAGGAAAAACTTAAAATGCATCTTGATTTTAAGTTCATGCAATTTTGATAACGATACAAGAATTTTAGACGAGCATTAGCTTTTTTGACAATACTGTCAACCAAACTTGAGCAAGAAAGATCACTAGCTATATTTAGTCCTAAATACTTCACAGAATCCTGTCTCTTAATGAGTTGATTGTTATAACTTATATTGAAATCATCAGTATACTTCAGCCTACCCTGCGAACAAAACAAAATACTTTCGGTTTTACCAATATGTAAGCTAAGCTTATTTGCTGTCATCCAATTAACACAGTTTGATAATTCTAAGCTAAGTTTTTCCCCGATCAGCTTAGGATCAGTACCAGAATATAGTAACACACTGTCGTCCGCATATAAAAGTAATTTACTGTCGTTGACACAAACACACATATCATTAATGTAGCACATGAAAAGAATAGGACCTAATATGCTCCCCTGGGGAACTCCGCATCTTATGGGCATAGAATCGGAGAGTACATTTTGCAACGAGACAACTTGATGACGATTGGTCAAGTAAGACCTAAACCATTGCACACATGCAGAATTTAAACCCATTACTCCTAATTTACTTAACAGTATATTATGGTTAAAGGTATCCAAGGCTTTTTGCAAGTCAAGAAGAACCATCCCAACAAAACGTCCTTGGGAAATTTCGTTCCTCACAAAATGTAACAGGTGAATAAGACAAGTTCCAGTGGAATAACCATTTCTAAAACCAGATTGAAATTCGTATATTATTTTGTTTTCTTGAAACTAGTTCTCTAATTGGGCATACACACATTTCTCTAGGACCTTCGAGACTATACTTAAAACGCTAATCGGTCTATAATTGCTAACATTAGTTTTATCTTTCTTTTTATAAAGGGGTGTTACTTTTGCAATTTTCATTTCATCAGGGAAGGTGGAGGTTGAGATAGAGGTTGAGAACTTAAAAATGTAAGTTAAAGGTTTATACAAATATTTAGCTCCATCCTTCAAAAATCTGGCAGGTACCAAGTCAAGCCCGGTACTTTTTGATATTTTCAACTTATTTAATTCATCTAAAACAAACTTTTCTTTGACAGGAGAAAAAAAGAAAACAACCTTTCGACACACCCTTAGTGTCGTATAATTTTTGTAATTTAACATTGTCCGTTCCAAATTCATTTGTGTTGCTATCTGGCAGATTACTAGTTAATTTTTCTGCCACAGTTGTGAAATAATTGTTAAATTCGTTCGCTATCCTCATATTATCATGACATAACTCCCCTTGGATATTAATAACATTCTCTTTAATATTCTTTTGTTTGTTTTTACAACCTAAATCTTTCAGATTCTTCCACAACTTTTTAGAATCATTTTTATGCTCATCAATTTGATTTTGGAAGTATTCATCTTTAGCCTGTCTCACTTTTCTTTGCACCAAATTACGTAAAAGTTTATATTTCTTTTCTAATTCTAAATTACCACAATCCTTTTTCATTCTTTTAAAAGCTATATT
The DNA here is from genome assembly GCA_025617745.1 of Heliocidaris erythrogramma. NCBI lineage: Eukaryota > Metazoa > Echinodermata > Echinoidea > Camarodonta > Echinometridae > Heliocidaris > Heliocidaris erythrogramma. The sequence goes on from CM046860.1 coordinate 37,485,882, forward strand.
TCTTTGTCTTATTAACGAAATAATTTCAGCATTCATCCACTTTGCTTAATTCTTACTTGTTTTAATGGAGCACATTTATCAACTATAGACATGAAAATATTTCTGAAAATTGACCACGCAGTATTTACTTCTTTACATTCTAATATGTCAGACCAATTGACTCGAGATAAAACATTATTAAAATCATCTATACAATAGTTTCTCATACACCGAATATTTATATTTCTATGCTGTTTGAATACAGGTCTTATTACCTTCCTAGAGCAGTAGGTTAAAAAATGATCACTTAGGCCAATTTCAATAACACCACTTTGACAAATATTTTCTTCTTTACTGCTGATTACATGGTCTATTAATGACGAAGTGGCCGATGTTGTTCGAGTGGGTTTAGTTATAAGTTGACTCAAACCATTTAAATTCAAAATATTCTTGTATTTTTTTGATAATGAAGACTGCTGCAAAAGGCAGATATTCATGTCCCCTAAAATTATAACCTCATCATCTTTTGTTAATTTATCCAAGGTGTCAGTGAGATATTCAATACAATAATGATCTGTAGGGGGTCTGTACACAACACCTAGAGTAATGGGTTTTGTATGGGGTAATAGAATGTCAATCCATAACGATTCAATATCATTTTGTGTAAGATCTTCTCGTACGTTAAATGCAATATCATTTCTAATATAAAGACAGACTCCACCACCATGTTCTCCTACACGGTCTCGACTTAAAATACAATATCCATCGATACAAACTTCTTCATCGTTCACGGAAGAGCTTAACCACGTTTCTGTGATTGCAATTACAGAGATTCTATTTTGGGAGAAAAGGAGTCGTAGTTCAGGTATTTTAAACAGAATTGATCTAACATTCAAATGAACAAGATGCAACCCTTTACCATTAAAAGTATCATTAAATGATTCATATAAAGCGCTTTCATCAACAGTATTCTGTATTCTAACTTCAGGGATAGGAGGTAAAATTGGTTGAGAGGGTTGAATATCTTCACAGGATTGAGTAGAAAGGGAGTCACAAAAAGGTGGTAATGAGCACGTCAAACGGTTACATGTCGTTTTTCCGAAGGTTCGTATTTCCGAAGGTTCGTTTTTCCGAAGGTTCATAATTCCGAAGGTTCGTTATTCCGAAGGTTCGTTACTCCGAAGGTTCGTTTTTCCGAAGGTTCGTTTTTCCGAAGGTTCTTTTTTCCGAAAATGAAATAGGGTTCATAATTCCGAAGGTTCGTATTTCCGAAAATGAAATGAGGTTCGTATTTCCGAAAATGAAAAAGGGTTCGTATTTCCGAAAATGAAATAGGGTTCGTATTTCCGAAAATGAAAAAGGGTTCGTATTTCCGAAAATGAAAAAGGGTTCGTATTTCCGAAAATGAAATAGGGTTCGTATTTCCGAAAATGAAAAAGGGTTCATATTTCCGAAAATGAAAAAGGGTTCGTATTTCCGAAAATGAAAAAAGGTTATAAATTCAGAAAATATGGCGTCAATCCGTATTTCGGATAGGGAGGAGGGGAAAGACGGCCAAGTGTAAAGACATTAATTTCGTACTCAATAATCATAACAATGATGATAACAATTATAATAAAATCCAGAGAAATATTATCGTAATTCCTATCAATATTATCATTATTATTATTATGATTATTATTATTATTATAATTATTATTATTATCATCATTATTGTTATTATTATTAATATTATTATCATTATTATCATTGTTCCTATTATATATAATATATTATAATATTTGTGAGCGAGCGTAGAGAGCGAGCGCCTCAGGAATACATGTTTCATTTCTCATAAAATGATATTACTTCGGTGATTAAAATACATACTGATGTATTGAAGAAAGTGAATGATAGGATTCCGGATTAAATTTGCTACAACGAAATTGGCTTGAAGTTATTTATATACCGCCTTGGAAAATGAGACACACCGAAGTTCCAAGTAGATCTTTACAAGCAGAAAATGGCCACGTAATGTTTTTGAAAGGGGGAGCTGATGCCTCTTGGCAGAATATCATATTCCCCGTTTCTACACTTTGCAAGCGAGCGAAGCGAGTTAGAAAAAAACATAAAACCCTTTTTTTTATTGTAATGGAAATGCAATTTCGCAATCAAAAGACAAATATAGAACATGTAATAATGAGCCATGAATAATATTACTTAACTGCTGCCGAATATGGAATATTTGGGCACTTCACTCGCCCTAATGAAGGGCGTTCCCTGTCCCAAACTATTCCGTTTCTAAATCTTACGCGCTAGTGAGCAAGTAAAAAAAAGGAGATATTGTCTATAGAATAATGATTTTGTTACCAGATAATCCAAACAACGATAACATTTTGAGTACCTTCCCGCCCACAGATAAGGATAGCGGACCATCTCGCTTCCCAAAATAAAAGGATGTTCGGGCACCACGCTGCTGGATTCCAGCGAGCCAAACATTGACACTTTATTATCTTTAAGACATGTAAGATGTAATTACTTCGTCAACATTCAACATAAATTGTGATTTAAAAAATACTATGAAAAGTGTATACTAAAAATAAGGTGGGGGCGTCCTGCATCCCTAGCCCTCAGAGCCATCTATTACAGAGTTTGGCCAACTCGGCTCCATGTAGGTAGCAATATGGCGCTTGTTGCCTTGTTAGGCAAGCACTAAACAAAGGAATATACGCCATGTTGTGCCCAAATAAACCGAGTTGGCCGAAGTCTGTAAGCCCTCCCCTCCGGTCCCCAAAACAACACCAATAAAAACAACAACATAATATTACAGGGAGTTCATAAAGGAGTCACTGCTATGTTTAATAAATAGCCTGGCAAGTAGCACAACATATTATAACAAGCATATTATTGATACGTATAGGCTATAGGCCAATTATACGATCATGACAAGGGAAATAAAAGAGGCAATAGTAGAGTAACCGGTGCAATATCTAAGTCTGGTCGCATAACTCCATCCAAAATGACATCGTCATCGTAATTCTGGGTAGTCCACTTCATAATAACAATTGTAATAATAATAATAACAATAATAACAGCAACAACGATATTATCAATAATAAAAATTATAATACTGATAATATTAGTAATAATAATAAAAATGATAAAACAGATAATACTACTACTAATAATAATGATAATAATGATAATTATAATAATAATAATAATAATAATACAAATAATACTAGTAATAATAATAAATAAATGAATAGATACCATAAACAACCAAAGCCGAAGAAAGATGGATCGTAACAAGTTAAAGAAGGAGTCTTATCATCAGGCTGATATGATTATCATAAAAGGAAACAAAAGTAAAACCAAACTATAATGCAAAATATCTCAAGCAATTTATGCAGCAGGGCAGACTGAAATCATTGAGCATGTTTTATAACCTTGCAAAAGTATTAACATTTCTTAAAACAGATTAAAATCTTAAATTGTAGAGGTCAATGAATGAAATGCACCATAGTATGCTGTAAGTAATGACCTTGCTTACACAACTATACAGCATTTCGTTTGCCGCATATCTGAAATGATCTATGACGCAGATAGTTTTCAAACACTTTACAATTCCAACAGAACTTTACAAAAGCCGTGCAGCAGCTACTTCTTAAGAAAACCAAATTCAAGAAAAAGAAAGATAACAAGTGAGCAATAACAAAAATGTTAAAGCCACTGCTATGTAGCACACCGCATCTGAAGAATAAAAATAACTCTTTATACTGGCATATTATGTGTAAGTATATAGGTCAGGTGCAATCGCTAATTGAATATAATGATAATGATTAAAAGCAACATATAACCAAATTTGAAGAATAGTGGATCAAAATGTTAAGTTTTCTTTCAGTCGGGCTAAAATAATTATCATACAGGGAATAATCCTAACTATCTATGCCGCATAAATAGATTAAAATCATTGAACATGTTCTTTAACTTTGCCAAAATACCATCATTTCTAAACATGGATGAAAATCTTTCATTTTATACAGCTGCTTACAGCATAATAAAATTGTACAGGTTCTAATGAGTTGTTTCATTTTACTGCACAGTCTGCGTTTTTAACAGTTACAACCGCTGACCTGAAGTTTGAAATAACTTTTACAAGCATAACGAATTACAAAACACTAAAAGACATTGAGAGTAAAACAATCCTCATCGTAAAAAATAGAAATAAGGAATTACACATGGAGAAGAAAACATTCTGACCTAAATTAATGGCTTTTTATCAACCAGTGCCCCGCCTTATAAGGAGTTGAAGCGATTTATTTGAAACAATCGCAACTGTGTACTTAACATAGGCCTAGGCATAGGCGTACGAGAAGGGGGGCTGCTGCAGCCAACCCCCCCCCCCCGGATTTTGAAAGTGCAGATATTCCGGCAACTCACACCTCATATTCAGGGAGTGAGGTGGCCGAATATCCTCATATTCCAGTCATTATATGCCGAAATACGTTATTTTTATGATTTTTCACAACGGAAAGGCACAATTATTTTTGGTCGCTAGCTTCGCGCGCTCGTAAATTAAAAAAAAGGAAAGTTGCTATATTTTTTACAACAAAAAGGCCATAGGTGCCGTAACAGGGATCAAACCCCCAACCTTCGCGTTTCCAGTTTCCATTTCATTTTTTTATCCATTGCGGGGGGTGGGGGAGGTGCTTTTCGTCGAAAAGAGATCCGCTTTTTAAAGATGGCAATTAAAACCATAATATCCTATCGTTACCCTAAATTTTCCCGTTAACAGTGGCGTAGCTAGAGTCTAGCCATTGTTGGGAGCACTGGCACCATTGGAGGCACAGGTCCTTTGGAATAATCTTAAAGCTAATCTAAGAAGCCGCTGGTGGAAGAGGGTTGGGGGGGGGGGGGGTTGCCGGAAGGGGTCCAACCGTCTTCTTTCCTATTCCATTTTCTTTCTTTTTTTCTTATTTTTTCGCCATCCAATGAGGGAGGGGTGGGGGCGTGCCCTCCCCCCCCCCCCGTTGCTACACCTCTGCTCCTGATGAATTCGCCTTTTTTAACAGGAATTATGAACCCTATTTCATTTTTCGGAAATACGAACCCTATTTCATTTTCGGAAATACGAACCTTATTTCATTTTCGGAAATACGAACCCTATTTCATTTTCGGAAATACGAACCCTTTTTCATTTTCGGAAATACGAACCTTATTTTATTTTCGGAAATACGAACCCTTTTTCATTTTCGGAAATACGAACCTTATTTTATTTTCGGAAATACGAACCCTTTTTCATTTTCGGAAATACGAACCTTCGGAATTATGAACCCTTTTTCATTTTCGGAAATACGAACCTTCGGAAATATGAACCCTATTTCATTTTCGGAATTATGAACCTTCGGATAAACGAACCTTCGGATAAACGAACCTTCGGAATAACGAACCTTCGGAATAATGCAACAAATGTTCGGAATTACGAACCCTTTTTCATTTTCGGAATTATGAACCCCCAGGCATGGGAAATTAGTGTTTCGGAAATACGAACCTTCGGAAATACGAACCTTCGGAAAAACGAACCTTCGGAAAAACGAGATGCCCCCCGTCAAACAGACCCAATTTTCATTGGGGTTATGATATAACCTGGTATACTCAGAGAGAGAGATTTCAAGACAATTAGTATGGTACCACTTTTGGCAGGTGGAACACAATAGGCCATGTTGGTTGTTTTTTTCCGGTTTATCACATTTACCGCAAGGAAATTTGTAGTTTGGACCGGGATTAGTTTCTACGTCACCAGATAGGAAAAGACGATAAAATATTTGATTATTTGTCTGAAATAACGTAGTTTGAAAGGTGTTCATATACATAAGCCCCTAAAAAAATCGAAGCGACATCGAGATCACGTGATCTGTGACGTACGAAAAGTAAATATTCCACCCACCTGTATACCATACGAGCATGATATTCACCGCATCGACCATTTGCATTGCATATTTTCGTGTTTAATTCCTCACAATAACGTTGATTTGGGGACACAGTTTCACCAATAATGCCGAATCGGTGTATAGTTGCGGGCTGCAGCAAGACCCCTAAAGATGATGTAAGCCTACATCTTTTCCTAAAGATGAAAATCTACGGAAATTGTGGGTAGCAAAGGTAAAGCTCACGCGGGCAGAGTGGCAAGGGCCGGCGAAGTGAGTGGAGTACAATCTGCAGTGATCACTTTGCCGAACATGATTTTGAGGATCCTGGCCTGTATTCCGATTTTGGCACGAAGAAAAGGATAAGCTAGCTAAAAGATTCAGCTATTCCAACAATCAGACTTGGAGTCAAGTCTTCCAATGTGTTTTTTAACGACAATTCTCCAGCAGCTGCAGCAGCTTCCTCCGTAGACCGAAAATTCTGTCTCTCGTTCGTTAGCTAAGTGAAGAGCTAACGAACGAGAGACAGAATTTTTCGGTCTACTTCACCAGTAACCCCAGGAAGGTCGGCGTTGGAGCTCCCCGGAGTTACTTCACCCACGGCCCCTTCACCAGGCCCCAGCGCGTATTCTGCGAGGGGTTCAAAGATATAATATGGTCGAATTCCCCTTGCCTATATACTCGAGCTTCTTTGCCTTCGGGATCTGATAAATCATCTGATAAATCAGAGTTCGTATCTGCATGGCTGAAAAAAGTCCTCCAACTCGGAATCGCGGTCACTTTTCATCTCTCTATATTAAGTTACTCGAATTCAGCCAAAAACTTATCCTTGAATAAATCACCCGGGATTGATGGGATTTATCCCTTTATCCTAGAAGTGAGACCGATATGCAAATACTCCAAGCATATATTACTCATATTGTAAACTGGTGCAGCATTAACAAAATGCAACTTAATGCTACCAAAACCATGTTCTCAGAATTGCCCCTCATAAGAGAAATGTCGAGGAGACAAAGTAAACCATTACTAATAACACAATTGAGCAATTGCATTAAATCAAGTACCTTGTAATTATACTCAATTCCAGCCTGACATGGGATGATCAAGTTAACCATGTCATTAACCATTTCACTTTCGCTTGGTCAACTACCCATACAACAATAAATTATCATCCCTGTTCATAAATCTGGCAATCCCTCTGATTTTCGCAATTATCGCCCAGTTGCGCTCACTTCTATTTGCTTGCAAAATGATGGAAACCTTTGTTGACAGATCTATTGTAGCACATGTTAATTCCTATGGTCTACTTTCCCCCAAACAACATGGATTTACCCCTCAACGGTCATATGTTACACAAATACTCAATATTACCCATGACTGGTTTTCGTCCCTCGATGTAAGTTCTCAGAATTGCCCCTCATAAGAGAAATGTCGGGGAGACAAAGTAAACCATTACTAATAACACAATTGAACAAGTGCATTAAATTAAGTACCTTGGAAGTATACTCAATTCCAGCCTGACATGGGATGATCAAGTTAACCATGTCATTAAGGAGGCACATAGAATTCTTGGTCTTATCTCTAGGTGGGGGAGGGGCGTGTCCAAGCAAGCATTGTTATGTTTGTACAAATCACTCGTATTGCCCATCCTTGAATATGGAGTTCCATCCTGGCATGTATACACAAGAAAACACGTGGAAGCCTTGGAACAAGTTCAGCGGAGGGCAACACAAGTGATTTTGAATCAGAGGCGTCAAGAAATGCCTTACTCACAACTTCTCCAAAACCTTGCATGGCTTACTCTCGAATCAAGGAGAAAATATCTGATGATTTCCTTTGTAATTAAAACTCTTTACGGTATCGTGTGTTGTGAAGCGGTGAAGGAGAATGTAGCCATACGGCCACGCCAGAGTGAACATACCATTTTGTTCCAACACCTCATATCAGGGCAAGAACCGAACGTCTTCACCAAACAGCAGTTCACAGATTTCCATGTTAAAAATGAAATTGTAACTGGAAATATGTCAAAACTTTCTATCTATTCGTTAAATTTCATAATATTCTTTTCTATGACAGTTAACATAATCGCCTGGAATAATTTTGTTCACTATACCTTTCTGGCAGTTACTTTATTTCATTTGGTAATTCGGTTCTTGCCTGCGTCATTATTCTGAATCTGTTATTAATTGGAATCATAATTTTTATTTGTATAATTGCAAAGATATTCTTGATCTCAATTGTTAAATATATTTTCTCAACAACTAAAAAAGAATTAATGCCCAATGATGTTTTTGTACGAATTTTTCTTTGCGAATCAGTTGAATTATAAAGTACATCCGATGGCAGACAAATTAGATGGTTAGTGGTATGTTATGTTCATCAATAATATAATCAATCATATTTGAATGTTAATATATGTTAAGAATGATCTGTTTGAAAGGAGATATTGTTTGAGATATTCATGTCGCATTTATTGCACCTAATGTGCCGCCAATTTTCAGTTATACACTTTTAATTTATAATTCTTCTTTCTGACTTGGATGGTGTTGAGGGGGTGTGGGAAGGAAGACCTGTGGGTTATGGTAATTGAGTTAACCTTTTCTAAACCCAGGCAGGTCCTTTCTTTGTAATATGTATTCCTGCTATTTTTTCTGTATTGTTTACTGTATTGTTTTCGAAATTCCGAATAAACAATAAATAATAAATGAATAAAATCATAGTACGATTTTAAATTTCTGGTTTTTAATAATAATTCGTTTTCAACATTATTCATGTGTATATGTCAATCGCTTAATATCTGCTTACTTTCGTGAACTCTTCAAGGTAAAATGAATAGAATGTTTATCGCTAAAAACACTAGATCTTTTCCATTACTTTCGCAAACAGGGATAGGCACCCGCGTCGATTTATTTGACTAGTGAATTGCTATTTCGCGTTCGTGAGTATCATTATTACATGTATGAATTTCATTTGTTCCCATGTAATGTCTCTATAATTGTGTTTGTTTTTGTCTTTCTTGTTGTCCTTTTCGATCGTCTTTGGTCTTTCCTGTTTTTTCTTACTCCTTAATGTTTGTTTTTTCATTACACTATTTTTGTCTCGTCCTGTTTTTTGTTTGTTTTGTTCGATTTACTTTATGGACCCATGATTGCTTCTCATTATATTATACAAACATGCAAATAAGTTCGTTATAAAAAATAAAAAAAAAACGCTGAATTTTCCTTGTTTCTGTCTCTTCCAGTAGCAAAGGGTCACTCTGCCTAGTACCTCCTAGCTCTGACCACATCCCTGCCCTGACGTTGGCGAAGCTATAATTATCTCACATCTCCCTCATCGTGTTCATGTGTGTCTGTTTAAAAAACCAACACCCGCCCGCCGCCCGCCCACCTGCCTACCAGTAGCAAGATAGTTTGTTGTGAATCATGCTTGTCAAAACAGTAATATGTTACGAACAATCGAGGCTTCAGCAACAGAAGGTATAGAATGAAAAGTAGATTTAACACTGTGATGTTATTTATTGAGTACAAAGTGTACATAAGAAACAGTAATAGTAATACTTACATGTAGATAATCTAAAAAAGCTGGAATCCAAATCGTCTACGCATTAGCTGTTTACAATCCTAAGATAAATTATGTCATGGGGAATCCCCACTACAGAATATTCATGAACATTCTAAAACCAACCTGAAGTGAGCGCACAGCTCCGGCGCACAGCTCCGGCGCACAGTGAGATATCGCGATCGCCAAATATCCCCTTTTTAGCCAATGTAAACACAAATGCGTCAGGCCTGTGTGCCAGTGCAGGTTGGTGCCGTTGAAATGATTAGTAGTCCAGTATTCGCAGACCCTAAATTCAGTAAAAAAAATATCTACCGTTTTATGGGGAAACATAGAACTGGGCGATGTGGCGTGCGCCTGTAATCCAGCTACCAGTGGAAGTTATAAACTGATTCAGCGGACCCAGGTTCGAGACTGAGTCACGTCTTTCGGATGGTGACGTTAAAGGTCGGTCCCAGACGTAAATAATCATATCTGATTGATACACGTCTGTAAAAACCCAATTACACACACATGGGGAAACATAGACCACTTTATCCCTTTCTGTGCATCAATGTGCACCCCTAATTCGAAGCTATTTATCAAAGATCATTTCTGTGAAATTAAAAGAGATTTAAAGAAATTATGAGCTAGCGGGGACACTTACAGCGTACCCTTGTCGAATAATTGTGATGTTATTTATTGAGTAAAAAGTGTACATAAGAAACAGTAATAGTAGTACTTACATGTAGATAATCTAACAAAGCTGGAATCCAAATCGTCTACGCATTAGCTGTTTACAATCCTAAGATAAACTATGTCATGGGGAATCCCACCAGAATATTCATGAACATTTAAAACCAACCTGAAGTGAGCGCACAGTTCCGGCGCACAGTGAGATATCGCGATCGCCAAATATCCCCTTTTTAGCCAATGTAAACACGAATGCGTCAGGCCTGTGTGCCAGTGCAGGTTGGTGCCGTTGAAATGATTAGTAGTCTAGTATTTGCAGACCCTAAATTCAGTAAAAATTTATACTGATTTATGGGGAAACATAGACCCCTTTATCCATTTTTGTGCATCAATGTGCACCCCTATTATCAAAGCTATTATCAAAGATAATTTCTGTGAAATTAAAAGAGATTTAAAGAAATTATGAGCTAGCGGGGCCAGTTAGAGCGTACCCTTGTCGAATATTTTTGAAATTCAATAGAATCAAATACATCGGATCGGAAAATATTTTTGCCAATTTGGGGGCTTCATAGTGAAAAGTTTTTAAAAATCGCTCGCTCGCAAACATTTAGAAATTGAAAAGTGGATACGTTCTGCAGGACTGCAGGACTGATTCTCAAAGTGCCCAATACCCGCCTGAAAGCATACGGGGATACAGCCTTTTCTTCAGGCCTGTTTTTCAATGCCTTGGCCTTGGCCTTGAGGGGTCCAAGCCTTGATAATCTCCAAAAAAAAATTTAGGCATTTTCAAGGCATATAGAACATTGCTATTTTGGCATGTTAACTTTTTTGAAATATTTTGGTCATTTTGTGCAGTGTACTCTTAACCAGAATATAATTAACTAGAATTTAATTCGTCATGAGGACGAATTAGGTGATCTGTCTTTCAATTTGTACGATCATGATTGTAATCAGGATGATCATAATAATGGGGAAATGCTAAACTGAAGATAGGAAGTCAAGAATGCCATGAATAGAGATGCTTCTTGAGGAGAGGAATGTAGCAAAATGTGTAATAAACGGTCATTGTAAAATGATTATGGTGATAATGATAATTGTGATTATGATGATTATAATGATATAATTTCAGATAATTGACTAGGCTAATTTTGAGAAATTGTGATATCAAACAGGACTATTTGATATTGCAGGATACTTGGGAGATAAACCCGGTAGCTCTAATCCATGACAGGGAATCAAAATTTCCATAGGGTTGTACACAAAGTACTGCACACTACTTTCTAATAGACATAACATGCAAAATAAGGCATTTTATTACATGGTTTGTGATTGTTTATGTTATAATAGTCGAAGAGGATGGTAAAATGAAAGGCAAAAAGAAGCAAAAAAAAAAAAAAAAAATTATGGACCCACCGGGGATCGAACCTGGGTCACCGGAATGGGAGTCAAGTGCTTTGACCAATAGACCAAAATATTTCCCATAGAGATAACACGTAAACGAAAAACGGGATTCTCAAATCACATTTTGTACTGAAAAATTGGGCATGATCCCGACATCTGATCAAAAATTGGAGACCACATTTGTAAAAGCTTATAGTCTCAGCTACAACATATTAAAATCTGGAAGGAAATAGACCAAAAATAACTGAGATACTGCTCAGAGAACGATGTCATGTAGATTCATGATTCGAAAAAAAATCATCTTCCATAGACATAACACGCAAATAGGGAAAATTTTGACATGGCATCTTTAATTGAAAATTTCACTGTGATGACGTCATCAAAATGAAATATGGTAGATATTGATCATGTAGAGAATTGTCTCAGCTATAACATATCAAACTTTGGAAGAAAATCGACTACCTATTACTGAAATATTATCAAAAGAATACAAAAATGATGACATCATTTTTTCAAAATCATTTTTTTTAGTTCATATGCAAATATGATGACGTCAGAACATGCGATTGGCAAAAATTCTACATGAATTCAAATCTTCAACTCACAGGCTTTCAGAATATGTAAAGAGATTGCGGGGTTTCCGCCCATTCTGACGAGCTATGGCGGATTCTATATAGGCATGTTTTTACCACTTTTTACATTAGAATGCCCATTGACGTGCGCAGGAATTTGAAAGTTTGACGCGCGCGTACGACATTATGGAAGGTCGAGATGCACAAGCCGACTGTAAATAGTTGGAAATTGTCAAGAATAGTGTCAGGAAGACAAAATATGCGAAAAAACAGCGTTTTTACTTTCTCTACGCGCTGTGTGCGCGCATAACGCGCGCACGGACGCGCACGGACAGAAAATTTTAAAATGCTTAAAATGTCCTGAACCATACTCTAATTTGATTAAAAAGTGATTTTGAGCATTTTTAAATTTTGACGCGCGCGTACGTGCGCGTCATGATGCGTGCGCGGATTTTGATAACATTTTATGTTGACCCTTGACCGGAAGTTCATGTGTGTCAAATATGGTTCATTTTTGATGACTCGTTATGAAGATATGATTGATAATGTCATTTTAAAAAATGGCGCCTGGATGACGTCATGATGATCTGATGATCTTGAAAAAGATTTTGGAGCTTGACCTTATATGACCTGATGACTGATAAAAATGTCATGAAAATTGACTGAGAAGTTTTTGAGATTTCGTGGAAACAAGAAAGGGGGGGAAAATAAAAATAAATAAATAACTAGAATTGAATTCGTCATAAGGACGAATCAGGTGGTCTGTCCTTAAATTTGCACGATCATGATTGTAATCAGGATGATCATATTAATGGGGAAATACTAAACAGAAGACAGGATGTCAAGAATGCCATGAATGGAGATGCTTCCTGAGGACAGGAATGTAGCAAAATGTGTAACGGTCATTGTAAAACGATTATGGTGATGATGATAATGGTGATTATGATGATTATAATGATATAATGATGATGGCGATGATATAATAATAGCGATGATGATCATGACGGTGATGGTAATAATGATGATGATACAGGATACTTGGGAGATTAACCCCATAGCTCTAATACAGGACAGGAAATCACAATTTCCATAGGGTTGTACACAAACTACTGCACACTACTTTCTAATAGACATAATATGGAAAATAAGGCAGTTTATTACATGATTTGTGATTTTTTATGTTACAATAGTCGAAGAGGATGGTAAAATGACAGGCAAAAAGAAGCAAAAAAAAAAAAAAAAAAAAATCGGCCCCGGGGATCGAACCAGGTACCTTGACCATGGTAGTCATGTGCTTTACCGATAGACCAGAATATTTCCCATAGAGATAACACGTAAACGAAAACGGGATTCTCAAATCACATTTTGTACTGAAAAATTGGGCATGATCCCGACATCTGATCAAAAATTGGAGGGCTTACTAATGAAAGCTTATAGTCTCAGCTACAACATATTAAAATCTGGAAGGAAATAGACCAAAAATAACTGAGATACTGCTCAGAGAACGATGTCATGTAGATTCATGATTCGAAAAAAAATCATCTTCCATAGACATAACACGCAAATAGGGAACATTCTGACATGGCATCTTTAATTGAAAATTTCACTGTGATGACGTCATCAAAATGAAAAATGGTAGAAAATTGTCTCAGCTATAACATATCAAAATTTGGAAGAAAATCGACAACCTATTATTGAAATATTATCAAAAGAATACAAAAATGATGACGTCATTTTTTCAAAATCATTTTTTTGAGTTCATATGCAAATATGATGACGTTAGAACATGAGATCGGCAAAAATTTCTACATGAATTCAAATCTACAACTCCCAGGCTTTCAGAATATGTAAAGGAATTGGGAGTTTTCCGTGCATTCTGAGGAGCTATGGCGGATTCTAGATAGGCATGTTTTTACCACTTTTTACATTAGAATGCCCATTGACGTGGGCACGAATTTGAAAGTTTGATGCACGCGTACGACATTATGGAAGGTCGAGAATGACTGTAAATAGTTGGAAATTGTCAAGAATAGTATCAGGAAGATGAAACATGCGAAAAAATTACATTTTTACGTTCTCTACGCGCTGTGCGCGCGCATAACGCGCGCGCGGACGCGCACGGACAGGAAATTTTAAAATGCTTAAAATGTCCTGAACAATACCCTAATTTGATTAAAAAGTGATTTGGAGCATTTTTAAATTTTGACGCGCGCGTACGTGCGCGTCATGATGCGCGCACGGATTTTAAGGACATTTTATGTTGACCCTTGACCTGAAGTTCATGTGTGTCAAATATGGTTTATTTTTGATGACTCGTTATGAAGATATGATTGATAATGTGATTTCACAAAATGGCGCCTGGATGACGTCACGATGACCTGATGACCTTGAAATAGATACCCGACCTTGATCTCATAAATCCTCATAACTGTAGAGATTTTGATAAAAATTGACTCAGCCGGTATTGAGGAATCATGGTAACAAGAAAGTGGTGGAAAAATAAAAATAAATAATAAACTAGACTTGAATTCGTCACGAAGACGAATTAGGTGGTCTGTCCTTAAATTGGCACGATCATGATTGTAATCAGGATGATCATATTAATGGGGAAATACTAAACAGAAGACAGGATGTCAAGAATGCCATGAATGGAGATGCTTCCTGAGGACAGGAATGTAGCAAAATGTGTAACGGTCATTGTAAAATGATTATGGTGATGATAACGGTGATTATGATGATAATGACATAATGATGATGGCGATGATATAATAGTAGCGATGATGATCATGACAGCGATGATAATAATGATGATGATACAGGATACTTGGGAGATTAACACCATAGCTCTAATACAAGAAATCACAATTTCCATAGGGTTGTACATAAACTACTGCACACTGCTTTCTAATAGACATAATACGGAAAATAAGACAGGTTATTACATGATTTGTGATTTTTTATGTTACAATAGTCGAAGAGGATGTTAAAATGACAGGCAAAAAGAAGCAAAAAAAAAAAAATCAGCCCGGGGATCGAACCAGGTACCTTGACCATGGTAGTCATGTGCTTTACCGATAGACCAAAATATTTCCCATAGAGATAACACGTAAACGAAAAACGGGATTCTCAAATCCCATTTGGTAGTTCAAAATTGGGCATGATCCCGACATCTGATCAAAATTTGGAGACCACCCTTATAAAAGCTTATAGTCTCAGCTACAACATATTAAAATCTGGAAGGAAAACGACCAAAAATAACTGAGATACTGCTCAGAGAACGATGTAATGTAGATTCTTGATTCGAAAAAAAAATCATCTTCCATAGACATAACACGCAAATAGGGAAAATTCTGACATGTCGTCTTTAATTGAAAATTTCAGTGTGATGACGTCATCCAAATGAATAATAATGAGCGCTCTTGTTGTAGAGAATTGTCTCAGCTATAACATATCAAAATTTGGAAGAAAATCGACCACCTATTACTGAAATATTATTAAAAGAATACAAAAATGATGACATCATTTTTTTCAAAATCATTTTTTTGAGTTCATATGCAAATATGATGACGTCAGAACATGCGATCGGCAACAAATCTACATGAATTCAATTCTACATCTCACAGGCTTTCAGAATATGTAAAGAAATTGGGGGGTTTCCGCCCATTCTGACGAGCTATGGCGAATTCTAGATGGGCATGTTTTTACCACTTTTTACATTACAATGCCCATTGACGCGCACACGAATTTGAAAGTTTGACGCGCGCGTACGACATTATGGAAGGTCGAGAATAACTGTAAATAGTTGGAAATTGTCAAGAATAGTATCAGGAAGACGATACATCCGGAAAAACGGCATTTTTACGTTCTCTATGCGCTGTGCGCGCGCATAACGCGCGCGCGGACGCGCACGGACTGAAATTTTTAAAATGCTTAAAATGTTCTGAACAATACTCTAATTTGATTAAAAAGTGATTTTGAGCATATTTAAATTTTGACGCGCGCGTACGTGCGCGTCATGATGTGCGCGCGGATTTTGATGATATTTTATGTCGACCCTTGACCTGAATTTAATGTATGTCAAATATGGTTCATTTTTGATGACTCGTTATGAAGATATGATTGATAATGTGATTTCACAAAATGGCGCCTGGATGACGTCACGATGACCTGATGACCTTGAAATAGATACCCGACCTTGATCTGATATGTCCTCATGACTGTAGAGATTTTGATAAAAATTGACTTAGCCGATATTGAGGAATCATGGTAACAAGAAAGTGGTGGAAAAATAAAAATAAACTAGACTTGAATTCGTCACGAAGACGAATTAGGTGGTCTGTCCTTAAATTGGCACGATCATGATTGTAATCAGGATGATCATATTAATGGGGAAATACTAAACAGAAGACAGGATGTCAAGAATGCCATGAATGGAGATGCTTCCTGAGGACAGGAATGTAGCAAAATGTGTAACGGTCATTGTAAAATGATTATGGTGATGATAACGGTGATTATGATGATAATGACATAATGATGATGGCGATGATATAATAGTAGCGATGATGATCATGACAGCGATGATAATAATGATGATGATACAGGATACTTGGGAGATTAACACCATAGCTCTAATACAAGAAATCACAATTTCCATAGGGTTGTACATAAACTACTGCACACTGCTTTCTAATAGACATAATACGGAAAATAAGACAGGTTATTACATGATTTGTGATTTTTTATGTTACAATAGTCGAAGAGGATGTTAAAATGACAGGCAAAAAGAAGCAAAAAAAAAAAAATCAGCCCCGGGGATCGAACCAGGTACCTTGACCATGGTAGTCATGTGCTTTACCGATAGACCAAAATATTTCCCATAGAGATAACACGTAAACGAAAAACGGGATTCTCAAATCCCATTTGGTAGTTCAAAATTGGGCATGATCCCGACATCTGATCAAAATTTGGAGACCACCCTTATAAAAGCTTATAGTCTCAGCTACAACATATTAAAATCTGGAAGGAAAACGACCAAAAATAACTGAGATACTGCTCAGAGAACGATGTAATGTAGATTCTTGATTCGAAAAAAAATCATCTTCCATAGACATAACACGCAAATAGGGAAAATTCTGACATGTCGTCTTTAATTGAAAATTTCAGTGTGATGACGTCATCCAAATGAATAATAATGAGCGCTCTTGTTGTAGAGAATTGTCTCAGCTATAACATATCAAAATTTGGAAGAAAATCGACCACCTATTACTGAAATATTATTAAAAGAATACAAAAATGATGACATCATTTTTTTCAAAATCATTTTTTTGAGTTCATATGCAAATATGATGACGTCAGAACATGCGATCGGCAACAAATCTACATGAATTCAATTCTACATCTCACAGGCTTTCAGAATATGTAAAGAAATTGGGGGGTTTCCGCCCATTCTGACGAGCTATGGCGAATTCTAGATGGGCATGTTTTTACCACTTTTTACATTAGAATGCCCATTGACGCGCACACGAATTTGAAAGTTTGACGCGCGCGTACGACATTATGGAAGGTCGAGAATAACTGTAAATAGTTGGAAATTGTCAAGAATAGTATCAGGAAGACGATACATCCGGAAAAACGGCATTTTTACGTTCTCTATGCGCTGTGCGCGCGCATAACGCGCGCGCGGACGCGCACGGACTGAAATTTTTAAAATGCTTAAAATGTTCTGAACAATACTCTAATTTGATTAAAAAGTGATTTTGAGCATATTTAAATTTTGACGCGCGCGTACGTGCGCGTCATGATGTGCGCGCGGATTTTGATGATATTTTATGTCGACCCTTGACCTGAATTTAATGTATGTCAAATATGGTTCATTTTTGATGACTCGTTATGAAGATATGATTGATAATGTGATTTCACAAAATGGCGCCTGGATGACGTCACGATGACCTGATGACCTTGAAATAGATACCCGACCTTGATCTGATATGTCCTCATGACTGTAGAGATTTTGATAAAAATTGACTTAGCCGATATTGAGGAATCATGGTAACAAGAAAGTGGTGGAAAAATAAAAATAAACTAGACTTGAATTCGTCACGAAGACGAATTAGGTGGTCTGTCCTTAAATTGGCACGATCATGATTGTAATCAGGATGATCATATTAATGGGGAAATACTAAACAGAAGACAGGATGTCAAGAATGCCATGAATGGAGATGCTTCCTGAGGACAGGAATGTAGCAAAATGTGTATCGGTCATTGTAAAATGATTATGGTGATGATAACGGTGATTATGATGATTATAATGACATAATGATGATGGCGATGATATAATAGTAGCGATGATGATCATGATGGTGATGATAATAATGATGATGATACAGGATACTTGGGAGATTAACACCATAGCTCTAATACAGGACAGGAAATCACAATTTGCCATAGGGTTGTACAAAAACTACTGCACACTACTTTCTAATAGACATAATACGGAAAATAAGGCAGTTTATTACATGATTAGTGATTTTTTATGTTACAATAGTCGAAGAGGATGGTAAAATGACAGGCAAAAAGAAGCAAAAAAAAAAAAAAAAAAAAAAATCGGCCCCGGGATCGAACCAGGTACCTTGACCATGGTAGTCATGTGCTTTACCGATAGACCAAAATAATTCCCATAGAGATAACACGTAAACGAAAAATGGGATTCTCAAATCCCATTTTGTACTGAAAAATTGGGCATGATCCCGACATCTGATTAAAAATTGGAGGGCTTACTAATAAAAGCTTATAGTCTCAGCTACAACATATTAAAATCTGGAAGGAAATAGACCAATAATAACTGAGATACTGCTCAGAGAACGATGTCATGTAGATTCATGATTCGAAAAAAAGTCATCTTCCATAGACATAACACGCAAATAGGGAAAATTCTGACATGGCGTCTTTAATTGAACATTTCAGTGTGATGACGTCATCCAAATGCAAAACAGTGGAGCGTTATGTTGTAGAGAATTGTCTCAGCTATAACATATCAAAATTTGGAAGAAAATCGACCACCTATTACTGAAATATTATCAAAAGAATACAAAAATGATGACATAATTTTTTCAAAATCACTTTTTTGAGTTCATATGCAAATATGATGACGTTAGAACATGAGATCGGCAAAAATTCTACATGAATTCATATTTACAACTCACAGGCTTTCAGAATATGTAAAGAAATTGGGGGGTTTCCGCCCCTTCTGAGGAGCTATGGCGAATTCTAGATGGGCATGTTTTTACCACTTTTTGCATTAGAATGCCCTTTGACGTGCGCACAAATTTGAAAGTTTGACGCGCGCGTACGACATTATGGAAGGTCGAAAATGACTGTAAATAGTTGGAAATTGTCAAGAATATTATCAGGAAGATGAAACATGCGAAAAAACGGCGTTTTTATGTTCTCTACGCGCTATAAGCGCGCATGACGCGCGCGCGGACGCGCACGGACAGGAAATTTTAAAATGCGTAAAATGTCCTGAACCATACCCTAATTTGATTAAAAAGTGATTTGGAGCATTTTTAAATTTTGACGCGCGCGTACGTGCGCGTCATGATGCGCGCACGGATTTTAATGACATTTTATGTTGACCCTTGACCTGAAGTTCATGTGTGTCAAATATGGGTTATTTTTGATGACTCGTTATGAATATATGATTGATAATGTGATTTCACAAAATGGCGCCTGGATGACGTCACGATGACCTGATGACCTTGAAATAGATACCCGACCTTGATCTTATAAGTCCTCATAACTGTAGAGATTTTGATAAAAATTGACTCAGCCGATATTGAGGAATCATGGTAACAAGAAAGTGGTGGAAAAATAAAAATAAATAATAAACTAGATTTGAATTCGTCATGAGGACGAATTAGGTGGTCTGTCTTTCAATTTGTACGATCATGATTGTAATCAGGATGATCATAATAATGGGGAATACTAAACTGAAGATAGGATGTCAAGAATGCCATGAATGGAGATGCTTCTTGAGGACAGGAATGTAGCAAAATGTGTAACGGTCATTGTAAAATGATTATGGTGATGATGATAATGGTGATTATGATGATTATAATGATATAATGATGATGGCGATGATATAATAATAGCGATGATGATCATGACGGTGATGATAATAATGATGATGATACAGGATACTTGGGAGATTTACCCCATAGCTCTAATACAGGACAGGAAATCACAATTTCCATAGGGTTGTACACAAACTACTGCACACTACTTTTTAATAGACATAATACGGGAAAATAAGGCAGTTTATTACATGATTTGTGATTTTTTATGTTATACTAGTCGAAGAGGATGGTCAAATGACAGGCAAAAAGAAGCAAAAAAAAAAAAAAAAAAAAAATCGGCCCCGGGGATCGAACCAGGTACCTTGACCATGGTAGTCATGTGCTTTACCGATAGACCAAAATAATTCCCATAGAGATAACACGTAAACGAAAAACGGGATTCTCAAATCCCATTTTGTACTGAAAAATTGGGCATGATCCCGACATCTGATTAAAAATTGGAGGGCTTACTAATAAAAGCTTATAGTCTCAGCTACAACATATTAAAATCTGGAAGGAAATAGACCAATAATAACTGAGATACTGCTCAGAGAACGATGTCATGTAGATTCGTGATTCGAAAAAAAATCATCTTCCATAGACATAACACGCAAATAGGGAAAAATCTGACATGTCGTCTTTAATTGAAGATTTCAGTGTGATAACGTCATCAAAATGAAAAATGATGGTAACTGATCTTGTAGAGAATTGTCTCAGCTATAACATATCAAAATTTGGAAGAAAATCGATCACGTATTACTGAAATATTATCAAAAGAATACAAAAATGATGACATAATTTTTTCAAAATCACTTTTTTGAGTTCATATGCAAATATGATGACGTTAGAACATGAGATCGGCAAAAATTCTACATGAATTCATATCTACAACTCACAGGCTTTCAGAATATGTAAAGAAATTGGGGGGTTTCCGCCCCTTCTGAGGAGCTATGGCGAATTCTAGATGGGCATGTTTTTACCACTTTTTACATTAGAGTGCCCATTGACGTGCGCAAGAATTTGAAAGTTTGATGCGCGCGTACGACATTATGGAAGGTCGAAAATGACTGTAAATAGTTGGAAATTGTCAAGAATAGTATCAGGAAGATGAAACATGCGAAAAAAATGGCGTTTTTACGTTCTCTACGCGCTGTGCGCGCGCATAACGCGCGCGCGGACGCGCACGGACAGGAAATTTTAAAATGCGTAAAATGTCCTGAACAATACTCTAATTTGATTAAAAATTGATTTTGAGCATTTTTAAATTTTGACGCGCGCGTACGTGCGCGTCATGATGTGCGCGCAAATTTTGATGACATTTTATGTTGACCCTTGACCTGAAGTTAATGTATGTCAAATATGGTTCATTTTTGATGACTCGTTATGAAGATATGATTGATAATGTGATATCACAAAATGGCGCCTGGATGACGTCACGATGACCTGATGACCTTGAAAAAGATAGGGGAACTTGATCTGATATGGTCTGATAATTGACAAAAATTTGAAGAAAATTGATCGAGTTGATTTTGAGAAATTGTGTTCACAAGAAAGTGGTGGAAAAATAAAAATAAATAAATAAATAAATAATAAAGAAAATTCTGACGAAATTAAGAGGTGGTCTGTCGACTACGACAGACCACCTAATAAATAATAAAGAAAATTCTGACGAAATTAAGAGGTGGTCTGTCGACTACGACAGACCACCTAATAATACCTACAACGTGTGTGTCTATGGCAAAATGGGCACTTTTATCTTTGAAAGCCATTTTCACCCTGAAAACGTCCGTTAAAACGTTAAAGCTACACAAGCCTTTTTTGTGTAGAATATTCTGCTCTATCATCTGAATCAAGTCCCAAGTCTCTAGCACCACGCAAACTGAAGTTAGAGGTCCGAAAAGGGCATTTTTTTCACCAAAAATTCACTAAATGAAGCCTAGATGACGTCATAATGACGTTGTGAACTTCAAATTGTTACTGTGAACTCTTCTTATCAGGTCTCATGACTGTGTCGAATTTCAGAAAGATTTACCTATCCGTTTTCGAGTTATTGCCCCCGTAAAGGGGGGGGGGGGGGGTCCAAGAGACAATAAATGATTTTTTTTAAAAAAACTGAAAGAGCTACGAATCTGCTTTTCTGTGTGCATGTGGGTTGTTCAAGATGGGATGATTGTGGAAAGATTCAGAAGGATTGGCCGTCTTGTTTAGGAGTGGTGGTTTTGACTGAAATAAGGAGGGAATTTGCCGTTTTTTCCGCTTTTCATTTGTCAATGGGAGGAAAATGAGTGGAAATGTGAAGAATCTTCAAGTTGGAAGTCAATTGGTCCCAAATTTCCTCCAAATCTGAACCCTTTTTTTCATTGTAGATGGCAGGATGGAGGAGCTATTAAGGAAAAGATGGACACGATAACAGTCGACACTTAAAAAAAAAAAAAAAAAAAAAAAAAAAAAAAATTAATTGAGCTACGAATGTGCTTTTTTGTGTGCATGATGTTTGGTGAAGATGGAATGATTGTGGCAAGATTGAGAAAGATTGACGGTCTTGTTTAGGAGTTATCGGAGTGGGCATATTTGATTGTTGTGGGGGCACTTTCGCGCGAACGTAAGCGTACGCCCGCGTCTAAGTCTGTGAAATTGACGGGATTGGTATTAGCTTCAATCATGCCATATATGAATAAGAAATGACTTTCCGTTACCAAGATATGACCATGAGTTGATTTCCACAACATGGCGCCTGGATGACGACAATGATGAGCTGAGGACCTTGAAAAAGATACCCGAGCTTGATCTCATAGGGCCTGATGACTGACGGAAATTTCATGAAAATTGACTGGACAGTTTTCGAGATTTCGTGGTAACAAAAAGTAAGCGGAAAAGGAAAGGTCGTTTTGACGAAAGTAAATTTAACTATAATACCTACAACGTGTGTGTCTATGGCAAAATGGGCACTTTTATCTTTGAAAGCCATTTTCACCCTGAAAATGTCCGTTAAAACGTTAAAGCTACACAAGCCTTTTTTGTGTAGAATATTTTGCTCTATCATCTGAATCAAGTCCCAAGTCTCTAGCACCACGCAAACTGAAGTTAGAGGTCCGAAAAGGGCATTTTTTTCACCAAAAATTCACTAAATGAAGCCTAGATGACGTCATAATGACGTTGTGAGCTTCAAATTGTTACTGTGAACTCTTCTTATCAGGTCTCATGACTGTGTCGAATTTCAAAAAGATTTACCTATCCGTTTTCGTGTTATTGCCCCCGTAAAAGGGGGGGGGGGGGGGTCCAAGAGACAATAAATGATTTTTTATAAAAAAACTGAAAGAGCTACGAATCTGCTTTTCTGTGTGCATGTGGGTTGTTCAAGATGGGATGATTGTGGAAAGATTCAGAAGGATTGGCCGTCTTGTTTAGGAGTGGTGGTTTTGACTGAAATAAGGAGGGAATTTGCCGTTTTTTCCGCTTTTCATTTGTCAATGGGAGGAAAATGAGCGGAAATGTGAAGAATCTTCAAGTTGGAAGTCAATTGGTCCCAATTTCCTCCAAATCTGAACCCTTTTTTTCATTGTAGATGGCAGGATGGAGGAGCTATTAAGGAAAAGATGGACACGATAACAGTCGACACTTAAAAAAAAAAAAAAAAAAAAAAAAAAAAAAAATTAATTGAGCTACGAATGTGCTTTTTTGTGTGCATGATGTTAGGTGAAGATGGAATGATTGTGGCAAGATTGAGAAAGATTGACGGTCTTGTTTAGGAGTTATCGGAGTGGGCATATTTGATTGTTGTGGGGGCACTTTCGCGCGAACGTAAGCGTACGCCCGCGTCTAAGTCTGTGAAATTGACGGGATTGGTATTAGCTTCAATCATGCCATATATGAATAAGAAATGACTTTCCGTTACCAAGATATGACCATGAGTTGATTTCCACAACATGGCGCCTGGATGACGACAATGATGAGCTGAGGACCTTGAAAAAGATACCCGAGCTTGATCTCATAGGGCCTGATGACTGACGGAAATTTCATGAAAATTGACTGGACAGTTTTCGAGATTTCGTGGTAACAAAAAGTAAGCGGAAAAGGAAAGGTCGTTTTGACGAAAGTAAATTTAACTATAATACCTACAACGTGTGTGTCTATGGCAAAATGGGCAGTTTTATCTTTGAAAACCATTTTCACCCTGAAAATGTCCGTTAAAACGTTAAGGCTACACAAGCCTTTTTTGTGTAGAATATTTTGCTCTATCATCTGAATCAAGTCCCAAGTCTCTAGCACCACGCAAACTGAAGTTAGAGGTCCGAAAAGGGCATTTTTTTCACCAAAAATTCACTAAATGAAGCCTAGATGACGTCATAATGACGTTGTGAGCTTCAAATTGTTACTGTGAACTCTTCTTATCAGGTCTCATGACTGTGTCGAATTTCAAAAAGATTTACCTATCCGTTTTCGTGTTATTGCCCCCGTAAAAGGGGGGGGGGGGGTCCAAGAGACAATAAATGATTTTTTATAAAAAAACTGAAAGAGCTACGAATCTGCTTTTCTGTGTGCATGTGGGTTGTTCAAGATGGGATGATTGTGGAAAGATTCAGAAGGATTGGCCGTCTTGTTTAGGAGTGGTGGTTTTGACTGAAATAAGGAGGGAATTTGCCGTTTTTTCCGCTTTTCATTTGTCAATGGGAGGAAAATGAGCGGAAATGTGAAGAATCTTCAAGTTGGAAGTCAATTGGTCCCCAATTTCCTCCAAATCTGAACCCTTTTTTTCATTGTAGATGGCAGGATGGAGGAGCTATTAAGGAAAAGATGGACACGATAACAGTCGACACTTAAAAAAAAAAAAAAAAAAAAAAAAAAAAAAAATTAATTGAGCTACGAATGTGCTTTTTTGTGTGCATGATGTTTGGTGAAGATGGAATGATTGTGGCAAGATTGAGAAAGATTGACGGTCTTGTTTAGGAGTTATCGGAGTGGGCATATTTGATTGTTGTGGGGGCACTTTCGCGCGAACGTAAGCGTACGCCCGCGTCTAAGTTTGTGAAATTGACCGGATTGATATTAGCTTCAATCATGCCATATATGAATAAGAAATGACTTTCCGTTACGAAGATATGACCATGAGTTGATTTTCACAACATGGCGCCTGGATGACGACAATGATGAGCTGAGGACCTTGAAAAAGATACCCGAGCTTGATCTCATAGGGCCTGATGACTGACGGAAATTTCATGAAAATTGACTGGACAGTTTTCGAGATTTCGTGGTAACAAAAAGTAAGCGGAAAAGGAAAGGTCGTTTTGACGAAAGTAAATTTAACTACTAGACTTGAATTCGTCACGAAGACGAATTAGGTGGTCTGTCCTTAAATTGGCACGATCATGATTGTAATCAGGATGATCATATTAATGGGGAAATACTAAACAGAAGACAGGATGTCAAGAATGCCATGAATGGAGATGCTTCCTGAGGACAGGAATGTAGCAAAATGTGTATCGGTCATTGTAAAATGATTATGGTGATGATAACGGTGATTATGATGATTATAATGACATAATGATGATGGCGATGATATAATAGTAGCGATGATGATCATGATGGTGATGATAATAATGATGATGATACAGGATACTTGGGAGATTAACACCATAGCTCTAATACAGGACAGGAAATCACAATTTGCCATAGGGTTGTACATAAACTACTGCACACTACTTTCTAATAGACATAATACGGAAAATAAGGCAGTTTATTACATGATTTGTGATTTTTTATGTTACAATAGTCGAGGAGGATGGTAAAATGACAGGCAAAAAGAAGCAAAAAAAAAAAAAAAAAAAAAATCGGCCCGGGGATCGAACCAGGTACCTTGACCATGGTAGTCATGTGCTTTACCGATAGACTAAAATATTTCCCATAGAGATAACACGTAAACGAAAAACGGGATTCTCGAATCCCATTTGGTAGTTCAAAATAGGGCATGATCCCGACATCTGATCAAAATTTGGAGACCACCTTAATGAAAGCTTATAGTCTCAGCTACAACATATTAAAATCTGGAAGGAAATAGACCAAAAATAACTGAGATACAGCTCAGAGAACGATGTCATGTAGATTCATGATTCGAAAAAAAATCATCTTCCATAGACATAACACGCAAATAGGGACAATTCTGACATGTCGTCTTTAATTGAAAATTTCAGTGTGATGACGTCATCCAAATGAATAATAATGAGCACTCATGTTGTAGAGAATTGTCTCAGCTATAACATATCAAAATTTGGAAGAAAATCGACCACCTATTACTGAAATATTATCAAAAGAATACAAAAATGATGACATAATTTTTTCAAAATCACTTCTTTGAGTTCATATGCAAATATGATGACGTTAGAACATGAGATCGGCAAAAATTCTACATGAATTCATATCTACAACTCACAGGCTTTCAGAATATGTAAAGAAATTGGGGGGTTTCCGCCCCTTCTGAGGAGCTATGGCGAATTCTAGATGGGCATGTTTTTACCACTTTTTGCATTAGAATGCCCTTTGACGTGCGCACAAATTGAAAGTTTGACGCGCGCGTACGACATTATGGAAGGTCGATAATGACTGTCAATAGTTGGAAATTGTCAAGAATATTATCAGGAAGATGAAACATACGAAAAAACAGCGTTTTTATGTTCTCTACGCACTGTGCGCGCGCATTACGCGCGCACGGACGCGCACGGACAGGAAATTTTAAAATGCGTAAAATGTCCTGAACCATACCCTAATTTGATTAAAAAGTGATTTGGAGCATTTTTAAATTTTGACGCGCGCGTACGTGCGCGTCATGATGCGCGCGCGGATTTTAATGACATTTTATGTTGGCCCTTGACCTGAAGTTCATGTGTGTCAAATATGGTTTATTTTTGATGACTCGTTATGAAGATATGATTGATAATGTGATTTCACAAAATGGCGCCTGGATGACGTCACGATGACTTGATGACCTTGAAAAAGATAGGGGCACTTGATCTGATATGGTCTGATAATTGACAAAAATTTGATGAAAATTGATCGAGTTGATTTTGAGAAATTGTGTTCACAAGAAAGTGGTGGAAAAATAAAAATAAACTAGAATTTAATTCGTCATGAGGACGAATTAGGTGGTCTGTCTTTCAATTTGTACGATCATGATTGTAATCAGGATGATCATAATAATGGGGAAATGCTAAACTGAAGATAGGATGTCAAGAATGCCATGAATGGAGATGCTTCTTGAGGACAGGAATGTAGCAAAATGTGTAACGGTCATTGTAAAATGATTATGGTGATGATGATGATTATAATGATATAATGATGATGGCGATGATATAATAATAGCGATGATGATCATGACGGTGACGATAATAATGATGATGATACAGGATACTTGGGAGATTAACCCCATAGCTCTAATACAGGAGAGGAAATCACAATTTCCATAGGGTTGTACACAAACTACTGCACACTACTTTCTAATAGACATAATATGGAAAATAAGGCAGTTTATTACATGATTTGTGATTTTTTATGTTACAATAGTCGAAGAGGATGGTAAAATGACAGGCAAAAAGAAGCAAAAAAAAAAAAAAAAAAAAATCGGCCCGGGGATCGAACCAGGTACCTTGACCATGGTAGTCATGTGCTTTACCGATAGACCAGAATATTTCCCATAGAGATAACACGTAAACCAAAACGGGATTCTCAAATCACATTTTGTACTGAAAAATTGGGCATGATCCGACATTGATCAAAAATTGGAGGGCTTACTAATGAAAGCTTATAGTCTCAGCTACAACATATTAAAATCTGGAAGAAAATAGACCAAAAATAACTGAGATACTGCTCAGAGAACGATGTCATGTAGATTCATGATTCGAAAAAAAATCATCTTCCATAGACATAACACGCAAATAGGGAAAATTCTGACATGTTGTCTTTAATTGAAAATTTCAGTGTGATGACGTCATCAAAATGAAAAATGGTGGTGACTGATCTGGTAGAGAATTGTGTCAGCTATAACATATCAAAATTTGGAAGAAAATCGACTACCTATTACTGAAATATTAGCAAATGAATACAAAAATGATGACGTCATTTTTTCAAAATCATTTTTTTGAGTTCATATGCAAATATGATGACGTTAGAACATGAGATCGGCAAAAATTCTACATGAATTCATATCTACAACTCACAGGTTTTCAGAATATGTAAAGAAATTGGGGGGTTTCCGCCCCTTCTGAGGAGCTATGGCGAATTCTAGATGGGCATGTTTTTACCACTTTTTGCATTAGAATGCCCTTTGACGTGCGCACAAATTTGAAAGTTTGACGCGCGCGTACGACATTATGGAAGGTCGCTAATGACTGTAAAATAGTTGGAAATTGTCAAGAATAGTGTCAGGAAGACAAAATATGCGAAAAAATGGCGTTTTTACGTTCTCTACGCGCTGTGTGCGCGCATAACGCGCGCACGGACGCGCACGGACAGAAAAAATTAAAATGCTTAAAATGTCCTGAACAATACTCTAATTTGATTAAAAAGTGATTTTGAGCATTTTTAAATTTTGACGCGCGCGTACGTGCGCGTCATGATGTGCGCGCAAATTTTGATGACATTTTATGTTGACCCTTGACCTGAAGTTAATGTATGTCAAATATGGTTCATTTTTGATGACTCGTTATGAAGATATGATTGATAATGTGATTTCACAAAATGGCGCCTGGATGACGTCACGATGACCTGATGACCTTGAAATAGATACCCGAGCTTGATATGATATGTCCTCATGACTGTAGAGATTTTCATAAAAATTGACTTAGCCGATATTGAGGAATCATGGTAACAAGAAAGTGGTGGAAAAATAAAAATAAATAATAAACTAGAATTTAATTCGTCATGAGGACGAATTAGGTGATCTGTCTTTCAATTTGTACGATCATGATTGTAATCAGGATGATCATAATATAAATGGGGAAATGCTAAACAGAAGACAGGATGTCAAGAATGCCATGAATGGAGATGCTTCCTGAGGACAGGAATGTAGCAAAATGTGTAACGGTCATTGTAAAACGATTATGGTGATGATGATAATGGTGATTATGATGATTATAATGATATAATGATGATGGCGATGATAAAATAATAGCGATGATGATCATGACGGTGATGGTAATAATGATGATGATACAGGATACTTGGGAGATTAACCCCATAGCTCTAATACAGGACAGGAAATCACAATTTCCATAGGGTTGTAGACAAACTACTGCACACTACTTTCTAATAGACATAATTTGGAAAATAAGGCAGTTTATTACATGATTTGTGATTTTTTATGTTACAATAGTCGAAGAGGATGGTAAAATGACAGGCAAAAAGAAGCAAAAAAAAAAAAAAAAAAATCGGCCCCGGGGATCGAACCAGGTACCTTGACCATGGTAGTCATGTGCTTTACCGATAGACCAGAATATTTCCCATAGAGATAACACGTAAACGAAAAACGGGATTCTCAAATCACATTTTGTACTGAAAAATTGGGCATGATCCCGACATCTGATCAAAAATTGGAGGGCTTACTAATGAAAGCTTATAGTCTCAGCTACAACATATTAAAATCTGGAAGAAAATAGACCAAAAATAACTGAGATACTGCTCAGAGAACGATGTCATGTAGATTCATGATTCGAAATAAAATCATCTTCCATAGACATAACACGCAAATAGGGAAAATTATGACATGGCATCTTGCATTGAAAATTTCAGTGTGATGACGTCATCAAAATGAAAAATGGTGGGAACTGATCTGGTAGAGAATTGTCTCAGCTATAACATATCAAAATCTGGAAGAAAATCGATCACCTATTACTGAAATATTAGCAAATGAATACAAAAATGATGACGTCATTTTTTCAAAATCATTTTTTTGAGTTCATATGCAAATATGATGGCGTTAGAACATGAGATCGGCAAAAATTCTACATGATTTCAAATCTACAACTCACAGGCTTTCAGAATATGTAAAGAAATTGGGGGGTTTCCGTATATTCTGAGGAGCTATGGCGAATTCTAGATGGGCATGTTTTTACCACTTTTTACATTAGAATGCCCATTGACGTGCGCACGAATTTGAAAGTTTGACGCGCGCGTACGACATTATGGAAGGTCGAGATTGACTGTAAATAGTTGGAAATTGTCAAGAATAGTGTCAGGAAGACAAAATATGCGAAAAAATGGCGTTTTTTACGTTCTCTACGCGCTGTGTGCGCGCATAACGCGCGCACGGACGCGCACGGACAGAAAAAATTAAAATGCTTAAAATGTCCTGAACAATACTCTAATTTGATTAAAAAGAGATTTTGAGCATTTTTAAATTTTGACGCGCGCGTACGTGCGCGTCATGATGTGCGCGCAAATTTTGATGACATTTTATGATGACCCTTGACCTGAAGTTAATGTATGTCAAATATGGTTCATTTTTGATGACTCGTTATGAAGATATGATTGATAATGTGATATCACAAAATGGCGCCTGGATGACGTCACGATGACCTGATGACCTTGAAATAGATACCCGAGCTTGACCTTATATGACCTGATGACTTACTGAAATGTCATGAAATTTGGCTGAAAAGTTTTTGAGATTTCGTGGAAACAAGAAAGGGGGGGAAAAATAAAAATAAACTAGACTTGAATTCGTCACGAAGACGAATTAGGTGGTCTGTCCTTAAATTTGCACGATCATGATTGTAATCAGGATGATCATATTAATGGGGAAATACTAAACAGAAGACAGGATGTCAAGAATGCCATGAATGGAGATGCTTCCTGAGGACAGGAATGTAGCAAAATGTGTATCGGTCATTGTAAAATGATTATGGTGATGATAACGGTGATTATGATGATTATAATGACATAATGATGATGGCGATGATATAATACTAGCGATGATGATCATGATGGTGATGATAATAATGATGATGATACAGGATACTTGGGAGATTAACACCATAGCTCTAATACAGGACAGGAAATCACAATTTGCCATAGGGTTGTACATAAACTACTGCACACTACTTTCTAATAGACATAATACGGAAAATAAGGCAGTTTATTACATGATTTGTGATTTTTTATGTTACAATAGTCGAGGAGGATGGTAAAATGACAGGCAAAAAGAAGCAAAAAAAAAAAAAAAAAAAAAAATCGGCCCCGGGGATCGAACCAGGTACCTTGACCATGGTAGTCATGTGCTTTACCGATAGACTAAAATATTTCCCATAGAGATAACACGTAAACGAAAAACGGGATTCTCGAATCCCATTTGGTAGTTCAAAATAGGGCATGATCCCGACATCTGATCAAAATTTGGAGACCACTTAATGAAAGCTTATAGTCTCAGCTACAACATATTAAAATCTGGAAGGAAATAGACCAAAAATAACTGAGATACAGCTCAGAGAACGATGTCATGTAGATTCATGATTCGAAAAAAAATCATCTTCCATAGACATAACACGCAAATAGGGACAATTCTGACATGTCGTCTTTAATTGAAAATTTCAGTGTGATGACGTCATCCAAATGAATAATAATGAGCACTCATGTTGTAGAGAATTGTCTCAGCTATAACATATCAAAATTTGGAAGAAAATCGACCACCTATTACTGAAATATTATCTAAAGAATACAAAAATGATGACATAATTTTTTCAAAATCACTTTTTTGAGTTCATATGCAAATATGATGACGTTAGAACATGAGATCGGCAAAAATTCTACATGAATTCATATCTACAACTCACAGGCTTTCAGAATATGTAAGAAATTGGGGGGTTTCCGCCCCTTCTGAGGAGCTATGGCGAATTCTAGATGGGCATGTTTTACCACTTTTTGCATTAGAATGCATTTTGACGTGCGCACAAATTGAAAGTTTGACGCGCGCGTACGACATTATGGAAGGTCGATAATGACTGTCAATAGTTGG
The DNA here is from genome assembly GCA_025617745.1 of Heliocidaris erythrogramma. Taxonomy (NCBI): domain Eukaryota; kingdom Metazoa; phylum Echinodermata; class Echinoidea; order Camarodonta; family Echinometridae; genus Heliocidaris; species Heliocidaris erythrogramma. The sequence continues at coordinate 37,518,085 of CM046860.1, forward strand.
AAATTGTCAGGAATAGTGTCAGGAAGACAAACCATGCGAAAAAACGGCGTTTTTACGTTATCTACCCGCTGTGTGCGCGCATAACGCGCGCGCGGACGCGCACGGACAGAAAATTTGAAATGCGTAAAATGTGCTGAACTGTACTCTAATTTGATTAAAAAGTGATTTGGAGCAATTTTAAATTTTGACGCGCGCGTACGTGCGCGTCATGAGGCGCGCACGGATTTTGATGACATTTTCTGTTGACCGTGACCTGAAGTTAATGTATGTCAAATATGGTTCATTTTTGATGACTCGTTATGAAGTTATGATTGATAATGTGATTTCACAAAATGGCGCCTGGATGACGTCACGATGACATGATGACCTTGAAAAACAAATCCCAGCTTGACCTTATTTGCCCGGATGACTGACGGATATTTCATGAAAATTGACTGACAAGTTCTCGAGATTTCATGGAAACAAGAAAGTGGTGGAAAATAAAAATAAATAATAAATAATAATAATAATAAAGAAAATTCTGACGAAATTAAGAGGTGGTCTGTCGACTACGACAGACCACCTAATAATAAATAAATAATAAAGAAAATTCTGACGAAATTAAGAGGTGGTCTGTCGACTACGACAGACCACCTAACTAGAATTTAATTCGTCATGAGGACGAATTAGGTGGTCTGTCCTTCAATTTGCACGATCATGATTGTAATCAGGATGATCATATTAATGGGGAAATACTAAACAGAAGACAGGATGTCAAGAATGCCATGAATGGAGATGCTTCCTGAGGACAGGAATGTAGCAAAATGTGTAACGGTCATTGTAAAACGATTATGGTGATGATAATGGTGATTATGATGATTATAATGATATAATGATGATGGCGATGATATAATAATAGCGATGATGATCATGACGGTGATGGTAATAATGATGATGATACAGGATACTTGGGAGATTAACCCCATAGCTCTAATACAGGACAGGAAATCACAATTTCCATAGGGTTGTACACAAACTACTGCACACTACTTTCTAATAGACATAATATGGAAAATAAGGCAGTTTATTACATGATTTGTGATTTTTTATGTTACAATAGTCGAAGAGGATGGTAAAATGACAGGCAAAAAGAAGCAAAAAAAAAAAAAAAAAAATCGGCCCCGGGGATCGAACCAGGTACCTTGACCATGGTAGTCATGTGCTTTACCGATAGACCAGAATATTTCCCATAGAGATAACACGTAAACGAAAACGGGATTCTCAAATCACATTTTGTACTGAAAAATTGGGCATGATCCCGACATCTGATCAAAAATCTGAGGGCTTACTAATAAAAGCTTATAGTCTCAGCTACAACATATTAAAATCTGGAAGGAAATAGACCAATAATAACTGAGATACTGCTCAGAGAACGATGTCATGTAGATTCATGATTCGAAAAAAAGTCATCTTCCATAGACATAACACGCAAATAGGGAAAATTATGACATGGCATCTTTAATTGAAAATTTCAGTGTGATGACGTCATCTAAATGATAAATGGTGGCAACTGATCTTGTAGAGAATTGTCTCAGCTATAACATATCAAAATTTAGAAGAAAATCGACCACCTATTACGGAAATATTATCAAATGAATACAAAAAAGATGGCGTTATTTTTTCAAAATCATTTTTTTGAGTTCTTATGCAAATATGATGACGTCACAACATGCGATCGGCAAAAATTCTACATGAAATCAAATTTACAACTCCCTGGCTTTCAGAATATGTAAAGATATTTGGGGGTTTCCGTGCATTCTAACGAGCTATGGCGGATTTTAGATAGGCATGTTTTTACCACTTTTTCCATTAGAATGCCCATTGATGTGCGCACGAATTTGAAAGTTTGACGCGCGCGTACGACATTATGGAAGGTCGAGAATGACTGTAAATAGTTGGAAATTGTCAAGAATAGTGTCAGGAAGACGAAACATGCGAAAAAAACAGCGTTTTTAAGTTCTCTACGCGCTGTGTGCGCGCATAACGCGCGCACGGACGCGCACGGACGGAAAATTCTCAAATGCTTAAAATGTCCTGAACCGTACTCTAATTTGATTAAAAAGTGATTTTGAGCATTTCTAAATTTTGACGCGCGCGTACGTGCGCGTCATGATGCGTGCGCGGATTATGATGACATTTTATGTTGACCCTTGACCTGAAATTCATGTGTATTAAATATGGTTCATTTTTGATGACTCGTTATGAAGATATGAACGATAATGTCATTTTACAAAATGGCGCCTGGATGACGTCACGATGACCTGATGACCTTGAATTTGATATCCGAGCTTCACCTTATATACCCGGATGACTGACGGAAATGTCATGAAAATTGACTGAGAACTTTTTGAGATTTCGTGGAAACAAGAAAGTGGGAGAAAAATAAAAACTAGAATTTAATTCGTCATGAGGACGAATTAGGTGGTCTGTCTTTCAATTTGTACGATCATGATTGTAATCAGGATGATCATAATAATGGGAAAATGCTAAACTGAAGATAGGATGTCAAGAAATGCCATGAATGGAGATGCTTCTTGCGGACAGGAATGTAGCAAAATGTGTAACGGTCATTGTAAAACGATTATGGTGATGATGATAATGGTGATTATGATGATTATAATGATATAATGATGGCAATGGATATAATAATAGCGATGATGATCATGACGGTGATGATAATAATGATGATGATACAGGATACTTGGGAGATTAACCCCATAGCTCTAATACAGGACAGGAAATCACAATTTCCATAGGGTTGTACACAAACTACTGCACACTACTTTCTAATAGACATAATACGGAAAATAAGGCAGTTTATTACATGATTTGTGATTTTTTATGTTACAATAGTCGAAGAGGATGGTAAAATGACAGGCAAAAAGAAGCAAAAAAAAAAAAAAAAAAATCGGCCCCGGGGATCGAACCAGGTACCTTGACCATGGTAGTCATGTGCTTTACCGATAGACCAGAATATTTCCCATAGAGATAACACGTAAACGAAAACGGGATTCTCAAATCACATTTTGTACTGAAAAATTGGGCATGATCCCGACATCTGATCAAAAATTGGAGACCACATTGTAAAAGCTTATAGTCTCAGCTACAACATATTAAAATCTGGAAGAAAATAGACAAAAAATAACTGAGATACTGCTCAGAGAACGATGTCATGTAGATTCATGATTCGAAAAAAAATCATCTTCCATAGACATAACACGCAAATAGAGAATATCTGACATGTCGTCTTTAATTGAAGATTTCAGTGTGATGACGTCATCAAAATGAAAAATGGTGGAAACTGATCTTGTAGAGAATTGTCTCAGCTATAACATATCAAAATTTGGAAGAAAATCGATCACCTATTACTGAAATATTATCAAAAGAATACAAAAATGATGACATAATTTTTTCAAAATCACTTTTTGAGTTCATATGCAAATATGATGACGTTAGAACATGAGATCGGCAAAAATTCTACATGAATTCAAATCTACATCTCCCAGGCTTTCAGAATATGTAAAGGAATTGGGGGGTTTCCGTGCATTCTGAGGAGCTATGGCGAATTCTAGATAGGCATGTTTTTACCACTTTTTACATTAGAATGCCCATTGACGTGCGCACGAATTTGAAAGTTTGATGCGCGCGTACGACATTATGGAAGGTCGAGAATGACTGTAAATAGTTGGAAATTGTCAAGAATAGTATCAGGAAGATGAAATATGCGAAAAAACAGCGTTTTTGCGTTCTATACGCGCTGTGTGCGCGCATAACGCGCGCACGGACGCACACGGACGGAAATTTTTTAAATGCTTAAAATGTCCTGAACCGTACTCTAATTTGATTAAAAAGTGATTTTGAGCATTTCTAAATTTTGACGCGCGCGTACGTGCGCGTCATGATGCGTGCGCGGATTATGATGACATTTTATGTTGACCCTTGACCTGAAATTCATGTGTATTAAATATGGTTCATTTTTGATGACTCGTTATGAAGATATGAACGATAATGTCATTTTACAAAATGGCGCCTGGATGACGTCACGATGACCTGATGACCTTGAATTTGATATCCGAGCTTCACCTTATATACCCGGATGACTGACGGAAATGTCATGAAAATTGACTGAGAACTTTTTGAGATTTCGTGGAAACAAGAAAGTGGGAGAAAAATAAAAATAAAGAAATAAAGAAAGAAAATTCTGACGAAATTAAGAGGTGATCTGTCGATGACAGACCACCTAATAATAATAAAGAAAGAAAATTCTGACGAAATTAAGAGGTGATCTGTCGATGACAGACCACCTAATAAAGAAAATTCTGACGAAATTAAGAGGTGATCTGTCAAATGACAGATCACCTAATAATAAATAATAATAAAGAAAATTCTGACGAAATTAAGAGGTGGTCTGTCGACTACGACAGACCACCTAATAAAGAAAATTCTGACGAAATTAAGAGGTGGTCTGTCGACTACGACAGACCACCTAATAAAGAAAATTCTGACGAAATTAAGAGGTGATCTGTCAAATGACAGATCACCTAATAAAGAAATAAAGAAAGAAAATTCTGACGAAATTAAAAGGTGATCTGTCGTTGACAGACCACCTAATAAAGCTACAACGTGTGTGTCTATGGGGGAAATGGGCAATTTTAACTTTGAAAGCCATTTTCACCCTGAAGACGCCCGTTAAAACGCTTGAGCTATACGAGCTTTTTTTGTGTAGAATTTTTTGCTCTATCATCTGAATCATGTCCCAAGTCTCTAGGACCACGCAAACTGAAGTTAGAGGTCCGAAAAGGGAATTTTTTCATCAAAAAATCACTAAATGAAGCCTAGATGACGTCATAATGTCCTAGTAAACTTCAAATTGTTACTGTGAACTCTTCTTATCAGGTCTCATGACTGTGTCGAATTTGAAAAAGATTCACTGTTTCGTTTTCGAGTTATTGCCCCCGTAAAAAGGGGGGGGGGGTCCAAGAGACACAAATGACGTTTTATAAAAAAAACTGAATGAGCTACGAATCTGCTTTTTTGTGTGCATGATGTTTGGTCAAGATGTGATGATTGTGGAAAGATTCAGCAAGATCGACCAACTTGTTTAGGCGTTATCGGGCATTTTTCACCAAAAATTCACTTAATGAAGCATGGATGACGTCATAATGACGTCGTGAACTTGATTTTTTTACTGTGAACTCTTCCTATCAGGTCTCATGACTGTGTCGAATTTGAAAAAGATTCACTGTTTCGTTTTCGAGTTATTTTCCCCGTAAAAAGGGGGGGGGGGGTCCAAAAGACAATAAATGATTAAAAAAAAAAAACTATTTGAGCTACGAATGTGCCTTTTTGTGTGCATGATGTTTGGTCAAGATGTGATGATTGTGGAAAGATTCAGCAAGATCGACCAACTTGTTTAGGCGTTATCGGGCATTTTTCACCAAAAATTCACTTAATGAAGCATGGATGACGTCATAATGACGTCGTGAACTTGATTTTTTTACTGTGAACTCTTCCTATCAGGTCTCATGACTGTGTCGAATTTGAAAAAGATTCACTGTTTCGTTTTCGAGTTATTTTCCCCGTAAAAGGGGGGGGGGGGGTCCAAAAGACAATAAATGATTAAAAAAAAAAAACTATTTGAGCTACGAATGTGCCTTTTTGTGTGCATGATGTTTGGTCAAGATGTGATGATTGTGGAAAGATTCAGAAAGATCGACCAACTTGTTTAGGAGTTATCGGGGTTGGCATTTTTCATTGTTGTGCGCGCACTGACGCGCGAACATAAGCGTACGCGCGCGTCTAATTTTCTGAAATTGACCGGATCAGTATTAGCTTTAATCCTGCCAAATATGAGTGAGAAATGACTTTCCGTTATGAAGATATGACCATGAACTAATACACGACAGGGAATCAAAATTTCCATAGAGTTGTACACAAACTACTGGAGACTACTTTCCAATAGACATAACATGCAAAATAAGGCAGTTTATTGCATGGTTTGTGATTGTGTATGTTATAATAGTCGAACAAGATCGTAAAATGAGAGGCAAAAAGAAGCAAAAAAAAATTTTTTTTAATGGACGCACCGGGGATTGAACCTGGGTCACCGGAATGGGAGGCAAGTGCTTTGACCAATAGACCAAAATATTTCCCATAGAGATAACACGTAAACGAAAAGCGGGATTCTCAAATCCCATTTTGTAGTTGAAAATTGGGCATAATCCCGACATCTGTTCAAAAATTGGGGACAACACTTATGGAAGCTTATAGTCTCAGCTACAACATATCAAAATCTGGAAGGAAATAGACCCAAAATAATTGAGATACTGCCCAGAGAACGATGTCATGTAGATTCATGAGTCGAAAAAAAATCATCTTCCATAGACATAACACGCAAATAGGGGGAATTCTGACATGGCGTCTTTAATTGAAAATTTCACTATGATGCCTTCATCAAAATGAAAAATGGTGGCAACTGATCTAGTAGAGAATGGTCTCAGCTATAACATATCAAAATTTGGAAGAAAATCGACCACCTATTACTGAAATATTATCACATGAACACAAAAATGATGACGTCATTCTTTTCAAAATGAGAGTTTTGAGTTCATAGGCAGATACGATGACGTTAGAACATGAGATCGGCAAAAATTCTACATGAATTCAAATCCACAACTCACAGGCTTCCAGAATATGTAGAGGAATTTGGGGGTATCCGTGCATTCTGACGAGCTATGGCGAATTCTAGATAGGCATGTTTTTACCACTTTTTACATTAGAATGCCCATTGACGCGCCCACGTAATTGAAAATTTGACGCGCGCGTGTGGCATTATGGAAGGTCGAGAATGACTGTAAATAGTTGGAAATTGTCAACAATAGTGTCAGCAAGACAAACCATGCGAAAAAACGGCGTTTCTATTTTCCGTACGCGCTGCGCGCGCGTATAACGCGAGGACAAACGCGCACGGACGGAAAATTTTGAAATGCTCAAAATGTCCTGAACCATACTCTAATTTGATTAAAAAGTGATTTTGAACATTTTTAAATTTTGACGCGCGCGTTACGTGCGCGTCATGATGCGTGCACGGATTTTGATGGCATTTTATGTTGACCCTTGACCTGAAGTTGATGTGTGTCAAATATGGTTCATTTTTGATGACTCGTTATGAAGATATGGTTGATAATGTGATTTCACAAAATGGCGCCTGGATGACGTCACGATGACCTGATGACCTTGAAATAGATACCCGAGCTTGATCTGATAGGTCCTCATGACTGTAGAGATTTTGATGAAAATTGACTCAGCCGATATTGAGGAATCATGGTAACAAGAAAGTGGTGGAAAAATAAAAATAAAGAAATAAAGAAAGAAAATTCTGACGAAATTAAAAGGTGATCTGTCGTTGACAGACCACCTAATAATGACTATAGTAATGATGATGATGACTAGATGAAGAAGACGATAATGATAACAGTAAAACCATATAAAATGCAGGAGCAGATTTGAACAGATGTACTTGCATTTCCTGTCTTTCTGTGAACATTTTGGGAGTTTGAATGAAGTATTTGCAAAGTTTTGTGAATTTGGCCAGAGGCTTCTGTTGTTATTCATTCCATTGTCATATTCAAAAACTGGTACTAGGTATAGGCCTACACCTGTTCTGTCCCCTTTTTTGGCAGGGGCCACTTGAATGGGGAGCAAAAAAAATAATTTGAGAAAGAGGAAGGATAGAAAAGGGAGAAAAAAACTATGATCATAATGGATTATACGCCGCAGTACGCAGTACAATAGGAGTACTGTGTACCCTGCACTGATGTGAGTAATGTGAGAGCACGGAGATCTTCTACCTCCCTGGTGTTAGTTAGCGGTAATATCATATAGGTCATTCATGAGGAAGTGGAAAATATCATTGTTAATAATTCATTTTCATTTCGGAAACCCAAATTTTGCAGTAGAGAAAACTAAAATAGTCCTAAAATCACTGATAAGTTGGCGATTACTAACCATAGCAGCGACTTGGAGCATTCCACCCGTTGCACCCGGCGTAGCGTACCGGACGTTCACCCCTTAGTGGCTTTCACGGAGTATTTTGTTCGGAAAACGGTTGAGAGAAAGCCATATATTCTTCCACAAATACATTTTGCTGCAAAATTATTTTGCATTTATTGTTAGCGCCAATAATCCAACTCAACGATCATCGACATCACTTAGATTTTAAAACTTTATACCAGTCAGGAGTTTGGGGGAGCAAATAGAGGTTAAAATTGCTCCTCAAAAAGTCCTAATTTCACCATTATAGGACGGGATCAAAGATTTCAAAATCCGATCGAATATAGTCATGTTATAATTATACCAAATAAAGAGCGAAATGCCACGGAGAAGTTCCTTTACCATAGCCTAACAATTTCTGCATTATTTCCGTTTGAGAGATACCTTCTTGACTCCTTGCAAATATCTCGGCAAATCTTATGCTATCTCGTTTCGCGTGACTCGATATCCAGTGGAGAGGAAATCTCCGCAGGAATCGGCATTTTGGCTCATTAACGCACGGGAGATATCTTTTGAATATATGCGTCAAAACTGCATGAATTGTTCAACACATATTATGAATTATGCGTCATGTTTTTGTATGTGTGCATCATTAATGTGAATTATGCATCATTCATGGTGATCTATGCAAAATGTTGCACAATACCATGAAATTTACCATGAATTCTGCAACTCGACTACGGTCGATCCTGTTGCACTCTTTCCACTGTCGTAGCGTGTAAAGTTTCGCTCAGCTCATGCAGGCAGGACGTCGACGTTACACGTGTCTAAGTGAATGTTGAATGCTAGTATAATCAATCGATGCCACTTCACATTCGACTTCTGAGTCATGTCGTGGGTAAGTACTTTTCTATTTACTTTTTAAAAATTATCTCAATAATTATTGTAGTTTGAATGTTACAACGGTGTCCCACATGTTGATTTTCATGTAGGTTAGATCTGATGTTAACTGAGTATAGGCCTACTCCTGCAAATACAGTGACAGTGACTCCACCCCCCCCCCCCCCCCCCCCACACACACACGACTGTGGCATGGCTTAAATAACCTGGCCTTTTTATTGTTAAAAACGTAACAAACAAATCAGATGTGCAATGAGCTACATAATTGATTGCATATTTGAAAATGTCCACTCTTTACTCTTTGTGGATGACTAAACTAAAAAAGTAAAGTAAAGTCAAGAAACTTCAAACTATGGCAATATCGTGATACAGGCCCCGCAACTTACCAGTCTTGTAATCGATTACTAATCATCTTCTTAGACTTCTAACTTCAGCCAACTCACTAGTTATACTCGTGTTACAGGCCCCGCGCAACCACGTTGAACAGCTTACAAAACGGAAATGGGGCCTGTATCACGATTAACATTATAAACTCGTGAACAAGGCCCCATCCTATGCAAAATGAAGACAGACAACACGGTAGTGGGGCTTCAAGATTACATATAAGGGCATAGTTGCAAGGGAGGGGATAAAGGCAGGGGATAAAGGAGGGGATAAAGGCAGGGGATAAAGGCAGGGCGGATCCGAATCGGCCGCGGCCCCCCATTTTGAAACCCTTAAGTACACAAAACAAATTGCCTCCTTAATTTATTGGGGCGGAGGGGGAATTGCAAGGGAGGGGTTTAAAGGGATATAAGGGGATACTTTCCCCCAATATCTAAACAATTTTTTTAATGGGGGACTCCCCCAATGTATATTTTTGAGGGGGTAATGGCAAGGGGGGGGGGGGGGGTAATTGCAAGGGAGGGGATAAAGGCATGGGCGGATCCAGGGGCTAAATCGGCCGTGCCCCCTTAAAATCCAAGTGGCATGCCTTAACTACACAAAATAATAATTTCCTCTTTTTTTTTTTGGGGGGGGGGGGGTGTTGGGGGGATTGCAAGGGAGGGGTTATTGCAATCCAAGTGGCATGCCTTAAGTACACAATAAAATAATTTCCTCTTTTTTTTGGGGGGGGGGATTGCAAGGGAGGGGTTACGATATATAAGGGGATACTTTCCCCCAATATTTAAACTTTTTTTTTGGTGGGGGGGGGGGGGGTATTGCGCTGAAGTGACAGATAAAAATTAAATTAAAAGGAGGTCCAACTGAAAAGCAAAGCCCAAAAAAAAGCGGGGTGCCCTTAGGAACAAAAGAGGGGTTGAGCAAAATAACAATAAAAATGAAAGGTTACACTCAAGGAAACTCATTGTAATGACAATGCTGAAAAAATACAATGATTTAAGAAAGAAAAATTGGGATTTTTTTTTTTTTTTTTTTTGTTGGGGAGGGGGAGGTACGCCCACGAATAAATAAATCAATAATATATGAATACATGTACACATTGGCGGATCCAGGGGGGCACTTTCGGCCCGTGTCCCCCGCCCCTTTTTGGAATGAAGACCTTTTTTTTTTTGCTTGTCAGGGAATTATGGAGGGCAACTGGACCCCCATAACCCCCTACTGAGCGAATTTTGAAGGTTTGGCGAAAAAAGAAATTTTGTCAATATCGAGGCCCCGCTGCTGTGTTCTGTGGCTTGAAATTCCGTAGCACGGGGCGTCGATAACGATTATAACTAGTATGGTCGTGAAACAGGCCCCATTTGGGCACTGTAGGACATGCAGCGGGGCCTGGATCACGAGTATAACTAGTGAGCTGGCTGAAGTTAGAACCCTAATACAAAGGTATGATCGATTACACTTGCAAACTAGCGGGGCCTGTATCACGAGTACTATTTCAAACTTTAAACTAAGATTTAGCTTTATAATCTAAATTCATTAAAATTCATCGTAATATCATATTCAGGAAAATTCATCAGACCTCTGATGCTTTAAAGATTTAGCTTTATAATCTAAATTCATTAAAATTCATCATATCATATTCAGGAAAATACATCAGACCTCTGATGGCATGTACTTCATAATGTAAAACTTCTTTCTGTTCACAGACTGGGAATGCCATTGTACAAAGACTTCTTCATTATGTTTCCAATGATGACTATCATCAGAAAATGTGGAAGGTGAGAAATTGGAGGAAGGAGAATTGGAGAAAAGGGCAGGGACATACTTGCAAGTTAACGAGGGAGGAGACAATAAGGAGGAGGGTGAAGAAGAAAAATGGAGAGGGCAGAGGAGACAATAGAGAAGAGATGGACCTAGAGAAGGCTGATAAACAGATTGGAGAGAAGATAGTTGAAGATAATGAAGAAGAGGATGAAAAGGAGGAGGGTGAAGAAGAAAATGGAGAGGACAGAGAAGATGTGGACCAAGAGAAGGCTGATAAACAGAATGTAGAGATGCTACTTGAAGAAGATAATGAAAAAGAGGAGGACGGAAAGGAGATTGGAGAAGATGATGTTCTTCTTGAAGAGGAGTGTGAACTGGAGGACAAACCAAGTACAGAAGAGGAGATAGGAGAAGAGGGAATTGAAGATGAAAACCAAGGTGTGACAAGAAGTAGCAAAAACAAAAGGAGAGTAACCCACAGGACAGGTAGTAAGTAAATTTTATTCATTGCATTTTAATAAATCATGAAATCATAAAATTCAATAAAGAAAGTTGGCCATGCCAGAGGAAAGGGAAGTAAACCCTATAAACGCTACATTCAAATATCACGCAGGATATGTGGAATCAAAACTGAACCACATAATTCATTAAAAGTAAGTTTTATGTACGTGTAGTATCAGTAAAGTATTAAACTTATCTTATGAGGGATTTCTTTTATAGAAATATACATCTTAGCTAAATACACTGCCCCATGAAATGTTACAAGTGATATGGTAAAGTTGGTTAACGTTTGTGGTATTAAAATACTGTTATCTAAATACATGGATAATAATATTACCCATTTTTAAATCAGTAGTATTTATTTCATCCTGGACCTTGCTGATATAGGTTTCTTTATAAAGTACATGACACCATAAATGTCTCGTTTGTAATGTTTATTGCAGGGAAGGTATTCCGCATAAAGCGGGACTGCCCCATTTGTTCTATAACTGTGGAAGACATGTCTCAGCATCTTGCTAGGAAGCACCATTTGAACAAGAAGCAAAGACAAAAATTCCTGCTTGCTGCACGTGCTAAGTAATCATACTTTCATTTATATTAATTATCTATATGATGGTTCCTTATTGAAACTTTATCTTCGAATGAAATTCCCACATGTTAATAATGGGCACGATTTTAAGTGTTACTATGTTTTTGCTTAGGAATAATCATCTGTTGAGAATATATTTTTCTTGTGTGTATGGGTAACCGGAATCCAATTTCCATCTTTTTTTAAATGGGAAAAATAAAGAAATTTGGGGACACAACCCAATTGCAATTAACGTAGGTTTTATAAGGGAACAGAAATGTTATGCCTACATACTGTATGACAAATATATTTAAATGTTATAATTAAGATGGCAGTCATTTTTTTTTTCTTATCTAGTAATCGTATACATGTAACCATGATTTATAAAACTAACCAATCATTTCGACTGAATTCGTAGCTGTTTAAATAAAAAGTTGTGTATGTCAAATAAAATAATGTATAGAATTACATGTTAAATCAATATATTTTCTTTTTCTGCAGAGTTCCAATACAGAGAGCAAAAACCATCAGGGATGGAAAGGCAGCTGTGGCCCGCCAAGATTGCCCCCTTTGCGAAGGAAGGGGCTACTCTCGCTTATCTAATCACCTATCCTCTGTTCATGGCATGAGTAAAGAAGACATTAAGAGAACTAAACAAGGTTAGTAACCAACATTTAATACAATCACACTTCAGTAAGAAAAATATATGCTGAAGAGGATTATACTAGTTCAAAGTATTAAATTATTTGATTGGCTGATAAACAAATATGACCTGATAGTAACAAGTCTTTTCTTGCCTAAACATGTGTTAATATTTTAACCATTACATAATTCATAGGAATGGATTATTATATTTCTCATATGTAATTTCCTCTTGTTTTTGTAATATAAATTATGTAGGTGTCATTTAGTTATTTTAGTATTAGTAAATCACTATTTATCATTTCTATTATACTCTTGAAAAAAATGTGAATAGGAAGTGCCTTTTTACTGTAGTTATTAGTTTCATGTTATGTTTATTGAAAGCCCCTCAGGGTGAAATAAACACTATCTGTTTTATTCTGCAGATCAAAAAAAGGAAAAAGCCAGAGACAAGAAAGAACCTGAATGTTCAGGTTTCTTTGATAGGTTTGAGATATACCTGAGGTTTGGGGGTGATCGTTCATCTAGCGATGAAAGCCAAAATGAGGGTGAGCATCAGTCTGACAGTGCAGCCCAGTACACAAGGTGTCTCCGGTATATTGCTGGTATAACTGGTGGTTTGGAAAACCTGTACAAGGATCGGAATGCTGTATACAGGTGTGTTTATTTTTGTATGTACAGTGTTTAAACATACACTGTACAAGTATATCATAACAGCTTTGTACCATTTTTATCCAGTGCAATGAAATTCTTTTCATTTTAAGATACCTTCCTCACATTTACTGGTCCATTATATTCAGCACTCATTAATCACCTTTCACAAAACAAATAGCTGGATGTTCCCTGTTAGGGGTTATCATTCCAAAATATAATGGCATAATGCTTTAAGCACTTCCGTTTGTTTCGAATCCTCATCGGACATAAATTAGTTGTGGATTCATAAGGCTTTTGAGGTAGAAATTGATTTACGCATATCATGGCCTTATTTATATCATTATTTATAACCTACATTCATACATTCTGTTTCATTTCCTGTACTTGTACAAATCAATATGTTATTTATTTGTGGATCCTATCTTAAATTTATCTTAAAGTTTGTTTGATTGTTTATTTTACCTGACTGCTAAGAAATTGATTAAATGTTAATAGGTAAGCAGCCAGGGGACCTAGAGCTGTAATTCCCAGCTGAGGGAGTTAGTAGCGACGAGTAATGCCTTAAAAAAGGGCACTAGCACATTAACTTGGTTTGAAACCTGGGGCCCCTGGTCACGAGACCACTGCTGTACAGATTGAGCCATCCAGGCATACATATCAATTATATTTTTATGCCTCTGCCCACCGAAGAGGTTGTCCGTCCGTCCGTTCGTCCCGCTCTCTTGTTCTAGCGATAACTCAAGAACCATGTGAGGTATGAACTTCAAACTTGGTGCTAGTATGTATCACCATAGAAGACGATCTGATTAGATTTTGGGGTACGTAGGTCAAAGGTCAAGGTCACAGAGGCCAATTTCTGACATTTCAGGTGTTAGCCTTGTTCTAACGATAAGAACCATTTGAGGTATGAACTCAAACTTGGTACTAGTATGTATCACCATAGAAAGACGATATAAGATTGTGGGATATGTAGGTCAAAGGTCAGAGGTCATTATACAGGTGTATGTGAAATTAATGTTGTTTTTTTTTACCTTTGTTATCATATCTCATTCATTTTATATTCATGACTAGGAGAAGAAAAAGTGATCATTTTGGGGTTATGAGGTGTAAGGTCAAATGTCGAAGAGGTTAATTAACATGCTATTTAATACAGACTTTTATTCTGGTTCAATCAAAATGTAAAGCAAATCAACATGAATGTGCGATATTTCTGATCTGGCAAGGGCGGAGGCATAAATTTTGACTGCACACAGTTGAGAATTCATCTAGTCATTATAGAATTTTACTTGTCTTTATCATTTCCAGGGTATATAAACATCTCAGAAAGGTAAAGAACTTTAAGCCCAAAACAGTTGATAAGTATATTACAGCTATGAGAAAGGCTTGTGAAGTGTTACATATCGAGAAGGATGATAGGGAAGATCTGAACATCGATAATGACCACGTGACAAGGATGGACAACCTACTTGCTCATATTGGTTCATCGTTAAAACCCAAAATTCAGAGACGAGAAAGCCAGCTCCAAGACTCTATCAGAGGTTGCTTAGACGTTGAAAATCTTTACTATCATGCATCCTTGTCACATCTCAAAATGTTGGGCTACAACATTCTTGTGCACTTTCTTTCAATTGGAATTGATCATTAACTTCATTTCCATTCAACAATCATAAACATTTGAATTCCTTGTTTGCCAGTTCTTCATGAGTTACAACTTTTTGTTAATATTCCATTTCATAATTATTAATGTTTACATATTGTTATATTCCATATGATAACCCTAGACATTTAATTATAACCGTTTTCTCCAGTTCATTATGTTATTCAGTTGTTATATTCCATTTGATAATCCTAAACATTTAGTTATTACCATTTTCTCCAGTTCCTCACAAGTTATTCATTGTTGGTAATGTTATTAATTTTGCTTATTAATTACATTTGTGTTATTTAAACCTGTTCAACAACTTTTACAGGTGTGTTCTGCCATTTAAAATACCTGGTGTTCACTTTCAATCTCATGTTGAAACAGTAATTGCTATTTTGCTTTACAAACAAGTTGATTTATTTGTAACAAGGGATGTAACTTTTTAAAGCCATTTAATTTTCGTTATGAAGTATGTCATACGTTTTATTTTATGGTATCTGTATCTTACGGAAGCTTATAAGTGCCAACCAGATGACGAGATAAGAAGACGAGAAGACAAGTTAAATGCCCAGAAGCCGAGTTGTTCGAACTCGGCAAGTCGACTTGTTTGGGACAAGAAGACAAGAACCTGAGTTGTTGAAACTCTGCAAATCGACTTGTTGGGACAAGAAGACAAGAAGCCGAGTTGTTGAAATTCGGCAAATTGATTTGTTTGGGACGAGAAGACAAGATGATGAGTTGTTGGAACTCGGCAAGTCGACTTGTTTTGGACGAGAAGACAAGATGACGAGTTATTAGAACTCGGCAAGTCCACTTGTTAGGGACAAGAAGACAAGAAGCCGAGTTGTTGAAACTCGGCAAGTCGACTTGTTTGGGACGAGAAGACAAGATGATGATTTGTTGGAATTCGGCAAGTACATGTAGACTTGTTTGGGACGAGAAGACAAGATGACGATTTGTTGGAACTCGGTTAGTAGACATTTCAGCATTTCGTCTTGTCTTGTTGTCCAAAACAAGTCGACTTGCCGAGTTTCGACAACACATCATCTTGTCTTCTCGGCCCAAAGAAGTCGATTTGCAGAGTTTCAACAACTCGTCATCTTGTTTTCTTGTCGCGAACAAGTCGATTTGCCGAGTTACAACATCTCATCTTCTTGTCTTCTTGTCCCAAACAAGTTGATTTGCCAAGTTTCGACAACTCATCATCTTGTCTTCTTGTCCCAAACAAGTCGACTTGCCGAGTTCCAACAACTCATCTCCTCGGCATTTAACTTGTCTTCTCGTCTTCTCGTCATCTGGTTGGCACTTATAAGCTTCCGTAGTATCTACATCTTTAAACACAAAATCTACTCAATTTTCCCAGTGTGATTGCTAAGTTCTAAGATTCCCTTTCTTATTTTCCTGTATTAAATCTACATGTATCTTCACATACTTTGTTATCCCTATACAGAAGACACCGAACCTGTCAAGAAGTCCTTTCAAGATTTTGCCAAGAAACTGAAAGATAAGGCCATTCATGTGATGTGTAAGTATTATCATCAGGTACAACAAAAGTATTCAAAACATACTCGATAAGGATATATCTCTGCTCATTTGAAAATGGCAGACTAATATTCAATAAAGATGATTTTAATTGTTCTGAAAACTGTGTAAAGCACTGAAAAACATCTGTATTAATCACTATATAAATATAAGGTATTAACATTGTGTTTCTCTTTATATCTTTACTTGAATAAGATCAATTGAGGCATGGAACTTCTGTAAGCTGGGATAGCCTTAAACTTTACAGAGACCACTTAATTGTGGTAATGTTAAGCAACGGAGCACCCAGAACTGGTGTTGTGGCAAACATGAAGTTGGAGCATGTGGAAAAGGCCAAAGTCCAGGATGGGAAGCATGTAATTGAGGTGAAAATGCAACTTCACAAAATATTACACAGTTTAAAAACAATTTGTATCATTTGCAAAATGCTACACTTCAAATTATATTGATGCTCAGTAATTTGTTAATGCCTGTTAGGAAAAAGAGATGTGACAATAAATATTGTATTGACTGACACCATGATACCATTCATTGTAGTGAAAACAAGTATATTTCATCCACAAAATGACTCTTTGCATCTCTTTTTGGTAAAAAGATAAGTAGATCATGTACATATTTCTTGGGGTACCAAGAATGACTGTACTTGTCATTTTTTTAAAATATAAAACTTAACTCCACAAAGCCCAATCAGTCAATATTCTACAAATGCAATATAGAAATATTTAAGACAAGAGAACATTTTAAAACATTCACTTGATTATTTTAGGAGGCATGAATGCTCAGTTAGTAGAGCAGTGGTCTCGTAATCGGGAGGTTCAGGGTTCGAAAACTAGTGCCCCTCGATAAATTGTATAGGGACTGGGGATGTTTCAGAAAGCTATGCGTTACACATGACTTTACAAACGACTGAGTATTTCTTCTCCCTCATGATCAAGGATTTTAATTTACATCAATAAAGATATAAACATTCAAGTCACTCATTTGACCAAACAAAATAAAAAATATCAGCTTAAACGAATACGTGGATTCCCAGATTAGACAATGTAAATTTGAGTACAGTAATCTATTTCAGGACATGATCATTTTGTAAAATAATGTACTACTTATGGGTCCTTCAACAGAGTTAGGGCAGCAGCATATTTTGGGGGTTTACAATAACACACAGTAGTTTTAATCTTTGATTAAGTGAGGAAGGTTCCTCATTTCTATTTCTAACATGATATATCCATTCTTTTGATATTGCTTTCTGTAATATATAATCAAACATCAACTTGGCTTTACTTCTTTTGTTACTGAAAATACAGTGTTAAAAAAAAAATGTTTTGTTCACCCAAAGGAACCAGTTTCTATGATGTCATTTAGGAATGAAATACCAGCATTATACCAATTATTATAATAAAATATGTTCCTGTAAGTTGAAAGTGATGTTTTGAGTAAACCATAAAATCTCTCCAGCATTATCATCTTTTTCCATATTTTGTTGACTGACATATGACCTTTGTTTGATCATTTTCCATGCATGTAAAGCTTCTCTATAAAATCTGGGTATATTTATATTTTTTTAAATCTCTTTAAAATATCTTTATCATAGCTACAATGAAATAATAACCATAATCCACCAAACTGATTAAACCAAAAGTTACTCATTTCTTTTCATGTACCTTTACTTTCATTCAGAAGTTGGCCAAGTCATTTAATTTTAAGTTGAATATTTCCTTTGCTATGTCATACATGTTAATCCCTCCATATATATAAAATTCTATGTTAATACAGCTCTTTCATTTTTCTGTCTTGGACGCCCCCCCCCCCCCCCATAAAAATAAAAGTGATTCTGTTCTATTTCCTTAAGAACTCATTTGCTATAGTATCTACAATAATCATATGAATAACCCGACTACGCCTAGCGACTTAAGTACAATTTGTAATGGTTACATAATGTTGAATCTTCAAATGTCTATGTATTTTTCAGGTGCCACGTCATAAGACAGCAACAAAATATGGGGCTGCCCAGGTGATTTTAGATGAGGAGGAGTGGGGGGCCCTTGAGACCTACCGAAACCTGGGGAGAAAGATGTCCAAAGGGTACACGGATGGAGCTAAGAGAGATTTCTTCTTCCTCGCGGTAAATGGGAAAGCTGTCAAGGTATCTCAGACCCTTACAAGAAGGTGGAGAGAGTTAGGTTACCGTGGAAAGTTAACTCCGACTCTTTTGAGGAAAACTGTGGTCACTGCTGTAAGTTTCTGTAATATTAGTATGGTGTATTTTTAAACTGTAAATTTAGCTTAGCACTTTCTTTCAGTACTGAATGGTCATTATGTATTTCTATATTTATATTGCAGTATATTGTCTAAATAGCTCAAGCTAAATTGAAAGCTCTATCAATAAATGGTAAACAAGTTTATTTTCTTCCATGGCATTTTATTTCAGATGGAAATTCTCAATCATGAATTAGGAATTTCATTTTTATTTATCATGAAATGAGATATTCTGTCATTGACTAGCATTCAAGTCAGTGCCAATATCCAGTTTATGTAATATTGATAAACAACATTGTATTTACTACCATGCCTTTTTAAATCTTGATGTGTGGTTCCAGTGCATTTTTTGATAATTTACATGCAATTATTTCCATTTTAATGTGCTGTGTTAATATTCCATGTATTTTGATTAGCAGACTGTAAATCAATCTGAATCAGAATCTGAATTAATATAATTATATACAGGCCCGTGACCAGCTCTCCCCCAGGAAATGGAAATCCCTGGCAAACTACATGACACATAGTGTCTCTACTGCCAACCAGTATTACGCTGGGAGACAGAAGACTTCATCAAACGTGTTAGCTAGAGACACTGTCAGGAGGACTCTCCTTTTGGAAGTAAGTAACATTTAACAATAAAAACTACAGATTTTATTTCATGTAATTTAAAGATTTTTTCCATGGAAAAGTGCACTTTGAGTGGGGTCCGCTCGCTATTCATGAGGACCGCTATTCATCTAACACGTGTTATGAATAGCAGTCCTTATGAATGGTTAGGAATAGTGGTCCTTTTGAATAGCGAGGTAATTTGTCTATGTTTTGCTCGCTATCTAGAAGGAACGCTATTCAGACAAAACCATTATTCATTTAGTCACGCATTATGGATAGCGGTCCTTATGAATAAGTGGTGTGTATGAATAGCGGTCCTTAAGACTAGCCAGGTTACCCCTGTTGAGTCACCTACATTCATACATAAATTGTAAACTGTTGTTTAACAAGGTAGATTGCTTAGCAGTGGTGAAGCTTTATGCAGATTATCTTATCACTAACTAAATTAGTAGCTCCTTTAAATACCAGCTGATGTTATTTGACAGAAGTATTCTTTCTGTAAATTAAAAATTGACAGATTTGTAACTTTGTTTCTTTAATGCAAGGATGACACATTGCCTGATACATGTGCTAGTACCTCCACCCACACTGCAGCTACCAATCCATCTCCAATTGCAGCCTCCAGCACATTAGTGGTAAGAATGTTTGCGCTCATGCTGGTGTATTCAAAAGATGACATTTCAATAATTTACTTTGAAATGTAATGCCATTATGCAACTACGAATTGAATACAAATAATACATTAAAAAAGACTTATCACCCATCATGCCTTGAATATGAATGTTATCCACGAACTGTTCCCCAATATGTAGTTTTCTCATCTTAAGTTTTATGCTTGAATATATAGTTATATTCAAGAAAAGCACATACATGTACTTCATTCTGAAATCAGGAATCAATGATGTGAATTGGATTCTTTATTTTTAAAGGATGATGACCCATCTTACATCCCACCTTCTCCTTCAAAACCAGGAGCCAGCAAATGTGTGGTAAGACATATGATATAGTTTCAAAATACTTAAAGTAGATAGATATTCAGTGATTTTAGATACTGGTTTTAATTTTGATTATTGCATAGGTAAAGCTTAGATTGAACATGGTTATCAAAATTCAAAGCTTGGTAGCATTCAAAGTAATTATTATCAAATTATAAAACAGTGAGCACAGCTGCCTGGCCTAACATGTGAAGAGCTGTCCAAAGGCTGCAGAGATGTGCTACAGCACAGGTGGAATATAATTAGCACCACTAGATGATGTCCCACAAAATATCACACATTTTCAGTTCCTGTTATGTCATCTCTTCAACCCTTATCCAGTATGTTTACAAACAAAAGATTTTAGTTATCAGAATCGATTTTCACTTCCCTTTTAGCATAGTGAGAAATGCATCAAACTCTTTATAATTTGAGAAATAATTGCATTGCAATTATGTTCATTTCCTATAGGATGTTGTCTGTTCAGGCAAGATTGGTCTCTTATGTGACGTTATCAAAAACATCACTATTTTTCTTGTGAATTGCTTGTATGTCCCAGATGCTTGGAGGTGCTTTTATTTATGTTATTTTAAAATCACATAAAACATAACGATTGCCATCTGTAAACCTTCCAGTTTACAGGGATACATTCTTGGCCATATTTGTTATTTTCTATGAATGTGCACTTTAACTGTCAAAATGCTTCAATATGAATTTTCTCTATGAGTTGTTTCCCAAGATATACTCTCCCCATGTTGAATTTTGCTCTGTTTTATCATTTACCTCTTCTTTGGCTTTAAATACATAAAAACATATATACTGTACATCCATTCTGAAGTAAGGGATTAATAATGTGAATTTGATTATTTATTTTTAAAGGATGATGACCCAGCTGATGACCCATTGTATGTTCCACCTCCATCCTTAAAGTCAGGATACACCAAACCTGCGGTAAGAAATAGTTGTCTAGTTTTGTTCTTTGGGTAGGTCCATGGGGTTGGGACACCTTTTGTGACAAAGCAGAACTAAAAACCTTGCCTCATTTAAACTGGGCAAATATCTGCCAATAATGACTTCACCAATACTAGTTGATAAAGTTTATGAATAAGTGTCATGTTTCATATTCTTATTTCATTCAACATTGGTCAGTCCATGATTATATTACACAGACCCATTTCAGAGCTCTTGAACAAAATAACTTACAAGGTTACCAGGCATGGTATAGTTGATGTTACTAATTACTATATATCTCCCATTACTTGTCTTCAGAGAAAACGAAGGCTGTTGTCTGAATCAGATGAAGAGGAAATGCGGTCCAATATCGAGAGGGTGGTTATGATCAAATTGCTGAAGCCAAAAAAGAAGCGACTGCGCTTTAGGGAAATTGTAAGTATTTTTAACCTCACTGTGGGTGAATGCACAACATTGTTCAAGTTATATGTAAATATTTTATCTTGGACTTTATGTCATCCATTCTGGTTTTAATATTTCAATTTTGTTTACAGGATGCCTCATTTTGACTGAAATGCTAATTGTCTCCACCTTGGCCTGTTATGGGATATTACTACATTTTGTTTTGACATAATTATGATGACCTATCATCTTACCTAATGTTAAGAAAAGTACAGTTACTTCAAATTTGAAGGTAATGAAATAGGATTGAGTGAGGTCCAAACCACATGCTGACAATATCAAGGCGATGGGGTTAGGTTACTCAATTTTCTACAAGCATAATGGAAGCTATTTATTTTGCAGAAAACACACAGAGTAGGGGGAGATATTCTAGTACCATGTGAGGCTCTTCAACATTTATGGCTGGATGCAAGTTATCTCTTTTTAAATATTTGCAAAGTCACATTATACTACAATAATTTCATAATGCCTTCCATTGTCCTTAGTTCCTCCAGGACATTCATATTTTTAAAGATGTATGTTTTATTATCTAAATAGATACAAATATTTATCCACTACACTTAATCGTTTCATACCATGTAAGTGTTGGGCTTGTTTTCATGAAATATAATAGAATAACATATTTGGTTGTGATGCCTTTACTTGTGTGTATCAACATTGTTCATGAAGACATGTTCAACAGCTTTAAACAGTTTACACAAATAGATTCTGTTTTCCTTTACAAGGACAAACCATTTGTTTTATTATAAGTGTTCTGGATTCCATTATTTTCAGACTGATGAAGTGTACCAGAAGATGGACAGCCGGGTAAAGCAAGTGATGGACAGTCAACAATTTTATGACAAAGCACGCCACATGGGTCTGTCTAAACTCATGTAAGGCCAGAAGAAGGTCATCATAGAGTATAAAATAAAAGAAAATAGTAGGAATTATGAACATGGTTCCTTTTCCCCAATACTTAAAAGTGATGACACACACTATTAAAAAGATGTCATGTATCAATATATTCCTGTACTTTTTTCCTGGAAGTTCTTCAAATAATGTCAACATGAAATTGTAGTCACTCCTCTGCCCTTTTCAAATGGTGATTTAACATTTTAGTTTTTAAATGTAACATCGATCTGCGCTCTTTTGTAGTCTTAATGCACTATTTAAATACAAAATGTTATGTGTAGCAATATCATTGTATGATATAAAGTCGATAAAACTTGGTTGGGTACTGTTCATTTCAGCCGATTCATTTCACCAATAGCTTTGGAAAGTTTAGAACAAATATTTATGTGCACACTCCAGCTTAAATTCTCATTAATGGAGACACCCCAAATTTGTGTATTGTTTGTTACACACTGAATTTTATGGTTATTTATGTATATTATTTCAATTCCTCCCTCAATTGTCTTATTACCTTTTTGTTTAAAAATCATAGAAAAAGGTTTTCTTTAAATTGAATACTGTTTAATATTGTTTGTTGTAAACCATTTCTGAATAGACTGCACTTCTAAATTGAGAGCATAATGTATTTCAGTAATAATTTTTCCCAGAGACAAAACCATTGCACTGATTTGTCAGGTTACTTGGTGATCACTTTTTATGAGAGATGGAGTGAGTGATATTTCAGGTCTGCCCGTGTCAATAACAGTTCGCTTCTTAATTTGTCTGAATATATTAAGGTTTCTTTAATGAGCACTATGTATAAACCTGGTGTGGGGTATTCAAAATAGAAATGAAATAATATGGGCTGGGGATAACTAGGGCAGCATTAGTCACATGTTAATAACACCATAATATTGCTAAAACTGTCAGTTTGTTATTTTGCTAAATGTGATTGAAAGGTGCTATCCCC